>CM038145.1:484546866-485154742 GCA_021437245.1 Aegilops speltoides
CGGACCCACCCGGGACCCCCGGGACTCCCCAAAAGGTTTCCGGGTTAATTTTTTTCTCCTTGGGGCCCTTCAAAACTCCAAAAACCCCAGGTTTGGGGGGGGAAACCCTTTGGGGAAAATTTTTTAAATAACTTTCTTTTTTGTTTTTAAAATTTAAAATTTTGGGGAGAAATTTTAAATAAGGGGGAAGGGAAAATTCCCCAATTAAACCAAATTAAAGGGTGGATTTTTGAAATTAAAGGGAGGGAGTTTTAAACTTTAAAAAATTTTAACCCCAAAAACCCGGGTTAAAATTTCCAAATTCCGGGGTAATTTTGGGGTGGACCAAAATTTCAAATCGGGGTTGGTTTTAAAGGGAAAACAATTCGGTGCCGATTTTAAACTCAAAAGGGTTTTTTTGAAGTTACTTTGGGGGTTTGGAACACCAATTTTAGGGTTTATTTGGAAAGGGTTTTGGTTTTGGAGTTTTAAATGGGGGGAATTTTTTTTTTAAATTTTGGGTTTTTTGGAATAAAATTGGCATTTAAAATAATCTAAATTTTAACCCTTTAATTTTTTCCCATTAAAGTTCTTTATACTAAAAAATTTTCAAAAAAATTTTATTTTGGTTTTTACAAAAAATTTTAACAAAATTTCCAAAATTTTTAAATTTAATTTTTTTTTAAAAAGGGTTTTTTTCCCACTTTTTTGGGGGTTTTTGGGGGTTTTTTCTTTTCTTGGGGGCCTTTTTTGGGGTTGGTTTTTTATTTTTGGGTTGGTTTTTTCGCTTTGGGGTTTTAATTGGGGTTTTTTCCCCTTTCCCTTTTGTGGGTTTTTAAAAAAATTGGGTTTTTAAAATCTTAAAAAAAATTTTAAAATTTAAAAGGGAAAATGGGGTTTAAAATTTTTTTCCCCATCCCAAAAAAATGGGCGGGAGGATTTTGTTTAAACTGGATCCTTTCCCAAAAACACGGAAAAATTTAAGGCAGGGAAAAAAAAAACCCGAAAATTAAAACCAAAAATCACCTTCCATCTCCTTCATGAGCTCTGCCTTCTCCCTTTTTGCTTCCTCAATGTCGCCTCAAGCTTGTTGACGGTGACTGCACTTGATCGACTTGACATCCAGAGCATGGAACTTATCTTCAACTATCCTCTCAAGGCTCTCCGAGATCGCACTAAGCTGGCCAAAGCGTAGTTCAATCTCTCGAGTGGCTTCAAGAAGTTGTTCTCCAACGCTCTTGGGCTTTTTTGCTGCTTCTGCCGCTTCCTTCTCAGCTTTAGCTTGTTTGGCAGCTTCAGACTTTGCATGTCCTTCAACAGATGTGGGAGCATCCTCGGTCATCACAACTTCATTATCTTCATGTTCAGCTGCAGTGGCAAGTGGGGTCTATCCAATGTAGGTGTCCGTGCCAAACTTGGCATTGATGAGCATCTGAATGTGCGGAGAAAACCCACACGACCTCTTACAGTGCGCTCCTGTCCTCTTGATAGTCTCTACTATCGGGTCCATCACCTTAAAAGGTGTCTTGATCTAGAATGTGCAGCATGTTGATAGAATAGCCTCTTATCATGCGGTGGTCTCCTGACTTGGGCATCAAAGTATGCCTCAGAATGGTGTTAGTGGTTGGGAGACCTGCCTGAAGATGATAAACTGATCCAAGCTTCCATATCTCAACATCCTTGTCTGGTACCTCGTTGTACATGTTCTTCATAGACTCGTGATTTTTCTTTGGAATGCCATAGACATCTACATCATCATCCCTTGATACTGGTGCATTCAGCAACGCTCTCCATTCTTCAACAGTTGAATGGAATCTCTGGCCTTCTGTCATCCATACAATTCTGCCATCTGGATAGAAATGTGCGGTGGCATAGAACTGCATGATCATTTCATCATTCCAAGCGGTCAATTTCGACCAACAAACTCAGCAACTCCACATGCAAGTGAAGCTCTCATGCACATGTGGGAAGTAATCTGTGCTCTTCACTATCGATGTATTCCCGGTCTACATATCCGTGTCAAGAATAATTGGCTTCTTGTCCATGAGCACTGCCTCATAGAAATCTTGTTGCTCTCGGTGTGGAACCTTGAGTCAACAGCTGTTCTTCTCTGGTGGCATATGGATCAACTTGCCTCCATAGCCTCGAGACCTTTGTCCTTCCTTTCCTTCATATTTTCAGCTCGAGGATGAGCATCATTATGAACTCGGCAATTTCTGTCTAAGCTTTAGCAACACATGTGCCTCTTCATCGATTCTGCGGTGGCACATTGTCCTTCTTCTTCTCTCAAGCAGGTATATTTCTCACAGTTTTCTTTGGCTTGGCGGCAGAAGTTTGGCTTGAGCTGCCTTGGCTGGAGCTGATGGCTTAGATTTTGTGGGTGCTCCTGCCTCGATGGCATCTCCCATCAACTTCGCTTCGAGGAGGTGGGGTGCTTCCTCATCCGAGTCATCATCGCTTCTTCATGAACTAGCCTCTTCCTCTTGGAAGTTTTCTTGATCTTCTTTGGAGGTTTCTTCTTCCATGCTCAGCTTCTTTGCAACTGTGGATTTCTTCACCTTGCTGGTGCCTTTCTTTGACTGTTGCCCTTGATAGCCTTTGGCAACCACTTGCCTTTTTGGCTTGGAAGTAATCTCCTCATCTGCAACAAAGTCAGAGTCTTCCTCATCAGAATTCCTCTTCTTCCTGGCCCTGGTGGCAGCTGCAGGCAATCCACTTGGAGTGCTCCTCTCTCCATCATCTGAAAAACTGCTTGCTTCAGGACTTGTCACTGCCTCTGGAACCTCAACTGGTGATTCAGACCTGTTCTGGCTGTCACTTGCATCAGACATGACTGACAACCTGTGAAAAGAATAGGTATAGGCAGAATAGAAGAGTTATCACAAACTGCAGAGGATTTTGCAAAATAAATGAGTTCAAACATTAGTTTTAGGTTTTCACAGAATGCATTTCGGTCTGACCGAGTCTAAAAATTCGGTGAATCCGAAGTGTCTAAACCTAACCGTACACACCACTTTCGGTTGGACCGAAATGGGTTTCGGTCTAGCCGAGAGCACTAGGGTTTCACTAAATCCTCACTTCGGTCTTACCGATTTGCACAACTCGGTTTAACCGAAAAGTGCAGTGCAATGGCCAGAGGCCAAATCGGTCAGTCCGAGAATGTAGAATCGGTCACACCGAGATGTGTTCGGCGGAAACCTAACTGTAGGATCGGAAGTATGTCTAGAGGGGGGGTGATTAGACTACTTGACAACTTAAAAGTTTCGCCTTTTGATTGGAGTAGATTCTTAGCAAGTTCACAATGATATCCAAGTCAAGTATCACCCTACACATGCAATTCTAGAGTTGTGGCAGCGGAAAGTAAATTGCACGTATAGTAAATGAGAGGTGGAGAAGAGCAAACGCAATGGAGACACGGAGATTTTTTCTCGTGGTTCCGATAGGTGGTGCTATCGTCAATCCACGTTGATGGAGACTTCAACCCACGGAGGGTAACGGCTGCGCGAGTCCACGGAGGGCTCCACCCACGAAGGGTCCACGAAGAAGCAACCTTGTCTATGCCATCATGGCTTACGCCCACGGAGGACTAGCCTTACTCGGGGTAGATCTTCACGAAGTAGGCGATCTCCTTGCCCTTACAAACTCCTTGGTTCAACTCCACATCATGACGGAGGCTCCCAAGCGACACCTAACCAATCTAGGAGGCACCACCTCCAAAAGGTAATAGATGGGGTTGGTGATGATGAACTCCTTGCTCTTGTGCTTCAAATGATAATCTCCCCAACACTCAACTCTTCTCACCGATTTGGCTGTGGTGGAAGAAGGATTGAGTGGAAAGCAACTTGGGAAGGCTAGAAATCAAGTTTCATATGGTGGGAGTGGAGCAACTTGATCTCAACACAAGGGTAGGTAGTTTTCTTCTCGTAAATGTAAGGTAGGAGTGGTAGTTCTTTCGATGGCTCTCTCCACGAATGAAGAGGAGGTGGAGGGTATTTATAGCCTCCACACAAAATCCAACTGCTACACACATTTGACCAATCTCGGTCGGACCGAAGTTGACAACTCGGTCGGACCGAAAGTTCAAATCTTGTGAACGTTGGGATTTTCGTGGGACCGAAAATACAATCTCGGTTAGTCCGATTCTTCCAAAGTCTAGGGTTTGCCAATCTCGGTGGGACCGACTTTCTCATCTCGGTGACACCGATTTGAGTCTGAAGGTTCTGAAGGTTGGCAACACCAATTTCGTATGACCGAGTTTGGAATCGGAAAATCCGAGATTCTTAGGGTTTGGCTATATGGCTGAGGTGGTTCATCTCGGTGTGATGAGTTTGGAATCGGTGGGACCGAGATTACTTATGAGTTTATGTTGGAATGAAAGATTGTCGATAGTTTGAGAGATAAATCACTAAGCACTTAGAGCAACCAGATCATCATCATAACCTCATCCCTTTAATAGTATTGGCTTTCCTATGGACTCAATGTGATCTTGGATCACTAAACCAAAAATGGAGTCTTGAGCTTTTGCCAATGTTTTCCTTAGCATTTTGAGGGTCCACATCATCGGTCATTGCCATACCCATATCTTGAACTTTCTGAAATATTCTCAAGAAATGATTAGTTCAATGATATATATGTTGTTATTAATTACCAAAACCACCCGGGATTAGTTGCACTTTCAATCTCCCCTTTTGGTAATTGATGACAACATATAGATCAAAGCTTCGACAAATGATATAATCAATGAATAACATCGTCGCTTTGAGAAGTATGTGATAAGCAAGAGCTCCCCTAAATTTGTGCATTATTTAAGATTTATGCTTGAATGCAAATGCACAATCGATTAGGATCATGGGTTACTCTTCCATGTCACATACATCTTGGTGGAGCGCACAAAATGATAAGAATGAATAACATGCACCCAATCACCAAGACATGAGTAAATGATCATACAAGATATGAATGGAATATGATAAGCAATAAGCACACATTAAGCATAGTATGATCAAGCACTCATCAAGATCGAGCAAACGAGTATCAAACACACGAAATGTCTCAAAGAACTCAAAAGTATCTCAAGGAAAACCGCAAACGAAAGAGCAAAAACGAGCACTCTCTCTCGAAGCCCTATGATCTATACATTTCTCCCCTTTGGCAACAAGTTACCAAAAGTTCGAAGGTATAGAGCTAATCGTCACTCGGGACTCTGTTGGCGGCTCTGTCTGCGTCGATGGAGTGGAGATAGCTGCATCTGCAAAAGCTTCGCTGAAGTCTGTGGAGCTGGTGCTGAACCGACGGAGCTGTAGGAGGTGCTTGATGTAGTAGCCCCTGGGTCTCACAGGGAATAGCAATGATCTGGGCTTTGTGGGCACTGCAGGCTGCTCATAGTCATCTTGTACCATATCACCTTCCATCTCTCTCATGAGTTCTGCCTTCTCCCTCTTAGCTTCCTCAATGTCTGCCTCAAGCTTGTTGACGGTGACCTGCACTTGACCACTTGACGCCCGAGCATGGAACTTATCTTCAACTATCCTCTCAAGGCTCTCCCGAGCGCACTATGCTGGCCAGCGTAGCTCAATTCTCGAGTGGCTTCAAGAAGTTGTTCTCAACGCTCTTGGGCTTTCTTCTTTGCTTCCTTTTCAGCTTTAGCTTGTTTGGCAGCTTCAGACTTAGCATGTCCTTCGACAGATGTGGGAGCATCCTCACCATCACAACTTCGTTATCCTCATGTTCAGCTGCAAGTGGCAAGTGGGGTCTATCCAACAGGTAGGTGTCCGTGCCAAACTTGGCATTAATGAGCATCTGAATATGCGGAGCAAACCCACACGACCTCTTACAGTCTCTGCTGTCCTCTTGATAGTCTCTACTATCGGGTCCATCACCTTAAAAGGTGTCTTCGATCTAGAATGTGCAGCATGTTGATAGAATACCCTCTTATCATGCGGTGGTCTCGACTTAGGCATCAAAGTATGCCTCGTAATGGTGTTGGTGGTTGGGAGACCTGCTCAAGATAATAGATGAACCAAGCTTCCATATCTCTACATCCTTGTCGGTACCTCATTGTACATGTTCTTCATCGACTCATGATTTTTCTTTGGAATGCCATAGACATCAACATCATCATCCCTTGATATTGGTGCATTCAAGAACGCTCTCCATTCTTCAACTGTTGAATGGAATCTCGTCCTTCATCATCCATACAATTCGCCATCTGGATAGAAGTGTGCGGTGGCATAGAACGCATGATCATCTCATCATTCCAAGCGGTCAATTTCGACCAACGAACTCGCAATCCCACAAGCGGTGAAGCTTTCATGCACATGTGGGAAGTAGTCTCTATGCTCTTCACCGTCGATGTATTCCCAATCAACGATCTCGTGTCAAGAATAATTGGCTTCTTATCCATGAGCACTGCCTCATAAAAGTCTTGTTGCTCTCTAGTGTGGAATCTTGGGTCAATGCTGTCTTCTTCTACGGTGGCATATGGATCAACTTGCCTCCATAGCCCGAGTCCTTTGTCCTTCCTTTCCTTCATATTTTCAGCTCGAGGATGAGCATCATTATGAACTGGCAGTTTACCTCGAGCTTGAGCAAAACATGTGCCTCATCATCGATTCTGCGGTGGCACATTGTCCTTCTTCTTCTCAAGCGGTATGTTCCTCACAGTCTTCTTTGGCTTGGCAGCAGGTTTGGCTTGGGCTGCCTTTGCTTGAGCTGATGGCTTAGCTTTTGTGGGTGCTCCTGCCCTGATGGCATCTCCCATCAACTTCTGCTTCTGAGGAGGCTGGGGTGCTTCCTCATCGTAATCATCATCATCGCCTTCTTCATGAACTAGTCTCTTCCTCTTGGAAGTTTTCTTGATCTTGCTGGAGGTTTCTTCTTCCATGCTGAGCTTCTTTGCAACAGTGGACTTCTTCACTTTGCTTGTGCCTTTCTTTGTCTGTTGCCCTTGATATCCCTTGGCAACCACTTGCCTTTTTGGCTTTGAAGATATCTCCTCATCTCGCAACAAAGTCTGAATCCTCCTCATCGAATTCCTCTTCTTCCTCGCCCCGTGGCAGCTGCAGGCGATCCACTTGGAGTGCTTCTCTCCATCATCTGAAAAACTGCTTTCTTCGGACTTGTTCTGCCTCAGAATCTCAAGCGCAACTCAGACTGTTCGATTGTCACTTCCATCGATATGACCGACAACCCGTGAATAGAATAGGTATAGGCGAGAATAGAAGAGTTATCACAAACCGCAGAGGATTTTGCAAAAGAATGAGTTCAAACTTTAGTCTTAGGTTTTCACAGAATACATGTCGGTCTCGACCGAGTCTATAAATTCGTGAATCCAAGTGTCTAAACAGACCACATACACCACTTTCGGTTGGACGAAATGGGTTTCGGTCTAGCCGAGAGCACTAGGGTTTCACTAAATCTTCACTTCGGTCTTACCGACGGCACAACTCGGTTTAACCGAAAAGTGCGGCAATGACCAGAGGCCAAATCGGTCATCCGAAAATGTCGAATCGGTCACACCGAGATGTGTTCGCGGAAACCTAACCCTAAAATTTTCACTCGAATTTTGTTCTATGATCTAAACGGCTGGATAGGGAGATTTCAATCTTGGCAAGAAACTTGACAACGCCTATCGTGCATTGAATCAGCGATTGGAGCACGAGAGGGATGAAACTCACCCAATGCGGTGGAGCTTCACTACGGCGGCAACGGCGCGAAGAGAAAGACCGTTGACGGCGATGGAGACACGCGGCGAGGGCGCACAGGCGACGGCGGAGACGATCCGGAGACCAAGGCGACGGCAGCGAAGGGTTTGAGGGCGAAGCGTTTGAAGAAGTAATCAACGCGCTCGTCCTCGGGTATATATACCCTTCGGTTGTCGGTGGGACCGAGTTGAAAACTCGGTGGGACCGAGATGGTTAATGCGTGCGATTACACACTTCGTCACGCCGAATTTGTAACTCGGTTTCACCGAGGTGAAAACCTAGATCAATCCAAGTGATTTGATCCGTCCGATTTGAGTATATCGGTTTGACCGAAAGTACTTAGAAGGTTTTGGAAGTTAGGCTTTTGACGGATCGGTGGCTCGAGTGCTCCTCACTCTGTGCGTCCGAAAAAGTCTTGTTCAAAGTTTGTGATATAAGCATGAATAGAGTTTGAGACAAGAAAGCATAGATAGCTAGGGGAGGAACTTAGGCATTCTTGTCCATCCATTTGGTCAAAAGAAAAATCCAAAAGACCAAAGCAACAAATGGATGTCCTCGAATGGATAAAATCATGCATCCAACATGCTCACACAATTAGATAGCAAATGAAATATGTGTCAAACATGCACAAACAAAATACTAACAGCTAGCACACAATTTGGCGATGACTAGGTCATCTATATATGAGTATATTGACTTAGGAGTCAAATGAGAACATTTGATCATAGGTCATACTCATCGCTTAAGCACAAGTGGGGTTACCACTTTTCCATAAAGCATTAATGTGTTCACATCATTAGAAGATGCTTTAGCTCAAATCTTTAGAGCAAAGCTCCCCTTGATGTGAGAACCCCTTTAAAGGGTCAAACTAACCTTGGGTTGTCGAGAAGACTTCATGTAGATGTTGAAGATGTGGATGCTCAATGTTGATGAAGATCATCAAGAGTTGGGAGCAATCCTTTGGATTCGGGCACTTTCAATACCTACATGGGTTAGTCCCACAAGGAACAAACAAGGATATCCATGGACATAGATTGAAGTACACAATAGATGATGTCCATGAAAGCAATGATTACCTTGTCCCTTGACTTACCAACATGAGGGTTTGTGACTCCATGAACTAGTGCAAGATGTGGAAGTTGATTGCACAAGTCCTTGCCAAAATGAATGTGAGTGAAGTATATTGGCGGAGTCACCCTCAAGAACTCTCTAGTTCTTCTTCTTCGGGATCCACATCATCTTGATGGGAATCCTTGGGGTAGTAGTTGAGCTTGTCGAAGTAGAACTTGAAGTTTCCTTGGGAACCCACTTGACCATGGCCTTGGGTGCTTCAATGAATGCATCAATCTCCTCTTGAAGCTTGTCCTTGCCTTTTAGCTTGTGGTCTTGTGGTGGAAGGTCATCTTGAGCTTGTTCCTCATTTGAAGAAGTAGGATCATACTTCTCCTTTTGAGAAACAAACTTTGGAGTGGGATATTGACCTTCTTCCCATTCAACACCCTCGGCGTTGAACTTTCGCTCAAAACCAATTCCTTGATTCTTCGGTGTCTTCCTTGCTTGCGAACAATTTCTCAAAGCTCTTGCTTCCGCAAGACTCTTGTAGACACCTTTTCTATAATCCCTTTCAAAAGACTATTTTCTTGCTCAAGTGAAACTTGGCTTGAAACATTGTTAGTGGAATCAAGAGAATTACTAGAAGTAACAACATTTGATTTAGCATGATTATTGTTACTACTAGATGAAGAATTTTTCTTATGCTTGTCATGCTTAGTTTTAATAGGTGGCAAGAAATTAGACAAGAGAAGTCGTTTGGCAAGATATGAAGAACTCTTCTTTCAAGATCGTCATTGATAGCTTTTAGAAACTCATGTTCTTGCTCTAGATTGAGCTTCTCGAGCGTAGCTTCTCATGAGATCTTAGGAGCTCTCTATGATCTTCTTGAGTTGTTTCATGAGCTAACTTAAGAGTGTTTAGTTCTTTAGTTAGACGCTCAATCTCCTTCATAGCATTGTCATTCGACTCTTCTCGACTATAAAGACTACTAGCATGTTCATCATTACTAAGCTCACTAGATTTATCATGTAAAACTCATCTTCACCAAGCAAGTCATCCTCATCACTATCAAAGTCAATAAACTCAGGGTGTGATACCTTGGGGCCTTTTGCCATGAAGCATCTTCCAATTCCCTCATTTGGTGAATCAAATATGTCATAGGAGTTGGAGTTGGAGGACACGAGAGCAAGACCGCAACACCTTCATCTTGACTGTATTCGAGTTGGAGTGATAGCTTCTTTCGAGTGATTGTCTGAGTCGGAGCCGAAACCCATTCACCAACATGAGCTTGATGTTTTCTTCTTGTGTAGCTCCTTGATGACTTGTCTTTCCTTTCCGAATCCTTGCTTCTCCGAGAGGATCTTCGCTCATAACGATCATCTCTCTCCTTCTCTCTTTTCGAGGCGACTCTTCTCTTGAGCTTCTTCTTCTTGGAGATTCTTCTCTTCTCTTGTGGGGAGTCGAACACTCATTTGAGTAGTGTCCGGTCTTCCACAATTGTAGCAGTTTCGATCACGACTAGAAGATCTCTTTTCATCATATGATCTAGACTTTGAGCTTCTTTCCTTGCTTCTACTCTTGTAGAATTTGTTGAAGTTCTTCACCATTAGGCTTATCTCTTCATTGGAAACTAGCTTGTCACTTGAGGATGTGGGAGCTTCAACTGCAGCTTTGTAAGCACCACTTGACTTGTTGTGAAGCTCTTCCTTATCTTTAAGTGTCATCTCATGAGCAACAATCCTTCCAATGACTTCGTAGGCTTGAGATCTTTGTAATTTGGCATCATTTGAATCAAAGTGCACACGGTGTCATACTTTCCATCCAAAGCTCTGAGAATCTTCTTGATGATGAATCGGTCGGTCATTTCTTCACTTCCTAAGCCTGCCATCTCATTGGTGATGAGAGCAAGCCTAGAGTACATTTCAGCGAATTCTTCACCTTCCTTCATCTTGAACTTGTCAAGTCGACCTTGAAGAACATCTAGCTTTGATTCCTTCACGGACTCGGTACCTTCGTGCATTTCACCAAAGTATCCCAAATCTCTTTTGCATTCTCAAGACGGCTGATCTTGTTGAACTCCTCGGGACACAAAGCATTGAAGAGAATGTCACAAGCTTGAGCATTGTTTCAGAACATCCGCAACTCATCCGCAGTAGCTTCGCGATCCGAACTTTTCCTTCCTCAAGAACTCACCTTGCAAGCCAACACAAATAATGCCCCATGCGGCGTGGTTATGTCCAAGAATATGCATTTTCATTTTGTGCTTCCAACTAGCAAAGTTTGAACCATCAAAGTAAGGACCTCACGGAGATTACCCTCACTAGACGCCATACTCTCCTAGGTTGTGAAACCAAGCTTATGGAGTCCAATGCAATGGAAACCAATCCAATGGAGACCAAAGCTCTGATACCACTTGTAGGATCGGAAGTATGTCTAGAGGGGGGGTGATTAGACTACTTGACAACTTAAAAGTTTCGCCTTTTGATTGGAGTAGATTCTTAGCAAGTTCACAATGATATCCAAGTCAAGTATCACCCTACACATGCAATTCTAGAGTTGTGGCAGCGGAAAGTAAATTGCACGATAGAAAATGAGAGGTGGAGAAGAGCAAACGCAATGGAGACACGGAGATTTTTCTCGTGGTTCCGATAGGTGGTGCTATCGTCAATCCACGTTGATGGAGACTTCAACCCACGGAGGGTAATGGCTGCGCGAGTCCACGGAGGGCTCCACCCACGAAGGGTCCACGAAGAAGCAACCTTGTCTATGCCATCATGGCTTACGCCCACGGAGGACTAGCCTTACTGGGGTAGATCTTCACGAAGTAGGCGATCTCCTTGCCCTTACAAACTCCTTGGTTCAACTCCACATCATGACGGAGGCTCCCAAGCGACACCTAACTAATCTAGGAGGCACCACCTCCAAAAGGTAATAGATGGGGTTGGTGATGATGAACTCCTTGCTCTTGTGCTTCAAATGATAATCTCCCCAACACTCAACTCTTCTCACCGATTTGGCTGTGGTGGAAGAAGGGATTGAGTGGAAAGCAACTTGGGAAGGCTAGAAATCAAGTTTCATATGGTGGGAGTGGAGCAACTTGATCTCAACACAAGGGTAGGTAGTTTTCTTCGTAAATGTAAGGTAGGAGTGGTAGTTCTTTCGATGGCTCTCTCCACGAATGAAGAGGAGGTGGAGGGTATTTATAGCCTCCACACAAAATCCAACTGTTACACACATTTGACCAATCTCGGTCAGACCGAAGTTGACAACTCGGTCAGACCGAAAGTTCAAATCTTGTGAACGTTGGGATTTTCGGTGGGACCGAAAATACAATCTCGGTTAGTCCGATTCTTCCAAAGTCTAGGGTTTGCCAATCTCGGTGGGACCGACTTTCTCATCTCGGTGACACCGATTTGAGTACGTAGGTTCTGAAGGTTGGCAACACCAATTTCGTATGACCGAGTTTGGAATCGGAAAATCCGAGATTCTTAGGGTTTGGCTATATGGCTGAGGTGGTTCATCTCGGTGTGACTGAGTTTGGAATCGGTGGGACCGAGATTACTTATGAGTTTATGTTGGAATGAAAGATTGCTGATAGTTTGAGAGATAAATCACTAAGCACTTAGAGCAACCAGGTCATCATCATAACCTCATCCCCTTTTAATAGTATTGGCTTTCCTATGGACTCAATGTGATCTTGGATCACTAAACCAAAAATGGAGTCTTGAGCTTTTGCCAATGTTTTCCTTAGCATTTTGAGGGGTCCACATCATCAGTCATTGCCATACCCATATCACTGAACTTTCTGAAATATTCTCAAGAAATGATTAGTTCAATGATATATATGTTGTTATTAATTACCAAAACCACCCGTGGATTAGTTGCACTTTCACTAACCCTAAGATTTTCACTCGAATTTTGTTCTATGATCTAATCTGCTGGATAGGAAGATTTCAATCTTGGCAAGAAGCTAGGCATAACCTATCGTGCATAGAATCAGAGGTTGAAGCACGAGAGGGATGAAACTCACCCAATCTGGTGGAGTTTCACTACGGCGGCAACGGTGCGGTGAGATTGACCGTTGACGGCGATGGAGACCCGCGGTGAGGGAGCACAGGCAACGGCAGAGACGATCCGAAGACCACGACGACGGCAGCGAAGGGTTTGGGGGCGACACGTTCGAAGGAATAATCAATGCGCGCTGCCCTCGGGTATATATACCCTTCGGCTGTCGGTGGGACCGAGTTGGAAAACTCGGTGGGACCGAGATGGTTAACTGCGTGCAGTTACTCACTTCGGTCACGCCGAAATTTGCAACTCGGTTTCACCGAGGTGAAAACCTAGATCAATCCAAGTGATTTCGGTCTGTCCGATTTGAGTATATTGGTTTGACCGAAAGTACTTAGAAGGTTTTGGAATTTAAGCTTTTGACAGATCGGTGGCTCGAGTGCTCCTCACTCGGTGTCGTCCGAAAAAGTCTTGTTCAAAGTTTGTGATATAAGCATGAATAGAGTTTGAGACAAGAAAGCATAGATAGCTAGGGGAGGAACTTAGGCATTCTTGTCCATCCATTTGGTCAAAAAGAAAAATCCAAAAGACCAAAGCAACAAATGGATGTCCTCGAATGGATAAAATCATGCATCCAACATGCTCACACAATAAGATAGCAAACAAAATATGTGTCAAATATGCACAAACAAAACACTAGCTGCTAGCACACAATTTGGCGATGACTAGGTCATCTATATATGAGTATATTGACTTAGGAGTCAAATGAGAACATTTGATCATAGGTCATACTCATCGTTTAAGCACAAGTGGGGTTACCACTTTTCCATAAAGCATTAATGTGTTCACATCATTAGAAGATGCTTTAGCTCATTTCTTTAGAGCAAAGCTCCCCTTGATGTGAGAACCCCTTTAAAGGGTCAAACTAACCTTGGGTTGTCGTTGAAGACTTCATGTAGATGTTGAAGATGTGGATGCTCAATGTTGATGAAGATCATCAAGAGTTGGGAGCAATCCTTTGGATTCGGCACTTTCAATACCTACATGGGTTAGTCCCACAAGGAACAAACAAGGATATCCATGGACATAGATTGAAGTACACAATAGATGATGTCCATGAAAGCAATGATTACCTTGTCCCTTGACTTACCAACATGAGGGTTTGTGACTCCATGAACTAGTGCAAGATGTGGAAGTTGATTGCACAAGTTCTTTGCCAAAATGAATGTGAGTGAAGTATGTTGGCGGAGTCACCCTCAAGAACTCTCTAGTTCTTCTTCTTCGGGATCCACATCATCTTGATGGGAATCCTTGGGGTAGTAGTTGAGCTTGTCGAAGTAGAACTTGAAGTTGCCTTGGGAACCCACTTGACCATGGCCTTGGGTGCTTCAATGAATGCATCAATCTCCTCTTGAAGCTTGTCCTTGCCTTTTAGCTTGTGGTCTTGTGGTGGAAGGTCATCTTGAGCTTGTTCCTCATTGGAAGAAGTAGAATCATACTTCTCCTTTTGAGAAACAAACTTTGGAGTGGGATATTGACCTTCTTCCCATTCAACACCCTCGGCATTGAACTTTCGCTCAAAACCAATTCCTTGATTCTTCCGGTGTCTTCCTTGCTTGCGAACAATTTCCTCAAAGCTCTTGCTTCCGGCAAGACTCTTGTAGACACCTTTCTCTATAATCCCTTTCAATAGACTATTTTCTTGCTCAAGTGAAACTTGGCTTGAAACATTGTTAGTGGAATCAAGAGAATTACTAGAAGTAACAACATTTGATTTAGCATGATTATTGTTACTACTAGATGAAGAATTTTTCTTATGCTTGTCATGCTTAGTTTTAATAGGTGGCAAGAAATTAGACAAGAGAAGTCGTTTGGCAAGATATGAAGAACTCTTCTTTCGAAGATCGTCATTGATAGCTTTTAGGAACTCATGTTCTTGCTCTAGATTGAGCTTCTCGAAGCGTAGCTTCTCATGAGATCTTAGGAGCTCTCTATGATCTTCTTGAGTTGTTTCATGAGCTAACTTAAGAGTGTTTAGTTCTTTAGTTAGACGCTCAATCTCCTTCATAGCATTGTCACTCGACTCTTCTCGACTATAAAGACTACTAGCATGTTCATCATTACTAAGCTCACTAGATTTATCATGTAAAAGCTCATCTTCACCAAGCAAGTCATCCTCATCACTATCAAAGTCAATAAATTCAGGGTGTGATACCTTGGGGCCTTTTGCCATGAAGCATCTTCCAATTCCCTCATTTGGTGAATCAAACAAGTCATAGGAGTTGGAGTTGGAGGACACGAGAGCAAGACCGGCAACACCTTCATCTTGACTATATTCGGAGTTGGAGTAATAGCTTCTTTCGGAGTGATTGTCGGATTCGGAGCCGGAAACCCATTCACCAACATGAGCTTGATGTTTTCTTCTTGTGTAGCTCCTTGATGACTTGTCTTTCCTTTCCGAATCCTTGCTTCTCCGAGAGGATCTTCGTTCATAACGATCATCTCTACTCCTTCTCTCTTTTCGAGGCGACTCTTCTCTTGAGCTTCTTCTTCTTGGAGACTCTTCTCTTCTCTTGTGGGGAGTCGAACACTCATTTGAGTAGTGTCCGGGTCTTCCACAATTGTAGCAGTTTCGATCACGACTAGAAGATCTCTTTTCATCATATGATCTAGACTTTGAGCTTCTTTCCTTGCTTCTACTCTTGTAGAATTTGTTGAAGTTCTTCACCATTAGGCTTATCTCTTCATTGGAAACTAGCTTGTCACTTGAGGTTGTGGGAGCTTCAACTGCAGCTTTGTAAGCACCACTTGACTTGTTGTGAAGCTCTTCCTTATCTTTAAGTGTCATCTCATGAGAAACAATTCTTCCAATGACTTCGGTAGGCTTGAGATCTTTGTAGTTTGGCATCATTTGGATCAAAGTGCACACGGTGTCATACTTTCCATCCAAAGCTCTGAGAATCTTCTTGATGATGAATCGGTCGGTCATTTCTTCGCTCCCTAAGCCTGCCATCTCATTGGTGATGAGAGCAAGCCTAGAGTACATTTCAGCGACTCCTTCACCTTCCTTCATCTTGAACTTGTCAAGCTGACCTTGAAGAACATCTAGCTTTGATTCCTTCACGGACTCGGTACCTTCGTGCATTTCGACCAAAGTATCCCAAATCTCTTTTGCATTCTCAAGACGGCTGATCTTGTTGAACTCCTCGGGACACAAAGCATTGAAGAGAATGTCACAAGCTTGAGCATTGTTCTGTAACATCCGCAACTCATCCGCTGTAGCTTCACGATCCGGAACTTTTCCTTCCTCGAAGAACTCACCTTGCAAGCCAACACAAGCAAACGCAATTTGGAGACACGGAGATTTTTCTCGTGGTTCCGATAGGTGGTGCTATCGTCAATCCACGTTGATGGAGACTTCAACCCACGGAGGGTAACGGCTGCGAGAGTCCACGGAGGGCTCCACCCACGAAGGGTCCACGAAGAAGCAACCTTGTCTATGCCATCATGGCCTACGTCCACGGAGGACTAGCCTTACTCGGGGTAGATCTTCACAAAGTAGGCGATCTCCTTGCCCTTACAAACTTCTTGGTTCAACTCCACATCTTGACGGAGGCTCCCAAGCGACACCTAACCAATCTAGGAGGCACCACCCTCCAAAAGGTAATAGATGGTGTTGGTGATGATGAACTCCTTGCTCTTGTGCTTCAAATGATAATCTCCCAACACTCAACTCTCCTCACTGATTTGGCTGTGGTGGAGGAAGGATTGAGTGGAAATCAACTTGGGAAGGCTAGAAATCAAGTTTCATATGATGGGAGTGAAGCAACTTGATCTCAACACAAGGGTAGGTAGTTTTCTTCTCAGAAATGTAAGGTAGGAGTGGTAGTTCTTTCTGATGGCTCTCTCCACGAATGAAGAGGAGGTGGAGGGGTATTTATAGCCTCCACACAAAATCCAACCGTTACACACATTTGACCAATCTCGGTCAGACTGAAGTTGACAACTCGGTGAGACCGAAAGTTCAAATCTTGTGAACGTTGGGATTTTCGGTGGGACCGAAAATACAATCTCGGTTAGTCCGATTCTTCCAAAGTCTAGGGTTTGCTAATCTCGGTGGGACCGACTTTCTCATCTCGGTGACACCGATTTGAGTCTGAAGGTTCTGAAGCTTGGCAACACCAATTTCGTATGACCGAGTTTGGAATCGGAAAATCCAAATTTTAGGGTTTGGGTATATGGCTGAGGTGGTTCATCTCGGTGTGACTGAAGTTTATGGAATCGGTGGGACCGAGATTACTTATGGGTTTATGTTGGAATGAAAGATTGCGATAGTTTGAGAGATAAATCACTAAGCACTTTGAGCAACCAGATCATCATCATAACCTCATCCCCTTTAATAGTATTGGCTTTCCTATGGACTCAATGTGATCTTGGATCACTAAACCAAAAATAGAGTCTTGAGCTTTTGCCAATGTTTTCCTTAGCATTTTGAGGGTCCACATCATCAATCATAGCCATACCCATATCCCTGAACTTTCTGAAATATTCTCAAGAAATAATTAGTTCAATGATATATATGTTGTTATTAATTACCAAAACCACCCGGGGATTAGTTGCACTTTCACGAGGATACGCACATGCTTCTTAGAATGGAGTTGACATTCTTTTGCTGGACTGGAGCGGACTTGTTCTTTGGCCACTGGAATCTACTTATTATCAGTGGGAGTTGGGTTTCTCTGTGCTGGAGCAGTATCTATGAAAAATGGAGTTGGTTTATTATCTCCTGGCGTTTGGATCTTTTCCAAAGACCTGGTTTGTAACCCTTCAGATTCTAACAGAGCCGTCTTCCCCTTGCATGCCTTATATAGAAGAATGGTGATTCAGTTATAAAACATGCTACAGCAGAGATGGAATAGGTACTGAAGAATAGAAAGGCATGACATATTGACATGTATTCCCTCCATCCGGAAATAAATGGACGGGTCTAGGCGTATTTTAGTTCTAGATACATCCAGTTTTATCCATTTCTGCAACATTTAATCCGGACGGAGGAAGTATGATGTAAGAGCTAGGGATACGACAGGACAACACAGTTAAAAAAACACTGAAAAATCCACTGCAGAACCAAAGTATTCAAACCCTATGATATGAGATAGTACACTCATGCAGCTCAGGATGCAAAACTAACAGGCAGTTTTCCTTACATAAATCAACATTGTGGCCTTTAATCATACATTTTGCTACAACTAAATTTAGATCAGATAAAGGTTGAATTCACGCCGATTAACAAAATACATGTTGATGGAAAAATATAGTGATATACAACAGGTACTTACATCTACATTGGAGCATAGAGAATTCCTGCAAGAATCTTTCCTCATAAACGATGACATTGCAGAAATTCTTCTATCTGTTAAGCTTATTTTCTAAAAGAGAGATGGGTAAGAAACATGTAGAAAATATGATCAGCATGCTATAAAATTTCATGATGCAAGGATACGCACACGCTTCTTAGAATTGAGTTGACATATTTTTGCTGGACTGGAGCGGACTAGTTCTTTGGCCACTGGAATCTGCTTATTATCAGTAGGAGTTGGGTTTCTCTGCGTTGGAGCAGTATCTATAGAAACTGGAGTTGGTTTATTATCTCCTAGCGTTTGGATCTTTTGCAAAGGCCTTGTTTGTAACCCTTCAAATTCTAACATAGCGTCTTCCCCTTGCATGCCTTGTATAGAAGAATGGTGCTTTAACTATAAAACATGCGACAACAGAGAGATGGAATAGGTACTGAAGAATAGAAAGGCATGACATATTGACATGTATTCCCTCCATCCGGAAAAAAATGGATGGGTCTAGGCGTATTTCAGTTCTAGATACATCCTTTTTTATCCATTTCGGCAACATGTAATCCGGACGGAGGGAGTATGGTGTAAGAGCTAGCGATACGACAGAACACAGCAAAAAAAAAACTAGTTGAATGTAAAACTATATGCTAGCGGAATACGTACAGAAATAACTAAGGCAACATACACGTGTATGATTGGGAAAATAAGATGGCATTGTAACAAAGCACTAGAACAACACTTCAATGTAAAAAAGACATGGTATGGCAGACAGATGAAGTACATACTGATGAATAACAATGCATAAGATATTCAGAAGCATGATGTCCAAATTAAGCAGATGGCATTGCGATAGAGTAGAATGACAGTACTTGAATTTGAAAACATGTTATCATGAATGGAATAGGTCTTGAAAAACAGGAAGGCATGACATATTTACATGCATGATCAGCATGCTAAGCACATGGCATTGCAACATGAGTAGATACACTCCGGGACATTATATGCATGTTGTACCCATATCACAGGCCAAGTTAGAGCAAGGACCTTGTGGGGTGAAGAGGATTCATCATCTTTCGCTAGTCTTCAAGAACTGCCTTTACATGTTCCATCATATTGGGTATCATTGACATCAAGTTTATTGGCCTTTACATTGCTCCGTGAGGTTCTTGTGGATATATCAGTGTGTGCAATTATATCTGACATGCATGGAAGACAACTAGTAGTTAGATTTATGTAAATGAGTGCCTGTAGGAGACGACATAAATAGTAGGACTGGGGTTAACTAGCAGCAACAGGTCTCATAAACTAAAGGGAGAACACAGATGAAAGCTACAGAATATGTATCGTTTGTACTCGAGATTAACTAGATGGCAGAAAAAAGTATTAAAGAACAACATAGGTAATACTAGAAGTGGTATAATACTATAATCACCAGCCTGTGGGATAGCATTGGCTGATGGATGATAACTATGGAACAACGTTACCTAAAGAACAAGTATCTTAGCTGAACTATGGAACAACGTGAACTCCTGAACAAGACCCGTAAGAGATCAGCATGAATATACAGTGAAATGTGATGATCTATTTTTCGTGCTTAGATTAATAACAAAGCCATAAATTTTGCACACAAGTAAGATGAGGATACAACCTATCTGGCTGCCATCCATAGGAGTGAGCATCATGTGCTGACTTGTCGATGGCCCTGCAGTTGTTGTGACTGTACATGTCAGGCACGCGCATTCGATGCAGGGAACTATTGAGTGGGGACTGTAGCTCCCTTCTGGTGTATGCTTCCCTTGTTGGAGCAGATGCGGTGAGTCGGAAGACGGTGTGTCTGAAGATGCAGATAACGCATAATGTTAAGAACGACATATCTCTTTGATCCGAAGAAATACACTAAGAGATCAACAACAGAAGGTACGAGAGTGGTCACACGTCATTGATCAAGACTAAATTGGGGTCACACGATTTTATTTTATTTTGGTAGTGTCTGATCTACGCCGGATGGATTGATGGCCGTCTTGTGCCTCCCGGCTGACACTGTTCAGAATCTTCCCCGAAGGGCCGGCAACCAACGGCAGAGCAGCCTGCCTCCTCCGTCCATGGCCCCGGCCAAAACCCCGCTCCCCGCCCCACTGTCGTGGTTGCGCCACCCCCGGGCCAATCCACAAAGACTCCCCGTCATCCAGAGCCGGCGGCGGTAGTACCTTCAACCCACGCAACTCTAAAAGATAGCCATCTAAGCACTGCTTCCATGGCGAACTTGCGGCCCGCACCCTTACGTTAGACACCAGCCAACCGACAGCCTAGGAGCTCCGCCGCCTCGAGGGGTGCTGCTTCCCATTGGGAATCGATTGGCCCAGAATAAAAATTCAGACAATTGACGCCTAAATAAAGTGATTTCAGATGAGGGTGCGACCTATCTGGCGGCATGGTGAAGTAGGCAGGTCTAGCTGCCGAGTCGGTGAGGCCAGCACAGTTGCGGTGGCGACCGGCGGCAGGGAAAGAGCGATGTCGGTGAAGGAAATATGCCCTAGAGGCAATAATAAAGTTATTATTTATTTCCTTATATCATGATAAATGTTTATTATTCATGCTAGAATTGTATTAACCGGAAACATAATACATGTGTGAATATATAGACAAACAGAGTGTCACTAGTATGCCTCTACTTGACTAGCTTGTTAATCAAAGATGGTTATGTTTCCTAACCATGAACAAGGAGTTGTTATTTGATTAACAAGGTCACATCATTAGTAGAATGATCTGATTGACATGACCCATTCCCTTAGCTTAGCACACGATCGCTTAGTATGTTGCTACTTGCTTTTATCCATGACTTATACATGTTCCTGTAACTATGAGATTATGCAACTCCGTTTACGGAGGAACACTTTGGTGCTACCAAACGTCACAACGAATCGGGTGATTATAAAGGAGTACTACAGGTGTCTCCAAAGGAGATGTTGGGTTGGCGATTTCGAGATTAGGTTTTGTCACTCCGATTGTCGGAGAGGTATCTCTGGCCCTCTCGGTAATGCACATCACTTAAGCCTTGCAAGCACTACAACTAATGAGTTAGTTGTGAGATGATGTATTACGGAACGAGTAAAGAGACTTGCGGTAACGAGATTGAACTAGGTATTGATACCGACGATCGAATCTCGGGCAAGTAACATACCGATGACAAAGGGAACAACGATGTTGTTATGCGGTCCGACCGACAAAGATCTTCGTAGAATATGTAGGAACCAATATGGGCATCCAGGTCCCGCTGTTGGTTATTGACCGTGAATAGTTCTAGGTCATGTCTACATTGTTCTCGAACCGTAGGGTCCGCACGCTTAAGGTTACGATGGATGTTATTATGAGTTTATGTATTTTGATGTACCAAGGAGTTCGAGTCCCGGATGTGATCACGGACATGACGAGGAGTCTCGGAATGGTCGAGACATAAAGATTGATATATTGGAAGCCTATGTTTGGAGTTGGAATGGTTCCGCATTTAAAACGGAATTTATGGGAAAACCGGAGGTTACGGAACCCCGGAGGTAAATGGGCCTCGGTGGGCCTTGAGGAGAAGAGGAGGGCCGGCCGAGGAGGTGGCGCGCGCCTCTCCCCCAGTCCGAATAGGACAAGGGGGGGGCGCCCTTTCCTCTTCCCCCTCCCCCAAACCTAGTCCAACTAGGAAAAGGGGGGGAGTCCTACTCCCGGTAGGAGTAGGACTCCTCCCGGCGCGCCTCCTCTAGGGCCGGCCGGCCTCCCCCCTCCCTCCTTTATATACGGGGGCAGGGGGGCACCTTGAGACACACAAGTTGATCGTGAGATCGTTCCTTAGCCGTGTGCGGTGCCCCCCTCCACCATATTCCACCTCGGTTATACCGTCGCGAAGCTTAGGCGAAGCCTGCTACCGTGAAACATCAAGATCGTCACCACGCCGTCGTCGACGGAACTCTCCTCGACACTCGGCTGGATCGAGTACGAGGGACGCCATCGAGCTGTACGTGTGTCAAGAACTGGGGCGCCGAGTAACGGCGCGGATCGGTCGGATCGCGAGGAGAACGTCGACTACTTCCTCTACGTTGTGATCGCTTCCGCCGGGTCTCACGAGGGTACGAGACAACACTCTCCCTCTCGTTGCTATACATCACCATGATCTTGCGTGTGCGTAGGAAAATTTTTGAAATTACTACGTTCCCCAACGGTGGCATCCGAGCCTAGGTTTTTATATGGTTTGATGTTTTGCACGAGTAGAACACAAGTGAGTTGTGGGCGATACAAGTCATCTTGCCTACCAGCATGTCATACTTTGGTTCAGCGGTATTGTGAGATGAAGCGCCCGGACCGACATTACGCCAGACGCTTACGCGAGACTGGTTTCACCGCTGCGAGCACTCGTTGCTTAAAGGTGACTGGTGGGTGCTGTCTCTCTCACTTTAGTTGAACCGAGTGTGGCTACGCCCGGTCCTTGAGAAGGTTAAACGAGTCTATTTGACGAAGTATCGCTGTGGTTTTGATGCGAGGTGAGACTGGATCTTGCTTAAGCCCGTAGCAGCCACGTAAAATTTGCAACAACAAAGTAGAGGACGCCTAACTTGTTTTTGCAGGGCATGTTGTGATGTGATATGGTCAAGACGTGATGCTATATTTTATTGTATGAGATGATCATGTTTTGTAACCGGTTATCGGCAATGGCAGGAGCCATATGGTTGTCGCTTTATTGTATGCAATGCAATCACCCTGTAATGCTTTACTTTATCACTAAGCGGTAGCGACAGTCGTAGAAGCATAAGATTGGCGAGACGACAACGATGCTACGATGGAGATCAAGGTGTCGCGCCGGTGATGATGGTGATCATGGTGGTGCTGCAAGATGGGGATCGTGAAGCACAAGATGATGATGACCATATCATATCACTTATATTGATTTGCATGTGATGTTTATCCTTTTATGCATCTTATCTTGCTTTGATTGACGGTAGCATTATAAGATGATCTCTCACTAAATTATCAAGAAGTGTTCTCCCCGAGTATGCACCGTTGCCAAAGTTCGTCGTGCCCAGACACCACGTGATGATCGGGTGTGATAAGCTCTACGTCCATCTACAACGGGTGCAAGCCAGTTTTGCACACGCAGAATACTCGGGTTAAACTTGACGAGCCTAGCATATGCAGATATGGCCTCGGAACACGGAGACCGAAAGGTCGAGCGTGAATCATATAGTAGATATGATCAACATAAGATGTTCACCATTGAAAACTACTCCATCTCACGTGATGATCGGTTATGGTTTAGTTGATTTGGGTCACGTGATCACTTAGATGACTAGAGAGATGTCTATCTAAGTGGGAGTTCTTAAGTAATATGATTAATTGAACTTAAATTTATCATGAACTTAGTCCTGGTAGTATTTTGCAAATTATGTTGTAAGATCAATAGCTTGCGTTATTGCTTTCATATGTTTATTTTGATATGTTCCTAGAGAAAATTGTGTTGAAAAATGTTAGTAGCAATGATGCGGATTTGATCCGTGATCTGAGGTTTATCCTCATTGCTACACAGAAGAATTATGTCCTTAATGCACCGCTAGGTGACAGACCTATTGCAGGAGCAGATGCAGACGTTATGAACGTTTGACTAGCTCAGTATGATGACTACTTGATAGTTATGTGCACCATGCTTTATGGCTTAGAATCGGGACTTCAAAGATGTTTTGAACATCATGGACCATATGAGATGTTCCAGGAATTGAAGTTAATATTTCAAGCAAATACCCGAGTTGAGAGATATGAAGTCTCCAACAAGTTCTATAGCTAAAAGATGGAGGAGAATCGCTCAACTAGTGAGCATGTGCTCGATTGTGCGGGTACTTCAATCGCTTGAATCAAGTGGGAGTTAATCTTCCAGATAAGATAGTGATTGATGAATTCTCTAGTCACCGTCACCAAGTTAGTAGAACTTCGTGATGAACTATAGTATGCAAGGGATGACGAAAATGATTCCGGGCTCTTCGTGATGTTGAAATCGACGAAGGTAGAAATCAAGAAAGAGCATCAAGTGTTGATGGTTGACAAGATCACTAGTTTCAAGAAAAGGGCAAAAGGAAAGAAAGGGAACTTCAAGTAGATTGACAAGCAAGTTGTCACTCCCACGAAGAAGCCCAAAGCTGAACCAAAGCACTGAAACCGAGTGCTTACTTTGCAAAGGAAATGGTCACGAAGCGGAACTGCCCTAAATATTTGGTGGATAAGAAGGATGGCAAAGTGAAAAAGGGTATATTTGATATACTGGTGTTTGATGTGTGCTTTACTAGTGTTTATAGCAACCCCTCGGTATTTGGTACTGGTTCGGTTGCTAAGAGTAGTAACTCAAACGGAGTTGCGAATAAATGAAACTAGTTAAGGGTGAAGTGACGATGTGTGTTGAAAGTAGTTTCAAGATTGATATGATCATCATCGCACACTCCCTATACTTTCGGGATTAGTGTTGAACCTAAATAAATGTTATTTGGTATTTGCGTTGAGCATAAATATGATTTGATCATGTTTATTGCAATACGGTTATTCATTTAAGTAAGAGAATAAACTGTTGTTCTGTTTACATGAATAAAACCTTATATGGTTACACACCCAATGAAAATGGTTCATTGGATCTCGATCGTAGTGATACACATATTCATAATATTGAAACCAAAAGATGCAAAGTTAATAATGATAGTGCAACTTATTTGTGGCACTTCTTGTTTATGTCATATTGGTGTAAAGCGATGAAGAAACTCCATGCTGATGGGATTTTGGAATCACTTGATTATGAATCACTTGATGCTTGCGAACCATGCCTCATGGGCAAGATGACTAAGACTCCGTTCTCGGAACAATGGAGCGAGCAACCGACTTATTGGAAATAATACATACCGATGTATGCGATCCAATGAGTGTTAAGGCTCATGGCGGGTATCGTTATTTTTCGACCTTCACAGATGATTTGAGCAGATATGGGTATATCTACTTGATGAAACATAAGTCTGAAATAGTTGAAAGGTTCAAAGAATTTCAGAGTGAAGTGGAAAAATCATCGTGACAAGAAAATAAGGTTTCTACGATCTGATTGCGGAGACAAATATTTGAGTTCTGAGTTTGGTCTTCAATTAAAACAATGTGAAATAGTTTCACAAATTCATGCCACCGAACACCACTTCATAATGGTGTGTCCGAACGTCATAACCGTATTTTTATTGGATATAGTGCAATCTATGATGTTTATTACTGATTTACCAATATCGTTTTGGGATCATGCATTAGAGACAGCTGCATTCACGTTAAATTGGGCACCATCTAAATCCGTTGAGACGACACTATATGAACTATGGTTTAGCAAGAAACCAAAGTTGTCGTTTCTTAAAGTTTGGGGCTGCAATGCTTATGTGAAAAAGTTTCATCCTGACAAGCTCAAACCCAAATCGGAGAAGTGCGTCTTCATAGAATACCCAAAGGAAATTATTGGGTACACCTTCTATCACAGATCCGAAGGCAAAACATTTGTTGCTAATAAATGGATCCTTTCTAGAGAAGGAGTTTCTCTTGAAAGAAGTGAGTGGGAGGAAAGTAGAACTTGATGAGGTAACTGTACCTGTTCCCTTATTGGAAAGTAGTTCATCACAGAAATCTGTTCTTGTGACTACTATACCAATTAGTGAGGAAGCTAATGATAATGATCATGTAACTTCAGATCAAGTTACTACCGAACCTCATAGGTAAAACAGAGTGAGATTCGCACCAGAGTGGTACGGTAATCCTGTTCTGGAGGTCGTGTTACTTGACCATGACAAACCTACGAACTATGAGGAAGCGATGATGAGCCCAGATTCCGCAAAATGGCTTGAGGCCATGAAATCTGAGATGAGATCCATGTATGAGAACAAAGTGTGGACTTTGGTGGCATTGCCCGATGATCGGCAAGCCATAGAAAATAAATGGATCTTCAAGAGGAAGACGGACGACGATAGTAGTGTTACTATCTACAAAGCTCGACTTGTCGCAAAAAGGTTTTGACAAGTTCAAGGTGTTGACTACAATGAGATTTTCTCAAGCAGTAGCGATGCTTAAGTCTGTCCGAATCATGTTAGCAATTGCCACAATTTATGAAATTTGGCAAATGGATGTAAAACTGCATTCTGAATGGGTTTTAGGAGGAAGAGTTGTATATGATGCAACCGAAGGTTTTATCGATCCAAAGGAGCTAACAAAGTGTGCAAGCTCCAATGATCCATCTATGGACTGGTGCAAGCATCTCGGAGTTGGAATATACGCTTTGATGAGTTGATCAAAGCATATAGTTTTATACAGACTTACGGTGAAGCCTGTATTTACTAAAAAGTGAGTGAGAGTACTACAGCATTTCTGATAAGTATATGTGAATGACATATTGTAGATCGGAAATAATGTAGAATTATTCTGCAAAGCATAAATGAGTGTTTGAAAGAAGTTTTTCAAAGAAAGACCTCGGTGAAGCTGCTTACATATTGAGCATCAAGATCTATAGAGATAGATCAAGATGCTTGATAAGTTTTTTCAATGAGTACATACCTTGACAAAATTTTGAAGTAGTTCAAAATGGAACAGTCAAAGAAAGAGTTCTTGCCTGTGTTACAAGGTGTGAAATTGAGTAAGACTCAAAACCCGACCACGGCAGAAGATAGAAAGAGAATGAAAGTCATTCCCTATGCCTTGGCCATAGGTTCTATAAAGTATGCCATGCTGTGTACCAGATCTATTGTATACCCTGCTTTGAGTTTGGCAAGGAGTACAATAGTGATCTAGGAGTAGATCATGGACAGCGGTCAAAATTATCCTTAGTAGAATAAGGATATGTTTTCGATTATGGAAGTGACAAAAGGTTCGTAAGAAAGAGTTACGCCGATGCAAGTTTTGACACCGATCTAGATGACTCAAGTCTCGATCTAGATACATATTGAAAGTGGGAGCAATTAGCTAAAGTAGCTCCGCGAGCATTGTAGACATAGAAAAATTGCAAAATACATAACGGATCTGAATGTAAAAGACCCGTTGACTAAGATTCTCTCACAAGCAAAACATGATCACACCTTAGTACTCTTTGGGTGTTAATCACATAAAGCGATGTGAACTAGATTACTGAATCTAGTAGACCCTTTGGGTGTTGGTCACATGGCGATGTGAACTATGGGTGTTAATCGCATGATGATGTGAACTATCGATGTTAATCACATTGTGATGTGATCTAGATTATTGACTCTAGTGCAAGTGGGAGATCAAGGAAATATGCCCTAGAGGCAATAATAAAGTTATTATTTATTTCCTTATATCATGATAAATGTTTATTATTCATGCTAGAATTGTATTAACCGGAAACATAATACATGTGTGAATATATAGACAAACAGAGTGTCACTAGTATGCCTCTACTTGACTAGCTTGTTAATCAAAGATGGTTATGTTTCCTAACCATGAACAAGGAGTTGTTATTTGATTAACAAGGTCACATCATTAGTAGAATGATCGATTGACATGACCCATTCCTTAGCTTAGCACACGATCGCTTAGTATGTTGCTACTGCTTTTATCCATGACTTATACATGTTCCTGTAACTATGAGATTATGCAACTCCGTTTACGGAGGAACACTTTGGGTGCTACCAAACGTCACAACGAATCGGGTGATTATAAAGGAGTACTACAGGTGTCTCCAAAGGCGATGTTGGGTTGGCGTATTTGAGATTAGGTTTTGTCACTCCGATTGTCGGAGAGGTATCTCCGGCCCTCTCGGTAATGCACATCACTTAAGCCTTGCAAGCACTACAACTAATGAGTTAGTTGTGAGATGATGTATTACGGAACGAGTAAAGAGACTTGCGTAACGAGATTGAACTAGGTATTGGATACCGACGATCGAATCTCGGGCAAGTAACATACCGATGACAAAGGAACAACGATGTTGTTATGCGGTCCGACCGACAAAGATCTTCGTAGAATATGTAGGAACCAATATGGGCATCCAGGTCCCGCTGTTGGTTATTGACCGTGAATAGTTCTAGGTCATGTCTACATTGTTCTCGAACCGTAGGGTCCGCACGCTTAAGGTTACGATGGCGGTTATTATGAGTTTATGTATTTTGATGTACCGAAGGAGTTCGAGTCCCGGATGTGATCACGGACATGACGAGGAGTCTCGGAATGGTCGAGACATAAAGATTGATATATTGGAAGCCTATGTTTGGAGTTGGAATGGTTCCGGACGAAAACGGAATTTCTCGGAAAACCGGAGGTTACGGAACCCCGGAGGTAAATGGGCCTCGGTGGGCCTTGAGGGAGAAGAGGAGGGCCGGCCAGAGGTGGTGGCGCGCCTCTCCCCCAGTCCGAATAGGACAAGGAGGGGGCGGCGCCTTTCCTCTTCCCCTCCCCCAAACCTAGTCCAACTAGGAAAGGGGGAGTCCTACTCCGGTGGGAGTAGGACTCCTCGGCCGCCTCCTCTAGGGCCGGCCGGCCTCCCCCTCCCTCCTTTATATACGGGGCAGGGGGCACCTTGAGACACACAAGTTGATCGTGAGATCGTTCCTTAGCCGTGCAGCGGTGCCCCCTCCACCATATTCCACCTCGGTTATACTGTCGCAAGCTTAGGCGAAGCCTGCGCCGTGAAACATCAAGATCGTCCACCACGCCGTCGGTCGTGGAACTCTCCTCGACACTCGGCTGGATCGAGTACGAGGGACGCCATCGAGCTGTACGTGTGTCAAGAACTCGGGGCGCCGGAGTAACGGCGCCGGATCGGTCGGATCGCGAGGAGAACGACGACTACTTCCTCTACGCCAGATCGCTTCGCCGGGTCACGAGGGTACGAGACAACACTCTCCCTCTCGTTGCTATACATCACCATGATCTTGCGTGTGCGAGGAAAATTTTGAAATTACTACGTTCCCCAACGATCGGCACGATTCGACGGCTCTGTGAAGCAGCGCCAGGACTCTGGACGGATCCGAAGTTGGAGCCGCTCCGGCGCCGTGAACAACATCGGGGGTGAATCGGCTCCGGTACGGTTCACGCGGCCGTCGAGGCAGCACCAGCAGCACGGAGTAAGAGGCACACGGCCCAGTGCACGACGGCAATTGGAAAGTGTCTCCGGCATTAGGGAGGAGGGCGGCTGTGAAATTGGTGCGGTGGGGGGCGCCATGGAGGTGGGGCTGAGGTTTCGCGGCTCCGGAGAAGGGAGCTTCCCGGGGAGAAGGTGATTTGGCGCCCACGAGGTATGAATGGGGGCGGGCGGGGGGAATTGGGAGGGGAGTGGAACCATGTATTACGGACGCATTTTTCTGAAATGTGAGGGGGAGTTACAGTTCTACCCTTGCCTATAGGCTTCTCGGCTTGGGTCTATGTACTGAGGGTCGGGGATAGTAGAGTAACTTTGCTTCTCCCCAAATAGTGGGCGGGAGCGATTTCGGCCGAGGAGGGCGTGTTTTGAACTATAGTGGGCGCGAGCGAATTCGGGCGAGGAGAGCGTGTTTTGAAATAGTGGGCGCGAGCTATTTTGGGCGAGGAGAGCATGTTTTGCCGACCATGATTTATGAATTATTCGGCACATGTCATTTCGGCCAAGGAGAAGGCGCGCTTGGATGAAGTTACGAACCTACCCTCGATGTACAACGGGCCAATTGATGCGTGTCCCACATAGGACGGTAATTTTCGTCTCCCATTTATTTGCTCGGCGAATTCCACCGAAAGGTAGAGGATGTTTAACGGTTCGTTCAAATTTTGGGAGAACGAGCATCCACGTCTACCTTACCAAGTCGATTGAATCAAATTTTGAAATATTAGCTTGCCACTTCTTTTTAGATGGAGAGATGATGCTCGGAGTAATGTGTTTTACATGCTCGTTGCTAGCGATTTACTATATGACAAATAGTTGACCCACTCAAAACGCGAATCAAACCCAAAATCAAATATCTCGATTCAATGAACTAGCTCGTTCAAGAGGTCAAAATAGTGAACTAAATCCAAAATTGAACACCTCAATCGAGTAGCATGTTGTACAATATTATAGTACTCCATGAACATGTTGAAAGTCAAATTAATGAACTTGTTTGATATACGCATATATCCGTTCATGTGTGGATTGCAGACAACATGTTCTCCAATTTAAATATTTGAATGCAAGTTTATATCGAAACATGGTTTATATCAGTCTTTGATGCATAAAACGCGACCTCCCCCTCTCCCGGACTCCTGTTCTCTCTCTCTCTCTCTCTCTCACTCACTCTCTCGCCGACAATCTTCAATTCTGTCGCACGCATCCGACACAAAAACCTTGTTGGTCCCTCTCCCTCCCTCTCTCTCTCTCTCTGTGTGTGGGGGGGTCTTTCTAGTTCACATTCATATATACACCATCTATAGGTCTCTCTCGCACACTATGTATGATACTCTAGCTAGTCCAAGCTAGATATCTTGGGTGCACTCATCGTACGCACACAAATTCCTTGGCTCTTTGCCCGTAACTCTCTCACGCACCACTATGTCGTCTCAGAGCTCTTCCCCCCCTCTCTCAAACTCTCCATCCACCTGGGTCACACATACACATGCATATCTCACTCGCACTCGATAGGCCCATCTAAAACTCTATCTCTCTCCATCGTTCTCTCTCCATCTCACACGCACGCACACACACACACAATCTCATGCCCAGCTAGCCAAGTATGATGGTCTCTCACTCAATTGTAGGCACACGCAGTCCCCCCCTATATGTATATGACTAGCTAATCTTATTCTCCATCACAAACATGTGCATGGTCTATCTCGATTTGTCTCGGGGCATCTTTCTATCGCGTACGCACTCCCTCGATCTCCCACCCATATAGTCCCCTCACGATCTCGAGGGGATCTCTCTATCACAAACACACCCTCTCTCCCTCCCCATGCGTCCATGCCATCCATGTGTCCCTCTCGACCTTTTTTCCTTGTTGTCCAGACCTCTATTGGACATGTGCTACAGGGGTGTCTCTCTCCGTTGCAAACAATCACACACTAGCTATCGTCGTGTATCTCCTCGCCTCGCTTTTCCATCTCGGAGATGCATGCGTGATATGTTCGCATAAGAAACGAAAAAACAATCTCTCTCTCTAATTTATCGTTTGTTGTCACTTTCTCTTTCACACACATACTCTTTTTGCACACTTACTCATTCTCCTTCACACGCACTTGATCTGTCTCGACTGAGGAACTCACCTCCATCCATAGCACATAGATTTATTGAAAAGTCAATCATCACAAAGTTTGACCATGTACGTGGAGAAAAAGAATTACATTTAGTACGGCAAACATATACCATTAGATTCACCATGAGATGTAGTTTTTTATGATGTATCTTTGGTATTGTAGATATAAATAACATTTGCGTAAACCTGATCAAAGTTTCCAAAGTTTGACTTCTAAAAATTTACATACCTTTGCATTATCGAGCGGATGGAATATCTCTTTCCCCCTCTCAGCTATCTGACGCACCACTCAGCCTTATCGGGGCTCCTCAATCTCTCTCAAAATTTATTGGTCAGTTTGGTTCATGACCTGACCCTCATGCCTTGATGGTCGGTACTGCCTGGTGTGGACGTGAGATGTAAAATATTTCTGCTGGCGGGCTTGTGTGGTCTTGAAGCGTTTGGTTCATGCAGGCGAGCAAAGCATCGTGACAAGAAAATAAGGTTTCTCGATCGATTGCGGAGACAAATATTTGAGTTCTGAGTTTGGTCTTCAATTAAAACAATGTGAAATAGTTTCACAAATTCATGCCACAGGAACACCACTTCATAATGGTGTGTCCGAGCGTCATAACCGTACTTTATTGGATATAGTGCAATCTATGATGTTTATTACTGATTTACCAATATCGTTTTGGGATCATGCATTAGAGACAGCTGCATTCACGTTAAATTGGGCACCATCTAAATCCGTTGAGACGACACTATATGAACTATGGTTTAGCAAGAAACCAAAGTTGTCGTTTCTTAAAGTTTGGGGCTGCAATGCTTATGTGAAAAAGTTTCATCTGACAAGCTCAAACCCAAATCGGAGAATGCGTCTTCATAGAATACCCAAAGGAAATTATTGGGTACACCTTCTATCACAGATCCGAAGGCAAAACATTTGTTGCTAATAAATGGATCCTTTCTAGAGAAGGAGTTTCTCTTGAAAGAAGTGAGTGGGAGGAAAGTAGAACTTGATGAGATGCTACTGTTCCCTTATTGGAAAGTAGTTCATCACGAAATCTGTTCTTGTGACTACTATACCAATTAGTGAGGAAGCTAATGATAATGATCATGTAACTTCAGATCAAGTTACTACCGAACCTCATAGGTAAAAGCAGTGAGATTCGCACGAGTGAGTGCGGTAATCCTGTTACGGAGGTCGTGTTACTTGACCATGACAAACCTACGAACTATGAGAGCGATGATGAGCCAGATTCCATAAAATGGCTTGAGGCCATGAAATCTGAGATGAGATCCATGTATGAGAACAAAGTGTGGACTTTGGTGGCATTGCCGATGATCGGCAAGCCATAGAAAATAAATGGATCTTCAAGAGGAAGGCGAGACGATAGTAGTGTTACTATCTACAAAGCTCGACTTATGCTAAAAGGTTTTGACAAGTTCAAGGTGTTGACTACAATGAGATTTTCTCAAGCGTAGCGATGCTTAAGTCTGTCGAATCATGTTAGCAATTGCCACAATTTATGAAATTTGGCAAATGGATGTAAAACTGCATTCTGAATGGGTTTTAGGAGGAAGAGTTGTATATGATGCAACGAAGGTTTTATCGATCCAAAGGAGCTAACAAAGTGTGCAAGCTCCAGTGATCCATCTATGGATGGTGCAAGCATCTCGGAGTTGGAATATCGCTTTGATGAGTTGATCAAAGCATATAGTTTTATCTGAGACTTACGGTGAAGCTGTATTTACTAAAAAGTGAGTGAGAGTACTACTGCATTTACGATAAGTATATGTGAATGACATATTGTAGATCGGAAATAATGTAGAATTATTACAAAGCATAAATGAGTGTTTGAAAGAAGTTTTTCAAAGAAAGACCTCGGTGAAGCTGCTTACATATTGAGCATCAAGATCTATAGAGATAGATCAAGATGCTTGATAAGTTTTTCAATGAGTACATACCTTGACAAAATTTTGAAGTAGTTCAAAATGGAGCAGTCAAAGAAAGAGTTCTTGCCGTGTTACAAGGTGTGAAATTGAGTAAGACTCAAAACCCGACCACGGCAGAAGATAGAAAGAGAATGAAAGTCATTCCTATGCCTTGGCCATAGGTTCTATAAAGTATGCCATCTTGTGTACAGATCTATTGTATACCCTGCCTTGAGTTTGGCAAGGGGTACAATAGTGATCTAGGAGTAGATCACTTTGGACAGCGGTCAAAATTATCCTTAGTAGAATAAGGATATGTTTCTCGATTATGGAAGTGACAAAAGGTTAAATCGTAAAGAGTTACGTCGATGCAAGTTTTGACACCGATCTAGATGACTCAAGTCTCGATCTAGATACATATTGAAAGTGGGAGCAATTAGCTAAAGTAGCTCCGTGCGAGCATTGTAGACATAGAAAAATTGCAAAATACATAACGGATCTGAATGTAAAAGACCGTTGACTAAGATTCTCTCACAAGCAAAACATGATCACACCTTAGTACTCTTTGGGTGTTAATCACATAAGCGATGTGAACTAGATTACTGAATCTAGTAGACCCTTTGGGTGTTGGTCACATGGCGATGTGAACTATGGGTGTTAATCCATGATGATGTGAACTATCGATGTTAATCACATTGTGATGTGATCTAGATTATTGACTCTAGTGCAAGTGGGAGCTGAAGGAAATATGCCCTAGAGGCAATAATAAAGTTATTATTTATTTCCTTATATCATGATAAATGTTTATTATTCATGCTAGAATTGTATTAACGGAAACATAATACATGTGTGAATATATAGACAAGCAGTGTCACTAGTATGCCTCTACTTGACTAGCTTGTTAATCAAAGATGGTTATGTTTCCTAACCATGAACAAGGAGTTGTTATTTGATTAACAAGGTCACATCATTAGTAGAATGATCGATTGACATGACCCATTCCTTAGCTTAGCACACGATCGTTTAGTATGTTGCTCTTGCTTTTATCCATGACTTATACATGTTCCTGTAACTATGAGATTATGCAACTCCGTTTACGGAGGAACACTTTGGGTGCTACCAAGCGTCCTAGCGTGCTGGGTGATTATAAAGGAACTACTGGTGTCTCCAAAAGCGAGATGTTGGGTTGGCGTATTTGAGATTAGGTTTTGTCACTCCGATTGTCGGAGAGGTATCTCTGGGCCCTCTCGGTAATGCACATCACTTAAGCCTTGCAAGCACTACAACTAATGAGTTAGTTGTGAGATGATGTATTACGGAGCGAGTAAAGAGACTTGCGTGCGAGATTGAACTAGGTATTGGATACGCGATCGAATCTCGGGCAAGTAACTATCTGATGACAAAGGGAACACGTATGTTGTTATCGTCTGACCGACAAAGATCTTCGTAGAATATGTAGGAACCAATATGGGCATCCAGGTCCGCTGTTGGTTATTGACCGTGAATAGTTCTAGGTCATGTCTACATTGTTCTCGAACCGTAGGGTCCATGCGCAAAGGTTCGATGGCGGTTATTATGAGTTTATGTATTTTGATGTACGAAGGAGTTGAGTCCGGATGTGATCACGGACATGACGAGAGTCTCGGAATGGTCGAGACATAAAGATTGATATATTGGAAGCCTATGTTTGGAGTTGGAATGGTTCGGACGACGAAATTCTGGGAAAGCAGGGAGGTTCGGAACCCCGGAGGTAAATGGGCCTCGGTGGGCCTTGAGGAGAAGAGGAGGGCCGGCCGGAGGTGGCTGGCCTCTCCCCCAGTCCGAATAGGACAAGGAGGCGGCGCCTCCTCTTCCCCTCCCCCAAACCTAGTCCAACTAGGAAGGGGAGTCCTACTCCGGTGGGAGTAGGACTCCTCCGGCAGCCCTCCTCTAGGGCGGCGGCCTCCCCCTCCCTCCTTTATATCCAGGGGCAGGGGGCACCTTGAACACACAAGTTGATCGTGAGATCGTTCCTTAGCCGTGTCTGGTGCCCCCTCCACCATATTCCACCTCGGTTATCCGTCATGAAGCTTAAAGCGAAGCCTTGGAGTGAAACATCAAGATCGTCCTGCAGCCGTCGTCTTGTGGAACTCTCCTCGACACTCGGCTGGATCGAGATCTGAGGGGCGTCATCGAGCTGTCGTGTGTCAAGAACTTCGGGCGCGAATGCTGGCGCGGGATCGGTCGGATCGCGAGGAGAGCGTCGACTACTTCCTCTCGTTGTGATCGCTTCGCCGGGTCTCTGGTGCGTAGACAACACTCTCCCTCTCGTTGCTATACATCACCATGATCTTGCGTGTGCGTAGGAAAATTTTTGAAATTACTCGTTCCCCAGCGATCGGCACGATTCGTGACTCTGTGAAGCGCCGGGACTCTGGGCGGATCCGAAGTTGGAGCAGCTCCGTGCCGTGAACAACATCGAGGTGAATCGGCTCAGGATGCAGTTCCTGTGACCGTCGAGCACCAGCAACCGCAGATAAGAGGCACTGGCCCGATCTAGCAGCGGCAATTGGAAAGTGTCTCGGCATTAGGGAGGAGGCGGTGTGAAATTGGTGCGGTGGGGCGCATGGAGGTGGGGCTGAGGTTTCGTGAGCTCGGAGAAGGGCTTCCGGGAGAAGGTGATTTAGGCGCCCACAGGTATGAATGGGGCGGGCGGGGAGTGGGAGGTGGAACCATGTATCTACGACGCATTTTTACGAAATGTGAGGGAGTTCTGATTCTACCCTTGCCTATAGGCTTCTCGGCTTAGGTCTATGTCTTGAGGTCGGGGATAGTAGAGTAACTTTGCTTCTCCCCAAATAGTGGGCGGAGGCGATTTGGCCGGAGGCGTGTTTTGAACTATAGTGGGTGGCGGATTGGGGGAGGCGTGTTTTGAAATAGTGGGAGCTATTTTGGCGAGAGCATGTTTCCGACCATGATTTATGAATTATTCGGCACATGTCATTTCGACCAAGGAAAGGCGCGCTTGGATGAAATTCTGAACCTACCCTCGATGTACAGCGGGCCAATCATCATTTTTATCTTTGTACTACTATAGTAGCCTAGGCTAGTCATAGTGGAAAGTAACTTAGACTACTCGATAACTCTATGGTTACCCTAAGGGCAAGTACTACCTCCGTCTGGTTTACTCTTCCAATTTTGTAGTATCAAAATTTGACCATAGATTTAAGCGACAAAATGTTAATGCATGTCACTAAGAACTATATCGTTGGATTAGTATTTGAACATAATTTCAAATGGTGTAATTTTTAGTGACATGCATTGGCATTTTCTTAGGTAAATCTATGGTCAAAATTTTATACTAAATACCGGTAGTATTCCTCCGTCCCAAAATTCTTGTCTTACATTTGTTTGATACGGATGTATCTAACACTAAAATGTAACTAGATACATCCGTATTTAGACAAATTTAAGACAAGAATTTTGGGACGGAGGGAGTACAAAAGTGGGCTATGTAGGCCAAAACATGTGCCAAATTCAGTTGTGATGCATTTGGCATTGATGCCCCTCCATTGCTCACCTGGTGCCCCAATCTGGATGACCTACTTTGCTCCGGTGCCAAATTAACTCACGCAATGAAAAAACACTGCGTGGGAGAGAGAGAGGACTGAGGCAATAAAAACACTTGTTTGGGAGAGTGAGAGGATGGTGTAGTTGGTTTGATTGATTTGTTTATACATGTGGGTATGTGTGCACAGCGGTGCCAAAATCTTTTGATTTGATATCGATGCGTATTATGTGGCATACTTTTGCGAAATATGGCATCGGCCACACAGTGGAAGCCAACAAATGCCCAAACTCTTGACGTGCTCCTAGTTAAATGAGAGGAAACATAACAGAGAGAGAGGGGGAGAGGGAGAGAGAGAGAGAGAGAGTGAAAAAATATCACTAGCCAGCCAACCCTATCATATGAGCGAATGATATTGGTACCTCTTGATGACACGGCAATCTTATGCAGCCAGCTGCTCTACTATGTTCTCTTCTTTTGCAGATAAAAAAAGACCCGAAAGTGAAAATGTGCTGCACTATAACAATCTCATCGAATGCCTTGATCTCCATCTTACAGAAATTGATTTGATCGACTACGAGGCAGCACATTTGAGATTAAATTGGCGAGTTCTTTGTTGCGAGGCAAGTGTGCTCAAGGTAATGAGGTTTGGCGTTCTCTGGCGCAACAATGAATGGCGTCTGATCACATAGCGTCTAAGCCTAAATGACAAAGTCTCATGAAGCTGAATTTGTTTTGAAACATCAAGTGGCGGAGACTCGAAAACTTATTTGCCCATTAGTGACTTGTCGGCGGTGGATTTTAGTTTGTGCGATAACGCTGCATCCACCTAAAATAACGAAAGTTCTTACGTGAACTTCCTAGTAATTCCCTCTTCCTAGGTGCAGCATTACTCCTAACATTTGTAATATCAGTTTGAAACTTGTAATATTGCGTGTCCTATTCCTCGTTTTCAAAATCCTGCGAATCAAACAGGTCCTGAGTTGGTGATGATGTTGTGCCTCCCATCTTTCACCAATAGCTGTCGGATCTAGATCTGACGCATACAAACCAAGCTTCTCCATTTTTGCAAAAAGATGCCTGCACTTGTTCCCTATTTACAAACAACTCCTTGTCTCTCACAATCAGCCTTATCTCCTCCCCGCCACATCTAGAAGGCCATGGAAAAATCTGGCGTGATGGCCGCTGCCGGAGCCGTCCACCCCCAATCTTGGTGTTCCGTGCAATGCACGGGCATCTACGCACGGGAAATTATGTCGAACATGGCTAGTTGTAAGTAGGCTAGCTCTACATCCATGATGATAGTGACTGCAGACGGTGAGGCTGACTATGGTATGCCGAACACGGCGCCTATACTCAGGTGTCATCTCCGGCGCAGGGTCTTGTCACTTCACTGTGAGGAGCAGCACGTAATAATTTGACCAACGGGTAGTACAGTGCTAGTACTCCTAGGAGTACTACATTGGTAGTACTACTACTAGTACTAGTAGCACCACCGTCTGGATTTAGGAGTACTACCACGTCCATCTGGATTTTAGTATTTGACTAGCAATATCTAGTAATGCATGTCACAAAAATGTACTACTCCTCTCGTAAATAAATACATGGTGTTTTATTCCTATCGTGAGAGAACTTAATGTTTTCTTGCTAACTAGAGTCTTAATAGGATTACATGCAATGAACTAAACATTGCATGTCATGTTTGGTAGTCTCAAGTCATTGAAAGCATGCGGCCCACATCTCTCATTGGTTGATACGTCACGAAATAAGAAACAAGGAGGGAGTTAATGCACCGTGCCTAAGTGTTTTGGGATTATTTGTTTTTCGTAATGTGACTTACACAACATTTTTGTTTACATGCATTAACATTTTATTAGTTAAATCAAAGGTCAAAACTTGGCGCAAAATGCAAAGGGGACCAATAAACCAGTAAACATCAATTTGGCCCCAACTAGAGGTTCGGTGAGATGACTATCTTTTGCACCGCACGCGAGAGGCGCAGCTTCATTGACTTACGGCAACTGCCTTTGGGTGAATGACATGTGGGCCTAGAGGGTGGCTGGCCCACCTATCATACAGCCAAAGGCAGGTGCAGTAGAGGGCCGAGGAGTAGTACGAAATCCTATGCACCTACGCATGCTAACCAAGGGCAAGAGTGATCACTCGAATCGCAAGATCAGTTGACTACTACTACCTCCGTCCTGGTTTATTAGTCTCCTTTGTAATTTGTGCTAAATTTTGACCAAAGATTTAACTAACAAAATGGATGCATGTCAACAAAAATTATATTTTTGGATTCGTATTTGAACATAGTTTTCAGTGATATAATTTTTAGTAACATGCGTAAACATTTTGTTAGTTAAATCTGTGGTCAAAATTTGACACGGATTACAATGGGGACCAATAAACCAGGACGGAGGTAGTAGAAGCTAAGCTAGACCCATGGAGGCGATGAGCGCGAGCATCAGCCGGCTGTGCCAGATGGTCCACGATGCCGGCCTGCGGCCCGGCAACTAGGAACGTCTCCAGGTAGTATTGCTTGAGGCCGGCAGGGCGAGGGGCCGCTTGGACGACAGCTTCTCTCCTTTTTCGACGAGGTCCTCGTCGGTTTCCTCGACAAGTTCACCATCATCAAGAAGCTCGCGGACGACTTTGACGTAAGCCTCCAGCCGACGCGCCCAGGCTCTGCGATGCCCGCCACCCTCAACGGCCACTATGGTGACAACCTCTTCGACGCACTGGTGGACCTGCGACTGCGCGCCGTCGCGCTAGAGAATGTCCACCTCGAGGTCGTGCTCGCCGCGCAGCGTCTGGCACAGCAAGAAACCATCGACATAATCACCCACGTCTACGCACATGAAAGAGGAGGACGATAGGACGCTGGCCTTCTTTGACCGCATGGCAACCTTGGACAGCACTATTCAGAAGCACGCTGAGCTCGCCGCCAACGCCGCTGCTCCTCACACGTCGGTTCGTGACCCGGTGCACTAGGGCATGAGGATGTCGTTGATGGATCCGTATGTATTTTTATCTTTCCGTCAAATCCATGTAGTAGTATATGATACTACAGTAATTATCTTACCTTTCGCATCAACTTCATAATTTTCATACGTACTCCATGCATGAACGGCGCCAGAACCAAACTTCTCATACTCTAGGCAAAATCGTTATTTTCTATCTATCAATCGTGCCATGGAGCGTAACCAAATTTTACAAGTTATGAGTTCAAAGGAAAAAGCCTGCCGTGTTAGCGTCGCACCCCACACGGTTGGTCAAGCACGCCGCTCAGCGAGAATGCATGCGGTGTTGCATTTTCACTTACAAGTGGGACCATAGTTGAGCAAACCGACTATAGGCAAACCCCACCCCGCCCACCGCTGCGATGGTGAGAAAGCAGGAGGGAGAAGAGATGGCTGTAGCATGGACTCCAAGAAAATTGGTGTCGGATGGGACTCGTGTGGGTGGCGTGTGCCGTACTGCTAGACGTGAATGCTAGTTATGGCCCATGCCACCCCACTATATCGAGCCTATATCGAGGTACAATACGTAGAACAAATTTCCTGCAGTCCGTGCTCAGCACTCCTCTATCTCTCTTCTCAGCCAGCCAGTGGACGTGTGGAGCCCATCGTTTGTTTGCTCACATGCGGTCCCACATGTCAGTGAAAACGCAAGCGGACCCATGAACACGCACATCTTTCACCTCGGCGTCTTGGTGATGAAAAACAAATCAAGAAAGATCTTGGTGGCGCTTTTGGAGCTACTCAAGAGTAGTAAGATTCTATTCTGATTTAACCCAAGATGCACATCTCGTGGCTTCAACTACCACTCTATTTTCTTTCATGAGACGACACGGATCTTTGGATGTCCCACGTGTTGGCAAAGGAGGAAGAACCGACCAAATCTTGGTTGTGCTCTTGGATTAGACTAGTTGTGCTAACTTAAAATTTTTATTGTGTACTCCTCCGTTCCAAAATACTTGACTTCCATTTGTCCAAAAATGGATGTGCCTATATACTAAAACATGTCTAGATACATATATATTTTGACAAATAGAAGGCATGTATTGTGCAACGGAGGGAGTAGAATGGATGCAAGTTTTTGTATTGGGAAGAAGAGTACATCCATATTGATAGAGCACAATTTAGTAGATGTTCTATCACTTTTAGCTAGCATAGAGGCTATAGATGAGATTAGTGCACTTGTTGATACTCCTACTTGGTATGCGTGTTGCTGCTTAGATGCAGAGAAAAAGGACGGAGGAGTACTAGAATAGAGGCTAGACATGAGACTAGATGCGAGGAAGCAACGTCTACTTCTTTACACTCGAAGAAGAAAGAAGCCGCAAGATCGAGCCTCCGCAGATCAACAATGAATGCATCGAGAAGGCACTAATCCAACTTACTGAGGAGTAGTAAAATGTATTCTTGTGGTTCTTGTTTTCTTTGGTCTTGCTTTTCTAGTCAAAATTATCGTTGGAGTTCGTGCAAAGCGGAGGTCCGTTTGGGGTCGTGCGTTGCGATTGGCCTTACAAGTGGGACGCAGATTAAGGAAACCGACTATCGGCAAACCCCACCTCGCCGCTTGGCGATGGCTGAGTTAGAGAGACGATGAGGTTGAAGAGATTGCTCTAGCACGGACTCCAAGAAATATGGTGTCAGATGGAAGTCATGCTGGTGGCTTGTGCCGTACTCCTGGACGTGAATGCTTGTTCTGGCCCATGCCACCCTACTACTCCTACTATTACTTACTAGTATATAGTACTACTAGTATCGAGGATTCGAGGTGCTGGTTACGTAGTACAGTATGGCTACAGTAAAAACACCCGCACGACGAGCGAAGCATGTGAAGCTAGTACAAATATGTAACGCCCCGGACACACCCGCCGGTGGTCGTTACTCCTGGCGGGATCTAGACTGGCCCCACAGATCAATACTAGTCTTTTCTGCGCACTTTGTCCTCACTCGTGCGCATCCCGGAAAAGAAGGAATTCCTTATTGATATGAGTAGTCTATCATCCCTAATAAGCCAGGCTATTACATACACCCCCACTCAGAGGAACCGGCGTCCTCGTCGGGCCACGAAACGTTCCCTCTTGGCACAACCGTCGTGCATCAGTCCGTACATGTGCCATGCCGTGTGCCACGACGGGTCACAAGCGTCATGAACAACATGATCACGCACCTGTCGCAACCATCCGTGTAACGCGATGGTCGGCTCGATACCAACTTATAGCGCCCGGACACACCCGCGGTGGTCGTTACTCTGGCGGGATCTAGGCGGCCCCACAGATCAATACTAGTCTTTTTTGCGCACTTTGTCCTCACTCGTGCGCACCGGAGCAACTTCGGTCGGTCACCCATCTGAAACTACTCCAAGCTGAGCACGCTTAACTTTGGAGTTACGTCGAATGGGATCCCGAAAAGAAGGAATTCCTTATTGATATGAGTAGTCTATCATCCCTAATAAGCCAGGCTATTACAAAATAGTGTACTACTATTGTTGATTGGCCTCATCCGATAACCTGTTGCAATGCACGTACAATTATGTATTCGGAAAATATATTTTTTGCCTCGTCGCACCACTCACTCACAGAAGCAACTCGAAAGCCATTCATAAATTTAGTAAGTTTATCACAGGCATATCATTTTATTACATACAACATGTCATCAAGCCACATCGACAACGAGTATACATTATAAATACTAAAGTTTTCACCACACAACAAATAACAAGCAATAAATGAACTTCAACTCAACCATTCCTTGGCGTTGGAAACGCTTGCTTTGAACCACAAGTGATTCTCTGGGACGGGCCATCCATTGTCGATCTGGAGACCAACGCAGATCGATCATCCGGTGAAGCGGCCTACTATATCGATGCCGGGGTAGGAACCACCCAAATGTCCGAGGTATAGACACAGTTGCTTCTCATAAATGGTAGTAACATTGTGTCAACAACAGTTGGATCGCCTTTCACCATCATTGGATAGTTTTGTCCAAGGAAGAGCGAGTTTTCTCCAAGACTATCAATTCTGTACCAGAGAGAAGGAGTTGGCGCTAGCACACTTGTATCCATCCTGAATACCATGCAACGGGTGTTGGATTAGGTCCGAGAGTGCGACCATGGGAGACTACACCTGCTTCCTTAGCAGTAACATCATCAGTGGGCTGTATACACATGAGAAGAGGTGATCCATCGGAATTAGTTGCCAAACGCCAAATAGTATATGGGCGCTGCTCGTCCTCATGCTCGTGATCATCACCATCATCATCTCCCCCTTGGTTATAAAAATCTTCAAGTATAGGTGGTGGAATGTTCACAGGACCTTGGAAACACAAGAAGAAGGTTAATTAGTAAGGCTGGCCATAGTGGGGGTAACATAAGTAGTATCATGCACTTGGGACTCGCAAACATGCTTATGTGGCAGGCAATTAAGGAAGAGAGAGCTGGTTATAGTAACATAGGTAGATACCGTAACATAATAAATGTGATGCTACTATGTGTCATGCATGGCAATGCAATAAATGAGACCACCTATGATACTAATCTAAGATACTATGCACTATAGAGGTAGTAACATAAACTAGTAACATATGCATGTTACTAGTCTAAGTTACTCCCCACTATGACCAGCCTAAAGGGAAACTTGCTAACCCGCATGCATGTGGATGAAACAATTATAATTACGGTGGAAGACAAACGTACCGAAACAACGAGGATGCCATGCAAAAACAGTGCCATGAGTGGTGGAAGCAAACACAAGGCCCTCGTATTGAATTGCATCACAGTACTCATCCGTGTACAAAAACTGATTTTTGAGCAATATCCATCCAGTCAAACCACTGACGACGGCAACAAGCTTGTCGAAGATAGCAACAACTTCATAGTTGTTGTAATTCCAAGAGCGGCTGGGGACTCGAGAAATTGCTATCTTCCATAGAAGACAGTCCGTACAATACCGGGGTGCTCAACCTCTGGGCAGTCTGCTGAGATTTTTGGAAGTGGAACCCGGTCACGAGTGTACACATTCACAAGTTCCCACTCGTAGTTGGACCCAATGTAAACAACCTAATCTCCATTTGCGCCTGCCCAAGCCTTGTCCTCAAGCGATGGCATCTTAACATCATACGTATCATTATCAAGCGGCATCAAATTGCACAGGGCAAGGCCTCCGTCGTGATGGCGCCAGTCATCAGGGTCACGGCGAAGAAGATAGGGGAGATCAAACCGCTCCTTGACTCTTGGGTTCCTTGTAATGATGTTATTAGTTGAGTCGAGAATGGGCTTGAACGAAACTGCAATGCTAGCCGAGGTGATGACGTCGCACTGATCAATGAGTTCCTCCACCACGTCATCTTTCAAATCGGGGCAAGAATAACGGGGTCGTTTCTGTCCTGTTCCCTCCATGGAGAAGACGATCAAACAATGGAAGAAGAAAGGGTGAAGGGCTAAAGGAAGATGGAGGAGGGAGAGGAAGAGCGTGCGACAGCAGTTCCAAATCGAGAGGGAAAGGCGAAGAGTCGATGGACGGTTGCCAGTTTGCCACGGTTCATGAAGGGGCACCCTGGCCTACACGTCGGTTCGAAATACTCCTACTACTCGCCGTCGTCTCAGCGATATGTGGAATGGGACCACATGTCAACGAAACATGGTGTGTAATTTCTCGTGCAAAATGCGATCGGCTGCGTTGGCCGAGGTGCCGCATTAGTTATCGGCCTTTATTTTTTAATGGCGTGCCGTTCAGTTTTGAAGCACGACTAAGCTGATCTTGTATGTAGAAAATATAAACTACTCTACCACTACTCCACCTCCGGTACTAGTAGTATAAAGAAGATATATAGGCTGGAGCTTGGCGCTTTCTTACCAAGGGCTGCCCACTTGCTTCTCACACTACCACCCTCTCTCGAGATCTAAAAAGACGGCCCTCTCTCCTCCTCACGGTGGTCACAGATCCGCCGGGAAGAAAAGGACGTGCAGCATTGGCCTTTTCGTCGTCGGCGGCGAGTCATGCACTAACGACAAGGCCGTCCTCTCGGACCTAAGCGCCCGCGGGATCGCTGCCGTAGTGTGTGCGGAGGGCGGCGACCCGAAGCGAAGCCACTTCCGCCGACCCTCGGGTATGCTACCTCTTTTGAACCATACCCTTGTTCTATTGCCCCATCTCGCACGTCGTTGCATGTGGATCTTTTTCCACTCCACCATCTTCCCAATTTGCTATCCTCTACTCTGCTGGCCACGCAGACGAAAACCATAATTTGCACTATTGAAGGAAACCCTACTTCATGCAGACTAATGCATGTGCAGGTTGAATAAGGAAAGGAAGGAGGCTGATCTTGTCCAAGAGAGTAGGCATCGAACCGCATCTAGGTTGAAAAGGGAAAATCAGTAGCTAAGGAGCGAGTCTCGTGTCTCTTGGTTGAAGAAGGGTAGAAAGGCATGACAACGCAATAGAGAATGACCAGGTCGATCGGTTTGTTGTCCTCACATAGGAAAAAGGTGGCTAAAGAGAACAAAAATGGGGCGTAATCCACATATGCTGCTGGATATTTGTTGCTCGGGCAACCATACCTCCCTCACCACTCTGCGTCAGGTGGAGGTACATCGTCTTGGTGCGCCCTTGTCCGAATGGGCCTCCCATGCTCTTATTGCCACTTTTTTTGCTGTTAGTATAACGCCAGCAGTCAAGTCAAGCAATGCTACTGCTAAAGTGATGCCACATTTAACTAACGCCGCTCTCAGTCTAATGCCACAGCTAAATTTAAGCAGTGCCATTTAATGTCACTGGATCATTTCAGGGTTAGCTATTGATTGTGGATGTATTAAAGATTTTTCAGCTAAGGAATTCTAATGCTATTGCACAGCCAGTATACCAACGATGAAACTTGTTACTACCTTTAGATTTTTGCACTGTTAATGCTTATAGATTACATACCTCACTTTCATGAGATAAGTTAATTTTTTTGTGCAGTGTCACCAAAATGCCAAAGCGCTGATGTCATTTTATTTTGGTTAAAGCGCATGCACAATTATGAAGACAAGAGGAAAGGTCAAGAGTAGGCACCTCCTCCTCCGGCTGTTCTCTTGATTCGTTTGATCAAGTTTTTATGTTTGATCGATTATCAAGATTGGGATAGCAATTTTAAGGTCCCCGAGTTGAAATGATATTTACCTTGGAGGTACATGGTTTGCAATTTTTATCTTGTCATTAGTTAATAATGCTAGTTACCTTGAGACTTTCGTATTTGGTTTAATGCTCATGCACAGCTAGTATACCAATCTGAAACTTGTTACCTTTACATTTTGTATTGTTAATTCTTATAGAAACCTTCGATGCTAGAGTTTATTGAAATCATTCAATAAAACCATTGTCTTTGTACCGTAATAAACTAACTACTCTCTTGTTGCACTAGCCAATGGATTAGTGTATATTTTAGTATTGAATGGTGTTGCATTAGCGTATGGACATAAATAAAGTGTGGCAAGATTTCCGGATATGTGCTCAAGAAAACTACTACCTGTTTTTCTAAATACTAGGCGTTTGGGTACTTTAAATTGAACCGCGAAAACGTCTTATATTAAGGAACAGAGGGTGTAGAGTTCACTCAAATTATCCCGGTAAAGCTAGTCACACCTTTGTTAAAATTAATGTTCATTATGTTATCAGAGGAGGTCTGTATGTTTGTCTCTAATGCCTGTCTACTACATACCCGACATCATGATGTAATGTTAAGTCATTTCCTTTTGTACAGTGTAACTAAATTGTCAAGGTGGTGATTGCATTTTATTTTAGTAGAACTGCACAAAATTTGCTTAAAAGAAGAGGAAAGGTCAGGAATGGCTCAATTTTTCAGAAAAAAACTATGTATGCCTTCCTGACATCAGCCGTTGTTGCTTTATTTATTCCTTCAAACAGGTGGTTAGAAACAGTCTTGCTACCTTTTCCCATTAAGAAATTGGAATGCTTATATTTGTGAGTCTATGCTTCAACTAGTGCCACTTTTATAGTAATCACACTTTCAATATCTATGCAAACAGATGCTCGATTTTAGTGGAGCTGCACAAAAAGTCCAATTGGTTCAACCTTAGGAGCATGTTTTTTTTCCAAACCTTTATATCCAATTGGTGGCACTATGAGTTGTTCATTACGAAGGTACATGGTTTGCTACTATCTTGCTACTCTTTTTGTACTGTCATTAGATAGTAATACTAGTGGTTTGCATGTGAATTTATTGGCAGGGTGGACCTACATTGGAGGTGCAGGACAGGATTCAATGATTGGATGCTCAATTTCGGTTGTATCGATTTCACCTCTTCCATCACTGCGAACATGGTTTGGTATATGTTTACTAGCTGCTTGATATTTGTGCAGACAGAGATGTCTGCCCGTTGCTATTTGGCAAACAAACAAAGTGTCCGTAATTTTGGTTGAACTGCACAAGATAATAGTATAGTCACTACATGTAGTGCCATTTGAAAATAGACACAAAGATTGGATAGTCACTTCATGGACTGCAGAAAAGTAGTATTGTACTATTTACTGGCCAACACTTGGTGCTTCATTGCTTTGGTCTGATTATACAATGGGCATCATTTTCCCTAAGTTAAAGTTTGTATTCCGAAAATAGTCTCGCGGTGTGATCGAGAAAAGACCAAATCATATTGCAGTGGATGTTCCTCCATGTGTGGTTCATTCTCATGGTTCCAGCTGTTGGTGAAACTACTTACGTTTGCAAGAGGAATTGTAGACTTCACAAACAAATTTGTCTTTCAGTCTGTACTGAAGGTTGGCCAAGAGAAGCATCCATGTTAGTAGGAAGAACATATGTTTTTTCTAGATCTTTGCTTTTGGAGCTACATATTTGTATATGATCTGTGAATCATTGAGATGCATTAACATGTTGATCTGATGTATGGGAATCATACTAGTTAGTTTTAGTTGCGACGCAAGATCCGAAGTGCCTGATCTTTGCTTTTGGAGCTACATATTTGTATATGATCTGTGAATCATTGAGATGCACTAACAGTTACTTATTTCTGTTCGCTCAGTGTTTACAAGTTCTTGATCGATCACTAGCTAGCCTATAAATGCGCTCTGGCAGTTTTATTTATGACGCAAGATGCGTGGCAGTTTTTGAATAAAAATGCCTACCTCTCAAGAAACTGACAAGCTACACTACCGATCCTACACGGATAAAAATGCCTACCTCTGAAGAAACTGACAAGCTACACTATCGATCCTACACGATAAATAGCGTATCACGCACGTACTACCTCCTTTCAGGTTTGCAGGGCTCAATTCAAGAAACGACCTACTCGATCCTACACGAATAAATAGCGGATCACGCACGTACTAGTACCTCCTTTCTGGTTTGCAGGGCTTAATTCAAACCTCTCACCAACCAAGGTACTCCCACCATCCGGGTTTATTAGTCCCGTGAGCAAAGCAGCAAGACCAAGGCATGGCAATAATTAACGGCATGCAGAAGTTTAAGCCTAATTAATTCTAGCGATTTAAGTGGCTACATGCGTGTCCTCAGCTGCGACTCGTTGCATCTTTGCCAGCGTCTGCTGCGGCGATTCGAGTGCTGCATGCATGCGGCCCGTAATTAAGGCAGCTAACTGACGCGAAAAAAGATACGCTTTAATTGTTGCGGGCTTTTTAAATACGTGAAATCATTATTGACAAGGAGGGAGATGATTCGAGTGCACTTGTTTGACTGCCATGCCGGCGTGCGACCCAGATGGGACGGGACGACACAGTCATAATTTCAGTTTCCCTAGTTTTCCACGGCAAGCTGGCGCACTAAGCCATTATGCATTGAATTCCGATGACCGTCTCGCTACCTTCCCCTATAAGTACTGTTTCCCAGCATTCTCCAGTGCCACCGTGACCCAACTCGCCATATCCTCATAAGCCCCCACCAGCCCAATGTCGCTCGCCACGTCCGCCATGCCCCCGCCCGTCCGCCGTAGGCGACGCCGGAGGCGGTCAACGCCGGAACTAGTGTTCGTTTTTTCACCGGAAGGCAGACGGAGGGAGGAGGCATTCTATCTGTCTTTAGATGGCAATGCGCAGATCGAGGAGTTGTTGGAGCGCGACCGCATGGCGGAGGAGAAGGAGTTGTTGGAGCACGACCGCATGGCGGAGGAGTGGCGTATCACCGATTTGCGCCGCCAGCGGGACATGGAGCAGCAGCGCACCGACGCTCTGAGTCGCGAGCAGAGCGCCTGCAACTGGGCCGACTACGTGGAGGCCGGCGCCCGGCAAATAGCCCTGGACGCTGTCGGGCACGCAAGCGTTCGCGACGCCAATTTTTTACTACCAGCTCGTCAAGTGGGTTTCCCGCTTGGAAGCCGAAGCTTCGGTGGACCACGCCGGCATGGAAAGGGCCGACGCGCGCGAGCAATGCGCCCTATCGCACCTCTGGCAAGTCTGAGGCGAGGCGCAGGACGCCGGTGCCGGTGTTTAGCATGTACCGCCGGCATCGTCTAGTTAGCTAAGAGTAAGTTAGTACCTGTCTAGTGGGAGTAGATAGTTAACTTGGCTATGATGGTTGTCAGCGTGGAAATTGATTACTCTATATGTGGATCGGACACATTACTTTGCTCAGAATGTTGAACTTTCCATTTGAACGTATGGAATGGGCTGTTATTTTTTTAAATGGGTTGTATTTGTCCTCCACGGGTTTATAGGCTGACTTGTGGGCCTAGCAAGTTGACGCGTACACAATCAGGAGATGATTGTACGTGGAGAGGTGACAGCGGGGACCCGCCAAGGTCATGGCGATGCATAAGCAAGTACCTCCTTATTTCAAGCCAATAAAAAAATGGCTCTTCCTAGTGGATTTCTGACATCTGGGTCCCATGCCATTGTCAACATAGTCAATAAACGAGAGAATTGCACAACAAGCGGCTGACACCAGGGACCCAGCAGCTTGCCCAGTTATTTTTGTTTTGGGTTAATTTGATAAATGCCTCCGAGAAATGCCACTGCAATTTCCAAACTTTGAAAAATGCCATTTCATGCCATTTCTAGTGGCATTTTTTGAAGTCTGGAGTGGCGTTTTTCAAAGTTTGCAAACTGCAGTGGCGTTTTTTGAAGTTTGCAAAAATTGCAGTGGCATTTTTCAAAGTTTGGAAATTGCAGTGGCATTTTTATGAATCGCCATAATTGGAGTGGCATTTACCTAATTTGTTTTTGATACGGAAGCAGGGTGTCAACTGGGCTGTGCAGGACACTCTGGCCTGTCAAAACAGCCTTTTCTTTTATGTTTACCACAAACCAGCCCAGTAGTTTTTTTTCTTTTTGAAAATGGCTAGCCCAGTTTTTTTGTGATTTGTCAAGTAAGTCACTTTATCAGGCCTGTTGGGCTAGACGAGGAGAGCTTCATTCGCCTGGCCGAGAAAATGGCCTATCAGAAATGAGAAATGGGCTGCACATTTTTAAAACACATCAAACCAGCAATTAGTTTCAAATATCTTTTTTTCATTTCGAGATTTTAAATTGCATTGATTTTTATGCATGGAAAATTTTTATTGGATTTTATATTGATATACATTTATTTTTAAAATCAGTCTGAATGTGACTCGAAATTTCGAGATTAAAAACAGTTCAGACCGCATCGACATATGCAAAATTTCGTATAATTTTTTAACGTGGCCACAATATGGGCTGTAATGCTAAAAAAAGAATATGGGGTCCAAAAAACCCCGTAAGAATTAGCAAATGGGCAGTAAACTATTTGAAATAATGGCAGGATGAGCTGTATGCTGTTTTCCACAGATTTGGGGCTTTCCACAGATGGCCTATATACTGTTGGATGTCCATCCTACGGCCGTCGTGCTTCTTCAATCTCTGCTCTTCCTGCTCCAGCCGCTCAAACAAGCGCCATGGACTGCTGCTCCTCCTCCCATGCATTTGTCTTTGCCTTGTGAGCCTCACTGCCCCATCGTACTCCCATCGCTGGCCTAGCTATCCCTCTACTCACCCTCAGTCCCACACATGTTGTTATTCTCCGGCGACGGCAGACGAACCAGTAAACCCTCGTACTCCTCCGCATGGGAAATAACTACCGAGTATTCACTGGCTCCGTGTCGTTCCCTTGCTAGGCCTCGCCGTCGTCCACTGCCCTGGTGCTCTCGGCGCGGCCTGGTCAATGTGGTCAATGAACAACATCCATCGGAAGTGGACTGTACGTGGAGAGGCTGACAGCTGGGTCCACGGCCGCACGCAAGGAAATGCCTCCTTATTAGGCGCAAAATAATGATTCCTCCACCTGACATCTGGGACCCACCGAAAGGGCCTCTATAATTCGTGAAAAAAACGATACCGCCGCTGATAGCTCGGACCCACCAGCTATATCTTCGCACGCAAGGAAGTGCCTCCTTATTATGGCCAAAAAAAAGAATACTCCCCCTTCTAGTTGGGACCCAGTATAGTGGGCCTACTAAGTTGACGGGGACGAAGGGCTTTATCAACTTAGTCAATATGCATGATTCTAGCTCGCTTACCGTACGATGTCCATCCAATGGCCGTAGTGCTTCTTCAACCTCTAGTCTTCTTGCTCCGGCCGCCCAAAGCAGCGCCCGATCGTGCCGCTTTGCTCCTGCCTCCGTGGTCGGTTTGTCTTTGCCATGAGGCCTCACCGCCCCCATACTACTCCCACCGCTGGCCAGGCCATCCCTGCACTCTACTCACCCACACCCCCTGTTATTCTGCGGTGGCGGCAAAGCGCCGAACCGATGAACCCTCCTACTCCTCTTGGCGTGGGCATCCATCGCGCGTCTTCCACGGCTCGCGTCGTCCCTTCCTAGGCCTCGCCGTCATCAACCGCCGTGGTGCTCTCGGTGGCGTGGTCAATGTGGTCAACGACCGAATTCCATCAGAAGAATACTGTACGTGGAGAGGCTGACAGCTGGGTCCATGATAGCCGCAAGGAAGTGCCTCCTTATTACGCGGAAAATAATTATTCCTCCACCTGACAGCAATAACCCACCGGACGGGCCACCAGTATTTCACGAAAAAAATGTTTGCCCCTGACTGCTGGGACCCACCCGACGGGCCACCGTATTTCGCGAAAAAAACGTCCCCCTGCTGTCAGCTCGGACCCACCGGAAGTGCCTCCTTATTACGCACAAAAAAATGAATACCCCCCCCCCCAGCTAGCTGGGACCCACCTTGGTGGAAGGCTGACTTGTGGGCCTACTAAGTTGATGGGGACAGAGGGCTTTGTCAACTTAGTCAATATAAACGATTCTAGCTCCAGTGACCGTACAATGTCCATCCAACGGCCGTAGTGCTTCTTCAACCTCTGGTCTTCTTGCTCCAGCCACCCAAAGCAGCGCCGGTCGTGACGCATGCTCCTACCTCCCGTGGCCGGATGTGTTGCCGCGGAGGCCTCACCGCCCCCTACTATTCCCACCGCTAGCCAGGCCCTGCGGCGACGGCAGCCTCACACCGCAGCCGAACCAGTGAACCCTCGTACTCCTCTCGGCGCGGGCTTCCACTGCCGCGTCTTTCCCGGCTCCCCGTCGTCCCCTTCCTAGGCCTCGCCATCGTCCACCACCCTGGTGCTCTCGGCGCGGTGTGGTCAACGTGGTCAAGGAACGATTTCCATCGGACGTGGACTGTATGTGGAGAGGCTGACAGCTGGGTCCACGGCCGTAGCAAGGAAGTGCCTCCTTATTACGCGGAAAATAATTATTCCTCCACCTGACAGCGGGGACCCACCGGACGGGCCACCGTATTTCGCGAAAAAACGTTTCCCCGCTGACTGCTGGGACCCACCAGCTACACCTTCGCACGCAAGGAAGTGCGTCCGGGCAAAAAAAACCGATTCGCCCCTCTGACTGCTGGGACCCCCCAGCTACATTTTCGCACGCAAGGAAGTGCCTAACAGTCGGGACCTGATGTCTACTACACAACCTTCTTCTTGTAGACGTTGTTGGGCCTGCAAGTGCACAGGTTTGTAGGACAGTAGCAAATTTCCCTCAAGTGGATGACCTAAGGTTTATCAATCCGTAGGAGGCGTCGGAGGAAGATGGTCTCTCTCAAACAACCCTGCAACCAAATAACAAAAAGTCTCTTGTGTCCCCAACACACCCAATACAATGGTAAATTGTATAGGTGCACTAGTTCAGCGAAGAGATGAAGATACAAGTGCAAAATAGATAGTAGATATAGGTTTTTGTAATCTGAAATAATAAAAACAGCAAGGTAACGAGCGATATAAGTGAGCGTAAACGGTATTGCAATGATAGGAAACAAGGCCTAGGGTTCATACTTTCACTAGTGTAAGTTCTCTCAACAATAATAACATAGATAGAACATATGACAAGCCCTCAACATGCAACAAAGAGTCACTCCAAAGCCAATAATAGCGGAGAACAAACGTAGAGATTATGGTCGGGTACGAAACCACCACAAAGCTATTCTTTCGGATCGATCTATAAAAGAGTTCATACTAGAATAACACCTTAAGATACAAATCAACCAAGACCCTAATGTCACCTAGATACTCCATTGTCACCTCAAGTATCCGTGGGCATGATTATACGATATGCATCACACGATCTCAGATTCATCCAACCAACATAAAAGTACTTCAAAGAGTGCCCCAAAGTTTCTATCGGAGAGTCAAGAACGTGTGCCAACCCCTATGCATAGGTTCCCAAGTGTCACGAAACCCGCAAGTTGATCACCAAAACATACATCAAGTGGATCAATAGAATAACCCATTGTCACCACGGTTATCCCATGCCAGACATACATCAAGTGTTCATAAGAGACTCAATCCAATAAGATGACTTCAAAAGGGAAACTCAATTCATCACAAGAGAGTAGAGGGGGAGAAACATCATAAGATCCAACTACAATAGCAAAGCTCGGGATACATCAAGATCGTGCCATAGATGGAACACGAGAGAGAGAGAGAGAGAGAGATCAAACACATAGCTACTGGTACATACCCTCAGCCCCGAGGGTGAACTACTCCCTCCTCGTCATGGATAGCGTCGGGATGATGAAGATGGCCTCCGGTGATGGGATCCCCCTCCGCAGGTGCTTGGAACAGGTCCCGATTGGTTTTTCGTGGCTACAGAGGCTTGCGGCGGTAGAACTCCCGATCTATCTTCTGTTCTGGATGTTTTAGAGTACGAGAGTATATATAGGTGCAGGGGGTACATCGGTGGACCCTCGGAGTTCTCACGAGGTAGGGGGTGCGCCCAGGGAGGAGGGGCGCGCCCTCCACCCTCGTGGACAGCCCGGGGCTCCCCTAGCGTGCACTTCAAGCCCATCAGGTTGGTTTCCTTCCAAAATTAACTTCTCCAGTTGATTTCGTTCCATTTTGACTCCGTCTGATATTCCTTTTCCTCGAAACTTGAAATAGGCATAAAACAAAAATCAGGCTGGGCCTCCGGTTAATAGGTTAGTCCCAAAAATAATATAAAAGTGGATAATAAAGCCCAATATTGCCTAAAATAGTAGATAAAGTAGAATGGAGCAATCAAAAATTAGAGATACGTTGGAGACGTATCAAGCATCCCCAAGCTTAATTCCTGCTCGTCCTCGAGTAGGTAAATGATAAAAAAGATTTTTTGATGCGGAGTGATACTTTGGCATAATTTCAATGTAAATCTTCTTAATCATGGTATGAATATTCAGATCCGAAAGATTCAAGACAAAAGTTCATATTGACATAAAAATAATAATACTTCAAGCATACTAACAAAGCAATTATGTCTTCTCAAAATAACATGGCCAAAGAAAGTTATCCCTACAAAATCATATAGTCTGGCTATGCTCCATCTTCCCCACACAAAGTATTTAAATCATGCACAACCCCGATGACAAGCCAAGCAATTGTTTCATACTTTAACATTTTCAAAAAAAATCAATCTTCACACAATACATGAGAGTGAGCCATGGATATAGCACTATATGTGGAATAGAACGGTGGTTGTGGAGAAGACAAAAAGAGGGAAGATAGTCTCACATCAACTAGGCGTATCAACAGGCTATGGAGATGCCCATCAATAGATATCAATGTGAGTGAGTAGGGATTGCCATGCAACGGATGCACTAGAGCTATAAGTATATGAAAGCTCAACAAAAGAAACTAAGTGGGTGTGCATCCAACTCGCTTGCTCACGAAGACCTAGGGCATTTTGAGGAAGCCCATCATTGGAATATACAAGCCAAGTTCTATAATGAAAAATTCCCACTAGTATATGAAAGTGACGAACTGAGAGACTCTCTATCATGAAGATCATGGTGCTACTTTGAAGCACAAGTGTGGTAAAAGGATAGTAGCATTGTCCCTTCTCTCTTTTCCTCTCATTTTTTAATTTTTTTATTTGGGCCTTTTCTCTTTTTTATGGCCTGTTTTTTCGTTCGGAGTCTCATCCCGACTTGTGGGGGAATCATAGACTCCATCATCCTTTCCTCACTTGGGACAATGCTCTAATAATGATGATCATCACACTTTTATTTTTCTTACAACTCAACAATTACAACTCGATACTTAGAACAAAATATGACTCTATATGAATGCCTCCGGCGGTGTACCGGGATATGCAATGAAACATGAGTGACATGTATGAAAGAATTATGAAAGGTGGCTTTTGCCACAAATACGATGTCAACTACATGATCATGCTAGCAATATGACAATGATGGAGCGTGTCATAATAAACGGAACGGTGGAAAGTTGCATGGTAATATATCTCGGAATGGCTATGGAAATGCCATGATAGGTAGGTATGGTGGCTGTTTTGAGGAAGGTTTATGGTGGGTGTATGATACCGGCGAAAGGTGCGCGGTATTAGAGAGGCTAGCAATGGTGGAAGGATGGGAAAAAGTGCGTATAATCCATGGACTCAACATTAGTCATAAAGAACTCATATACTTATTGCAAAAATCTGGAAGTTATCAAAGAAAAGTATTACGTGCATGCTCCTAGGGGGATAGATTGGTAGGAAAAGACCATCGCTCGTCCCCGACCGCCACTCATAAGGAAGACAATCAATAAATAAATCATGCTCCGAGTTCATCACATCACGGTTCACCATACGTGCATGCTACGGGAATCACAAACTTCAACACAAGTATTCTTTAAATTCACAACTACTCAACTAGCATGACTCTAATATTACCATCTCCATATCTCAAAACAATTATCAAGCATCGAACTTTTCTTAGTATTCAACACACTCATAAGAAAGTTTCACATATCTTGAACACCAAGTATATTAACATTAAGCAAATTACCATGCTATTAACAACTCTCAAAATAATCTAAGTGAAGCATGAGAGATCAAGTTTGTTTAAGACAAATCCACCACCGTGCTCTAAAAGATCTAAGTGAAGCACTAGAGCAAAAATTATCACGCTCAAAAGATATAAGTGAAGCACTATGAGCAAAACTATCAAGCTCAAAAGATATAAGTGAAGCACATAGAGTATTCTAACAAATTCCAATTTGTCTAAGGCTCTCTCTCATTAAAGAATTTCAGATCTTGATACTTCATTCAAACATCAAGCAAAGCTAAAGAAAACTACATTGCAAGGATAGCACAACTCATGTGAAGAAGCAAAAACTTAGGCTCAACCGATACTAACCGATAGTTGTTGAAGAAGAAAGGTGGGATGCCTACCGGGGCATCCCCAAGCTTAGATGCTTGAGACTTCTTGAAATATTATCTTGGGGTGCCTTGGGAATCCCCAAGCTTGAGCTTTTGTGTCTCCTTAATTCCTCTCATATCATGGTTTTTCTTTTTATCAAAAGCTTCATTCACAACAAACTCAACAAGAACTCGTGAGATAGGTTAGTATAAACCAATGCAAAACCTTATCATATTATACTGTATAAAATCACTTAAATTATTATTCAACATTGAATACTAAATGCCTCTGCATATTTAATACTCCTATCCTCAAATAGAATCATTAAACAAACAAACATATGCAAACAATGCAAACATAACAGCAATCTGCCAAAACAGTACAGTCTGTAAAGAATGCAGGAGTATCAATACTTCCCTGACTCCAAAAATTATGAACTAAAACTCCCACTGTAATAAATTTATCAGAGCTCAGTATGCAAAAATATTCAATGTTAGACCATGCTCTGACTTTTCTAGGGAATTTTTGCAACAGCGGTAAACTTTCTGTTTTCAAACAGCAACATGCAAACTAGCAAAATAAGCATGGCAAAGTCTATCCTTGACTTTTTTTATTGAACCTAAAGATGCAAAACACTATTATAACTAACAGAAAGCACAAACTAACAAAAGAAAATGACGCTCCAAGAAAAACACATATCATGTGGTGAATAAAAATATAGCTCCAAGTAAAGTTACCGATGAACGAAGACGAAAGAGGGGATGCCTTCCGGGGCATCCCCAAGCTTAGTTGCTTGGTTATCCTTTAATATTACCTTGGGGTGCCTTGGGAATCCCCAAGCTTAGGCTCTTGCCACTCCTTATTCCATAGTCCATCGAATCTTTACCCAAAACTTGAAAACTTCAACCACACAAAACTCGTAAGCTCCGTTAGTATAAGAAATAAAACCACCACTTAGGTACTGAAATGAACTCATTCTAAATTCATATTGGTGTAATATCTACTGTACTCCAACTTATCTGTGGTTCATACCCTCCGATACTACTCATAGATTCATCAAAATAAGCAAACAACACATAGAAAACAGAATCTGTCAAAAACAGAACAGTCTGTAGTAATCTGTATAAAACGTATACTTCTGGAACCCCAAAAATTATGAAATAAATTGATCGAACTGAGCAATTTGCCTATTAATCATCTGCAAAAAGAATCAACCTAAAAGCACTCTCCAGTAAAAAATGGCAGCTAATCTCGTGAGCACTAAATTTTCTGAGCAAGATCATATAAACTTCACCCAAGTCTTCCCAAAGGTTCTACTTGGCACTTTATTGAAACAAAAGCTATAAAAAATGATTAGTACAGTATCATAATCATGTGTACACACAAAAAACATTAAGGATAAATATTGGGTTGTCTCCCAACAAGCGCTTCTCTTTAATGCCTTTTAGCTAGGCATGATGATGACAATGATGCTCACATAAAAGATAAGAATTGAAACATAATGGGAGCATCATGAAGCATATGACTAGCACATTTAAGTCTAACCCACTTCCTATGCATAGGGATTTTGTGAGCAAACAACTTATGAGAACAATAATCAACTAGCATAGGAAGGTAACACAAGCATAGATTTAAGAATTTAAGCACATAGAGAGGAAACTTGACATTATTGCAACTCCTAAAAGCATATGTTCCTCCCTCATAATAATTTTCAGTAGCATCATGAATGAATTCAACAATATAACCAGCACCTAAAGCATTCTTTTCATGATCTACAAGCATAGAAAATTTTCTACTCTCCACATAAGCAAACTTCTTCTTTATAGCATACGTATCATCACAATAATCATCATAAATGGGAGGCATGCTTTCATCATAGTAAATTTGCTCATCAAAGCTTGGGGGACAAAAAATATCATCTTCATCAAACATAGCTTCCCCAAGCTTGTGGCTTTGCATATCATTAGCATCATGGATATTCAAGGAATTCATACTAACAACATTGCAATCATGCTCATCATTCAAAAATTTAGTACCAAACATTCTATAGATTTCTTCTTCAAGCACTTGAGCACAATCATCCTTTCCATCATACTCACGAAAGATATTAAAAAGGTGAAGTGTATGAGACAAACTCAATTCCATTTTTTTATAGTTTTCTTTTATAAACAAGACTAGTGCTAAAACAAGAAACAAAAAGATTTGATTGCAAGATCTAAAGATATACCTTCAAGCACTCACCTCCCCGGCAACGGCAACAGAAAAGAGCTTGATGTCTACTACACAAGCTTCTTATTGTAGACGTTGTTGGGCCTGCAAGTGTACAGGTTTGTAGGACAGTAGCAAATTTCCCTCAAGTGGATGACCTAAGGTTTATCAATCCGTAGGAGGCGTCGGGGGAAGATGGTCTCTCTCAAACAACCCTGCAACCAAATAACAAAAAGTCTCTTGTGTCCCCAACACACCTAATACAATGGTAAATTGTATAGGTGCACTAGTTCAGCGAAGAGATGAAGATACAAGTGCAAAATAGATAGTAGATATAGGTTTTTGTATCTGAAATAATAAAAACAGCAAGGTAACGAGCGATATAAGTGAGCGTAAACGGTATTGCAATGATAGGAAACAAGGCCTAGGGTTCATACTTTCACTAGTCTAAGTTCTCTCAACAATAATAACATAGATAGAACATATGACAAGCCCTCAACATGCAACAAAGAGTCACTCCAAAGCCACTAATAGCGGAGAACAAACGTAGAGATTATGGTCGGGTACGAAACCACCACAAAGCTATTCTTTCGGATCGATCTATAAAAGAGTTCATACTAGAATAACACCTTAAGATACAAATCAACCAAGACCCTAATGTCACCTAGATACTCCGTTGTCACCTCAAGTATCCATGGGCATGATTATACGATATGCATCACACAATCTCAGATTCATCCAACCAACATAAAAGTACTTCAAAGAGTGCCCCAAAGTTTCTATCGAAGAGTCAAGAACGTGTGCCAACCCCTATGCATAGGTTCCCAAGTGTCACGAAACCTGCAAGTTGATCACCAAAACATACATCAAGTGGATCAATAGAATAACCCATTGTCACCACGGTTATCCCACGCAAGACATACATCAAGTGTTCATAAAAGACTCAATCCAATAAGATAACTTCAAAAGGGAAACTCAATTCATCACAAGAGAGTAGAGGGGGAGAAACATCATAAGATCCAACTAAAATAGCAAAGCTCGGGATACATCAAGATCATGCCATAGATGGAACACGAGAGAGAACACGAGAGAGAGAGATCAAACACATAGCTACTGGTACATACCCTCATCCCCGAGGGTGAACTACTCCCTCCTCGTCATGGATAGTGCCGGGATGATGAAGATGGCCTCCGGTGATGGGATCCCCCTCCGGCAGGGTGCCGGATCAGGGTCCCGATTGGTTTTTCGTGGCTACAGAGGCTTTCCGCGGCGGAACTCCCGATCTATCTTCTGTTCTGGAAGTTTTAGGGTACGAGAGTATATATAGGTGCAGGGGGTACGTCGGTGGACCCTCGGAGTGCTCACGAGGTAGGGGGGCGTGCCCAGGGGGAGGGGCGTGCCCTCCACCCTCGTGGACAGCCCGGGGCTCCCCTGGCGTGCACTCCAAGCCCATCAGGTTGGTTTCCTTCCAAAATTAACTTCTCGATTGATTTCGTTCCGTTTTGACTCGTCGATATTCCTTTTCCTCGAAACACCTTTGAAATAGGCATAAAAGCAGCAAATCTGGGCTGGGCCTCCGGTTAATAGGTTAGTCCCAAAATAATATAAAATGGACAATAAAGCCCAATATTGCCTAAAACAGTAGATAAAGTAGCATGGAGCAATCAAAAATTATAGATACATTGGAGACGTATCAGGACCCACCTGGTCGAAGCGTACGTAGCATTGTCATTCTGGTCGCGAACATGTACGTACATACTGGTCGTTGTAGAGGCGCGCATGTGTCGTAGTAGAGGCGCGCACGTAGCATGTACACGTACGTACAGCGGCCAGGGTGCAAGAAAGAAAATACGGCCACGTATGTGTACATATGGGCGGGGTCTCGAACGCCTACTCGCGCATACGTACATGGCTGGGTCGGAACAGAGAAACAACGTCGTCGTCGTGTTCATGGGGAGCCAACCAGCTGGGTCGGAACGGAATGTGTGGTCGTGTTCATCAGGAGGTCTTGGACGGAACAGGCGATGGAAACGAGGCCTGGCATACCGCAGAACGGAGGAAACAGACCTCCTACGTTCGGAATAGGGTCCTGTTGATCGGGAGGGGTGTGGCGTACCGCAAAACGGACGAAACGGACCTCCTACGGTCGAAACGGGGGTCCTGTTGATCGGGAAGGGTGTGGCGTATCGCAAAACGGATTTAAACGGACCTCCTGATAAAGCGGGGTCTGTTGATCGGGAGGGTGTGGCGAACCGCAAAAGCGGAGAAGCGGACCTCCTATGGTCGTAAACGGGGTCTGTTGATCGGGAGGGTGTGGCATACCGCAAAACGGACGAAACAGACTTGTGTTGGAGCGTTACGGTAAACGGGGTCTGTTGATCGGGAGGGTGTGGCGCATCGCAAAAGCGGATTTAAACGGACTTGTGTTGGACTCTACGGTCAAACGGGGTCTGTTCATCGGGAGGGTGTGGCGTCGCAAAAGCAGGACTCCACGGATCTGTTCATCTCCACCGTCGACCTCCTCCAGCCTCCACGGGCTACCGTCGACCTCCTCCAGCCTCCACGGGCTCTGTTCATCCAACCTCCACCACGCGCTACTCCACCGGCCATTGTTCAACCACCCTCCATGGGCACCCTCCACCGTCTCTCGTTCATCCAGCCCTCCACACCACGGGTCTGTTCAACCACCCTCCATGGCCACCCTTCCACCGCTTCATCGTCCATCCAGCCCTCCACACCACGGGTTCCTGTTCATCCGAGGCAACGCCACCGCCATCGCTCATCCAACCCCCCGCAACGCCATTGTTCATCAATCGATCGACTTGAGTAGCAGCAGAGCGGCGAATCGCTCCATCGGGTTCGATTAACAGCCATCGATCGATCGCTCGGGTTCGATGAACGCGTAGTTCGCGGTCTGTCGCTCGGGTTCGATTAGAGCCCAACGCCTCGCTTCGGGTTGATTAGAGCTAACGCCGCACACACGCAGCGTACCTATACAAGAGAAACGTGCATCGCTCTCCCACCGTAACTGGCAACTCCCCAAAATTTTCCTCCCCCTCGCTTCTACCACGGTTTTTTCCGTCATAGACAGCCCAAAGAATGTCATGCAGCTGCGTCTCCGGCCCGCCCAGGATGAAAAGCCCATTTTCTGTCATGATTTTTTGTCATAGAAGTAGAAGCCCACCACATCTATGATGATACCAGGTTTTGTCACAATTATCGTCATAGAAGTGTCATATGTATGACAGAAAAAATATTCGTTCGGTCCAGAATGTCACGGATGTGTCTTTTTTTGTAGTGGTGACCAGCTGTGTGCGGGCGTCGAGGGCAGAGACAAGCGGCTGATACTCCATATCCAAACCAGCAAGGATGTAGGAGATCAGCTCGCTATCATCTTGAAGCGGTTTGCCTGCTGCAGCAAGCTCGTCCGCCAGGGAGCGCATGTGCGCGAAGTATGTTACCATGGACTGTGTGCCCCTCTGTGCATTTGCTAGTGCGATGCGTATGTTATTGACCCTCGACAGCGACTGGGACGAGAACATGCTCGCCAAGGCTGCCCAGAGTTCATGTGCATGGACGATGGAGGTAACCTGCACTAGAGCTTCTTTGGTGAGATTGTTCAACAGATAGCCAAGTACCTGTTGATCCTCTCGGATCCAGACGGCATGAAGGGGATTTGGGATGGTCTCCTCCTTCCCATCTTTTTCCTTGATGACGACTTGTTTGGCCGGCTCCGGGTTCGTTCCATCAACGTACCCGAAGAATCCCGCTCCTCTGATCTGCAGTGTGATTTGGGTGCGCCTGAGGATGAAGTTGGTGCGGGAGAGCTTTTCCGTGACTTGGCTAGAGAGACCAGAGGTTACGGTGGCGGCAGAGGAAGCCATGGCAGCGAGCGTAGGTGGTGGAAGGGATGGAAGCTAGATGCGATGGAAGAGATGGGCTCTGATTACCGTGTGAGAATTGCTGTAACGTCGTACCTATCCTGGTAGCAATGGTTCCATGTTATATAGTAGGGGCCGACTCCCTGATAAGGCATACAAGCTTGGAGTACAAGGAAAGAAAAGATAGAGATAGATCATGCGGTTGGAAGAAGATAGACTAGATACTAACAACCTATTCAAACTAACTCTATCTCAAGATACATGCATTATGACTACACGTCCTTGTTACAATCATACACGCATATATGAGTTTAACACAACACCAGTACAAAACAAACCAAGATGGACTGATACTAATGGCATCAAGAAGGAAGGTGAACAGAAAACCGACCCTAAGCCCGAAGGAAAGTGCAGAGAACCTAGTACTTGCAGATACTATGGAGGCAAATGGTTCTTTAGACACAAGTGTGCCCAATACAAAACACTGAATATCATAACCACTGAAGAAAATGCTGAGGAAACAACAGATGAAATTCTACAGGGCAGTGATCCAACTGAAGAAAACACAACACCTGCTACTTCCCAAATTGAAGAGGAACAATATATGCACATATCTCTCGAGGCCCTAGGAAAACTACCCATTGTTGCAACATTTTCATTTAAAGTCAATAATGGAGCAGGAGTGGCATAGCATTGGTGGACTTAGGGAGTACCCATACCTTCATAAACAAGAATTTCACTGTTAAAACCCATTGCACCCCTATCACTCAACCCATGGACAATATGTTCATTGCAGAGTATAGTGTGGTTCACATGTGGTGCCCATAAATTATTGCCTCCAAGGGCATCAGTTCAACAATTCCTTCAAAATCTTACCCCTCAAAGGATCTATTAATGAATTCAAGAATAATACACGATATAAATAAAATTCTCGTGAGTCAAAATTATATACACTCCACTAAAAATAGTATCATCATGGCAAGCTATCTCATATGGTTTGGATCTGTTGAAAAAAGGATTAGTTTGGAGGGTGGGTATTGGACAAAGTATCCTTATCTGGAGAGATTCCTGGATGCAGAGACCATTCTCATATAAGCTTGTATCACCGAAGCATAGATGCAGGTTGAGATTCGTCTCAGAGCTCATAGACCACTTTGGTAATTGGAAGCTGGACGTACTGCACCGGTACTTCATGCATATGGATATCACTGAAATTCTGAAGCTTTATCTGTATGTTTGTTTGGATGATTGTTTAGCCTGGGCTCCTAAAAAAGAGGCTCTTTCTTAGTTAAGAGTGCTTACGGAATGTCTATGGAGGAATGCTGGAGCTCGGCATCAACTAGTAGTTCGGCTCCTAGCGCAAATAGGAAAATCTGGAACAATATATGGAAGATTTGCGTTCCACCCACCGTTAAAACTTCTGTGTGGAGGTTCTGCGATGATTCTCTCCCTACTTGGCGTAACAGGCATAATAGGAACCTACAACTTTCAGATCAGTGCCCAGTATGTGGAGTAGAAGCAAAGGATAATTTTCACCCTTCCGTCAGATGTTTGTTTTCAGTTATGTTGCGTCGTAGTTTATCAGAAGTTTGGAACTTGCCTAAGTTGGAAACCTTCAGAAATATTGGGAGAGATTGGCTACTTATTGTTGCAGTGGGCATTGATACTTGCATGTTGGATAGAATTCTAATGGTGTTCTGGCACTGCTGGTTTATTTGTAATAAGGTTGTCCACAACAAGAAACCACCTCTTGTTGATGTCTTCAAAAGATTTCTTCTTAGTTATATGTGAAGGAAATATGCCCTAGAGGCAATAATAAAGTTATTCTTTATTTCCTTATTTCATGATAAATATTTATTATTCATGCTAGAATTGTATTAATCGGAAACTTGATACATGTGTGAATACATAAACAAACAGAGTGTCACTAGTATGCCTCTATTTGTCTAGCTCGTTGAATCAAAGATGGTTAAGTTTCCTAGCCATAGACATGAGTTGTCATTTGATTAACGGGATCACATCATTAGAGAATAATGTGATTGACTTGACCCATTCCGTTAGCTTAGCACTTGATTGTTTAGTATGTTGCTATTGCTTTCTTCATGACTTATACATGTTCCTATGACTATGAGATTATGCAACTCCCGTTTACCGGAGGAACACTTTGTGTGCTACCAAACGTCACAACATAACTGGGTGATTATAAAGGAGCTCTACAGGTGTCTCCGAAGGTACATGTTGATTAGCGTATTTCGAGATTAGGATTTGTCACCCTGATTGTTGGAGAGGTATCTCTGGGCCCTCTCGGTAATGCACATCACTATAAGCCTTGAAAGCAATGTGACTAATGAGTTAGTTGCGGGATGATGCATTACATAACGAGTAAAGACACTTGCCGGTAATGAGAGTGAACTATGTATTGAGATACCAACGATCGAATCTCGGGCAAGTAACATACCGATGACAAAGGGAACAACGTATGTTGTTATGCAGTTTGACCGATAAAGATCTTTGTGGAATATGTAGGAGCCAATATGAGCATCCAGGTTCCGCTATTGGTTATTGACCGGAGACGTGTCTCGGTCATGTCTACATAGTTCTCGAACCCGTAGGGTCCGCACGCTTAAAGTTAGACGACGATTATATTATGAGTTTATGTGTTTTGATGTACCGAAGGAGTTCAGAGTCCCGGATGAGATCAGGGACATGACGAGGAGTCTCAAAATGGTTGAGACGTAAAGATCGATATATTGGACGACTATATTCGGACTTCAGAAAGGTTCCGAGTGATTCGGGTATTTTTCGGAGTACCGGAGAGTTACGGGAATTCGCCGGGGAGTATATGGGCCTTATTGGGCCATACGGGAATAGAGGAGAGAGGCCAAAAGGAAGAAGGCCCGTGGCCCCCCCTGGTCCGAATTGGACAAGGGGTGCAGCCCCCTTTTCCTTCTCCCTCTCCTCCTCTTTCCTTCTCTCCTACTCCATTAAGGAAAGGAGGAGTCCTACTCCCGGTGGGAGTAGGACCCCCCCCCCCCTTGGCGCGCCCTCCTCCTTGGCCGGCCGCCTGCCCCCTTGCTCCTTTATATACGGGGGCAGGGGGGCACCCCAAAGACACAACAATTGATCCTTGAGATCTCTTAGCCGTGTGCGGTGCCCCCTCCACCATATTCCACCTTGATAATATCATAACGATGCTAAAGCGAAGCCCTGCGTCGGTAGAACATCATCATCGTCACCACGCCGTCGTGCTGACGGAACTCTCCCTCAAAGCTCGGCTGGATCGGAGTTCGAGGGACGTCATCGAGCTGAACGTGTGCTGAACTCAGAGGTGTCGTACGTTCGGTACTTGAATCGGTCGGATCGTGAAGATGTACGACTACATCAACCGCGTTGTGCTAATGCTTCCGCTTTCGGTCTACAAGGGTACGTGGACATACTCTCCCCTCTCGTTGCTATGCATCACCATGATCTTGCGTGTGCGTAGGAATTTTTTTGAAATTACTACGTTCCCCAACAGTGGTATTAGAGCCAGGTTTTATGCATAGATGTTATATGCACGAGTAGAACACAAGTGAGTTGTGGCGATACAAGTCATACTGCTTACTAGCATGTCATACTTTGGTTCAGCGGTATTGTTGGATGAAGCAGCCTGGACCGACATTACTCGTACGCTTACGCGAGACTGGTTCTACCGACATGCTTTGCACACAGGTGGCTGGCGGGTGTCAGTTTCTCTAACTTTAGTTGAACTGAGTGTGGCTAGCCCGGTCCTTGTGAAGGTTAAAACAGCACTAACTTGACGAACTATCGTTGTGGTTTTGATGCGTAGGTAAGAATGGTTCTTGCTCAGCCCGTAGCAGCCACGTAAAATTTGCAATAACAAAGTAGAGGACGTCTAACTTTTTTTTGCAGGGCATGTTGTGATGTGATATGGTCAAGACCTGATGCTATATTTTATTGTATGAGATGATCATGTTTTGTAACCGAGTTATCAGCAACTGACAGGAGCCATATGGTTGTCGCTTTATTGTATGAAATACAAGCGCCATGTAATTGCTTTACTTTATCACTAAGCGGTAGCGATAGTCGTAGAAGCAATAGATGGTGAAACGACAACGATGCTATGATGGAGATCAACGTGTCGCGCCGGTGACGATGGTGATCACGATGGTGCTTCGGAGATGGAGATCACAAGCACAAGATGATGATGGCCATATCATATCACTAATTATCACAAGCACAAGATGATGATGGAGATCACAAGCACAAGACGACGGTGCTTCGGAGATGGAGATCACAAGCACAAGATGATTGACGGTAGCATTATAAGATGATCTCTCACTAATTATCAAGAAGTGTTCTCCTTGAGTATGCACCGTTGCGAAAGTTCTTCATGCTGAGACACCACGTGATGATCGGGTGTGATAGGCTCTACGTTCAAATACAAAGGGTGCAAAACAGTTGCACGCGCGGAATACTCAGGTTAAACTTGACGAGCCTAGCATATATAGATATGGCCTCGGAACACGGAGACCGAAAGGTCTAGCGTGAATCATATAGTAGATATGATCAACATAGTGATGTTCACCATTGAAAACTACTCCATCTCACGTGATGATCGGACATGGTTTAGTTGATTTGGATCACGTGATCACTTAGATGACTAGAGAGATGTCTGTCTAAGTGGGAGTTCTTAAGTAATATGATTAATTGAACTTAAATTTATCATGAACTTAGTCCTGGTAGTATTTTGCAAATTATGTTGTAGATCAATAGCTCGCGTTGTTGCTTTCATATGTTTATTTTGATATGTTCCTAGAAAACTATGTTGAAAGATGTTAGTAGCAATGATGCGGATTGGATCCGTGATCGAGGTTTATCCTCATTGCTGCACGTAAGAATTATGTCCTTAATGCACCGCTAGGTGATAGACCTATTCAGGAGCAGATGAGACATTATGAGCGTTTGGCTAGCTCAATATGATGACTACTTGATAGTTTAGTGCACCATGCTTAACGGCTTAGAATCGGGACTTCAAAGACGTTTTGAACGTCATGGACCATATGAGATGTTCCAGGAGTTGAAGTTAATATTTCAAGCAAATACCCGAGTTGAGAGATATGAAGTCTCCAACAAGTTCTATAGCTAAAAGATGGAAGAGAATCACTCAACTAGTGAGCATGTGCTCAGATTGTCTGGGTACTACCATCCCTTGAATCAAGTGGGAGTTAATCTTCCAGATGAGATAGTGATTGACAGAGTTCTCTAGTCACCATCACTAAGTTAGTAGAACTTTGTGATGAACTATAGTATGCAAGGGATGACGAAAACGATTCCCGAGCTCTTCGTGATGTTGAAATCGACGAAGGTAGAAATCAAGAAAGAGCATCAAGTGTTGATGGTTGACAAGATCACTAGTTTCAAGAAAAGGGCAAAGGGAAAGAAAGGGAACTTCAAGTAGAATGACAAGCAAGCTGTCACTCCCGCGAAGAAGCCCAAAGCTGAACCAAAGCCTGAAACTGAGTGCTTCTACTGCAAAGGAAATGGTCACTAGAAGCGGAAATGCCCTGAATATTTGGTAGATAAGAAGGATGGCAAAATGAACAAGGGTATATTTGATATACAGGTTATTGATGTGTACCTTACTAGTGTTTATAGTAGCCCCTGAGTATTTGATACTTGTTCGGTTGCTAAAAACTAGTAACTCGAAACAGGAGTTACAGAATAAACAGAGACTAGTTGAGGGTGAAGTGACGATGAGTGTTGGAAGTAGTTCCAAGATTGATATGATCATCATCGCACACTCCCTATATTTTCGGGATTAGTGTTAAACCTAAATAAATGTTACTTGGCGTTTGCATTGAGCGTGAATATGATTTGATCATGTTTATTGCAATACGGTTATTCATTTAAAGTCAGAGAATAATTGTTGTTCTGTTTACATGAATAAAACCTTCAATGGTCATACACCCAATGAAAATGGTTTGTTGGATCTCGATCATAGTGATACACACATTCATAATATTGATGCCAAAAGATGCAAAGTTAATAATGATAGTGCAACTTATTTGTGGCACCGCCGTTTGGGTCATATCGGTGTAAAGCGCATGAAGAAACTCCATAAAGATGGATTTTCGGAATCACTTGGTTATGAATCATTTGATGCTTGCGAACCGTGCCTTTTGGGAAAGATGACTAAAACTCCATTCTCCGGAACAATGGAACGAGCTACTGACTTGTTGGAAATAATACATACCGATGTATGCGGTCCAATGAGTGTTGATGCTCGTGGCGAGTATCGTTATTATCTGACCTTCAGAAATGATTTGAGAAGATATGAGTATATCTTCTTAATGAAGCACAAGTCTGAAACATTTGAAAAGTTCAAAGAATTTCAGAGTGAAGTGGAGAATCATCGTAACAAGAAAATAAAGTTTCTACGATCTGATCATGGAGGAGAATATTTGAGTTACGAGTTTGGCCTTCATTTAAAAACAATGTGGAATAGTTTCATAGCTCACGCCACATGGAACACCACAGCATAATGGTGTATCCGAACGTCATAACCGCACTTTATTGGATATAGTGCGATCTATGATGTATCTTACCGATTTACCACTATCGTTTTGGGGTTATGCATTAGAGACATTGCACTCACTTTAAAAAAGGGCACCATCAAAATCCGTTGAGACAACGCCTTATGAACTGTGGTTTGGCAAGAAACCAAAGTTGTCGTTTCTTAAAGGTTGGGGTTGGGATGCTTATGTGAAAAAGCTTCAACCTGATAAGCTTGAACCCAAATCGGAGAAGTGTGTCTTCATAGAATACCTAAAGGAAACTGTTGGGTACACCTTTTATTACAGATCCGAAGGCAAGATATTCGTTGCTAAGAATGGATCCTTTCTAGAGAAGGAGTTTCTCTCGAAAGAAGTGAGTGGGAGGAAAGTAGAGCTTGATAAGGTAATTTGTACCTTCTCCCGAATTGGAAAGTAGTTCATCACAGAAATCAGTTCCAGTGATTCCTACACCAATTAGTGAGGAAGCTAAAGATGATGATCATGAAACTTCAGATTAAGTTACTACAAAACCTCATAGGTCTTCCAAAGTACAGTACACACCAGAGTGGTACAGTAATCCTGTTCTGGAACTCATGTTACTAGACCATGGTAAACCTACGAACTATGAGGAAGCGATGATGAGCCCAGATTCCGCGAAATGGTTTGAGGCCATGAAATCTGAGATGGGACCCATGCATGAGAACAAAGTGTAGACTTTGGTGGACTTGCCCGATGATCGGCAAGCCATAGAAAATAAATGGATCTTCAAGAGGAAGACAGACGCTGATAGTAGTGTTACTATCTACAAAGCTCGACTTGTCGCAAAAGTTCTTTCGACAAGTTCAAGGTGTTGAATACAATGAGATTTTCTCACTCGTATCGATGCTTAAGTCTATCCGAATCATGTCAGCAATTGCCACATTTTATGAAATCTGGCAAATGGATGTCAAAAACTGCATTCCTTAGTGGATTTATTAAAGAAGAGTTGTATATGATGCAACCAGAAGGTTTTGTCAATCCTAAAGGTGCTAACAAATTGCGCAAGCTCCAGCGATCCATCTATGGACTGGTGCAAGCATCTCGGAGTTGGAATATACGCTTTGATGAGTTGATCAAAGCATATGGTTTTATATAGACTTTTGGAGAAGCCTGTATTTACAAGAAAGTGAGTGGGATCTCTGTAGCATTTCTAAATACTATATGTAGATAACATATTGTTGTTTGGAAATGATATAGAATTTCTGGATAGCATAAAAGGATACTTAAATAAGAGTTTTTTATTTCAATGAAAGACCTCGGTGAAGCTGCTTACACATTGAGCATCAAGATCTATAGAGATAGATCAAGACGCTTGATAAGATTTTTCAATAAGTACATACCTTGCAAGATTATGAAGTAGTTCAAAATGGAACAGTCAAAGAAAGAGTTCTTGCCTGTGTTGCAAAGGTGTGAAATTGAGTAAGACTCAAATACCGACCACGGCAGAAAATAGAAAAGAGAATGAAAGTCATTCCCAATGCCTCAGCCATAGGTTCTATAAAAGTATGCTATGCTATGCACCAGACCTATTGTATACCTTGCTCTGAATTTGGCAAGGGAGTACAATAGTGATCTAGGAGTAGATCACTGGACATTGGTCAAGAACATCCTTAGTGAGGACTAAGGAAATATTTCTCGATTATGGAGGTGATAAAAGAGCCCGTCGTAAAGAGTTACAACGGTGCAAGCTTTTACACCGACCCAGATGACTCTAAGTCTCAATCTGGATACATATTGAAAGTGGGAGCAATTAGCTAGAGTAGCTCCATGTAGAGCATTGTAGACATAGAATATTTGCAAAATACATACGGCTCTGAATGTGACAGACCCGTTGACTGAACTTCTCTCACGAGCAAAACATGATCACACCTTAGTACCCTTTGGGTGTTAATCACATAGCGATGTGAACTAGATTATTGACTCTAGTAAACCCTTTGGGTGTTGGTCACATGATGATGTGAACTATGGATGTTAATCATATACATATATGAATATTGGTGTTGAATCACATGGCGATGTGAACTAGATTATTGACTCTAGTGCAAGTAGGAGACTGAAGGAAATATGCCCTAGAGGCAATAATAAAGTTATTATTTATTTCCTTATTTTATGATAAATGTTTATCATTCATGCTAGAATTGTATTAATCGAAAACTTGATACATGTGTGAATACATAGACAAACAGAGTGTCACTAGTATGCCTCTACTTGACTAGCTCGTTGAATCAAAGATGGTTAAGTTTCCTAACCATAGACATGAGTTGTCATTTGATTAACGGGATCACATCATTAGAGAATAATGTGATTGACTTGACCCATTCCGTTAGCTTAGCTCTTGATTGTTTAGTATGTTGCTATTGCTTTCTTCATGACCTATACATGTTCCTATGACTATGAGATTATGCAACTCCCGTTTACCGGAGGAACACTTTGTGTGCTACCAAACGTCACAACATAACTGGGTGATTATAAAGGAGCTCTACAGGTGTCTCCGAAGGTATATGTTGAGTTGGCGTATTTCAAGATTAGGATTTGTCACTCCGATTGTCGGGGAGGTATCTCTGGGCCCTCTCGGTAATGCACATCACTATAAGCCTTGCAAGAAATGTGAATAATGAGTTAGTTGCGGGATGATGCATTACATAACGAGTAAAGAGACTTGCCAGTAACGAGAGTGAACTAGGTATTGAGATACCGACGATCGAATCTCGGGCAAGTAACATACCGATGACAAAGGGAACAACGTATGTTGTTATGCGGTTTGACCGATAAAGATCGTCGTAGAATATGTAGGAGCCTATATGAGCGTCCAGGTTCCGCTATTGGTTATTGACCGGAGACGTGTCTTGGTCATGTCTACATAGTTCTCGAACCCGTAGGGTCCGCACGCTTAAAGTTAGATGACGGTTATATTATGAGTTTATGTGTTTTGATGTACCGAAGGAGTTCGGAGTCCCGGGTGAGATCGGGGACATCACGAGGAGTCTCAAAATGATCGAGACGTAAAGATCGATATATTGGACGACTATATTCGGACTTCAGAAAGGTTCCAAGTGATTCGGGTATTTTTTGGAGTACCGGAGAGTTACGGGAATTCGTCGGGGAGTATATGGGTCTTATTCGGCCATACGGGAATAGAGGAGAGAGGCCAAAAGGAAGGAGGCCTGCGGCCTCCCTCTGGTCCGAATTGGACAAGGGGTGCATCCCCCTTTTCATTCTCCCTCTCCTCCTCTTTCCTTCTCTCCTACTCCAACAAGGAAAGGAGGAGTCCTACTCCCAGTGGGAGTAGGACTCCCCCCTTGGCGCGCCCTCCTCCTTGGCCAGCCGCCTCCCCCCTTGCTCCTTTATATACGGGGGCAGGGGCACCCCAAAGACACAACAATTGATCCTTGAGATCTCTTAGCCGTGCACAGTGCCCCCCTCCACCATATTCCACCTCGATAATATTGTAGCGGTGCTTAGGCGAAGCCCTGCATCGGTAGAACATCATCATCGTCACCACGCCGTCGTGCTGACAGAACTCCCTCAAAACTCGGCTGGATCGGAGTTCGAGGGACGTAATCAAGCTGAACGTGTGCTGAACTCGGAGGTGCCGTATGTTCGGTACTTGGATCGGTCGGATGTGAAGACGTACGACTACATCAACCGCGTTGTGCTAACGCTTCCCCTCTCGTTGCTATGCATCACCATGATCTTGCGTGTGCGTAGGATTCTTTTTAAATTACTACGTTCACCAACAATATGGGTATGCCACATAAGATCAAGTACCACCCCGACAAAGACTTCATCAAAGGGAAGTTTCTATATTGATGGTCATATTGCTCCTTTATCCCAGTCAGGCACTTCTTCTGCTCGCACGCATGCATGGATCCCACCAGTTTTGGGCTGGAATAACCTTAATACCGATGGATCCTTCTCAGCAGAAGGTATTGCGGGCACTAGAATGATCCTAAGAGACCATCTTGGGAAACATATATTCTCCTCATGCACATATCTCGACTCTTGTTCGGATGCTTTGGAAGTTGAGCTTCCTGCAGTGTGTGAAAGTGTTTCTTTGGCTCTTCAATGGTGTAGCACTCATGTCCTAATCGAGGTAGACTGCTTACAACTCGTCAACATCGTTCAAGACCTGTCAGGCTACATGACATTGATTGAGGAGATTAAGGAACTTATGAGATCTCGTCAGACTTGTAGTACTCATATTTCGCGTAACCAAAATACTATTAGTCACTTCTTAGCTAACTATGTTAGACGTCGTGGCCGTACTGCAATTTGGTTATGCTTCGGTCCTGAGGATGTTGAGGACAGTTGTCTTGCTGATTGTAATTTTGATGTTTGAGTAATACAAGTTCTATTCGCAAAAATATATACACGAATTTAAAATTTGTTCATGTTTCTTTAAATATGTCCACATATTAAAAAAATGATCGTAAATTTTGAAAGATGCCCACAAATTTAAAAAATCATGAATTAGAAAAATATTCATGAACTTAAAAAATGTCAAATTTTAGAAAAAAATATAAATGTAAAATAATATATCTGAATTTTAAATGTAAAAAAGAAAGTGAAAAACAAATAAAATAAGAAACAATGTTTGCCAGCCACGACGATGTTCGTTCGATGTTACACGTGCTAAGAGCTTGTCAAGGGCATTTCCTAAACGGCGCCCTCAGCGCCCGTTATAGGCTGATTCCCAAACGGGCGCACACCCCCCTCCCGTCATGGGCCAGGCCCGTTTTACTTCTTTTCTTTCATTCCTTTATTAGTGATCCAAAAAATACGTGCCTGCAGCAGGAGTCGAACTCTAAACCCGAGTTCAACGTTTGCTTACAAAAAAGTTCACTGTATTTTAAAATTTGTTCATCGTACATTAAACAATTTGTTCAACGCATACCATAAAATGTTTCATTTGTGTATTTGAAATTTGTTCAATGTTTGCTTACAAAAAAGTTCACTGTATTTTAAAATTTGTTCAACGCATATTTAAAAAAATTTGGAAAAAATGATTTGCCGTTGTCTACTTTTAAACTAGCGTTGCGCTAAAACCGATGTAGGATGCTAGCTCGGCTGGCTAGGCACGCTAGAATCCACTGGGAGGTCTGGAGTTTGATCCACAGGGTGCGCTTCTTTTTTGCCGCTCGACGTATACAACCTTCCGAGCGAGCGAGCGAAGGAAGCGGGAGCGAGAGAGGGAATCCAAAATGGGCCGGCCCATGAAGGGGGCGCGCGTGGGTGCCGGTTGCTCCGAGTGGCGCTGAAGGCGCCACTTAGGAGCTCCCCTTGTCAAGTGTTAGTTCGGCCTTGCCTCTGGCGCTCGATTAAATGGGCCGGTCCAATACTACAATGACTTTGGGAAGGTACTATAGTTCGGTATTCTAAAAATAGGTACGATAGATCGGTTTTAGAACCTTCTGTGTGTGGTTTCTTTAGGTCCTGATAACACTCACACGTGTGGCATACTAGACATACGTCGACACACCATGTGTGGTGTGAGCAGGAGGCAGCCCACACGAGCTGTGTGTGGGTGAACATCAGAATTGCCTACGTGTCACACGCCCTTGTCAAGTGTTAGTTCGGCCTTGCCTCTGGCGCTCGATTAAATGGGCCGGTCCAATACTACAATGACTTTGGGAAGGTACTATAGTTCGGTATTCTAAAAATATGTACGATAGATCGGTTTTAGAACCTTCTGTGTGTGGTTTCTTTAGGTCCTGATAACACTCACACGTGTGGCATACTAGACATACATCGACACACCATGTGTGGTGTGAGCAGGAGGCAGCCCACACGAGCTGTGTGTGGGTGAACATCAGAATTGCCTACGTGTCACACGCCCAATAAATACTACTCATCCCATCCCGCGTGTATGGCACGAAGCAAATATGCCCACATGTCCTGGCGCAACTACGTTAGGTATCCGTGGGATGACGATTTAGTTGCCATCCGGGATGGTAGATGTAGTTATCCAGGATGGCAAATGCAGTTGTAAAAGTATGACAACTCATGACAACTCTCTCTGTTTTAGTTAACTAAAGTTGTCATGTCTAATTTATGGTAGTTGCCGCGTGGAATCAAATCATAGTTGTCGTGTGTGATTAGCTATTTGTCACATATGGTCAAACAATAGTTGCTATGTGTGTTTACCTAGTTGCCACGTGTGGTCCAACCATAGTTGCCATGTATGGTTAATCATAATTGCCATGTGTGTTTATCTGGTTGCCACGTACGCGCAACTGCAGTTGCCGTCTAGTAACGAATCGTAGTTGACATGTGTGTTTACCTAGTTGCCACGTACGCGCAATTGCAGTTGCCATCCAACAACGTACGGGTGTCGTGTGGACGAAATGCAGTTCGCCCACACGGCGTGGACTAGGTGGTGGCGGTGTGAGCAGAAACTAATTCGCCCACACATCCCAGCTAGAAAACCGCGTGTTGCGGGGCGTGTAGGCTTACTCTCCAACGCCCACACACACGATGATGCCCACATGGCACTCAGATTCTAACAGATTCCTTTAGGATTCGTGCAAAACAGAATTAACGTGGATCAAGGCACGTGGGCGATGTGCAAACATGCCACACGTGTGGCGTTATCATTTGGGTTTTCTTTTCTTCTTTTGTTTCTCTGTATTTTTAACGATTTCCATCATCTATCTTTGGTTTTTCTTTATTATCAAATATATATGTACTTTTTTATGCACGTTGTACATTTTCTGTATACATGTGTAACTTTTTTGATGCACCTGAACATTTTTAGAATACATGATGTATATTTTTCAAATACTTGTTTTGTACATTTTTTTCAAATGCCTGAAAGATGCCCCTGATCCTGAGCTAGTGAACTTGGTTAAGCAACAGGAACAGCCACACTAACCAAAGCAAGAGTACATCGTCGTCAGGCATTCATTTTATCAAACAGAAAATTGCATCTTCAGGCATTCAGAAATCAGAAGTTGCAAACTGAAAACTTGGACATACACATTTCGTGCAATGTGGCAAAAGGATGGAAAGTTGCATTTGTTTATATGTATTTCTAAAATGAAGAATATCAGGCTATGAAATAAATCTTGGAGGTGCGCAGGACCAACATTATATTTGTTCCTTAAACATGTTTTGCAGCATTCAGTTCAGGTTCCAAATGTAGTTGGGAAATTCAGGTTTAGGCAGATAAAAAACCACACGACCAATGCTGATACTATTTGCAGAGTATGTAGCAACTATATATGCGAACTCATTTGTCAATGTTTCGGGTGGTGTATCAGGTTATAGCGAGCATGTTCAGAGAAGCACAGAGAAAGTAGACAGGATTCATGGATGGACTTGCTCCTGCAAATTGTTTCAAGTTCCAGCCCTCTTAGTTCATAACAGAACCATGCATCACTACATATGGATTAACTTGCTCCTGCAACATGTATCAAGTTCCAATTCCAACCAATGATTCCAACCCTGTTAAATTGCCTCTCTCCAACCAAACCCAGATTTTTTTTTTTTTTTTTGCGGGTGACCAAACCCAGATTTCATACCAAACTCGTGCATGATTGCAGCTAAGCTAAGCTTCCACCACCACCACGGAATTATAAGCAAGCACAATCCTAGTAATTAAGCCGAAAGAATCAGGAGCTGAGCTTGTCGGCGTGGCGGCGCACGTTGGCCCTGAGCCGGTCGAGCGCCCGGGCGAACTCCGGCAGCTCGGCCTCCCCTAGCGCCTCCACGTCGGCCTCCCACCAGTATCGCCTCCCCATCTGGGCCTCGACCACCTTGTCCCCGATGGAATTCATCCGCTTGATCTCCGACGCCACCTGCTCCGCGGTCGCCTCCCTGGCCCGATACATCTCCTCCAGCGCCTCACGGTCGTCGACGTCAGCGGCAGGAACGAGGGCGCCGGCGTCGTTGCCGTCGTCCAAGCGGCGCAGGACGGCCTCCATGGAGGGGCTGCCGAGGGCGAAGGCGTTGCCCGCCTCGGAGAAGACGACGACGGCCACGCGGGCGCCGCAGAGGATGGCGAGCTCGGAGCACTTCTTGAAGAGGCCGGCGCGGCGCTTGGAGAAGGTGACCTGCCGGCTGTTCTTGTCCGGCCTGAGGCTCATCTCGATGCGGTGCCGCCCCGTGCTCGTCGTGCCGCGCGGCCGCACCATCGTCGCGGTCGATCGAGCGGCGAGGGAGCGGAAGAAACTCGGCGGTGGCGGTGGCGGTGGCGGCGTTCCCTCCTCGGTTTGTGTCTTGATTTGGTCTGCCTCAACACGACGCGCTGTGGCGCTATATATAAAGGAGGAAAAGGTTCCGGCTAGGGCTCGGGGTGAGCGTCAAGGCTTGGTCGAAGTCGGATTGGACGCCGCGGCGGTCGGGTGCATACGCGTCAAGGATCTTTGATGGAGAAGGCGGCGGTCGGGTGCATACGCGTCAAGGATCTTTGATGGAGAAGGCGGCGGTCGGGTCGGGTGGAAGTGTTGTTATACGCGTCATTATAACGCTCACATGGGCTTGGCCCAAGAATAATGCGTCGCTCCCGTGCGGTCGCTCGCTCGCTCCGATCCATTTGCTCGCTCGTTCGGCTCAACCAGGAGTACATGGCACCTCAAGCGCCCTTTTTTTGGTACTTACATCTTTTCACTCTTTTATTCTTTCCTTTTCCTTTCTCCTTTTTTCTCTTTTTTTGGAATGGTTTGTTTGATTTTTATTTTTTTTGCTTTTGCTAAATGAGTGAACCTTTTTAAATTTCGTAAACTTTATAAAAATCAATGAGATTTTTTTTTGAAATCTGTGAACTATTTTTCAAAGTCGTTTATCCTTTTTTAAAATAGGTGACCTTTTTTTATATCGATGAGCTTTTTCTCAAAATCGATGAACTTTTTCCAAAATTGATGAACTTTTTCTAAAAATCGATGAACTTTTTTCAAAACTGATGAACTACTTTTCAAAATTGATGAACTTTTTAGAAAAATGAATGAACCTTTTCTGAAATTTGTGAACTTTCCTTCAAAATCGACGAATATCTTCTAAAAGGAATCAATGAACTGTTTTCCCAATTCGTGAGCCTTTTTCGAACCTGTGCACATATTTTTATTTTACCAAATTTTGAAAAAGTAAAAAAATTATTCTGTTTTTTTTTCTTTTTGGACCAAAAGATTTTCCCAGGGAACCGCCTGAAAAATGCAATCTTAAGAGAAGCGAATCGTGTGTCCATGCGAGCGAATGACGGTCACCGCGAGTGATGGCCATGCCCATGCACGTGTGCCCCTATGCACTCCAACCACAAACTGGCGCTTAATGCTCCCAATAGGAGCACCCCGCTCGCTCCTTGTGCCCGATTGTATTTTTTCATCTAAGAGCATCTACACACACAGACAACAAATCTAGCCCCTCAAACGCGCACATCCCAGACAGATTTACGTACTACGTGCATCAACTAAGATTAACTACACTACTCTCCATCGCCGCAGATGTCCATGATCTTCGTGCCCAGCTTTGGGTACATGTACGACAGTTGCAACTCCGGCTCCTCTTCGTCGGCCTCCGCCTCCAGTCTGGCACCGGCTGCTGCCCCCCTCCTCCTCCTTCTCCTCCTCCTCCTACTCTTCCTCTGGCCCCGGCGAGTCTTGAGGTAGACCGGCTATGATGCGGGCGGCGCGCCTCGCCCGAATCTCCTCCAGCATTTTAAAGCGGTGACCTTTTTTTTAAATCGATGAACTTTTTCTCAAAATCAATGAACTTTTTCCAAAATTGATGAACTTTTTCCAAAACCGATGAACTATTTTTCAAAATTGATGAACTTTTTTCAAAATGAATGAACCTTTTCTGAAATTTGTGAACTTTCCTTCAAAATCGATGAATTTCTTCTAAAGGGAATCAATGAACTGTTTTCCCAATTCGTGAGCTCTTTTTTAACATGTGCACATATTTTTTTACTTTACCAAATTTTGAAATAGTAAAAAAAAACTATTCCGGTTTTTTCTTTCTGGACCAAAATGTTTTTCCAGGGAACCGCCTGAATAAATGCGATCTTGAGAGGAGCGAACTGTACGTCCATGCGAGCGAGTGACAGTCACCACGAGTGATGGCCAGACCCATGCAAGTGTGCCCCTTTGCGCTGGTAACGCTCCCAATAGCAGCTCCCCGCTCGCTCCTTGTGTCTGATAGTTTTTTTTATCTAAGAGCATCTACAAGCACAGACAACAAATCTAGCCCCTCAAACGTGGGCATCCCGGACACATTTACGTACTATGTAGATCAACTAAGATTAACTACACTACTCGTCGTCGTCGTAGATGTCCATGATCTTCGTGCCCAACTCAAGGTACATGTGCGACAGCTGCAACTCCGGCTCCACTTCGTCGGCATCCGCCTCCAGTCCGGCACCAGCTGATGCCCCCTCCTTCTCCTTCTCCTCCTCCTACTCCTACTCTGGTCCCGACGAGTCCGAAGGCAGACCGGCTATGATGCGGGCGGCACGCCTCGCCCGAATCTCCTCCAACATTTTAAAGTGGCGTTCCTGCGCTAGCATAACATAAGTGGCCTTGTTCTGCTGGGCCATGGCGGAGCTGGACAACGAGGGAAGAGTGAGACGAAAATGGAGAGAGGTGGATGGGCTCGTGCTGGCAGCACGAAGAAGGAGGAAGTGGATGTGGCTAGTGTTGGGGGATGCCGTCCGGCTTAAATTGCCGGACTTTGGCACTCAGGCGGCGAGTCGAAGCGGCGCCATGTGGGGTTCACACTCCATGGGAGGAGACGCTTGTCGGATCGCCGTGTTTTCGGGTGTTTTCCTGTGGGACCCCAACTTGAGTCCGACATGGCGGATGTGCCTGGGCCACCCCATATCTACCCCAGATTTGGGCTGAATATGAGAGGTACCTGTTAGCTGGGGCGTTTGAGGCGCCCGTATGGATCACATCTTTTTGACTGGTCACTGACCAGGTCGTCCGCCCGGGCGCTTGAGGGTTGTTTCCGGCGCCCAGGTGTAGATGCTCTAAGCAGAAACCGTTAGAAAGCAATAGCCCCTGCTAGGGAAAAATGGCTACCGATTATTAAAATATTTTAAAATTTCGTAAATTCAAAAAATGTTCATGGATTTAAAAATTATTCACGGATTCAAAAAAAGTTCACAAGTTTAAAAATACTTTCAGAAATTTTTAAAAAACTCACAATTAAAAAACATTCACGGTTTCCAAAAATTCTCACGAATTACAAACTATTCATGAATTTGAAAATATTCACGAAATTGGAAACTGTTCATGTATTTGGAAATTATTCACGAATTAAAAAATATTGATGAACTTATAAACTGTTCTATCAATTTTAAAAAGGTCCCCTGTTATTTTAAAATTAGGAATAATATATTCATTAATTTTAAAAAAATGGGAAAAGAAAAGAAAGAAAAAACAAAACAAAAAATTGGAGAAGGAAAAAGCAAGTTGGGTCGGCCAGTTAAGCCTAGTTCTTTTGCAGGATTCTCCCAGAATCTGATCCCTCCCAGCTTCTCCCAGAATCTTTGACCTAATTAGTTTTGCAATTAGCTAATTAGACCATAACTAGATGGGATTGTAAAACAAATGGGGCTCAAAGATTTTTGAAGAAGCTGGGAGGGGTCAGATTCTGGGAGAATGTTGCAAAATAACTGGGCCTTAGTTCGATGTTGTAGACTTGCAAGTACTAAGCTATTAAGTTAGGCCCGCGTTACGCGTCAATTGGTCGGTCTTTAGCAAAGACCGGCCGGGTCTTGAGCTGCCAATGCATGTGACCGTGCGATCGTCCATCTCCTTGTCCATCAGTGGTTGCAACATGATCCATGTTTAAACCTGTTGCAACACGACCTATGTTGCAAAAGCACCTATAGCGAGCCCCCCTTTGCAAGCACCTCTAGTGAGGTCCCCTTGCAGCAAGACCCTGTGGCAAGCACCTTCGATGATCCCCCCTTCAGCACGACCCCTGTTGCAAGCACCTCCGGGGAGTCCTCTTTGTAGCACGACCCCGTTGCAAAGCAACTCCGGCGATTTGTGTACATAATATTATGAATAGATGATGTTCAGTCGTACTACTACTTACCTGAATATGCTAGTTCTGGCTGAGCTTAAACCCAAGCAAAATAAATTAATCAAGAGAAACAATGTTCTCCTTTTGTTGATTTGCGTACATAATAAAAGTATGAATGGCAGCTCCCGCAAAAGAAAGTAGCCACGATAAGAGAATAAGCGCCCCCAATGGCAAAGTCTGTCAAGCATTTCCTGCAGAATCTGCATAAATTTTACAAGTTCCTGTGCAACCATGCATGTTTAAGCCGATCTTGATACGAACAAGTTCACGCTTTCAAGCACACGAACATGAATTTTGTAACACCTCCATTTCATAACATAAGATGCATGATTACATAGAGTAGCTTCCACCGCAAATGAAGCCCCAAACGCGCTCCACTAAGCATGCATCAGCCTCCCCTATTCCCCAACATTAAGAACTTGGACTCATAACATCATACTTGGCACTCGGAGTAGCACTACTTTTGCGGCCAATGCCATGGCATGCAGCCTAAGCCAAGGAGAGCGCCTGCAAGCCCGAGCCTGCCCGAGCCACCGGGCCATCGGGCTGGAAGAAGCGCACGTACCTCCCATGGTCGCGGAAGACTGCGGGCCAGTCCCAGACCGCAAGGACGTCCACCGGAACGACGCTGGTGGAGCCGTCGGCGTAGCGGATCCTGAGCTCACGGGGGACCTCGCGGGGGTGGCCGACGCAGAGCACGGCGTGCACGGTAGAGAGGTCCGGCGCCGCGAAGCAGGCCGGGTCGACCTCGACGACCCACCCGAAGCTGCGGCAGTTGTCGTCGATCGCCTTCTGCGTGCGCTGCTCGGTCGGGTAGTCGCGCAGGGCGACGTGGGCGAGGAGGTCGTTGACGTCGCGGACGAGGTGGTCGGATATGTTGTGGGCGACGTAGTCGTCGAGGATGGCCGTCCCACACGCGCGCACGAGCTCCACCGTCCCGCTGCCGTCCCGTGACGCGAACGGCTGCTGGCGCATGGCGGCCTCCCGATCGGCCGACGAGCGGAAGCGCAGGCCCATGGTTCCGCGGGCGGAGCCGAGGAGGCTGAAGCGGCCCAGCAGGTCCGGCGCCGTGGCGTTGATGGCGTCGTGGATGAATGTCGCCGCGTTCCCGCCCCCGCCGATGGAGGCCGTCGTGGGCCGTCGGACGTAGGCGTGGGCGAAGCACATCGGGTGGAGCGCCTGCACGGAGGCGGGGCTAGGGGGTGCCGGAGCGCCGGCAACGCGGCGGACCGCGGTGGCGGCCGCGGGGACCTCCGCGGGCTTGTACACGTCGTGGTACTCCGGGCGGTCGGAGAGGACGCCGGCGGCGGTGACGCGGTGGGCGCGCGCGAGTGGCATCTTGAGAGCTTGAGGGCAAAGCGGCGTTATGCGGTATTGCGGTGGAGAGAGGCAGACAGCAGATCACAGACGCGGATGTTGGCAGGGCTGGCAATGGCGACGAGGGGCGGAGCTGTGCCTTTTATAGAGTGGTGACCGGTGAGGAGCTCCTGCGGTACGTGGACGGTGAGGGGGAGGGTGCGCATTGAACAGTGGAGTGCAGAGTGAAGCGCAGCCATGTTTGACTTGGAGGGCAGCTCTAGTTTCGTCCTAGCCTTCGTAGAGGTGAGCAGAGAAGGGGATAGTGGAGTCGTGCGCGTCAAGGAAAACATGCGTGCTAGTGGAGAGAAGAGATGTGCTGCATGGGAAGATCGAAGCATGGCCGGGCGCAATAAACTCAACAGCTGCATTTTGCTAGTTTATTCTGGTTTGGAGGGTTTTTTTTTGGCATGGTTCTGGTTTGGTGGGTTTTTTTTTGCATGATTCTGGTTTGGTGTTTTTTTTTTGCATGGTTCTGGTCCGGTGGGTTTTTTCTTTTTGCGGGAGTTCAGTGCATTGGTTTTTTAACATCTGAGACTTATTACTATATATATCTGGCGTGACACTCACCCCTACGAACGCACACACACTCTATCCTTACGAGCACCTCCGAGAGATTCAGCCGGCATGTCATCTTGAAATTTACGAAGTCACCGTAGGCGCCTCATCGTCGACGGGAAAGTCTCCTCCCATTGAGAGCACCAGGACTTGAACCCTGGTGGGCTAGGATACCCCTGTCCCTCTAACCATTCAGAGATAATTGTGCGTGTTTCATGTATATACGTGTGGTACGTGTATTAGGCGTAGTTGTCATGCTTGTTTTCCATGTCTATAATCTATAATTATGGTCAGTGAATGAAACTATATCTACACGGGAAAGTACGCGGGCTGACATAAGTGCGGGGCATGCAGTTGCACGGCCGATCAGCAGTTCAGACCGTGATTTGTGCACTTGTGTGCAATGGCGGAGCTATGTATAGCCGAGGGGGCTGCGGCTTCCCGGCCCAACACAAATTCCAGAAGAAAATATTTTTAGGAGACATAAATAGAACAATGTATTCTTATTAGCCCCTCTAAATGTGTATACTTACTTTTCGCCCCGCCCTCGACATCGTAGTCAAGCTCCGCCACTGCTTGGTGTATTGGAAAATTGTGAAAACCCACTGATAATTGATACACGCTATGAGAGTAAATTGCAAAAAACCACTACAATTGGGGACCCTAAATAAAAACCCCATCACTATTCGTTTTTTTTTTTCAAAAACCCATCACAATTGTGCTGACAGTTTGCAAAAAACGTTGATTGAACGGTTAGAATCGTTTAATGCAAAATCTGATGGATGGGTCCCACTCTCAGGTGTCACGTGGCCAGCAGAATAGACGGCAGAAACGGACGTTAAACAACAGGTCAACCGAGAACTCTGCCTCCTTGGCATTTTGCCAAACACGTAGCAGGCACACCAGATTGGCAGCCCGATGCATCTACTACATGGTCGACCCACCGCTGTCGAGCGCACTCCACCGTCCGTACGAGTCGCCGCCGAACGCCTAGTCTCCGCGCTCGACCTTTCTCTTCCTCTGTGCGCCGCCACGCCCTCTGTCCCTCCTCTGTGCTCTCTCGCAAGTGGCAGTGGCGCTCCACCGCGCCCCGTCGCCGCCCACTCATGGAGCTCGTGGCCAACGACCGAGTCTCACAATGCTGTCATGTCAGCTAGCCCCGCCACGGTATCCTCCCTCTTCGCACAAAATGAATTTGACTAGGCTGTCCGGAATCGGCCTTGTCATGGCCGTAATCTCCACCCCTGACTACACCTCGCCACCGCCCGAACTCGACCTCCGGTGAGCCCCAGCCCTCGCCGTCACACCCAGCGGATGCGCGTCGACACGTTGGTGCCGCAGAGCATCTTCACGACGAGCCCTGCGACCTCCTGCCACCTCCCAATGTTGCCCTGATCTGGCAGTGGCCGCCGCCGCGCCCAAGGCCATCGTCATCGAGCTCCCCTGCGACCCCCACGTTGACTACAAGACAAACGTGGGTCGGGGGCCGGTGGATTGTCGGCGTCTGTGAGTTAGAACTGTGGCGGCGGGAGAGTTTTCTCACGGGCCGGCGCAGCAGAGTGGGTGGCCGTGTTGTGGCAACGCAGGCCCTGTGCCCGGCGGCAAGGAGAAGGGTGGCGACGGGGGCTAGGGGAGGTCGGGGACGCGTGGATCGCTGGCAAGGGGGCAGGGGTGCCCTGGATGCCGGAGCACGGAACTCGCCGGAGTACAAGCTCTCCTCGCTGCCGTCCGTCGCTGCCACAACCGCTCCTTCGTTCTTCTCTCCTTTTTCTTTTATTCATTTTGTTTCAATGACACACGGACCCCACCTGTCCGCTCGGTTAGACAATAACGTTCGTCTCTTCAGGGACGTTACTAGGTGCCACGTCAGCTGAATTATGGGTCCCTCTGGTCAGATTCCGCATCAATAGTTGTTTATTCGTGTTATTAGTGCTTTCTGCAAACTGTCACCTAGAAACCGGATGTTTTTTGAAAAAAAAACGAATGGTGATAGTTTTTTGCTTTAGGGTCCACAAATGTGGTGGTTTTCTGCAATTTACTCCACACTATGAATACGTCAGAATATGATTAAGTGTATATGTCGGTCTTGTACATATACATCATACGTTGATGAAAGTCGCTGCCTTCCCGTCCCCGCAGATGGAGGCCGTCGTGGGCCGTTGTACATAGGCGTGGGCGAAGCACATCGGGTGGAGCGCCTCCACGGAGACGGGGCTAGCGGGTGCCGGAGCGTCAGCCACGCGGTGGACCGCGGGAACCTCCGGGGGCTTGTACACGTCGTGGAACTTCGGGCGGGCGGAAAGGACGCCGGCGGTGGTGAGACGGTAGGCGCGCGCCAGTGGCATCTTGAAGGGCAAAGCAGGAAGCGACAGCGGCCGGTGGTACGGGGCGGTGAGGCCAACTCCAACGCACGACCCCATCCTGTCCGCGTTTGTCCATTTGGACGAAGGTCCAAACAGACAGATGACACGATCCAACGCGCAGCCGCATCCTCGAATTTTGTCCGTTTGGCATCCGTCACGTCCCATTTCCGGCGCAAATCTGCGCCTGATTTGCGTCCACACGGACATCGAACGGACGGGCACGTGCTTGCTCGTCGCCCGCCTCGAGGGCGCATGGCGGCCGTCCACCTACCTCCACCGCCCGAAATCAATGCGCACGCGCGGCGGGCCCCAGCTATCAGCCACCACAGTTGGTGGTTCATCGTCCTTCTTAATGTGGAAGCAGAGGACCGGCCAGTTCACAACTTCCACTTCCTAGCCGGCCTGCCTCCTCGAGCCCCGAAACGAGCAAACCCTAGCCACCGCCGCCACATCCCACTCGCCCACCTCCCCGCCGGCGCCATGGGCTGGATCAGCAAGGGGAAGCACGGCCACGAGGCCGACTCCTTCTCTGGTCGACACCGCTCCAGCAGGTCTGTGCCTCCCGCACCAGCTTCTTCTCCCGCACCACCTGCTCCGCCCACGTTCGAGATCGTGCCGCCGGTCGCCGGGCACCGCAATAGGCCGTACGTCCACACTGACGTCTGCCGCGCGCTACTGGGAGACTGCGACGCCACTGCCGTGGGGAGATGTCCACCTGCCAAACAACTGGCATCTCTCCGCGGATCACGTGCCAATCCCACCAGTGCCGGTGAGTGGCCGCGGCCGCCGCGACGAGATCAACCGACGCCGCGCCCACCTGCCACCGGATGTGCTACATGACCCCAGGTACGCCATGGATTCGCCAATGTGGGAAACGTGGCTCCGTGACGCGCACGACTTGCAGTGGCAATCCTTTTTTGTCGGTCGTCCTCCGAGCCCACGCTGCCCGTGTCCTCCTCATGCTGACAGCTCGCCCCAAACGTGGGACCTTACGCGTGTGCGCGGCATCACGCCGTCGTTATCTCCCTTTCCGTCCCCGTCCCCACCACCGCCACCTCCCATGACAGAGGAGGAGGAGGCCCGGCTCATGAGGCGTGTCATGGAGGACTCCATGAAAACGCACGGCGAGAGGCAATTGGAGGGCCTGAAAACCATCTTGGCCCTCTCTGCGACCGGTGATGTGGTCATCCCTAAGCTGTACATGGCCGTCAAGGAGGAGGTGCCGCAGGAGGTGGGGGAGGAGTCGCCCAACGCCGCGTGGAACCGTCGTCTGGTGGGCCAGCGGTAGAGCTGGTCGTGCACGGCGCCGGAGATGGCCGACTCAGTGGGTGTTGGCCCAAGGACAGCCACGCCGCCGCGGTCACTAGAGCAGGAGCAGGAGCCATGGGGAGAGGTGGTGCAGGCGCCGCAGGCGCCTACGGTCTGGTAGGGGCCGGCGGCCCACCTTTGACAGCCACCTCCCGATGTCAACCCCGCCGGCGACGATGACGATCCAACGCGCAGCCGCATCCTTGAATTTTGTCCGTTTGGCATCCGACACGTCCCATTTCCGGCCCAAATCTGTGCCTGATTTGCGTCCACACGGACATCGAACGGACGGGCACGTGCTTGCTCGTCACCCGCCTCGAGGGCGCATGGCGGCCGTCCACCTACCTCCACCGCACGAAATCAATGCGCACGCGCGGCGAGCCCCAGCTATCAGCCACCACAGTTGGTGGTTCATCATCCTTCTTAATGTGGAAGCAGTGGACCGGCCAGTTCACAACTTCCACTTCCTAGCCGGCCTGCCTCCTCGAGCCCCGAAACGAGCAAACCCTAGCCACCGCCGCCACATCCCACTCGCCCACCTCCCCGCCGGCGCCATGGGCTGGATCAGCAAGGGGAAGCACGGCCACGAGGCTGACTCCTTCTTTGGTCGACACCACTCCAGCAGGTTCGTGCCTCCCGCACCAGCTTCTTCTCCCGCACTACCTGCTCCGCCCATGTTCGAGATCGTGCCGCCGGCCACCGCAATAGGCCGTACGTCCACACTGACGTCTGCCGCGCGCTACTGGGAGACTGCGACGCCACTGCCGTGGGGAGATGTCCACCTGCCAAACAACTGGCATCTCTCCGCGGATCACGTGCCAATCCCACCAGTGCTGGTGAGTGGCCGCGGCCGCCGTGACGAGATCAACCGATGCCGCGCCCACCTGCCACCGGATGTGCTACATGACCCCAGGTACGCCATGGATTCGCCAACATGGGAAACGTGGCTCCGTGACGCGCACGACTTGTGAAAGTGCGTTATATCGACTAGAGGGGGGGTGAATAGGCGATTTTTATGAATTCTTCACTGAGGAATTTGCTAATGAGGAAATTCCTTAGCGAAGAACTACTTGCAGCGGAATAAGTACTCAGAAGTAAACATAACAGGATACAAACATAGTCATCATGATGAAATGAAGACTAGCACAGAGTCTGTAAAGCGTAAACACAGGATAACAAGATGAAGACGGACAGACTAAAGAAATTGGCGAGGAATTTATGAAAGTCTTGATCAAAGTCTTCAAACACGATATGAACAACATACAACACAAGAATGAGGAAATGAAAGAGTTGAGGAAATAGAACCGTTAGTTGGTGAAGACAATGATTTGGTAAACCAGTTCCAACTGCTGTCTCGGTTAGACGTCTGGTTGAGCGGCCGAGTATTTAAACTCGAGGACACGCATCCGGACACCCGATCTCGAGCCGCAACTCAGACACCCATCCTCACCGTATTCTCCTTGAACTAAGACCACGCAGGCCTCGTCCAATCACTCGTGGTAAGTCTTGGTGACTTCCAAACCTTCACAGACTTGGTCACTCGGCGATCCACAATTCCTCTTGGATGCTCTAGACCTTGACGCCTAACCGTGCGGAAGAAGCACAGTCTTCAAAGGTAACAAGCGTCGGATCCACGCAGATCAATTTCTTGATGATGCTCAATCACTTGGGTTTGTGGGGTTTGGTTTTGGGGTTTTCCTCACTTGATGATTTTCGCTCAAAGTCCTCGGAGGATGGGTTGCTCTCAAATGACAAGTGTCAAGTTCTCTCGAGCAGCCAACCAACTAGTGGTTGTAGGGGCGGCTATTTATAGCCTAGGGAGCAGTCCGACATGATAAGACATAAATGCCCTTCAATGATATGGTGTTAGGTGGATAAGATATTTTGGACTGCCGCAAGAAGACAAGAACGATCGGAAATTTGACTCTCAAATTCCTTAGGGCTATCATGTTCCTCTTGTGTAGGCAATTCACTTTGGCGAATTCCTAACTCCTCGGTCGAACAAAGTCCTCAAGTGACCGGTAAGAACTGCGTCTCATTCTTCAAGAAATTGGTGAATCTGTATGAGATTTCCAATGGCTTCACTCGAAGGGATTGGTAGGTGTAGGATTTTGAGTTGAGCATCATATGGAAATTTTTCCTTAGTATTTCCTCGACCCCCTTTAACAGTACGGTGTTTCCTATGACTCAAGAAAGAGAAAATGAAACTACGAAAACAAACACTACAACACGAACCCCCCTATAGCAACGCTTGTTTCCGTATCTAAAAGCCCATATATGCGTTGTTAGTGCATTTACCAACGGTTTGGGATGCGTAGCCTTATCCAGTGTTGCTAGCGCATATTACAACACTTATACTACCGTTGGTAAAAGAGACCGTTGCAAGAATTCAACACATAAAACTGATTCATGCAACACTATTATATGTTGTGCTTAATGTACATAATCAAAATCCCGTTGCTTGGCAACAGAGAATTTGCAAGGCTTCAAGTCTTGGTACATATAGAATGAATAATATTAATTTATATACATTGCCAGCTATTAAATGAATGCTACACATAATGGTGATAATTATATATTTCAAGTGAACAAAAAGCAAGAGAATATACTCACACAAGGAAGAATCATATATTAGATAAAATTGTTGGATTACAGTAGTGGATATTACACGAGGAACTATCATCCAAATGTGATGCATACTCTAAATATTTTCGTGACTACAAAACTCAAACCAAAAGCATCCATCAACATCCCTGCAACTTAACTAAAACTTAACCGAGGAACATCATCCCTACAACTAAACTAAAATTGAAAGCATCCAACATCATCATCATCATGAACAGGGACATCATCATCATCATCACCACCACCATCAGTATACTTGCCACACACCCATATAATCATCCATTTGTCTTTTGAATCTACGAACAAATAACAAAATGAACTGTTAATACACAATGCATTGACATGATTAATGTAGTGATAGATGAAGGATGTTAGTCACATACAAAGGTTGAAGGCCATGCAATCTTTTTTTTTCTGCATTACCAAAGAGTAGCAGTTTTTGCGACTTCGCACCAAATCTTAAGTTTTCGCAAGATCCATATCGACATGCACTGCCCAGAATTCATTTGAAAGTTCAGCACCATCAAGTTTAAATTTAGGATCACAACTTACAACTGTAGGAAGAGCTATGTTTCCATTTTGATTTTCAGGCTCTTCAAGAGTACTTTAGTTCCTGCCTGTTAGAAAAACTCAAAGTCATCATGGGATCAAAATGAAAGAACTCGTAAAGGAATTACAAGAGCTTCATAAATGCTATTATAGTCCCTCCATATGGAAAATGAAAAGAGAATACTCCTAAGCAAGGCTGCTGAAACTACACATCAAAATTCTATTTGTACATCGATCAAACACCAACATATTGGAAACATAACATTATTTAAAAAATCAAATAACTTTTTGTGGTAATGTAATAGAACGTGTAATACATTTTGAAAATCTCACAACTGGTCATTTTATGTCATGGATTCAGAAGAAGAAAAAAGATTGACACTATGGGACGATAAAACTGGAAACTCCAAATAAAATATTCCAAGGAATATTTAGATGTGACCATATATCTATGTTTACGTAGAAGAGGTGTTTTGGCTCCTGATATGGGATGAACACATAAAAGGAGGCATTTATTTTGTTTTGGTGATATACAACAAATCCATTGAAATGCTCTCAGATAACAAAAAGGAGATGACTGGTTTTCCTTTTAGATAATGAGAAAAGAAGTGGCTGGTTTTTCCTTCCGTCTATATCATTTTTACACTACATAATGTGAGGCAGACAACCATGCACATGTACACTATATAATGCGAGTAATAAGAAATTGTCCTAGAAATCAAATCTACAGTCCAGTACGTACGTGTATAAAATAGAACTGTATGAATCCAATACCTACACACCTGGAGACACGGGATGCAGCCAAAGCGTTGATGAGAAGCACATTCAGCCACTATACGTCTATGTTGGGGGCTCACAACTTGATCCTCTTCATCGCCTGGCCTTTCGCCAGGTAATTTGTAATGATGTGCTCAGTGAGCTTCCTTTGTTTGGTATAGACCTTTTCCTATTATGTGAAAAGGAAGCATAGCGGTAAAGAGGTTACATGCTTTTAACATGAATCAGAAGCATACAACATGAGTCTTTCCTTTAGTATATATTCCAATATATGAGAATGGAGATACATGTATGCAAGGCCATATTTTGTGCTTAACAAGATTAATAGAGACTGAGGGGCTGTTTGGTTTAGGCCAGCACCCGCCATGCCAATCGAGGACTTGCCAAAAAATTGGCGTAGGATTTGCCAACCGCCTTGCCAAAAAGTTGGCTGGAAATTGAACTGTGGTTGCTATGGAGGTGTTGGCGTACCAATTAATTGGCCTCCATCCAAATGAGCACCTGTGTTGGGTCAACGACCAATATTTTGGCCTGGCGTCCCATGGCAATGATCCAAATAGCCCCTGAACTTATCTGCTCACAATGCATGCCTAGTAACTACATGTGTACGTATAACATATATATGACAACATACAATTTAGTATCATGGATTTAGTCAACGAATTACAAAAATCAGATCTTAGTTACATAACAGCTCTTCCTAAGCAAGTTCTAGCTCCATACACCATATGCATGAACTTTTAAAAATAAGCAACAAATATGTTCTTAATTATTTGGTACATCTATTTAACAAAAGAACGACATTAAAACAAACCAAGCAGAAAAAAATATATGAGGAAAGAGGAAGTTAGCATCATTTTTTGATCTCACGTGTATTTTAAATTAAATACTGCTACGGTGCCACCTTGACCTCCTGATGCATATACGTCCAGGTCTTCAACAACACTATCCAGAAATTCCATTTGAACATAGTAGTTTGTGCTTTTAAGATGTGGATCAGTGGGTGAGCATAAAATTGAAGGAACAGATCCAAGTAAGCAAACCCGTACCTTTGGCATGTAAGGAACATAGAGAAGTGACTGAACAAATCGTGTAATGCTCCAAAAGGACTTATCCACTTTCCAACAAAACTAGAAGTGGTGCTTGAGTTCGCTGTGCAGAACTACGTCCGCGCCTTAGGTGAATTGAATCGCCTAGTTGCTTGTATAGCACCTACAAATCTTAGCCATCCAGGTAATATGTATCTTCAGATGTTTGAAACTAAAGAACGCGCATCATCAGCATCCCACATTACGAACTCTAGGATGTACTTTCTCATTATATACCAAGTAGAGGTCTGAAACTAAAGAAAGCACATCATCAGTATCTCCTAAAACAAAACTCTAGGATGTACGTCTCAGATTTCAGTAGCACAACACAACATAAAAATCCTCAAAAGAAAAAAGCTACTCTCTTCTTGCTCCTTGCATACCTGCGACTAGTCTGCAACTCTGCAATAATTCCTATTCTCGGCAACTTCACCATCAATAGTGGCTGCCCATTCAGCTACAAACTGCCTTTGATGTACGCCTTTCCCGCTGCACTGGATTGCAGTTTGGTTGGGCATGGGAAGTGAGTTCGGAAGGACGTCCTCCTCAACCAATATGGCTTGCGGCGTCGTTGGAGCAATGAGATTAAAATAATGGAGAGAAGGCACCAGCTTGGATTGTTTTATATGGTTGACACCTGAATAGTGGAGAACAATTAGGAGGAGGAGCACCAGAGAAGGACGAACGAGTCTACAGATGTGGATGATGCATTGATACCCCGAGGGTTTACAGATGTGGAATGAGGGATGCGGTTGTGTGTGCTTGTTCATGGCCGTACCTTAATCCGCCATTGGTCGTAGGGGAGCGGTGACGAGGGGCGGCGCGCCCGGATGCAGGGCCGCGAGGGTGGTGACGAGGAACCATGGCTGGGTCGGAGGGTCGAGGGCGTCGTGAGGCGGCGTCTTTGGGATGCAGTGGAGGTCACAGCCGCGCAAAGGAGCGGCGGCCGGCATGGGAGGGCTTGAGAGGAATAGGGGAGGTTGGGGGAAAGGGAACGACCTAGATTAATCGTGAAAGCCAACTTGGGCTGGGCTAGACAAAACGTTGTGTTAACGCATTGGGCTTTACTTGCTGCAGCAACAACGCATATGCTACAATACTTTATATCCGTATCTAACCTGAATTTTGCAACATGTAGTCAAAACGTTGTAGCATATATGTTGCTTTATAGGGGGTATCCTTGTAGTGAAAAGTCTTCACGCTCCATATTCCTCGAATGAATACCAAGTCTTCAAAGTCACACCAATTTCTTCACTTTCAAAGTTTTCAGAAAGTCTTCAGAATATCAAAGTCTTCAGTCGAAAAACTTCATTTTTAGGGGTCGACTTTCTCTGTAAATATCAAACTCCTCATAGACTTATAGACCTGTGTACATGAAGGAGATATGCCCTAGAGGCAATAATAAAGTTATTATTTATTTCCTTATTTCATGATAAATGTTTATTATTCATGCTAGAATTGTATTAACCGGAAACATAATACATGTGTGAATACATAGACGAACATAGTGTCACTAGTATGCCTCTACTTGACTAGCTCGTTTATCAGAGATGGTTATGTTTCCTAACCATGGACAAAAGAGTTGTCATTTGATTAACGGGGTCACATCATTAGGAGAATGATGTGATTGACTTCCGTTAGCCTAGCACTTGATCGTTTAGTATGTTGCTATTGCTTTCTTCATGACATATACATGTTCCTGTAACTATGAGATTATGCAACTCCCATTTACCGGAGGAACACTTTGGGTACTACCAAAACGTCACAACGTAACTGGGTGATTATAAAGGAGTACTACAGGTGTCTCCGAAAGTACATGTTGAGTTGGCGTATTTCGAGATTAGGTTTTTTCACTCCGATTGTCGGAGAGGTATCTTTGGGCCCTCTCGGTAGTGCACATCATTATAAGCCTTGCAAGCAATGTAACCAATGAGTTGGTTACGGGATGATGCATTACAGAACGAGTAAAGAGACTTGCCGATAACGAGATTGAACTAGGTATTGGATACCTACGATCGAATCTCGGGCAAGTAACATACCGATGACAAAGGAACAACGATGTTGTTATGCGGTTTGACCGATAAAGATCTTCGTAGAATATGTAGGAGCCAATATGGGCATCCAGGTCCCGCTATTGGTTATTGACCGAGAATAGTTCTAGGTCATGTCTACATAGTTCTCGAACCCGTAGGGTCCGCATGCTTAAGGTTTCGATGATGCTTATATTATGAGTTTATGAGTTTTGATGTACGAAGGAGTTGAGTCCAGATGAGATCGGGGCATGACGAGGAGTCTCAAATCGTCGAGACGAAAGATCGATATATTGGACGACTATATTCGGAGTTCGGAAAGGTTCCGAGTGATTCGGTATTTTTCGAGTACCGGAGAGTTACGGAATTCGCCGGGAGAAGTATTGGGCCTTATTGGGCCTCGGGAAAGAGAGAGGGCTGCCTAGGGCAGGCCGCGCGCCCAAGGCCTAGTCCGAATTGGACTAGGGGGAGGGGCCGCACCCCCTCCTTCCTTCCCTTCTCTCTTCCCCTTCCTTGTCTCCTACTCCTAATACATGGAAGGACTCCTAGTTGGACTAGGAAAGGGGGAATCCTACTCCCCATGGCGCGCCCCTCCTAGGGCCGGCCTCCTCCTCCCTCCCTCCTTTATATACGGGGGCAGGGGGCACCCCATAGACACACAAGTTGATCTACGGATCGTTCCTTAGCCGTGTGCGGTGCCCCCTTCCACCATATTCCACCTCGGTCATATCGTCGCGAAGCTTAGGCAAAGCCCTGCGCCGGTACAACATCAAGATCGTCACCACGACGTCGTGCTGACGGAACTCTCCCTCGACACTCGGCTGGATCGTAGTTCGAGGGACGTCATCGAGCTGAACTGTGCTGAACTCGGAGGCCCCGTACGTTCGGTGCTTGGATCGGTCTGATCGTGAAGACGTACGACTACATCAACCGCGTTGTCATAACTCTTCCGCTTACGGTCTACGAGGGTACGTGGACATACACTCTCCCCTCTCGTTGCTATATCATCACCATGATCTTGCGTGTGCGTAGGAATTTTTTTTGAAATTACTACGTTCCCCAACAGTGGTATCCGAGCCTAGGTTTTATGCATTGATGTTATATGCACGAGTAGAACACAAGTGAGTTGTGGACGATATAAGTCATACTGCCTACCAGCATGTCATACTTTGGTTCAGCGGTATTGTGAGATGAAGCGGCCGGACCGACATTACGCCAGACGCTTACGCGAGACTGGTTTCACCGTTACGAGCACTCGTGCTTAAAGGTGACTGGCGGGTGTCTGTCTCTCTCACTTTAGTTGAACCAAGTGTGGCTACGCCTGGTCCTTGTGAAGGTTAAAACAGAGTCTATTTGACAAACTATCGTTGTGGTTTTGATGCGTAGGTAAGAACGGTTCTTGCTAAGACCGTAGCAGCCACGTAAAATTTGCAACAACAAAGTAGAGGACGTCTAACTTGTTTTTGCAGGGCATGTTGTGATGTGATATGGTCAAGACGTGATGCTATATTGTATTGTATGAGATGATCATGTTTTGTAACCGAAGTTATCGGCAACTGGCAGGAGCCATATGTTGTCGCTTTATTGTATGAAATGCAAATGCCCTGTAATTGCTTTACTTTATCACTAAGCGGTAGCGATAGTCCTAGAAGCAATAGATGGCGTAAACGACAACGATGCTACGATGGAGATCAAGGTGTCGCGCCGGTGACGATGGTGATCACGACGGTGCTTCGGAGATGGAGATCACAAGCACAAGATGATGATGGCCATATCATATCACTTATATTGATTGCATGTGATATTTATCCTTTGTGCATCTTATCTTGCTTTGATTGACGGTAGCATTTTAAGATGATCTCTCACTAATTATCAAGAAGTGTTCTCCCGAGTATGCACCGCTGCGAAAGTTCTTCGTCTTTGAGACACCACGTGATGATCGGGTGTGATAGGCTCTACGCTCAAATACAACGGGTGCAAAACAGTTGCACACGCGAATACTCAAAGTTATACTTGACGAGCCTAGCATATCAGATATGGCCTCGGAACACGGAGACCGAAGGTCGGCGTGAATCATATACTAGATATGATCAACATAGAGATGTTCACCATTGAAACTACTCCATCTCACGTGATGATCGGACATGGTTTAGTTGGTTTGGATCACGTGATCACTTAGATGACTAGAGAGATGTCTGTCTAAGTGGGAGTTCTTAAGTAATATGATTAATTGAACTTAAATTTATCATGAACTTAGTCCTGGTAGTATTTTGCAAATTATGTTATAGATCAATAGCTCGCGTTGTTGCTTTCATATGTTTATTTTGATATGTTCCTAGAGAAAACTGTGTTGAAAAATGTTAGTAGCAATGATGCGGATTCGATCGTGATCGAGGTTTATCCTCATTGATGCTTGTAAGAATTATGTCCTTGATGCACCGCTAGGTGACAGACCTATTGCAGGAGCAGATGCAGACGTTATGAACGTTTGGCTAGCTCAATATGATGACTACTTGATAGTTTTGTGCACCATGCTTTATGGCTTAGAATCGGGACTTCAAAGATGTTTTTGAACATCATGGACCATATGAGATGTTCCAGGAATTGAAGTTAATATTTCAAGCAAATACCCGAGTTGAGAGATATGAAGTCTCCAACAAGTTCTATAGCTAAAAGATGGAGGAGAATCGCTCAACTAGTGAGCATGTACTCAGATTGTCTGGATACTTCAATCGCTTGAATCAAGTGGGAGATAATCTTCCAGATAAGATAGTGATTGACAGAATTCTCTAGTCACCATCACCAAGTTAGTAGAACTTTGTGATGAACTATATTATGCAAGGGATGACGAAAACGATTCCCGAGCTCTTTGAGATGTTGAAATCGACGAAGGTAGAAATCAAGAAAGAGCATCAATTGTTGATGATTGACAAGACCACTAGTTTCAAGAGAAGGGCAAAGGGAAAGAAAGGGAACTTCAAGTGGAAAAGACAAGCAAGTTGTCACTCCCACGAAGAAGCCCAAAGCTGGACCAAAGCCTGAAACTGAGTGCTTACACTGCAAAGGAAATGGTCACTGGAAGCGGAAATGCCCTGAACATTTGGTGGATAAAAAGGATGGCAAAGTGAACAAGGGTATATTTGATATACAGATTATTGATGTGTGCCTTACTAGTGTTTATAGTAGCCCCTGAGTATTTGATACTTGTTCGGTTGCTAAGATTAGTAACCTGAAACAGGAGTTACAGAATAAACAAAGACTAGTTGAAGGGGAAGTGACGATGAGTGTTGGAAGTAGTTCCAAGATAGATATGATCATCATCGCACACTCCCTATACTTTCGGGATTAGTGTTAAACCTAAATAAATGTTATTTGGCGTTTGCGTTGAGCATGAATATGATTTGATCATGTTTATTGCAATACGGTTATTCATTTAAAATCAGAGAATAATTGTTGTTCTGCTTACATGAATAAAACCTTCAATGGTCAAACACCCAATGAAAATAGTTTGTTGGATCTCGATCGTAGTGATACACATATTCATAATATTGATGCCAAAAGATGCAAAGTTAATAATGATAGTGCAACTTATTTGTGGCACTTGCCGTTTGGGTCATATCGGTGTAAAGCGATGAAGAAACTCCATAAAGATGGATTTTGGAATCACTTGGTTATGAATCATTTGATGCTTGCGAACCGTGCCTTTTGGGCAAGATGACTAAAACTCCGTTCTCGGAACAATGGAACGAGCTCTCGACTTGTTGGAAATAATACATATTGATGTATGCGACCAATGAGTATGAAGGCTCGTGGCAAGTATCGTTATTTTCGACCTTCACAAGATGATTTAAGCAGATATGGGTATATCTACTTGATGAAACATAAGTCTGAAATAGTTGAAAGGTTCAAAGAATTTCAGAGTGAAGTGTAAAAATCATCGTAACAAGAAAATAAAGTTTCGCGATCCGATCGCGAGACGAATATTTGAGTTACTTGTTTGGTCTTGATTAAAACAATGTGGAATAGTTTCACAGCTCACGCCACCGGAACACCACAACGTTATGGTGTGTCCGAACGTCAGAACCGCACTTTACTGGATATGGTGCGATCTATGATGTCTCTGACAGATTTACCACTATTGTTTTGGGGTTATGCATTAGAGACAACTGCATTCACATTAAAAGGGCACCATCTAAATCCGTTGAGATGACAACATATGAACTGTGGTTTAGCAAGAAACCCAAGTTGTCGTTTCTTAAAGTTTGGGGCTGCGATGCTTATGTGAAAAAGTTTCATCTTGATAAGCTCGAACCCAAATCGGAGAAAAGCGTCTTCATAGAATACCCAAAGGAAATTTTGGGTACACCTTCTATCACAGATCCGAAGGCAAGATATTCGTTGCTAAAAATGGATCCTTTCTAGAGAAGGAGTTTCTCTCGACAGAAGTGAGTGGGAGAAAAGTAGAGCTTGATAAGGTAATTTGTACCTTCTCCCAAATTGGAAAGTAGTTCATCACGGAAATCAGTTCCAGTGATTCCTACACCAATTAGTGAGGAAGCTAATGATGATGATCATGAAACTTCAGATCAAGTTACTACAAAACCTCGTAGGTCTTCCAAAGTACAGGCCGCACCAGAGTAGTACGGTAATACTGTTCTGGAAGTCATGTTACTAGACCATGATGAACCTACGAACTATGAGGAAGCGATGATGAGCCCAGATTCCGCGAAATGGCTCAAGGCCATAAAATCTGAGATATGATCCATGTATGAGAACAAAGTATGGACTTTGATTGACTTGCTCGATGATCAGCAAGCCATGTTAAATAAATGGATCTTCAAGAGGAAGACGGACGTTGATAGTAGTGTTACTATATGCCAAGCTCGACTTGTTGCGAAAGGTTTTCAACAAGTTCAAGGTGTTGAATACGATGAGATTTTTTCACTCATATCGATGCTTAAGTCTGTCTGAATCATGTTAGCAATTGCCACATTTTATGAAATCTGGCAAATGGATGTCAAAACTGCATTCCTTAATGAATTTATTAAAGAAGAGTTGTATATGATGCAGCCAGAAGGTTTTGTCAATCCTAAAGGTGCTAACAAAATGTGCAAGCTCCAGCGATCCATCTATGGACTGGTGCAAGCATCTCGGAGTTGGAATATACGCTTTGATAAGTTGATTAAAGCATATAGTTTTATATGGACTTACGATGAAGCCTGTATTTACAATAAAGTGAGTGGGAGCACTACATCCTTTCTGATTAGTATATGTGAGTGACATATTGTTGATCATAAATGATGTAGAATTTTTCTGCAAAGCATAAAGGAGTGTTTTAAAGGAGTTCTTTAAAAAGAAAAGACCTCAGTAAATGCTACTTACATATTGAGCATCAAGATCTATTGAGATAGACCAAGACGCTTGATAAAGTTTTTCAATGAGTACATACCTTGGCAAGATTTTGAAATAGTTCAAGATGGAACAGTCAAAGAAAGAGTTCTTGCCTGTGTTGCAAAGGTGTGAAATTGAGTAAGACTCAAATCCCGACCACGACAGAAAATAGAAAAGAGAATGAAAGTCATTCCCTATGCCTCAGTCATAGGTTCTATAAAGTATGCTATGTTATGTACCAGACCTATTGTATACCTTGCTCTGTATTTTGCAAGGAAGTACAATAGTGATCTAAGAGTAGATCGCTGGACATTGGTCAAGAATATCCTTAGTGAGGACTAAGAAATATTTCTCGATTATGGAGGTGATAAAAGAGCCCGTCGTAAAGAGTTACATCGGTACAAGCTTTCACACCGATCCAGATGACTCTAAGTCTCAATCTGGATACATATTGAAAGTGGGAGCAATTAGCTAGAGTAGCTCCGCGCAGAGCATTGTAGACATAGAATATTTGCAAAGTACATACGGCTCTGAATGTGACAGACCCGTTGACTAAGCTCCTCTCACGAGCAAAACATGATCATACATTAGTACTCTCTGGGTGTTAATCACATAACGATGTGAACTAGATTATTGACTCTAGTAAACCCTTTGGGTGTTGGTCACATAACTATGTGAACAATGGGTGTTAATCATATACAGATATGAATATTGATGTTAAATCACATAGCGATGTGAACTAGATTATTGACTCTAGTGCAAGTGGGAGACTGAAGGAGATATGCCCTAGAGGCAATAATAAAGTTATTATTTATTTCCTTATTTCATGATAAATGTTTATTATTCATGCTAGAATTGTATTAACCGGAAACATAATACATGTGTGAATACATAGACAAACATAGTGTCACTAGTATGCCTCTACTTGACTAGCTCGTTTATCAGAGATGGTTATGTTTCCTAACCATGGAGAAAAGAGTTGTCATTTGATTAACGGGGTCACATCATTAGGAGAATGATGTGATTGACTTGACCCATTCCGTTAGCCTAGCACTTGATCGTTTAGTATGTTGCTATTGCTTTCTTCATGACATATACATGTTCCTGTAACTATGAGATTATGCAACTCCCGTCTACACTTTGGGTACTACCAAACGTCACAACGTAACTGGGTGATTATAAAGGAGTACTACAGGTGTCTCCGAAAGTACATGTTGAGTTGGCGTATTTCGAGATTAGGTTTTGTCACTCCGATTGTCGGAGAGGTATCTCTGGGCCCTCTCGGTAATGCACATCATTATAAGCCTTGCAAGCAATGTAACCAATGAGTTGGTTACGGGATGATGCATTACAGAACGAGTAAAGAGACTTGCCGATAACGAGATTGAACTAGGTATTGGATACCGACGATCGAATCTCGGGCAAGTAACATACCGATGACAAAGGAACAACGATGTTGTTATGCGGTTTGACCGATAAAGATCTTCGTAGAATATGTAGGAGCCAATATGGGCATCCAGGTCCCGCTATTGGTTATTGACCGAGAATAGTTCTAGGTCATGTCTACATAGTTCTCGAACCCGTAGGGTCCGCACGCTTAAGGTTTCGATGATGCTTATATTATGAGTTTATGAGTTTTGATGTACGAAGGAGTTCGGAGTCCCGGATGAGATCGGGGCCATGACGAGGAGTCTCAAATGGTCGAGACGTAAAGATCGATATATTGGATGACTATATTCGGAGTTCGGAAAGGTTCCGAGTGATTCGGTATTTTTCGAGTACCGGAGAGTTACGGGAATTCGCCGGGAGAAGTATTGGGCCTTATTGGGCCTCAAGGAAAGAGAGAGGGCTGCCTAGGGCAGGCGCGCTTCCCAAGGCCTAGTCCGAATTGACTAGGGGGAGGCCGCACCCTCCTTCCTTCCTTCCTCTCTCTTCCCCTTCCTTGTCTCCTACTCCTAATACATGGAAGGACTCCTAGTTGGACTAGGAAAGGGGGAATTCTACTTCCGGTGGGAGTAGGACTCCCCATGGCGCGCCCCTCCTAGGGCCGACCTCCTCCTCCCTCCCTCCTTTATAGACGGGGGCAGGGGGCACCCCATAGACACACAAGTTGATCTACGGATCGTTCCTTAGCCGTGTGCGGTGCCCCCTTCCACCATATTCCACCTCGGTCATATTGTCGCGAAGCTTAGGCAAAGCCCTGCGCCGGTAGAACATCAAGATCGTCACCACACCGTCGTGCTGACGGAACTCTCCCTCGACACTCGGCTGGATCGGAGTTCGAGGGATGTCATCGAGCTGAACGTGTGCTGAACTCGGAGGCCCCGTACGTTCGGTGCTTGGATCGGTCGGATCGTGAAGACGTACGACTACATCAACCGCGTTGTCATAACGCTTCCGCTTACGGTCTACGAGGGTACGTGGACATACACTCTCCCCTCTCGTTGCTATATCATCACCATGATCTTGCGTGTGCGTAGGAATTTTTTTGAAATTACTACGTTCCCCAACAGTGGTATCCGAGCCTAGGTTTTATGCGTTGATGTTATATGCACGAGTAGAACACAAGTGAGTTGTGGACGATATAAGTCATACTGCCTACCAGCATGTCATACTTTGGTTCAGCGGTATTGTGAGATGAAGCGGCCCGGGCCGACATTACGCGTACGCTTACGCGAGACTGGTTTCACCGTTACGAGCACTCGTGCTTAAAGGTGACTGGCGGGTGTCTGTCTCTCTCATTTTAGTTGAACGAGTGTGGCTACGCCCGGTCCTTGTGAAGGTTAAAACGAGTCTATTTTACAAACTATCGCTGTGGTTTTGATGCGAGGTAAGAACGGTTCTTGCTAAGCCCGTAGCAGCCACGTAAAATTTGCAACAACAAAGTAGAGGACGTCTAACTTGTTTTTGCAGGGCATGTTGTGATGTGATATGGTCAAGACGTGATGCTATATTGTATTGTATGAGATGATCATGTTTTGTAACCGAAGTTATCGGCAACTGCAGGAGCCATATGGTTGTCGCTTTATTGTATGAAATGCAAACGCCCTATAATTGCTTTACTTTATCACTAAGCGGTAGCGATAGTCCTAGAAGCAATAGATGGCGTAAACGACAACGATGCTACGATGGAGATCAAGGTGTCGCGCCGGTGACGATGGTGATCACGACGGTGCTTCGGAGATGGAGATCACAAGCACAAGATGATGATGGCCATATCATATCACTTATATTGATTGCATGTGATGTTTATCCGTTATGCATCTTATCTTGCTTTGATTGACGGTAGCATTTTAAGATGATCTCTCACTAATTATCAAGAAGTGTTCTCCCGAGTATGCACCGCTGCGAAAGTTCTTCGTCTTTGAGACACCACGTGATGATCGGTGTGATAGGCTCTACGCTCAAATACAAAGGGTGCAAAACAGTTGCACACGCGAATACTCAAGTTATACTTGACAAGCCTAGCATATACAGATATGGCCTCGGAACACGGAGACCGAAAGGTCGAGCGTGAATCATATAGTAGATATGATCAACATAGAGATGTTCACCATTGAAACTACTCCATCTCACGTGATGATCGGACATGGTTTAGTTGGTTTGGATCACGTGATCACTTAGATGACTAGAGAGATGTCTGTCTAAGTGGGAGTTCTTAAGTAATATGATTAATTGAACTTAAATTTATCATGAACTTAGTCCTGGTAGTATTTTGCAAATTATGTTATAGATCAATAGCTCGCGTTGTTGCTTTCATATGTTTATTTTGATATGTTCCTAGAGAAAACTATGTTGAAAAATGTTAGTAGCAATGATGCAGATTCGATCCGTGATCTGAGGTTTATCCTCATTGCTGCGCAGAAGAATTATGTCCTTGATGCACCGCTAGGTGACAGACCTATTGCAGGAGCAGATGCAGACGTTATGAACGTTTGGCTAGCTCAATATGATGACTACTTGATAGTTTTGTGCACCATGCTTTATGGCTTAGAATCGGGACTTCAAAGATGTTTTTGAACATCATGGACCATATGAGATGTTCCAGGAATTGAAGTTAATATTTCAAGCAAATACCCGAGTTGAGAGATATGAAGTCTCCAACAAGTTCTATAGCTAAAAGATGGAGGAGAATCGCTCAACTAGTGAGCATGTACTCAGATTGTCTGGATACTTCAATCGCTTGAATCAAGTGGGAGATAATCTTCCAGATAAGATAGTGATTGACAGAATTCTCTAGTCACCATCACCAAGTTAGTAGAACTTTGTGATGAACTATATTATGCAAGGGATGACGAAAACGATTCCCGAGCTCTTTGAGATGTTGAAATCGACGAAGGTAGAAATCAAGAAAGAGCATCAATTGTTGATGATTGACAAGATCACTAGTTTCAAGAGAAGGGCAAAGGGAAAGAAAGGGAACTTCAAGTGGAAAAGACAAGCAAGTTGTCACTCCCACGAAGAAGCCCAAAGCTGGACCAAAGCCTGAAACTGAGTGCTTACACTGCAAAGGAAATGGTCACTGGAAGCGGAAATGCCCTGAACATTTGGTGGATAAAAAGGATGGCAAAGTGAACAAGGGTATATTTGATATACAGATTATTGATGTGTGCCTTACTAGTGTTTATAGTAGCCCCTGAGTATTTGATACTTGTTCGGTCGCTAAGATTAGTAACCTGAAACAGGAGTTACAGAATAAACAAAGACTAGTTGAAGGGGAAGTGACGATGAGTGTTGGAAGTAGTTCCAAGATAGATATGATCATCATCGCACACTCCCTATACTTTCGGGATTAGTGTTAAACCTAAATAAATGTTATTTGGCGCTTATGCTGAGCATGAATATGATTTGATCATGTTTATTGCAATACGGTTATTCATTTAAAACCAGAGAATAATTGTTGTTCTGTTTACATGAATAAAACCTTCAATGGTCAAACACCCAATGAAAATAGTTTGTTGGATCTCGATCGTAGTGATACACATATTCATAATATTGATGCCAAAAGATGCAAAGTTAATAATGATAGTGCAACTTATTTGTGGCAATCGCCGCTTGGGTCATATCGGTGTAAAGCGATGAAGAAACTCCATAAAGATGGATTTTGGAATCACTTGGTTATGAATCATTTGATGCTTGCGTAACCGTGCCTTTTGGGCAAGATGACTAAAACTCCGTTCTCCGGAACAATGGAACGAGCTACTAACTTGTTGGAAATAATACATACTGATGTATGCAGACCAATGAGTATGAAGGCTCGTGGCAAGTATCGTTATTTTCTGACCTTCACAAGATGATTTAAGCAGATATGGGTATATCTACTTGATGAAACATAAGTCTGAAATAGTTGAAAGGTTCAAAGAATTTCAGAGTGAAGTGTAAAAATCATCGTAACAAGAAAATAAAGTTTCGCGATCTGATCGCGAGACGAATATTTGAGTTACGAGTTTGGTCTTCAGTTAAAACAATGTGGAATAGTTTCACAGCTCATGCCACCTGGAACACCACAACGTTATGGTGTGTCCGAACGTCGTAACCGCACTTTACTGGATATGGTGCGATCTATGATGTCTCTGACAGATTTACCACTATTGTTTTCGGGTTATGCATTAGAGACAGCTGCATTCACATTAAAAGGGCACCATCTAAATCCGTTGTGATGACAACATATGAACTGTGGTTTAGCAAGAAACCCAAGTTGTCGTTTCTTAAAGTTTGGGGCTGCGATGCTTATGTGAAAAAGTTTCATCTTGATAAGCTCGAACCCAAATCGGAGTAGTGCGTCTTCATAGAATACCCAAATCGGAGAAGTGCGTCTTCATAGAATACCCAAAGGAAATTGTTGGGTACACCTTCTATCACAGATCCGAAGGCAAGATATTCGTTGCTAAAAATGGATCCTTTCTAGAGAAGGAGTTTCTCTCGAAATAAGTGAGTGGGAGAAAAGTAGAGCTTGATAGGGTAATTTGTACCTTCTCCCAAATTGGAAAGTAGTTCATCACGGAAATCAGTTCTAGTGATTCCTACACCAATTAGTGAGGAAGCTAATGATGATGATCATGAAACTTCAGATCAAGTTACTACAAAACCTCGTAGGTCCTCCAAAGTACAGTCCGCACCAGAGTAGTACGGTAATACTGTTCTGGAAGTCATGTTACTAGACCATGATGAACCTACGAACTATGAGGAAGCGATGATGAGCCCAGATTCCGCGAAATGGCTCAAGGCCATAAAATCTGAGATATGATCCATGTATGAGAACAAAGTATGGACTTTGATTGACTTGCTCGATGATTAGCAAGCCATGTTAAATAAATGGATCTTCAAGAGGAAGACGGACGTTGATAGTAGTGTTACTATCTGCCAAGCTCGACTTGTTGCGAAAGGTTTTCAACAAGTTCAAGGTGTTGAATACGATGAGATTTTTTCACTCGATCGATGCTTAAGTCATCGAATCATGTTAGCAAATGCCACATTTTATGAAATCTGGCAAATGGATGTCAAAACTGCATTCCTTAATGAATTTATTAAAGAAGAGTTGTATATGATGCAGCTAGAAGGTTTTGTCAATCCTAAAGGTGCTAACAAAATGTGCAAGCTCCAGCGATCCATCTATGGACTGGTGCAAGCATCTCGGAGTTGGAATATACGCTTTGATAAGTTGATCAAAGCATATAGTTTTATATGGACTTACGATGAAGCCTGTATTTATAATAAAGTGAGTGGGAGCACTACATCCTTTCTGATTAGTATATGTGAGTGACATATTGTTGATCATAAATGATGTAGAATTTTTCTGCAAAGCATAAAGAAGTGTTTTAAAGGAGTTCTTTAAAAAGAAAAGACCTCAGTAAATGCTACTTACATATTGAGCATCAAGATCTATTGAGATAGACCAAGACGCTTGATAAAGTTTTTCAATGAGTACATACCTTGGCAAGATTTTGAAATAGTTCAAGATGGAACAGTCAAAGAAATAGTTCTTGCCTGTGTTGCAAAGGTGTGAAATTGAGTAAGACTCAAATCCCGACCACGGCAAAAAATAGAAAAGAGAATGAAAGTCATTCCCTATGCCTCACCATAGGTTCTATAAAGTATGCTATGTTATGTACTGCACCTATTGTATACCTTGCTCAGATTTTGCAAGGAAGTACAATAGTGATCTAAGAGTAGATCATCGACATTGGTCAAGAATATCCTTAGTGAGGACTAAGGAAATATTTCTCGATTATGGAGGTGATAAAAGAGCCCGTCGAAAGAGTTACATCGGTACAAGCTTTCACACCGATCCAGATGACTCTAAGTCTCAATCTGGATACATATTGAAAGTGGGAGCAATTAGCTAGAGTAGCTCCGCAGAGCATTGTAGACATAGAATATTTGCAAAGTACATACGGCTCAATGTGCAGACCGTTGACTAAGCTCCTCTCACGAGCAAAACATGATCATACATTAGTACTCTCTGGGTGTTAATCACATAACGATGTGAACTAGATTATTGACTCTAGTAAACCCTTTGGGTGTTGGTCACATAACGATGTGAACAATGGGTGTTAATCATATACAGATAGGAATATTGATGTTAAATCACATAGCGATGTGAACTAGATTATTGACTCTAGTGCAAGTGGGAGACTGAAGGAGATATGAACTAGAGGCAATAATAAAGTTATTATTTATTTCCTTATTTCATGATAAATGTTTATTATTCATGCTAGAATTGTATTAACCGGAAACATAATACATGTGTGAATACATAGACAAACATAGTGTCACTAGTATGCCTCTACTTGACTAGCTCGTTTATCAGAGATGGTTATGTTTCCTAACCATGGAGAAAAGAGTTGTCATTTGATTAACGGGGTCACATCATTAGTAGAATGATGTGATTGACTTGACCCATTCCGTTAGCCTAGCACTTGATCGTTTAGTATGTTGCTATTGCTTTCTTCATGACATAAACATGTTCATGTAACTATGAGATTATGCAACTCCCGTCTACACTTTGGGTACTACCAAACGTCACAACGTAACTGGGTGATTATAAAGGAGTACTACAGGTGTCTCCGAAAGTACATGTTGAGTTGGCGTATTTCGAGATTAGGTTTTGTCACTCCGATTGTCGGAGAGGTATCTCTGGGCCCTCTCGGTAATGCACATCATTATAAGCCTTGCAAGCAATGTAACCAATGAGTTGGTTACGGATGATGCATTCTGAGCGAGTAAAGAGACTTGCCGATAACGAGATTGAACTAGGTATTGATACCGACGATCGAATCTCGGGCAAGTAACATACCAATGACAAAGGGAACAACGTATGTTGTTATGCGGTTTGACCGATAAAGATCGTAGAATATGTAGGAGCCAATATGGGCATCCAGGTCCCGCTATTGGTTATTGACCGAGAATAGTTCTAGGTCATGTCTACATAGTTCTCGAACACGTAGGGTCCGCACGCTTAAGGTTTCGATGACAGTTATATTATGAGTTTATGAGTTTTGATGTACCGAAGGAGTTCGGAGTCCCGGATGAGATCGGGGACATGACGAGGAGTCTCGAAATGGTCGAGACGTAAAGATCGATATATTGGATGACTATATTCGGAGTTCGGAAAGGTTCCGAGTGATTCGGTATTTTTGAGTACCGAGAGTTACGGGAATTCGCCGGGAGAAGTATTGGGCCTTATTGGGCCCTCGGGGAGAGAGAGGGCTGCCTAGGGCAGGCCGCGCCCCAAGGCCTAGTCCGAATTGACTAGGGAGGCCGCACCCCTCCTTCCTTCCTTCTCTCTTCCCTTCCTTGTCTCCTACTCCTAATACATGGAAGGACTCCTAGTTGGACTAGGAAGGGGAATCCTACTCGGTGGGAGTAGGACTCCCCATGGTGCGCCCCTCCTAGGGCGGCCTCCTCCTCCCTCCCTCCTTTATATACGGGGCAGGGGCACCCCATAGACACACAAGTTGATCTACGGATCGTTCCTTAGCCGTGTGCGGTGCCCCTTCCACCATATTCCACCTCGGTCATATTGTCGCCAAGCTTAGGCAAAGCCCCGCACCGGTAGAACATCAAGATCGCCACCACGCCGTCGGTCGACGGAACTCTCCTCGACACTCGGCTGGATCGGAGTTCGAGGGACGCCATCGAGCTGAACGTGTGCTGAACTCGGAGGCCCCGTGACGCTCGGTGCTTGGATCGGTCGATCGTGAAGACGCACGACTACATCAACAGCGTTGTCATAACGCTTCGCCACGGTCTCACGAGGGTACGTGGACATACACTCTCCCCTCTCGTTGCTATATCATCACCATGATCTTGCGTGTAAGCGAGGATTTTTTTGAAATTACTACGTTCCCCAACAAAGACACTCACAACGATCAGTTATTTAACCTATAAGTCTTCAATACACCAAAATCTCTAAGGGCACTAGATGCACTTACAATCTCCCCCTTTTTGGTGATTGATGACAACATAGGTTAAGTTTTCAACGGGGATAAACATATGAAGTGTAAATACTGATATTGAGGAATTTGATTGCAAGATATAGAAGAACTCCCCCTGAATATGTGCATAGTGAGGAATTTGCTTTTGAGGCAATGCACATTTGAAGAATTGAATCATGGAGATCTCCCCCTATATCTTGTAATTCATACACGCATTTGATATATAATATGAAGAATTTGAAATGCATGATGAAATATGGTGCCTGATGAGATTCAGCATGCCTGCAATAATATTAACGAGGAATAAGCATGCAGAATAACACATCAAAGGTATCACCAGCTCAGTGCATCAAAAGCATCAGAGCACGACCAAAAGTATCAAGGCACCATCAGATTTAAGATTACAACTCGATCCAATAAAAAGTTTCGGAAGAACGAGAGTTGTAACTAAACAAAATGCCCATAATATAAACCCGCTTGAAGACTAACTCATATTTCTCCCCCTTTGTCATCAAATGACCAAAAGGATGGAAACTGAGGACTAACGCCCCTGAAGAAATTCAAGAGAGTCAAAGTTCCTGATCTGGTGGCCAGTTCTTATTCTTCATCGCGTGAAACTGATGAACATGAAGATTTGGACGACAACTGCGGCGAGCCCTACTTCAGCGACCAACCCGACAATCTTGGCGCTCCTCCATCAACTTGAAATTCTTGAGGCGTTAGTCCTCGATTTCTCCCCTTTGTCATCAAATGACCAAAAGGATGGAAACTGAGGACTAACGCCTCAAGAATTTCAAGTCGATGGAGGAGCGCCAGATTCTCGGGTTGGTCGTTGAAGTAGGGCCCGCCGCAGTTGTCGCCCAAATCTTCATGTTCATCAGGCCACGCGATGAAGAATAAGAATCGCCACCGATCAGAACTTTGACTCTCTTGAATTTCTTCGAGGTGGTGAGACCACCAAATGCTTCCGGAGACCCATAGTCTTCGATTCTTCCATGAATATGCATGAGTGAGAACAGCCCAGTGCGGTTGAGGGTTTCATGAAGGTGATACTGATTTTTCTTCACGGCATTATGGGTTGAGGTCATGTTGTGAAGAATTGCAGCAAACCGACGCTTACCCATTTGTGATTGCGATCAACCTTCCGATGAAGACCGAGGAGTAACTCACGGTCATTATCACCACGGTCTTTGTTGCTTGAGGCTTTTGCTTAGCTGAGGTATTTTTGCAAGTATCATGTGTTGCAGAATCGTCATTGGTGGAGTAAGATGTAGCCAGACGGAATTGACCATCCAATGGACGAGTGCCTTCATCGATCACAACAGCTGCCTTGCCCTTATCATCAGATGATGAAACCGGTCGCTTGAGGACTTCAATGGGCGGCAAGTAGCTACCATGGTTGAGTGTCACCTTGTAATTCGGTGAAGATCTTGCCCTTATGAATCTCATAATCCAAGGCGATAGGGCTTCAGCTCAAAAGGTGACATTGCAACATTAGCCAGAGTCCTCATGAAGAAATCATGGAAGTTGACGGGAACACCATGAATGATGTTGAAAAGCATGTTCTTCATGATGCCAACGACATCTTCATCATTTGAGTCATGGCCTTTGATAGGACTCATTGTCTTCGTCAGGATTTGATAGACAGTCCGAGGCACATACAGCAATTCCTTGACGAGGAATTTGGTTCGAGGGGCCTGCCCTGGCTTCAAAGGCTTCATGAGCACTTGCATATAATGATCTGTCGGTTTGCGGTCATTGTAGATGCAACGTAATCGTCATGGGGAGGATCAAGAGGAAGGACACGAAGCAATTCGATTCTTTGGTGCCTTGTAGTGAGTGTTTTCGTCATCCAATCCAGCACCCATGAATTGACATCTTCAACATCTCCGTGATATGCAAAGTGGCATAGAATCAAGAATGAGTTCTTCATTCCAATCACGGATATCGGCAGAAGTTTAGTAGTCCCGCATCGTGAATAACTCGGAGGACTGGCTCAAGCAAGGCGAGATTCCATATCCACATGAGGAATATGCTCATGATCAAGATTTTGTCCTTTTCAAGAGCACCGAGGAATAGAAATTGGCTTGAGTAGCAGTCCGTAAACGTCTCTTCCTTATGCGAAAGCAGAGTCATATGGATTGTAATCGATGAAGAACACATGCTCGTAAAAGAAGTCTTCAGCCTTGAATTTTTGCTTGCTCGAGAACGGATTCTTCGGTTTGGGCAGAGGAGTGTCAATGATTTGCAAAGACAACCTCGGGAATCGCGAGCTCAGTGCTTCAGTGAGGAATTTCTGGTTCCTCTTCTTGTGCAGTTTGTGGATCAAGATCGGGTTCTTCAAAGACTAGCGGCTGGAATTTCTTCATGAATGCAGACGATGTGGGATGAGTTTCTTCAGAGCCCATTTGAACAGTAGTAGCCGGGGACTGAGGAATTTGTTGAATAGGAGTGAAGAGAGGAGTATTGGGATGTTGACTTTCCCAAAAGTCATCGCTCATCACTGGTGTAGTGCATCCAATATCCACATCTTCATCTTCTTTTCATTTCTCAACACCAGCCTCTTTGCCAGAACCGAGGCATAGGTGAGGAACGGTTGGCGTTGAAGGAATGCTTCCACTTCAATTTCTTCATCAAATTTTTCCGAGGTAGCAATGAATGATTTTCTTCATCGATCCGCTTGGGATCTTGTAGTCTTCTCCATAAGGAACAATTTCCTTAGACGACATGGAGGAAATGGGAACGCATCAATGGGATTTTCAAGCGAGCTGGTCATTGGCTTCATTTTTTCAAGGGTCAAGAATTTGACGCAGCTGATGCCTTCCTTTTCTTCATCGCAGCTCGCTCTGCAGCCTTGGTCTTCTTCACTTCATAAGCAGAAGAAAGAATTGGAGTTGGTGTTGGCGCGGGAGGAGCCGAGGACTGTGGTTCATTTTTTCAGGAATCAGTGCAGTTGCCTGATCTCTTCATTTCTTCAGGCGCACCACTAGTGGATGCCCTGAGAATTTCTTCAGCGGCTGAAATGGAGTCATCAGCCCTGGAACTTGTATTCTCATCAGCAGGCTGAGCAGAGTCTGCAGCCTGAGGATTTTCTTGTTGCGATGGGGCTGCAACAGTTGTCATTTTCTTCGTCAAATTGACGAATCTCACTTTGCCTATTTGCCAATCAGCATTGTATGCATCGAAATCTTTGCTGAGGGCTTGGATTTCAGATTGAGCCTTGAGAAGTTCTTCAGGTGATAGTCTGACAACGTTCTTCTTCAGAAGCTTCTCCTTTCTAGCTTGTGCTCTCTTTATCTCACGAGCCTTTTCAAACTTCCGTTTCTCTTCAGAGATGAAATGGGTTAGCATATGACTTTGACCAGGAGTCAGAGGCAGATCAGGCATTGGAGTGTTTGGATCCTGATGCCATAAGTCGATGAAGTCGAGGATCTTCTTCGGATCCAAAAGCAGAGGCACAGGTGTTCCTTTGGCTCTAGCGGCCTTTGCTTGTCTGTCTCTGATGATTTCTGCAAGTTCTTCATCAGAAGCCTCGTCATCAGAGGGCACTTGGAAAGCAACCTGTTTCTTTCTTGGACTTGGCCGAGGACCGCGTCCAGCTGTTGCTTTTGTCTTCAGCAGAGTGGGGCCTGATGAGGACATTGGTGCAGCTGAGGAACTTGCTGAGACACCAGAAGCAATTGAGAAACCCTGAGTCCTTTGACATGTAGCCAGATGCACAGGAGTTGAGGACTTGGAGGGAGCTGCTGAGGACTTTAGTGGAGGAGCAGTAGTCTGAGGAATTTGCCGTGAGGGCGCGGCTAAGGAACTTGGCCGTGAGGGCGCTGATGGTGAAGCACTTGGCTTGCGAGCAGGCTTCTTCGGCATTGATTTCCTCGGCTTGACCGAGGTCTCAGCGGCAGCAGCAGCAGCAGAATCACTGCCTCCTTGGCTTGTCTTGCCAGTTTTGCTTGGCGCCTAGCCTATTCTTCAGGAAAGTCCTCACCACGCTTGATGCTGGTGGGATCAGCTATTTGGCCAGGTGCCAATGGAGCTCTTGGGCATGGAGGGTTTAAGGCGAATTTCTTCATGTACTTAGGAGTAACATATTGATATTCTCTCCATTCGCGTGCCCATCTTCGTTCAATCCTCTGAATGCGCACTTTGCGCTGATTCTTGTTTTCTTTGCCAAACTTGGCTTCATCAGGTGTGCAATAATCCTTGTATATTTCATCAGGGATCTCGAAGGCAGTCATGACCTCTGGTTTCTTTCCTCCTTTCTGCGGTCTCTTTCCTTCTGCCATTTTCTTTAGATGAGGAATTTGAACAATAGAACACTCTGAAGAAGTATGCAGTTTTTCTTCGAGGAACGCTGCAAATGAGTTAAGTTGATGAGAACCTAGTGATTCAAAGAATGACATGAGTACCTGTGAACAGAGTGTAGGTGCGAGGAATTTGGAGAGGTCATATGTTCTCGTAAGATTTTTCAAAAGACAAGTTTTGAGGAATTTGACCAGTTGAGCCTTGAGGAATTTCACTAAGCGTTCTGTCTTAGGTTCCAGAGTTGTACAGATCGAAAATCCGCACAATTGAGGAATCTTGAAGAAATGAGTGCTTAGAGAGATGGATCAAGAGCATACAGATGTGTGAGGTGTTCATATGTGAAGATTTGAAGAATAAAACACCTTTGAAGATTTTCGAAAAGTTTGAGAATCAAAGCGAGTAATAAAAGTGACTTTTAATTACCCGAATCAAGAACACGACTTAACAGAGATGAACAGCGGTGAAGTTCGTCAAGTTAGATCTCCCACGCCCTAACTTGGCAGAGGGAGACAGCTATGGCGGCGGCGGAGTGAAGATTTCCGCAGCCGGCGCGGTACGACGGCGACGAGGTCGAGGCAGTGAAGCTCTTCCTCACCGACTGCGATGGAATAGCGGCGACGCTAGGGTTTGAGGAGAGCTCGAGCGAGAGACAGCGACCGAGCGGAGTAAATGAAGTTAGGAAGGGAGAGGGGTATTTATAGCCACGGTAAAAACTGTTCGCCCAAGATTTTGGGACTAACATGCCCTGCCCTTTCTTCTTCACGCGACATGTGTCACCCACATCTTGTGAGATGAGATCGTAAGATCGTGGGTGAATATAATAATGCATCGTGGGATGCGGAACGGTTTGAGCGGTAAAACCGAAAATCTGGATAAGATTTGTTTTAAAGTTTCGTTTGCAATTTCTTGGTGACAAGGACACAAGTGAAGACTTTGAACGAAGTTTCAATCGAACACACATGAAGAATTTGTGAATAGATTGGGTTGAGTATAGCATAGAGGGGAAGGGTCGATCACATTCACTTAGCGTAAATCGCAACTTGAAGAAACAGCAATAAGTGAATCTTGTAGAGGACATAAACTCACACACATATATAGCCAATGAAGAAAACGCGAAACAGTGAAGATTTTGCAAAGTTGAAGAATTTGAAAGATCAAGAATTTCAAAATGAGGAAAAACTCAAATTGAAGATTTTCAACTTTTGTGGTGGCGTGATCCATCAGATAAGAATGATGATTTCAGACACCGCGCATAATTGTCGAGGGTTACGAGAATCAAATTCTTCATTAATTTCTTCACACTTAGAGTGTTATTCTTCATTGATTGAAGAAAACGTTCCTTCATGTATTGCACATCTAAGTCATCAATTTCGCATAAGGGTTAGGATGTGTGTCCTTTCAAAGAACATTCAAGATTCTAAGATATTTAGCTCACACCGCAACTTGCTAAATCTCTTCTCATCCAAGGGCTTAGTGAAGATATCAGCTAGCTGTTCTTGATCTTCACATGCTCGATGGAGATGTCGCCTTCAACACATGATCACGAAGAAAATGATGACGAATCTGGATGTGCTTAGTCTTCGAGTGCTGAACTGGGTTGTGAGCAATCTTGATGGCACTCTCATTGTCGCAGAGGAGAGGCACATTCTTCACGCTGACGCCATAGTCCTTGAGGGTTTGCTTCATCCAAAGCAGCTTGAGCACAGCATGAGCCAGCAGCAATGTATTCAGCTTTAGCAGAGAAGCGGTGATACGCAGTTCTATTTCTTCGAGGACCAACGGACCAAAGATCGTCCGAGGAAATGACAAGTGCCGATGTTGACTTGCGGTCCACACGATCACCAAAGATAGTCGAGTCGAATATCCAATGAGATCAAAAGCAGAGCCCTTGGGATACCATAATCCTAGTGTTGGTGTGTGAGCTAGATATCAAGAATATGCTTCACAGCCTTATGGTGTGATTCCTTGGTGCAGCTTGAAATCGGGCACACATGCAAACACTAAGCATTATATCCGCCTAGATGCACATAAGTACAATAAAGAACCAATCATGGAGCGGTATACCTTGTGATCAAGTCAATACCATTTTCATCGATTGCATAGATGGCCATTTGTGGGCATAGGAATTTTGACGCCTTTGCAATCTTGCATGCCGAATTTCCTCAAGACATCCTTGAGGTATTTCTCCGAGATATGAATATGCCATTGCGCTGCCGATTTAATTTGAAGACCTAAGAAGAATTTCAACTCTCCCATCATAGACATTTGATATTCTTCACTCATCATATAGGCAAATTCATCACTATAACGTTTGTTAGTACAGCCAAAGATAATATCATCAACATATATTTGGCACACAAACAGTTCACCATCATATGATTTAGTAAAAAGAGTAGGGTCGAGTGAACCGGGTGTGAAGCCATTCTTCACGAAGAATTCCTTCAATGTATCATACCACCGAGGGGCTTGCTTGAGGCCATAGAGAGCCTTATTGAGTCTCAAGACTTTGTCGAGATTCTTGGGATCTTCAAAACCTGGGGGTTGAGCAACATATACTTCTTCCTCAAGCTTACCATTGAGGAATGCACTTTTCACATCCATTTGATATAAGATGATATCATGATGGTTAGCGTAAGCAAGTAATATCTGAATAGCCTCAAGTCTAGCAACAGTGCAAAAGTTTCATCAAATCAATTCCTTCAACCTGTGTGTAGCCTTGAGCTACTAATCGTGCCTTATTCCTCACCACAAGGCCATTTTCATCTTGCTTGTTGCGGTAGATCCACTTTGTGCCAATGATATTATGCTTGCGAGGATCCGGGCGATTGACCAATTCCGGACATTGTTCAGCTCGAATCGATGTAATTCTTCTTGCATAGCCTGAATCCACTCCGCCCGTAAATGCTTCATCTACCTTAGTGGGCTCGTGATAGAGACAAAAGCATAGTGCCCACAAAAGTTAGATAAATGTGATGCTTTTGGGCGTGTGAGAGGACCTGGTACGCTAATGTCATCGATGATCTTCTCCACTTGCACTTCTTTAGCAACGCGTGGATGACTTGGTTGTCGCTGAGGATTTTGATCAGCATTTTCTTCAGCACCATTTTCCTCATCTTGTTCTTCAGTGCATCACTCGACGCTCTTCACGAACAGGAATGAATTCTTCAACAGATTCTTCAATGGGAATGATATCCTCGCTTCCTTGAGCTTGATAGCATCCTCGGTGCTGGTTCATCTAACACGTAAGGTAGGTGCTCTCTTTGCAAGCCATTAGTTTCATCGAACCGCACATCTACAAAGGTCAACAATCTTGTGAAGAACAATGTTGAAGACTCAGAGGTGTGCGAGTCCTTTCCGTAACCAAGCATAAAACCTTCATGTGCTTTCGTGCAAATTTAGAGTTGTGGTGAGGATCTCTAATCCAACATTTAGCACCGAAGACTTTGAAGTAACTCACATTGGGTTTCTTGTCAGTGAGGAGTTAATAGGCAGTCTTCTTGAAGAATTTGTGAAGATATACTCTGTTGATGATGTGGCAAGCAGTATCAATTGCATCAATCCAAAAACGCTGAGGCGTTTTGTATTCATCAAGCATAGTGCGAGCCATCTCAACAAGAGTTCTATTCTTGCGCTCCATGATGCCATTCTGCTGAGGAGTATGGGGAGCAGATAACTCATGAGTAATACCAAGTTCATCAAGATATGCATCAAGACCGGAATTCTTGAACTCAGTTCCATTGTCACTTCTGATATGCTTGATCTTCACACCAAAGTTGGTTGAAGCCCTCGAGGAAAATCGTTTGAAGACTTCCTGCACTTCATGTTTGTAAGTAACAATGTGTACCCATGTATATCGAGAATAATCATCAACAATGACAAAACCATATAAGGATGCATCATTAGTGACTGCTGAGTAATGATTAGGTCTGAAAAGGTCCATGTGAAGCAATTCGAATGGACGGGTAGTGGTCATGATAGTCTTCGCTGGATGCTTGGCCTTGGTCATTTTTCGGCTTCACATGCTCGCATAAGGATCCTTGAGGAATTTGACATTCTCAATGCCAATGACATGCTTCTTCTTCGCAAGCATGTTCAGATTCCTCATGCCTGCATGACCAAGTCGTCGATGCCATAGCCAGCCTTCTGAAGCTTTTGCAAGTAGACACATGGCTGGTTGTGGTCCTGTAGAGAAATCAACAATATACAGATCTCCTCTCCTAAAGCCTTCGAAGACTTTGGAATTGTCAGCTTCCATAATCACAACACAACGATATTTGCCAAAGACAACAACCATATCAAGATCACAAAGCATTGAGACTGACATGAGATTGTATCCTAAGGACTCAACAAGCATGACTTTGTCCATGTGCTTATCCTTAGAGATAGCAACCTTACCAAGACCCAATACGACTTTTGCCTTTGTCAAGAAAGATGATATGCTTCAGAGGTGACGGTGATAAGGGAGCATCCATCAATAGATTCTTGTCACCAGTCATGTGATTTGTACATCCACTATCGAGGACCCATTCAGTGGTTTTGGGTTGATCATCCTGCAGATGAATTAGTGTAGCTTACAATCTCATATGCTTCATCAGTGAAGAATATGATATCAAGTTCATCAGATGGATTTCATCAAGCAGTAAACAGATATAGCAGTATGAGGACGTGTGAAATGAAAGTTCATTTCATCATGATTCGCCTGCGTCCCTTCATGCATTTTTGTCAGGTCCCCAGCAAATTCTTCAGACGTTAGAGCACGTCTGGAGACCTGACCCTGCAGAAGAGATTAGTTCTTTTTCTTCACCACCCACATCTGGAGGGGTGGCAAAGAGATCATCATTCTGCGAGCACCATATGATAAAGGTGGCAAAGATGCCAAACCATTTCGCTTCACATAAGAGGGGTTAGGGTAAGCATATGAATAAGCAGAGTAATTCTTCGAGGACTTATGAACATAATGGTTTGAAGAATAATGCACATATTCATTGCCCTTAGCTCTACCCTGCGAGACAGAGTTGTTAGCACGATGATAATCATATGAGGACTTTGGTCCAGTTGAGGAATTTGATCCATGTGAATAATTTGGTCCATATGAGGACTTGAATCCATATGAAGAATTTGGTCCATATGAAGAATTTGATTTGGGGTTCCTGTTCTTCACAGGTGGTGTCATGAGGACATTCACCTGAAGACTTTCAACACAACTTTTGGGAACCCAGATTTTCTTCATAGGGGAACCGTTCCTGCAGTTAGTGCCAACATATCTAGCAAATACTTCACCATTCTGATTTTTGAACAGTTTATAGTTGGAGTCAAATGACTCATCGGAAGAATGAGGAGATTCACATGTAAAGCAGATAAGTTAGATGGATCAAGCTGGAGGTCCCTTTGCAGCAACCCATAAGGTTTTGGGGTACCGCTCAAAGCTTCCAATATGTTCCATCGGCATTGAGTTTTCTCTCAAAGGCAATACCCTCTTTCCTAGGGTTTTGTTGAGGATCTGCTTTTGAGCACATCACAAAGTGTCGATGCCCTTTGAGGCTTTTGTACATGCTCTGTCATGTACAATTCCTTCAGCCCTGCATTGTCGGTGATACTAGCAATGTCCTCGGTGAGGAATTAGTGATAGCAGAGGCAGATGAAGAATTTGTAACAGTTGAAGCATTTGAACATTGGTGAAGAATTAGCGATTCACGCTCAATGCACTTTAAGCATGGGGAACAAATTCTTCCCGAGAAGCGCTGATTTGTTGAGCTAGTAATGAATCGCGCTCCTTCGAAGATCTTCATAACACACTCTTAGCTTTTCAAGATCTTCCTTTCTTTGAAGAGATTCAAGAGAAAGCTTCTCGTGATCTTGCTTTTCTTGAAGAAATTCGTAAGAAAGTTTCTCATGATCGAGAAGAGAGAGTTATGATGACCTTGAAGGTTATCAAACCTAGACCAAGTCTCTGAAGATTTTCGATCAAGGCTTTAGTGCGATCCATTTCTTCACCCAACATATCGTCACTTTTATCTAGCATGTTTTGAACCTTTTCTAGAGCCCGTTGTTGTTTCACAGCAATCTTAGCAAGTTTAGAGTAGCTGGGTTTGAGATCCTCATCAGATTCATTTTCACTAGAGTCAGAGGAGTTGTATTTGAGTACCTTAGCACCTTTCGCCATGAAGCAATAGGTGGGAGCGTAGCCATCATTATCTTCATCAGGCTTGTCGGTGGAGTCGGTTTCTTGATGTTGAAGATGGACTTGTCGACGAAGGCGATGAGCAACGCCGACTCGCCACACCATATTCAGATTCTTCAGACGCCTCCTCTTCATCATTTTCCTCAGATTCAGCTTCAGAATCCATCTCCTTGCCAATGAATGCCCGAGCCTTCTTGGAGCTGCTCTTCTTGTGAGATGAAGACTTCGAGGATTTTGATGACGAAGATTTTGACGATTTCTTCTTCTTCTTCGCATCATCAGAACTGTAATCCTTGTATTTCTTCTTCTTCATTTCCTTTTCCCACTGAGGACAATCTTGAATATAGTGACCAGGCTTCTTGCATTTATGGCAAAGTCTTCTCTTATAGTCACTGGATGAGGAATCATTTCCTCTTGAGGATTTTCCAAAGCGACCACGTCTTGTGAACTTCTGGAATTTCTTCACAAGCAGTGCTAGATCCTGGCTCAGTTCTTCAGGATCACCAAGGCTACTACCAGAATCCTCATATTCAGAGTCAGACACAGCCTTGGCCTTCAGGGCACGTGGTTTGCCATAGTTTGAGCCATAGAGATCTCTCTTTTCAGCAACCTGGAACTCGTGAGTGTTTAGCCTTTCGAGGATATCAGCAGGATCAAGCGACTTGTAGTCAGCACGTTCTTGTATCATCAGTCCCAGAGTATCAAATGAGGAATCAAGCGATCTCAGCAGTTTCTTCACAACTTCTTGATCAGTTATGTCAGTGGCACCGAGGGCTTGAAGCTCATTTGAGATGTCAGTGAGGCGATCAAAGGTTTGTTGGACATTCTCATTGTCGAGTCTTTTGAAGCGGTTGAAGAGATTCCGAAGAACATCGACTCGAGAGTCACGCTGAGTTGAAACTCCTTCATTTACTTTGGACAACCTATCCCAGATAAGCTTAGCAGTTTCCAAAGCACTCACTCTTCCATACTATCCTTTGCTCAGATGGCCACATATGATATTCTTCGCTTGAGAATCGAGTTGTTTGAATCTCTTCACATCGGTAGCGTTCAGTGAGGGAGTGACAGTGGGGACACCATTTTCCACAACATACCAGAGATCATTATCAATTGCCTCAAGATGCATTCGCATCTTGTTCTTCCAGTAGGGGTAGTCCGTCCCATCAAAGGTAGGACACCCAGCCGAGACCTTGATCATACTGCGGTCGACATAACTAAAACTCCAAAGGTTAAACTAAAATCACACGTAACAAGGGAGTACCTTGATCGATACCGATTGAAAGTCGTTATATCGACTAGAGGGGGGTGAATAGGCGATTTTTATGAATTCTTCACTGAGGAATTTGCTAGTGAGGAAATTCCTTAGCGAAGAACTACTTGCAGCGGAATAAGTATGTAACGCCCTTGATGCGGCTATATCTCCCACGTGTCGAAGCACGACTTAGAGGCATAACCGCATTGAAAGCAATGTCTCAAGTGAGGTAATCTTCACACAACCCATGTAATACATAAGGGAAAGAGATACATAGTTGGCTTACAATCGCCACTTCACACAATTACATGAATAAAGCATTACATCATCCAGATACAATCAAGGTCCCACTACGGAACCAAAATAAAAGAAGAACCCCAAATGCGATAAAGGTCCCCGATCGACCCCAACCGGGCTCCACTCTTGATCAACTAGAACGAAACAACACAAAGGGCAAGATCTTCATCAAGCTCCTCCTTGAGCTTGGAGCGCCACCTTTCGGTAACATAGGCACCGCAAACTGGTTTTGAAGTATCCGGTGAGCCACGAGGACTCAACAATCCCATTACCATGGGTATCAAGACTAGCAAAGCTTAATGGGAAAGGAAGGGGTAAAGTGGTGAGGTTGCAGCAGCGACTAAGCAATGTATGGTGGCTAACCAACGCAAATAAGAGCGAGAAGAGAACAAGCGGAATGGTCGTGAAGCTAGCAATGATCAAGAGGTGATCCTGAACACCTACTTACGTCAAACATAACACAGAAACCGTGTTCACTTTCCGGACTCCGCCGAGAAGAGACCATCACGGCTACACACACGGTTGATGTGTTTTAATTCGGATCTGGTGTCAAGTTGTCTACAACCGGACATTAACAAATTCCCATCGCCACATAACCGCGGGCATGGCTCTCGAAAGTTTATACCTGCAGGGTGTCCCAACTTAGCCCATGACAAGCTCTCGCGATCATCGAAGGAATAGACCTTCACCCGAGACACTCCGATCAGACTCGGTATCCCGGTACATCAAGACATTTCGACAATGGTAAAACAAGACCAGCAAAGCCGCCCGATGCGCCGACAATCCCGATAGGAGATGCACATATCTCGTTCTCGTGGCAACACCGGATAGGTCACCTACGAGTAAAACCAGCCCTCGAGTTGCCCGAGGTGGCCCCATGATCTGCCCGGTTCGGACCAACACTTAGACAAGCAACGGCTCGGGGGCTAAAATAAAGATGACCCTTGGGTTAATTACTCCCAAGGAAAAGTAGGTGGTGGTGAGGCAAATGGTAAAAGTCAATGTTGGGCCTTCTTTGGACAAGTTTTATTCAAAGCGAAACTGTCGGGGGTCCCATAAATCACCCGACCGCGTTAGGAACGCAAAATCCGGGAACATAACACCGGTATGACGGAAACTAGGGCGGCAAGTGGAACAAAACACGGGCATAAGGCCGAGCCTTCCACCCTTTACCAAGTATATAGATGCATTAATAATATAAGAGATATTGTGATATCCCAACAAAAACCCTGTCCACCATGGAGGAATCTTCAACTTCACCTGCAGCTAGCAACGCTATAAGAGGGGCTGAGCAAAGCGGGAACATAGCCAAACAATGGTTTGCTAGGAATGGTGTCAAAGGTTAGAGGTTCATGGCAATTTGGGATGGCTTGATAAACAGGTAATAGGTAGCGCAGCATAGCGAAAGAACGAGGCAACTAGCATAGCAATGATAGTAGTGAGATCCAGGGTAGCGGTCATCTTGCCTGAAATCCCGCAAGGAAGAAGAACGATTCCATGAAGAAGATGAACGGATGAAGCCGAACCAAACGTAGACGAACGAATCCTCACGAACGCAACGAAACAGGAACTAACAAGAAGAAGCACACAACATAGGTAAACACACCACACATGAACAAGGCATGATGCACAACAAGCATGATGCATGACAAAGCTACATGAAGCTACTCATGGCAAGAGATGATGCAAACAAGAACAACACATCAAGGCAAGTTTAAATGAGGCCGGGAACAACATATAACATTTCCGGTAAGTCCTCATATGCAAATTTCGAAATTGGTCCAGAACTGAATAAACATTATGTTGAAGTTGTTAAACAGCAAGTTAAAGAGCACCACGAGGATCTACACGAAATTCTAGTCAAGTTACATATAAAGTTCATTAGATTCGGAGCTACGGGCTAGAAGATATGAGAAAAACAAGTTAAACATGGCATTGATGCAAAATGCACCCAAACATCAAGCAAACACACCAAAACAAGGATACAACATGATAATATGAAGCTACATGCAAAATCAAGCAAGTTTCATATAGAGCACACTCAAAACGGAGCAACGGTTCAACACCCACACACTATACAAGTCATAGCAACAATCTGTCCAAAACAGCAACTAGGCATCTTACAAGCATCAAAACAATATGCTACAACACCCCAACATAATAACAAAAGACATGGGCATGAAGTACACGTAAAGCATAACAAAACATGAACACCGAGCTATCTCCAGAAATCACTAGAACATGCTCAAAAAGACATGGAGATATTGCAAATAATAACAGTTTCAGACTTTAGTAGAAATAACATCAGGTTGCAATGTTTAGAGCTATCAAACAACATGTTACAGGAACTTATGATGGCAAACAAAGGCATGGCATGAATCTACTAATTGCATATATCAAAAGACCCTTACTGACCATGAGCCAAAAAGGCATAGAAAATATGATGGCACCCATGTAAACATGGCAAGTTATATTACAGATTCATACATGGCAGGAACAACAATAAGTAGGCATGTTCGTGAGCTTAAACCACTCACCACAGAGCAATACATGGCATGACAAGGCAACCAACAGTAAGAAGGCATGTTTATGAAACTAAGCATGGCAAGAGCAAGGTCATAGGATGCATGGATCACTAGGAAAACACATGGGAACAAGTGAACTTAATGATAACCGGCTGACAAACAACACTTTCAAGCAACTTTGGAGCAAGTTTACAACATGTTCCAGCAGGCTATAATTGCCAACAAGGGCATTAATGGATAGAGCATGACATGTATATCAAAACATGTTTATAGAGCATCTCCAGATTATGCATGGAATGATTAGTAGAAGCATGTTAACATGACAACAAAATATATCAGAATCTGTCAGGAAAACAGCAATAGCAACTACCCTACTTAGCAAGCTTGATACACTCAGCACACAACTCACAAAAATACATGGTTAACACCCCTGGAAAGATGGCATGGCATAGTTCAACATTCATGTAGATATCAACCCCATAGGATGCACACATCAATCATGGCAAAATGATAAAACAAAGAAGTTATAACAGCCAAAGAGATTAACATCAACATGCACTCTTCCAACAGCATTTCGGGCATCAAGATGAGCTCAAATGAAAATGATGCAATGGAATGAAATGATGTACTCGTCGAGGCGAACAATTTGACATATTATACGCATGAAACGGACTTACGGATGCAGAGATGTGATGGCATGAACATGGCATGTTTTTGTCAGAAATCTGGGACTTAGTCATTTTATACCTCTGCGAAAGTTGGACGGGGAGATCCCGGGACGGAGGGATCCGGGCTCGAGGCGCGTTTGGTTCACTGCGTTGGTGGATCTGGTCCAGAGGAGAGCTCCGGCGAGCTCTCCGGCGGGGCACCGTGGAGAGGAGGTCGGAGGAGGCCGGCGAGGGGCATGGCGCGGTGGCAAAGCGAAGCGGCGCGAGGCGATCGGGGCAGCGGCGCTAAGCGGCTTCGGCCGAAGGGAGGCTGCAGAGCGGGCGGCATGGCGTGAGCGGCAGCAGCGTGGCAGTGGCAGCGGCGCGGCGCTTGGCGCGGCACGGCGGCGGCGAGCTTCGGGCTGGGGACGGCGCCGGTCCGGGGGAGGAGCGCGCGGCGCGGGCGGCGGAGGGCACCGGCGGGAGGCGGCGCGGCCGGGCGGAGCGGGTCGCTGACGGCAGAGGCGGCGGGAAGCGGGTCGCCGGCGAAGCAGCGCCAAGGGCAGCGGCGGGTTGGCCTCGCGGGCCCCAGCCTGTGGGACGGGCGAGGAGGACAGTGTCGGCGCGAAGCGGCGACGCCGACGTGGCGCGACGGGGTTGGCCGGAGCGACGCGTCTGGCGGACATGTCCGGCGCGGGCGGATGTGTCCGGCGGCGCGGGAGGAGCGGAGCTAGGGTTCATCTGCGAATTCGTCCGCAAAATTCGGGGGAGGGGCTAGTTTTATAGGTAGAGGGAGCTAGGAGAGTCCAAATGAGGTGCGGTTTTCGGCCACGCGATCATGATCGAACGACCGAGAGCATGGAGGGGAGTTTGGTGGGCTTTGGGCCACTTTGGAAGGGGTGTTGGGCTGCAACAAAAGAGGGTTTTACGGTTACCCGGTTAACCGTTGGAGTACCAAACGACCTCCAAATGGCACGAAACTTGACAGGCGGTCTACCGGTGCTATACCAAGGCCGCTTGGTAAACCTCGGGCCATTCCGAGAAAGTTTAACACCCGCACCAGAGAAGAGGCAAAAGGGGGACGCCGGATGACATAGGAACGCCGGATTGCAAAACAGACAACGGGGAAAAATGCTCGGATGCAAGAGACAAACACGTATGCAAAATGAAATGCACATGATGACATGATAAAATGCAAATGATGACATGGCAAATGCAACACGCAAGCAAATGACATGGCAACGACGGCGAATAACTGGCAGACACCTGGCGCATCGGATCCGGGGCGTTACAAAGTACTCAGAAGTAAACATAACATGATACAAACATAGTCGTCATGATGAAATGAAGACTAGCACAGAGTACAGAAAGCGTAAACACAGGATAACAAGATGAAGACGGACAGACTGAAGAAATTGAACTGAGGAATTTGTGAAAGTATTCAGTCAAAGTCTTCAAGCACAGAATGAACAACATACAACACAGTAATGAGGAAATGAAAGAGTTGAGGAAATAGAACCAGTTAGTTGGTGAAGACAATGATTTGGTAAACCAGTTCCAACTGCTGTCTCGCTTGTACATCCGTTTGAGCGGCCGAGTATTTAAACTTCGAGGACACGCAGATCCGGACACCAGATCTCGAGCCGCAACTCAGACACCGTCCTCACCGTATTCTCCTTGAACTAAGACCACGCAGGCCTCGTCCAATCACTCGTGTCTTCAAGTGACTTCCAAACCTTCACAGACTTGGTCACTCAGCGATCCACAATTCCTCTTGGATGCTCTAGACCTTGACGCCTAACCGTCTAGAAGAAGCACAGTCTTCAAAGGTAACAAGTGTCGGATCCACGCAGATCAATTTCTTGATGATGCTCAATCACTTTGGGTTTGTGGGGGTTTGGTTTTGGGATTTTCCTCACTTGATGATTTTCGCCAAAGTCCTCGGAGGATGGGTTGCTCTCAAATGACAAGTTTCAAGTTCTCTCGGAGCAGCCAACCAACTAGTGGTTGTAGGGGTGACTATTTATAGCCTAGGAACAGCCCGACATGATAAGACATAAATGCCCTTCAATGATATGACCGTTAGGTGGATAAGATATTTTGGACAGCCGCCAAGAAGACAAAGAACGGATCGGAAATTTGACTCTCAAATTCCTCGGGCTATCATGTTCCTCTTGTGTAGGCAATTCGACTTTGGCAAATTCCTAACTCCTCGGTCGAGCAAAGTCCTCGGTGACTGGAAGAACTGCGTCTCATCCATCAAGAAATTGACTGAATCTGTATGAGATTTCAATGGCTTCACTCAAGGGATTGGTAGGTGTAGGATTTTGAGTTGAGCATCACATGGAAATTTTTCCTTAGTATTTCCTCGACCCCCTTTAACAGTACGGTGTTTCCTATGACTCAAGAAAGAGAAAATGAAACTACGAAAACAAAAGTCTTCACGCTCCATATTCCTCAAATGAATACCAAGTCTTCAAAGTCACACCAATTTCTTCACTTTCAAAGTCTTCAGAAAGTCTTCAGAATATCAAAGTCTTCAGTCGAAGAACTTCATTTTTAGGGGTCGACTTTCTTTGTAAATATCAAACTCCTCATAGACTTATAGACCTGTGTACACTCACAAACGCATCAGTTACTTAACCTATACGTCTTCAATACACCAAAATCACTAAGGGGCACTAGATGCACTTACAGCAGTGGCAATCTTTTTTGTCGGTCGTCCTCCGAGCCCACGCTGCCCGTGTCCTCCTCATGCTGACAGCTCGCCCCAAACGTGGGACCTTACGCGTGTGCGCGGCATCACGCCGTCATTATCTCCCTTTCCGTCCCCGTCCCCACCACCGCCACCTCCCATGACAGAGGAGGAGGAGGCCCGGCTCATGAGGCGTGTCATGGAGGACTCCATGAAAATGCACGGCGAGAGGCAATTGGAGAGCCTGAAAACCATCTTGGCCCTCTCTGCGACCGGTGATGTGGTCATCCCTAAGCTGTACATGGCCGTCAAGGAGGAGGTGCCGCAGGAGGTGGTGGAGGAGTCGCCCAACGCTGCGTGGAACCGTCGTCTGGTGGGCCAGCGGTGGAGCTGGTCGTGCACGGCGCCGGAGATGGCCGACTCAGTGGGTGTTGGCCCAAGGACAGCCACGCCGCCGCGGTCACCAGAGCAGGAGCAGGAGCCATGGGGAGAGGTGGTGCAGGCGCCGCAAGCGCCTAGGGTCTGGTAGGGGCCGGCGGCCCACCTTTGACAGCCACCTCCCGATGTCAACCCCGCCGGCGACGATGACGATCCAACGTGCAGCCGCATCCTCGAATTTTGTCCGTTTGGCATCCGGCACGTCCCATTTCTGGCGCAAATCTACGCCTGATTTGCGTCCACACGGACATCGAACGGACGGGCACGTGCTTGCTCGTCGCCCGCCTCGAGGGCGCATGGCGGCCGTCCACCTACCTCCACCACCCGAAATCAATGCGCACGCGCGGCGGGCCCCAGCTATCAGCCACCACAGTTGGTGGTTCATCGTCCTTCTTAATGTGGAAGCAGTGGACCGGCCAGTTCACAACTTCCACTTCCTAGCCGGCCTGCCTCCTCGAGCACCGAAACGAGCAAACCCTAGCCACCGCCGCCACATCCCACTCGCCCACCTCCCCGCCGGCGCCATGGGCTGGATCAGCAAGGGGAAGCACGGCCATGAGGCCGACTCCTTCTCTGGTCGACGCCACTCCAGCAGGTCCGTGCCTCCCGCACCAGCTTCTTCTCCCGCACTACCTGCTCCGCCCACGTTCGAGATCGTGCCGCTGACCGCCGGGCACCGCAATAGGCCGTACGTCCACACTGACGTCTGTCGCGCGCTACTGGGAGACTGCGACGCCACTGCCGTGGGGAGATGTCCACCTGCCAAACAACTGGCATCTCTCCGCGGATCACGTGCCAATCCCACCAGTGCCGGTGAGTGGCCGAGGCCGCCGCGACGAGATCAACCGACACCACGCCCACCTGCCACCAGATGTGCTACATGACCCCAGGTACGCCATGGATTCGCCAACGTGGGAAACGTGGCTCCGTGACGCGCACGACTTGCAGTGGCAATCTTTTTTTGTCGGTCGTCCTCCGAGCCCACGCTGCCCGTGTCCTCCTCATGCTGACAGCTCGCCCCAAACGTGGGACCTTACGCGTGTGCGCGGCATCACGCCGTCATTATCTCCCTTTCCATTCCCGTCCCCACCACCGCCACCTCCCATGACAGAGGAGGAGGAAGCCCGGCTCATGAGGCGTGTCATGGAGGACTCCATGAAAACGCACGGCGAGAGGCAATTGGAGGGCCTGAAAACCATCTTGGCCCTCTCTGCGACCGGTGATGTGGTCATCCCTAAGATGTACATGGCCGTCAAGGAGGAGGTGCCGCAGGAGGTGGTGGAGGAGTCGCCCAACGCCGCATGGAACCGTCGTCTGGTGGGCCAGCGGTGGAGCTGGTCGTGCACGGGGCCGGAGATGGCCGACTCAGTGGGTGTTGGCCCAAGGACAGCCACGCCGCCGCGGTCACCAGAGCAGGAGCAGGAGCCATGGGGAGAGGTGGTGCAGGCGCCGCAGGCGCCTACAGTCTGGTAGGGGCCGGCGGCCCACCTTTGACAGCCACCTCCCGATGTCAACCCCACCGGCGACGACGACGACGAGTAGGACGGCGGGTCCTGGAGACGACGGCGGCCTCACCGGGGACGGGCCTTTAAGTAGCTTATTTTATGTGTTTTAAGTTTTAGTTTAATTAAGAATTTTGTTGAGCTGTGGACGTGTGGATGTGTCGTCGTTCTACTGTTTATATTTCTGCTTTTATATTACTAGCAAAAAAGCCCGTGCGTTGCAACGGGAGAGAAAACATAACACACACTCTTAACCTAACAACCATCACTCAAGACCACAATAGGTCCATCTCCTTTATTTTTGCGAGGCATAATATTTGTGTTCCCGCTTATCCTCCTTCTTACCCTCGCCGGCAATGGCCTCGGTGTTCACACAAAACAAAAAAGAACGTGTTTGAATATGTTTAATCCTAAGGTCTCTCTCTCTCTCTCTCTCTCTCTCTCTCTCTCTCATTCTCATGATGAGAAATCTGTTGTTGTCCCCTGTGACAATTTTCAGAGGTATGCATGTGTAGTTATCGATGTTTTCTTTTCTCTATATTGTTATAATATGGTGTTTATTTGCAATCCGGGTCGCCGCCGGTACGAAAGGAAAACGGATCTTACACTATAAATTATAAGTTTGCTCCCAAAATGATATTTTAAAATATTTAACAGGTAAAATTAACATCATATTTAGACTCCACATATTTTTCTAATAAAATTTCATATATAATATGTTAAAATCGAAGTTACGGTTTAAAAGATACGAATAATTTAGAAAATCATTTGTTTGACTTAAATATATTCTAAAATAATATTTAAAAATACTTAAAAGGTGAAAATAATCTCATATTCATATTCTACAAATTTTTCTAATCAAATTTCATATATAACATGTTCAAATCGGAGTTACGGTTTAAAAGATATGGATGATTTTAAAAAACATTGTTTGACTTAAATAAGATCCGCGGATGAATTACCTAAAACATCAGGGAGGTTTTCGAAAAATGTAAAATAACGGTTTGGGTGTGACTTAAATCCGGACTGCGGGTTGATTTCAACAAAACACAAGGACTTTTGTGTAAAATACAAAAAAACGATTCGTTTTAACTTAAAACAGGACTGCGGGTTGAATTCTCTGAAATAAAGGAACTTTTCTGAAAAATGCCATGACGGACGAAAGAAACCCAATTTGCTTTATTGTTAGGTAAAGATTTGTAATGTTTATTTTGAGTTTTTTAGCCCAAAATCAAAGTAAACAGGGACAGTCTGAGATAGGGTGTGCCGGTTGGGCGCACAACCGCAAGCGGACGACCTTGTTCATTTTCTTACCCCAAAGGGAAGAAAAGCGGACGAAGTGGACGTCCGTTTGGGGTTGTGCGTTGGAGTTGGCCTGACAGCACATCAAAGTTGAGAGACTTAGACGTGTGGGCTGGCCAGAGGAGAAGAGGGGTAGTTTTTATACACGGGGGCGGAGGTGGAGTGCAAAGATGAGTGGGCAGTGCCAGCTTAGAGCCTTTCACTTGGAGCTCAAGCTCTAGCCTCCCTAGCTTGAGCTCGGCAGGACCGCAGGAGTGAGCTGCAGCTGCACCGTCCTAGCTAGCTAGAGCAGAGCATAGCAGGGAGTAGCAGGCACCGGTCGAGCGCTAGCTGTGCATGCATTGTCGTGCGCGTCAAGGAAATTAACCTATGAACGTGCTCAAGGTCTACTGGAGTACTACTACCATGCACTGCAGGCGCAGCCAGGTTCGAGCTGCAAGTTCATCCATCAGTGTCAAGTGAACCGATGCTCTCTTTTGGCCCCGGCGGACAGAAAGAAGAGCACCATTTCGCTTATTCAACTGACCGTGTGGGAAATTTGGCGGGAGCGGAATAGACGCCTTTTCCAGAAGGAGTTCATGAGCAAGGCAGCCCTTATACGCAGAATTAAGGATGAAATTAGGCTGTGGAACATGGCTGGCGCTGGCATTCCATTTGATCCTGGCTGAACTGTTGTAGCATCTTCCTTTCTTTCCTTTTCTGTTTCTTTGCACCTCTCCTCTTGGTGCTTGCCCACTTGGGTCTGTTCTTTGTACCCTTCCCTCTGAGCAATGAATTTGGCAGATCAAACTGCCAACATTCAAAAAAAAAGTGTGAAGTGAACACAAACGGGAGTCAAAGTGGAGAGGAGTGCTGCAGTGCATGCGCGCCCTTCCTCAGAGAGCTCCTGCCGCGCCGTGGACAAGACCACACATAGGTTGACGAAAGTTGCCTGGCTCTGGCTGCATGTGAAGATGACCTGGCGCAGTAACTTTGAATGCTCCTCTAAAAAAAAACCTTTAACAGCTGCATTTAGTTTACTAGGCAATAGCACCCGAGGACCAGTGGAAACAGATCGAGACAACAGGTTGATAAACGTACACTCGCGGTACACGAATTTGGTCCCGAGATCAACACGCTCGAGACGAGCGAGCGACACGGGCTGCACTTACAGTTTTGCATAAACCCGAGAAATTGCTTTTGGAGGCCTCCAAATGTAAAATTCAAAACTCATGAAAATTCATATTTCTTTATTTCAAAAAAATCTAAATAAAAACACATATAAATGAAAGTATAATGCACAAGTGTGTAGATTTTCAGGAAAAGTCTGTTGAAATGAGGGTTGTCAAAAAAATAAATTTAGATCATTTTAACACAAGATATCCTTCTCTAACGCCAGCCGGATCAGGGATCGATTAGAAATACGCCACTCCCACCGCAAAGTGATAGCCCCTGCTAGTAACAGGCTACATTAATTGCAGGCACCAACTTCCCCTATACCCTGAACATTATCCAGAATTGGACAAACATAAAACACATACTCCTAGCCTAGCAACTTGAACTTGAACACGTTGCTAATTAAGCCGACTATCTCTAATTAAGAAATTGAATAGACAACTTATGTCGGAGTAATGGGCAACGGGTAGGCTGACCCGCGACCCAAGATCTTTCAAGGCATTGGGGCAGGCCGCGCCCCTCAGCCGAGTCCCAGCTGGCGATCTTCGGAGAGGGCCGAGTCCCAGCTGGCGACCTTCGGAGAGGGCCGAGTCCCCGCTGGCGACCTTTGAAGAAGCCGAGTCCCCGCTGGCGACCTTTCAGGGGGCCGACTATGAGAGTCGGCCCACGACCTTTACGAAGACCGACGTTGGGTACGGCCACGACGTGGCCGTCCGCTCAACCCCACGAGAAGAAGGCGTGGCTACAGTGAGCCGCGTCACCCGGAGATCTCCGGTGAGGCGTGGCACTGTTGCCATGCCTCTCCTGACCTCAGCCACAGTGCACGAGTACTGTGCCCACGATGGCGACAGGTACGGCCCGGAGATCGCCGGGCCCCCCCCCCGTCAGTGAGGGAGGAGAAGATGGCCGACGAGCTCGAAGACGGCCCTGCGGGAGTCGGCCGCCTCCCGGCCAGGGCCCCACAAGCCATAAACCAGATTGGACGGGGAGTGGCGACAGTGATCGCTTGACAGACGGCGGCATTGTTCCCACGACCCCATGACCAAGCCCGCGTCATCAAGAGCGCCAGACAAGGTATCGCTGTCTGCTGGGCCCGCCGGTCGGTGGGCCCCAGAAGCCGGCAGGGAGGACGGCTGCAAGAGAGATCGACGGTGGGGCTATGCCAGTCGACATCTGATTGTACCCGGGTAGGCCTATATAAACCCCCTGGGCACCCATGCAAAGGGTTCGCCCCGACAGGTTTTAGACACATAGCAAGAGGGAAAGAGCTAGCCTTGCTCCTCCCTGCCTCCCAAACAGCTCGAGGAGCACCTCTGTACTATCAAACCATAGTGATCATGCGGAGACCCCGCAGAGCAGCAGTAGGGGTGTTATCTCCTCGGAGAGCCCCAAAGCTGGGTAAGATACGCCGGCGTGCATGTCTCGCGCCCATCCCGCTTTCTGTGCACCGCGACGTTCTACTCGCCCCCACCATGATAAGCCACCCGCTGGCATATGTCACATCCAACCCCCGATATTTGGCGCCCACCGTGGGGCGAGGTGCACCGTCGTCCGGAGATCTGTTCTGGACGGGAACCCTCCTCCTCTGGCGAAGCGCAGCCAGCCCGCCCGCCAGATGGAGTTCAGACGACGGCGCTTCTGGGCGCCGCCGCCAAGGCCATGAAAGTGGCCTCGCCAACTCATCGGTGAGGTGCGCCAAGCGAACTGCGCCGCTGAAGCGCAGTAACGGTGGCCCCGAGAACCTTCTCGCGGGCCTCTCGACCAACTTCAAATCGCCGGCGAGCCCAGCCAGACTTGGAGTCCGTAGGCTCCTCCGACCGATGCTGGTCGACCGACGCCAGACGCTGATATCTTCCCCACCAACGTGGTGGTCACGACGAGCCGCTTCCGTACGAGGAGAGCGGCGGAAGCGCCGTCACGACGAGCCGCTTCCGTACGAGGAGAGCGGCGAAAACGCCAGACCCGCTGCTCGCGGCCTGCGCAGACTGTCCGCGCCCATCCTGCAGGACGCGGACGCAGAGATGTTGGAAGAACGCCGCTTCAGATCATTGAAGGCGCCAAGAAGTTGGCAAGCATGAGACGCTTGTCCGGCGCATACCAGCGAGATGGACCGTCGGTTGTAAGCGGCTCGCCGGCCCCGACTGGGCCGAGCCGTCTAGGTGCGGTCCGAGAGCGCGGCGCAGCCATCGCCGATCTGTTCGGGGCGAAGCGCCCCGTGTACGCCACCCCTGCGGAGAACATCCGTGCCGCCCAAGCGGCGACCGAAGAGCTGAGGAACCTCGAAGGCGAAGAGCGCCGTGTAATAACGGAGCGAGTCCAGCAGCTCCTTGATGCGGTTGCTGCGCAGAACGCGGCAGGCGGCCGCGCCGACGCACAGCAGCAGCAGCAGAATGACGACTTACCCCCTCGCCGAGATCAAGGCGCGACCTCCCGGACGCCGACCGGCGGAGTCCGCGGGAGGAAAGAGAAGGAGCCGGCTGTCAGTCATAGCCGGACGCACATCACCATCGAGCGCGACCAAGACGGCCGCCCCAGAGCTGTGGAGCGGCGAGATGATTATCTGCCTCCTCCACCCCGGAGGGAGCGGCGAGTTTCTCCGCCGCCTATTGAACATCCGACTCTCGGAGGTCGCCTTGGCCGCCGAGAGGGAGTAGAGAGAATGACGCCCGCCACCGGATCGACCGACTCCACGATCCTCGGCGTTAGAAGAAGAAGATGAGTTGGGTCCGCTTTGCTTGGGCCCGCGATCGAGACGAGCCCTTCCCAAAGGGTTCACGCCCCCGAGATACGCCTAAGTATCTTGGCTCCGTGAAGCCGGAGGATTGGCTGATAGACTACTCCACAGCCGTCAACATCGCTAACGGCAACAAGCGAGTCGCCGTAAAGTATGTTCCTCTCATGCTCCAGGGCACGGCCCGGACATGGCTGAACAGCCTAAAGCCCCGCAGCATCAAGAGCTGGTCGACTTCACCGAAGCCTTCATCCGCAACTTCACCAGCACGTACAAGCGACCTCCCAAGCCGCGCCAGCTCTCCTTGTGCGTGCAAGGCCCCGAAGAATCGACACGCGACCACCTCACGCGCTGGGGCGAACTTCGAAACTCTTGCGAGGGCGTGCACGAGGTGCAGGCCATCGAGTACTTCACGGCCGGATGCCGAGAGGGCACCCTCCTCAAGCACAAGCTCCTTTGTGACGAGCCTGAAACCCTCGACGAACTGCTAGACATAGCAGACAAGTATGCCACGACCGACTCTTCCATGAAGACAGAGATCCAAGTCGGCGCGGCTGGCAAGGTGACTCCCCAGGCTCCCAGAACTCCGGCCGGAGACGCCAGCCGGCGATAGCAGCAGAACGACAACAAGCGCAAGGCCCCCCAGCCGACTTCCAACAGTCGGCAGGTCGCGGCAGTAGAAGATCAGCAACCGGAGGGGCATCCTCCAGCCAAGCGGCAGAAAGGCGGCAAGTCCAACTGGTTGCCGGCTTTCTCCTATGAGCAGACTCTGGATGGTCCTTGTAAGTTCCACATGCGCCGAAACCGTCAATCACACCACCGTAGTGCCATCGCTCGTCAGATCGCCAAGGAGACGGCTCGCCCCTCCGCCGCTGCTGGGCCGCTGCTTCCACCACCGCCCAGAGCCGGGCGGCTCAGCCAATCGGCGCGGTCCAAGACGAAGTTCCCTAAGAGCACGGAGCATACGTAGTGTTCACTACCGGCAGACGATCGCAGAAGAAAGCGCCAACAAAGAAGAAGAAGTCAACGCAGAGCAACAGAAGCTCCCGAGTTCATGCATTGGTCCGAGAAGCCTATCACCGAGTCGGGCAGATCACCCGAGGTGATGCCGAGTCCGGCTCCACGCCTTGGTTCTCGAGCGACCTTGGCCATCGATAGGCGGGCCGCCTGCTTCTCGCTGGTCCCGAGAGACGGAGGTAGCAGCATAAACATCCTGCATAAGGATACCATGGAGAAGCTCGAATCAGCGGAGGCAGCTGCAGAGCAGCCGCACCGTGTTCCATGGAATCGCACCCGCCTCTCCTGCTCACCAATTGGCAAGATTCGATAGACGCCCTCTTCGGAGACAAAGATCACTTCCGCCGAGAGCCACCGTTCGAGGTGGTGGACTTGAGAGCCCGCACCACGCTGCTGCTAGGTCGGCCAGCCTTGGCCAAATTCATGGCGGTTACCCACTACGCCTACCTCAAGATGAAGATGCCGAGTTCCAAGGGATCTCGACCATTGCCGGCGATTACAAGAAGTCGTCTGGCTCAGGCGGCCGACAGCAAAGCAGTCGGCTGGCCGAGTCTTTGGTGATCGCGGCCGAGAAGCGGCTCCTTGATCGTGTAGTGGCGATGGCTGGGAAGCAGCCAGAGATGTCGCCTGACCCCAAGGAGTCAGAGGTAGAAGGATCATTCAAGCCGGCTAAAGAAACCAAGAAGATACCCTTGGACCCGGAGCACCCAGAGAACTACGCTGTCATAGGCACAGGCCTCGACAGTAAATAGGAAGGCGAGCTCGTCGATTTCCTCCATGAGAATCGGGACATCTTTGCATGGTCCCCTAAGGACATGCCGGGTGTGCCGACGGAATTCGCCGAGCACAAGCTACACGTCGGGCGGATGTGAAGCCCGTCAGCAGCCCTTGCGCCTACCGTCAAGAGAAGAGAAGAGTCGTCGGAGAAGAGATAGCCCGCCCGGCAGCCGGATTCATCATGGAAGTATTTTTTTCCGGAGTGGTTAGCAAACCCGACATCGGTATTGAAGAAGAATAAGCGTTGGCGGATGTGCATCGACTACACCAGCCTCAACAAAGCCTCGCCGAAGGACCCGCTTGCTCTCGCCAAGGATCGATCAAGTGATAGACTCCACACCGGATGCGAGCTGTTGAGCTTTAGACGATACTCGAGGATATCACCAGATCAAGCTAAATCCAGCAGACATGATCAAGACCGCATTCATCACGCCGCTTGGAGCCTTCGCACCGACAATGACGCTCGCTTGAGGAATGCGGCGCCACCTTTCAGCGTTGCATGCAGAAGTGCCTCCTCAAGCAACTCAGCAGAAACGCCCACGTTTACGTGGATTATGTGGTGGTGAAGACGGAGAAATGTGGGACGCTGCTAGAAGACCTCAAAGAGACCTTTGAAAATCTGCGCCGATTCCAAATCAAGCTCAATCCAGAGAAGTGCATGTTCGGAGTCCCAGCCGGCCAGCTCCTCGGCTTTTTGGTCTCCGAACGCGGCATAGAGTGCAACCCCGTGAAGATCAAGGCCATTGAGAGAATGGAGATACCCAGCCGACTGTTGGATGTGCAGAAGTTCACCGGCTGCTTGGCTTCAATCAGCTGATTCATCACCGGTTGGGCAGAAAGCTCGCTGCTGTATCAATTGATGAAGAAGACCACCTTTTGAGTGGAACCACAAGGTAGATGAGGCATTTCTCCAATGAAGAAGATGTTGGGCTCCCTTCGTGTTGGCGGCTCCGACTCCCAAAGAGCCCATGTCTTGTACATCGCCGCTACCACCGGTAGTCAAGACAGATTATTGTAGTCGAACGCAAGGAGGAAGGCAAGGCGCCCCGTCCAGAGACCAGATGTATTACCTGAGCGAGGTACTGTCAACCTCCAAGCAGAACTACCCTCACTACCAGAAGATGTGCTACTACGTGCATTTTGCCGCCAAGAAGCTGAAGCCCTACTTTCAAGAGCATCCAATCACTGTGGTCTGCACCGCCCCACTCGCCGAGATCATCGGAAGTCGAGACGCTTCCGGCCGAGTGGCCAAGTGGGCTATCGATCTAGCTCCTTACACCATCCACTACCAACCTCGCACCGCCATCAAGTCGCAGGCGCTGGCCGACTTCCTCGTCGACTGGGCCGAGACTCAGTACCTGCCACCAGCGCCCGACTCTACTCATTGGCGACTGCACTTCGACGGCTCCAAGATGCGCACCGGCCTCGGAGCCGGCGTCGTCCTCACCTCCCCCAAGGGCGACAAGCTCAAATACGTGCTGCAAATCCACTTCGCCGCCTCCAACAACGTCGCCGAATATGAAGCGCTCATCCACGGGCTCCGGCTTGCCAAAGAACTCGGCATTCGCCGGATCCTGTGCTATGGCGACTCCGACTTGGTGGTTCAGCAATCATCCGGCGACTGGGACGCCAAAGACGCAAACATGGCGAGCTACCGCTTCCTGGTGCAGCAGCTCAGCGGATATTTTGAGGGATGCGAATTCCTTCACGTGCCGAGAAACGACAACGATCAAGCAGACGCCTTGGCGCGAGTCGGCTCCACTCGCCAGGCGATACCTTCTGGCGTCGCCCTTCAGCGCCTCCTCAAGCCGTCTATCAAGCCTTCACCAGAATCCGACTCCATCTTCGTGCCGGCTCCGCCTGAGATAGTCGGATCCGACTCCAAGGCCCCAGCAAGCGACCTCAAGAAAGCCACAGTCGGCCCGGAATCTGCGCCCGGCCGCCTGTGGATCGCTGATCCATCAGCAGCTCGGGATCGCGCCGGGCTGGCCTGTGGATCGCGCTCGGCCTGGGAGGACTCGCGCCATCGGCACAGGAGTTGCCCGATCGCCCGAGAGATTCCTCAGTCCAGCAAGCGGCAGCAGAGTCCAACCCGCCGCCTCCCAGCCCAGCCACCCTTGTCCAAGTCGCTGCGGTAGCGGTTGAAGAGATAGCAGCACCTTCATGGGCACAGCCCATCCTCAAGTTCCTAGTACACAAGGAGTTACCAGCAGACGAGACCCTGGGTCGGCAAGTACAACGCCGAGCGGCAGCCTACACCATAGTAAACCGAGAGTTAGTCAGGCGCAGCGTTACTGGTGTCCACCAGCGCTGCGTAGAATCAGAGCAAGGCCAAGCGATCCTCAGAGACATCCATCAGGGCGAATGTGGCCACCATGCGCTTCGAGGGCGCCGTGGCCAAGGCCTTTAAGACGGTTTCTTTTGGCCGACTGCCCTGGAAGAAGCTAAAGAGCTAGTCAAAAAATGCAAGGGGTGCCAGGTGTTCCGCTCCAAGCCCCTTCAGCCGGCCTCCGCGCTGAAAACAATCCCCATCGCCTGGCCCTTCGCAGTTTGGGGCCTGGACATGGTGGGACCCTTCAAGACGGCCCGAGGCGGCCTAACTCATTTGCTTGTCGCAGTAGACAAGTTCACCAAGTGGGTAGAAGCAAAGCCCATCAAGAAATTAAACGGGCCCACAGCAGTGACCTTCATTGCCGACATCACAGTGCGGTACGGCATACCGCACATCATCATCACAGATAACGGCACCAACTTCACCAAGGGCGCCTTGGCTCGTTTCTGCGCAACGAAGGGCATCCGACTGGACTTAGCGTCCGTTGCCCATCCGCAATCAAACGGCCAGGTGGAACGAATCAACGGCCTCATCCTGTCCGGCATCAAGCCTCGATTGGTCGAACCACTCGAGCGCCGGTGGCGATTGGGTGGAAGAGCTGCCGCCGCCCTCGAGTCTGCGCGACGACCCCAAACAGGTCAACCGCTTTACACCGTTCTTCCTCGCTTCACGGTGCCGGGCCGTCATCCCGACGGACATACAATTCGACTCCCGCGAGTCTCCATGTACATCAAGAGGAGGTGAAGAAGACGTTAAGACGGCGCCGACCTGCTGGAAGAGGGCCGATTGTTGGCACTCACCGGTCCGCATCTACCAGCAGAGTTCGCGCCGATACTATAATCGCAAGGTCAAGCCAAGATCATTCCAAGAGGGCGACTTTGTGCTCCGCTGATCCAGAGAACAGCCGCCAAGACAAGTTGTCGGCGCCTTGGGAAGGTCCTTCATCATCGACAAGGTGCTAGGGAACGATGCTTACTATTTGATCGACGCCAAAAGCCTCGAGCACGCAAGAGGGACGACTCCGCAAAGAAACAGGCGCCAGGAACGCAAATCTTCTTCAAGATTTTACAGCTTGATGCTGAGATGTATCACGCTACCCCTTTTGTATTAAGTACTAAAGACCTTAGGCCCCCCGGGACGAGCTCGGGGACTGCCTTTTTGATTATCTGTATGATATGGATCACGCTTCCGAAATGCTTTCTCCTTTTTATCATACTGTCTGGCACCGGGTCCGACTAATCGGCCCGGGGACTCGCCGCCTTGTGCTATAAAATGCTCCTTGAGGTCAGACAAGTAATGTGCCGCGCTCAAAGCCGTCTCCTGCTGAAAGCCGCAGCTCGCAAAGCGACTGTCGGCAAGCGGGGGGACGGAAAGAACGAATGCGCACATGAAAAACGGCTAAGGACTTAAGAGCTACGCATAGCCCAAGCCCGTTCCCAGCCCCCCCCCCTACTGAGCCGACTCGCGAGCAGTCGGCTCATAGTCTCAACTTTTATCAAGGATAGCCGACTCTCGAGAGTCGGCCTGTCGATTTCCAGCCAACTTGCTAGGATATTCTAAATGACTAAGTACTTGCCTCCCTAAAGAAGCTGAGCACTTGACCCGGCGGCAGTCCGCAGAGCGGCTGCCCAGTCGGCAAGGCGGCAACTAAAGGAAGGCGGCAAAGGAAAAAGTCTAAAGAACCGAAGCAAGGAAAGGCGGAAATTTGATAAATATTTACATAAGGCCCTTGGCCGAATACACCCCGCGGGTGGAATTGTTCGAAACTGACAAGTTTTTCAAGGAACAAAAGAGACAGGTAGAGCCGAAGCACTCTAGGGGGCGGCCTCCGGAGCCGGAGGGCCGGAGGTGGCGGCGGTGTCGGACGTCGGGGCAGTCGGCTGGGCGGTCTCGGCTTGGTCGCCTCCAGCGACGGTCGCCTTGTCCTTCTGAGGCTCGTTGCTGGAGGCACGATCAGGCTGAGGCTGGCCGCCGCTTGCCATTGGTGCCTCCTCCTCGCCTCCGTCCTCCGACTCGCTCCTCCTCTTGCTGGAGCCGATCACCTCCCATGAGTCCTCCTCTCAGATTGGTGCATCCCGAACCACTCCGCGGAACCTCCTCGCCGCCGTCGGTCCGCCGGGCACAAAGACACTTGGTGTCCGTGTACTCGGCGATGGCCGCCAAGGCCGACAAGGGCGCCTTCCACGCCTCCAGCTCGGCTGGGCCTCCGACCGAACGCTGCCAGCGGTCCAGTCAGCCTGTGGTACCACCTTGACGAACTCCAAGGCTCGGCGGCGCAAGCACGGGCCGAGGAGCCCTCGAGCCTCAAGCGACTAACGGCGACCTCCAGCCGGCCGGCCGTCCGGTGGCGGTCGAAGAGCCGGCACCTCCGCCACAGAGCGGCAACGACTTGGCGCGGTGCGTTGAAGACGGGCGAGCGACGATGAGCGGGACGAAGGCGAGCCCCGATGCTCAGAAGCTGCTCGTCGATGGTTCGGGGGGCGTTGGCGACAATCACTTCGCCCTTCGCCCTCCACTCTTCCCGAGCCGCCTCAATAGCTAGAGGGACCGCTTGCGAATGGCCGGAAAAGAAGTCTGCCAAAGATAAGGAAAGAAGACAGTCAGAAAAACCCAAAATCAGCCCGACGCAGAGTTGGAAGACCAAAGAAGAGAAAAAAGAATTACCGTCGATGATGTCCTCAAGCTCGTGGTAGCCGGAGGTCAGCATCGCCTCCCGGTCGGTCCAGGCGGACCGCTCCATCTCGAATTTAGCTAGGAGGGCATCCTCCCGCGACTTGGCGTCCTCCACGCTTCCGGCAGTTCATTCTTCGCCGCCAGCTGCGTCGCCCAGAGGTCGCGCTCTCGGACGAGCTTGTCGCACTCCTCCTCCTTAGTGCGACGGGCGGTATTGGCCTCGCCTAGCTGCTCCTGAAGGGCGGCATTGGCGCCTGAAGCTCAAGAAAGACAAAGCATCGTCAACAAGGAAGGTCGCGGGGAGATCGGCCCGATTGCCAAGTGATCGGCCAATCTGGGGGATACTGACCAGCAAGGCCATGCGCCTTCGCTGAGAAGAAAGAAGGAAGGTTGCGGGAGATCCGCCCGACTGCTCAGTGATCGGCCCGAATCTCGGGATTACAGCCTGCTGGTGCGCCAGCGCCGCCCCCGCGAAGAAGGAAGAATTGGCTCACCTCGACTTTACGTCAGATCGGCGGTCCGCTTCCTCAGCTTCTCAACATTGCGGTTGAAGGCTGTAGCGCGGAGGTTGTGGTACTCCTGCAAGGTCGGCAAAGTAAAGTCGATCTTGAGTCGCTAGAAGGAGTTCGAGCCGCTTCAGCAGAGCCGACCCGAACTCGGGATTACACCAGTGGGCCGCGCCGCCCCACGGAAAAAGGCAAGAAACTAAAAAAGGAAAACGAAACATACCCGGACGGAGGTCCGCAGGCGACGCGCCTTGGTGTAAAGTTGGGCGGCGCCCTCTTTGCGCAACTTGACCGAACGCCCGAAGGGCTCGTTCAGCGGGCGGTGCCGCCTTCACGCAGCCGGCCGGTGGGCTGTGCACTTGAGGCCTCAGCGTCTGTGTTCGCCATCTTGGCGGCGTCGATCTCCGAGCTTCGCGGCGCCGAAGCTCGTCCTTCAATCGGCGGCGTTGGCACGGCGACCTGAAGAAGCAGCTGCTGCGTCGGCGTCGTCCGCCCGATCGGCGGATCTGCGGGTCCACCGGCTGCTTGCCGTGCGGCCTGGAAGACGGAGGCGGCGGGGGTGGCGGAGGCGGCGTGAGTATCCGAGCCCGAGGCGTCGCCACCTCCTCCGTGAGAGGGTTTGCGGTGCCGACCTCCCCGGTCTGCCCGTGAACTCGAGGCGGCGGTCTTGGCAACGCGGGGGCGAGCATCGCCGCTCGGCGACGAACGGCCTCCTCAGCATCCCGCTTCGCCGCTGCCGCGGCCACGGCCTCCTCCAGGTGCCGCTGGGCGTTGGCGGCCGCCTTCTCGGCCTCCGCCTTCTCCAGGCGGTCGGCCTCCTCCTCCTCGCGCTTCTCTCGCGCGTTCCGTGCCGTCGCCTCCCGGAGGTCGGCGGCAGGGTCAATCCGCCGTGTATTGGCGGACGTCTCCACCGACCCCATGATGGAGGGGACGGCGGCTCTCTCAAGGGAGAGGGGAGCGCTGGGGAAAGATCGGAGGGAGGTCAGAAAGACTCAAGCGAGATCCAGAAAAGAAACGAAGGAGTAAGAGACTCACGAAGAAACTAGCGGCGGCCGTCTCACTTCCCTTCGGAAGCGGTTGGCCTTCGCGGCCGCCTCCTCCCGTTTTGTCGCGGCGGCGGCTCCCTTGAACTTCTTCGACTTGCCGCCGGGCACACTCGGCCCGGCGTGACGCCTCTTCGAGCCGGTTTGGCTAGAGGAGACGGCTCTCGGCTGGCGGCGCGGGGCGACTTCCGCGTCGACGTCGCCCTCGGGCCAGTCGGCGAAGGTCGCCGACGGTCTGAGGCCGCCATCTTCCTCCTCTCCGCCGCCTTCGGCGTCGGCCTCAGCCCATGCCCCTGTGTCGGGTCGTCGGCGTCGCCGACCTCGCGTCGTGGACGCGTCATCGCTGACTCTCTCGCGGCACCGGCAGCAGGCGCCGTGAGAGGGTTCTGCTCAAAAATTCCAACAAAGATCAGAGCTTGAAGTTGGACGCAAGCGAGATCGAAATACAGACGGAAGCAACTTACCACTGGAGGGGGGTTGTCGCGCGAGTACGGCTCCTTGCCGAACTGCCACTCCTCCGTGAACCCGCGCATGGCGATGTGGTTCACCAAGTTCGCCACTTCTCCACGCGGCATGTCCTTGGTGCACAACCGCTTGATTGTGCCGCCGCTCATCCGGCAGATGAGGTGAGGCCGCCTTGAGCGGAAGAACCCGCGCGCGCCACGGCGGCGCCAGAGATCGGAGGCGACGAGCCCTTCCGATCGCGTCATGACTTCGGAGGCGCGCCACGGCGCGCCGAGGTCGAAGCGACTTGACCGATAGGACTAATCGGGCGGCCGGCCGGTCGGCTCGGGGTTGAAAGGCGGCAGGTTGACCCGGTCGCCACAGGAGACATTCTTCATGTAGAAGTATCGTCTTCGCCACATCTTCACCGATTTCACCGGCCGGATGGGCGGAAAAGGGTTGTCGGCCGTCGTCGCGCCAGACCGCTGATGTAGGTGCCAGACTGCGCCCGGCGCCCGGCGGCTTTGGTGCCGAAGTCAAGAGAAGAATTCCCCACAGCTCGAGGGTGGGGAGAACGCTGATGTAGCCTTCCGACAGGGTGGCGGCGGAGAGAAGCACTACGCGTTGGGGTGAGATGAGTGCGGCTGCAGGCTATGAAACTTCGAGAAAGGAACGGAAGAACCCACTGGCTGGGAGCCCGGCCAGCGCATGAGATGCGGCGGAAGATGACCCGCTTCGCCCTCCGCTTGGCGCTGGGCGGATCTCTCCGCGGGCGCTGGACGGGCCTGCACCAAGTCCGCGCTCGGGAGGCGGCGAGTCTGGCGAAGGAACTCGATGTCCTCCGCCCCCACGTCCGAGCCGTCCCACACGCCGGAGCGCGAGGTGGGGGGCGCGACAGAAGAGGAGCTCATCGCCGGCGAGGAAGAGCACTTGGCCTCGCCGCAGAGAAGAATGCAACGGTGCGTAGCGAAGGAAGAAGAAGGGCAAGAGAGCGGGGAGAGAGCGCGCTTTGCCGCCCGCCTCTCGCTTACTTATAGCCTGCAGGCTGAGAAGCCGAGGGGGCGACATGGGGATTAACTGCGCTCGCGGCCCCACGACGCCCACGATTAACCCCCACGAAGTTACTGCGCGCAGTAACAACGTGGGGATGCCAACCGCCCTCAGCCGCAGCGGATCCGCTCGGGAGCCGAGGCGTGGTAATGGCGGGCCCCACCTGGCGGCCCGTCCCATCATGCGCGTGGGCAGACAGACTATCGCCTCCACATGGCGCCACGCGACAGGACCGTCTCATAAATGGCAGGGAAGCGTAACCGATACGCCGCCGGTTTCCCGCCACGACTTACGAGCGGCGGCTTTCTGTGGAACTAGTCCGACTCCAGCGAGGCGGCCGAATCTCAGAGTCGGCACCTCGAAGACTGAAACTGCCGAAGCCCCACGAGGCGGCGCCCGCTGGGCTTCGCCAGCTTCGGGGACTACTGTCGGAGTAATGGGCCACGGGTAGGCTGACCCGGGACCCAAGATCTTTCAAGGCATCGGGGCAGGCCGCGCCCCTCAGCCGAGTCCCAGCTGGCGATCTTCGGAGAGGGCCGAGTCCCAGCTAGCGACCTTCGCAGAGGGCCGAGTCCCCGCTGGCGACCTTTGGAGAAGCCGAGTCCCCGCTGGCGACCTTCCAGGGGGCCGACTATGAGAGTCGGCCCACGACCTTTACGAAGACCGACGCTGGGTACGGCCACGACGTGGCCGTCCCCTCAACCCCACGAGAAGAAGGCGTGGCTACAGTGAGCCGCGTCACCCGGAGATCTCCGGTGAGGCGTGGCACTGTTGCCATGCCTCTCCTGACCTCACCACAAAGGCACGCAGCATCGTGCCCACGATGGCGACAGGTACGGCCCGGAGATCGCCGGGCCCCCCGTCAGTGAGGGAGGAGAAGATGGCCGACGAGCTCGAAGACGGCCCTGCGGGAGTCGGCCTCTCCAGAGTCGGCCGCCTCCCGGCCAGGGCCCCACAAGCCATAAACCAGATTGGACGGGGAGTGGCGACAGTGATCGCTTGACAGACGGCGGCACTGTTCCCACGACCCCATGACCAAGCCCGCGTCATCAAGAGCGCTGCACAGTGTACTGCCTGTCCGCGGGGCCCGCCGGTCGGTGGGCCCCAGAAGCCGGCAGGGAGGACGGCTGCAAGAGAGACTGACGGCTGGGGGCCATGCCCAGTCAGATTACAGTTGTACCCCCGGGGGTTAGGCCTATATAAACCCCCCGGGGCACCCATGCAAAGGGTTCGGCCCTGGACAGGTTTTAGACACATAGCAAGAGGGGAAAGAGCTAGCCTTGCTCCTCCCTGCCTCCCAAACAGCTCGAGGAGCACCTCTGTACTATCAAACCATAGTGATCATGCGGAGACCCCGCAGAGCAGCAGTAGGGGTGTTATCTCCTCGGAGAGCCCCGAAGCTGGGTAAGATCCGCCCGCGTGCATGTCTGCGCCTCATCCCGTTTCTAGGTACCGGCGACGTTCTACTCGCCCCCACCATGATAAGCCACCCGTTGGCATATGTCGCATCCAACCCCCGACAACTTAGTACGGACGACATAGATTAATACGGATCAAATGACATATTGCTTTGGAGCCTTGAACACCGAGAACTTGTGCAGTGATTCGCAAAAGAAAAACAAAAAAAAGAGTACTTGTGCTGCACTGCCGTACCCGTATACTAGCATGTAACCGATCAGTGCCGGTCTCGGACCTGGGAGCTGCTGGAAGAAGCGCCCGTACCCTCCATGGCGCGGAAGGCCGCCTCAGCTCGCGAGGGTGGCCGACGCAGAGGAGGGCGTGCACGGTGGCGAGGTCGGGCACCGTGAGGCAGGACGGATCGACCTCGAGGACCCACCAGAAGCTGCGGAAGTTGGCGCCGATGTCCTTCTCCGTGCGCTGCTCGGCCGGGTAGTTGCGCAGGGCGACGTGGACGAGGTAGTCGGGTTTGCCGTGGGCGAGGTAGTCGTCGAGCACGCTCGTCTCCCACCCGCGCACGAGCTCTCTTGTGGCGCCGGCGTACGCGAACGTCCGCCTGCGCATGGCCTCCTCGAGCCAGGCGGGGGTGCAGAAGCGCATCGCGGAGGCTCCACGGGCGGAGCCGAGGAGGACGGAGCCCGACTGCAGGTCCGGGTCCACGGCTTTGATGGCTTTGTTTATCCGCGCCGAGGCGGGGGTCGGTGTCACGTACGCGTAGGTGAAGCGCATCATGGAGAGCGCCTGCTGGGAGACGAGACGGGGCGTGCCCTGCACCCAGGCGGAGCGGGGGCGGCCGGCGAGCGCAAGCCTCTCGGAGGACGACGCAGGACGGACGACGTGGGACGCGGCCGCGGCAGCTGGGGCGCCCGCGTGCTTGAGGGTGCCGTGGAAGTCTTGGCAGCCGGCGGCAGCGTGGTGGGCGCGGCGACGGTCAGCATCATTAGAGCATCTCCAACAGCCGCGCTAAGCGCCAGCACAAAAACCTGTTTGCTTGCTGCTTGTGGTTGGTTTTTCTTATCACACTTGGCTCCAAAGAGTCACGCTATAATGCAGCAGCAGCGCCCCGCTCGAAGAGAGCTTAAAAAAATACAGCCAGCAGGCCAAGACAAACCAAATGTACATTTCAAAGAAGATGAGCAAAAATGATCAAACAAACAAAATAAATCTACAACAAATAGTTCAAAATAAATCATTACAACTCAAACAAATAGTTTATCGTTCAGCACAACAACTAATGCAATAAACACAACAAATAGTTTATGAACAATACAATGTCGAATGCAGATATCATCATGCTTTTTGTCATCCATGCAATGCCCACCACTCTTCAATTAGATCATTTTGAAATTCATTGTGCGTTGCGGGACGCCAAATGGCATGATAGGAGGCAACAAAACGGGCTACCCTTTCAGCCCTCCGCCGCACTCGCACGGCATGTCCCAAGAGCTCATACTGTGAGTAGTCTAAATCTCGGCCACGCTCATTCTCGATGATCATGTTGTGCATGATCACACAAACGTGCATGATGTACCAAAGCATTTTTTGATCCCAAAATCTAGCCGGTCCTCTCACAATAGCAAATTGGGCTTGCAAAATCCCAAATGCTCTCTCCACATCTTTTCTAGCCGCCGCCTAAGCATTGTGGAAATCAAGTTTTTTCTTACCTTCCGGTTTTTTCAACGGCTTCACGAAGGTTTGCTACTTTGGATAGATGTCATCCGCTAGATAATAGCCATAGTTGTACGTATGGCCATTTGCTACAAACTGCACAGGTGGCAACTCATTGTTTGCAATCTTATTCATCAGTGGTGACCGGTTGACAACATTGATGTCATTCAAAGATCCAGGCATTCCAAAAAATGCATGCCAAATCCAAGTCTCCTGATCGGCCACCACTTCAAGGATTATAGTGGAACCCTTTTTTTGGCCGTGGAATTGCCCATGCCATGCCTTTGGACAATTCTTCCAACTTCAATGCATGCAATCTATTGAGCCAAGCATGCGAGGAAAGCCGCGCGCTTTGTTCATCGCCAATAGCCTTGCGGCGTCTTCAGCAGTGAGAGATCTCAAATACTCCTCGCCAAACACTTGCACAATTCCCACTGCAAAGCGCTTGACACACATGATGGCTTGGCTCTCACCCATAGCCAAGTGATCATCAACTAGATCAGCCGGGATACCGTATGCCAACATACGCAAAGCGGCTGTCACCTTCGAAAAGTGCTATGCCCGAGCTCTCCGGCGGCATTCCTCCTTTCTTTGGAAAGACCGGTCATGGCTCGCTAGTTTCTCCGCAATGCGCTGAACAAGTCGGTGTTTCATCCAAACCGCGACGAAAATACGACTCGGGTATGTGGGATTCTCCACGAAATAGTTCTTCATCAATCTGTTATGGGCATCAATCCTATCTCTCCAAATTTTCTCCCGACCCATAACCAAACCACCGTGCTTCGGTTTTTATTGATATGCATAGCTAGGATCATTGCAAGATCCTCCTCCTCTTCCATATCAAATTCTTCTTCGGAAGAATCATACGGCGAACTCATCTACAATGTTCAATCCTATACTATAAAAACTACAATTCAAAACATACACCAAATTCATGAAGTTTGAGCAATACATACCTTGTAGGCGTTTTGTCGAACACCTTGCAGTGGTGGCGGCTCTGGCCTTCAGTATTTGTTCTCTGACGACGGAGGCGCGGCCTTGGCCAGGACTAGGAGGATGGGCGGAGCGCAGGCGCGCAGGATAGGCCGGGAAGCTGAGCGGTCGCCGGGCGCTTGTGGCGGCGTGCGCCACGGACGGGGTTGGAAGTGGGAGAGGAAGTCTTGCGAAGGCCGAGAGTGTGCATGTACAGAAGTGGCGCCAAATACGCCGCTGGTAAGTGTTTACGACCAGCGCCTAACCTATTATAGCACGCTGCATGTGTTTTTGCTGCCACCGAAGCGACCGATGCGTTGCTTGCGCGCTTAAAACGGCTTATTTTGCAGCGCAGTGCTAGTTTAGCGCGGCCGTTGGAGATGCTCTCAGGCCGGTGGTGGAGTGGAGGGGTCAGGGGAGGCAGCAGAAAGACTCTTGAGGACGAACTCACAACGCTCTTGGTGAGCGAACTCACAGACAGACGAAGAAGAAGAACTCTCAAGGAGTCAAGGGCACGAGTCTCCCTATTTGGCTCAGTTCTCCTCTTCCTCCTGCTGCTGCTGCTGTACAACTATTTGCTAGTTAAGTCGAGGCAGGGGATGAGGTGGGTGCGAAGCCTTGAATTACAGGAGAAGTTTGAGGCGGCATGCGGGAACAGTAGCGAGGTGGGGTGAGTCGCTGCAAGCAGGACGCGGCACTGCACTGCACTGCTACTCGACGGTACAAATGACTTGCAGCTCGTACTGATCGATCTTGGCCTGCCTGGCAGTAGGAGTGGCATGTGAACTGTCGACTGCAGCAACGAGCAATTCATTTTATTTCACCTTTACAGAACCAGCAGCACTACACGATCGTTCTTTCTTCTTTTTCAATGGAGGGCAAACATCGCCCATGGAATGGCAACGGAGAGGACACCTTGCCTTGCCTTCCTCGCATTTAAACGTCACCTACTTCTGATTCCCAAGAACCCATGGCGCTGCAGTCTGCTGCCATTGCCAAGAGGGCTGTTTGGTTGCGACCCTGAGAAAAGATTGCCTAATCAGGTGCCATGCTGGCCAATTGGCGCGTGCACGTGTGCTGACTAGGCGCGCTCCGGCTACCAGTTAGGCCAACTTCACCGCATGACCCCAAATCGTCCGGGTCTGTCCGTTTGAGATTAAACCAACATACGAGACGACCCAGCGAACGACCTCATCTGTAAAAAGCGTCTGTTTCTTGTCCGTCTCGCCCCATCTTGGGCGCAAATTCGAGCTGGTTTTGCGTCCGAAGCGGACACTTTGGGTTGCATCCTTGTTCGGCCTCGTCCGCTTGCATGCGACCCCTGGCCCACCTGTCGATGAAACCAAAGCAGCCCACCCACCCACCCACCCGTCCCCTTCTCTCTCCTCCTTTTCTCTGAAACTCCTGCTCGACACACAGTTCGACGGCCGGCCGGGCGTTGCCGCGCGCAGGCTCGCAGCCGGGAAGGCGGGGCCGCGGCGAGGCGTGCGCGGCGCCGGCAGGGTCGCACAGTGCTCGGGGCTCGCGGCGGCTCGGCAGGGTGCGGCGGTGGGCGCGGCGTGCAGAGGCGGGTGCGGGGCGCGGCTGCGGGGGCGCGCGCAGGGGCCGGCGCGGGGCGCGGCTGCGGGCGGCCATGGCGCGGGCGTGCGCGCAGGGGCGGGCGGGGCACGGCTGCGGGACGCGGCTTGGAGTAGGCTGCGAGCGGGGCGAGGGCAAGGCGGGGCGCGCGTAGGGGGCGGGGCGGGGCGCGGCTGCGGGACGCGGCTTGGAATAGGCTGCAAGCGGGGTGAGGGCGAGGCGGGCGCGCGCAGGGGCGTGCGGGCGGGGCGAGCGTGAGGCTGGCGCGAGCGGGACGGGGCGGGCGCGCGGCGGCTGTGGCGCCTGCAAGGCCGAGCTAGCATGGCTGAGGCGGCTCGCGGCGAGCGTAGCGTGACCGGCCGAGCGGCGGGCACTGCGCGAGGGCGGCGGCGGCGGGCGCGATGTGAGGGCGGCTGCGGGCGTGGCGTGAGGGCGGCTCGCGGCGGGCGCGACGCGACAGGCTCGCGGCGAGCGCGGGCGTACTAGGCTGCTGCCACTGCACCGGCGTGGCGAGCGCACGAGCTCGCGGGCGGGCAAGGCGCATGCGTGGGCGCGTAGCCGAGGCGGACAGTTTGGGGTAATCGTCGCGTTGGGCGCCTCCACCAAGAGCCGGACATGTGTGTCCATTTTAGCACCCATTGCCACCTCAAACGGACAAAAAACGATCAAACCAGACGTCCGTTTGGGGTCGTGCAGTGGAGTTGGCCTTATCTCCCTGGCTGGCTCTAACCTGGCCCGGTCGGGCTCACTCTCTCCCATCTCCCTCCAATCTCTCTTGGCGTCCGCGTTGCGGCCGCCCGCAGCACCGCACCGCCGTGCCATGGTTTTCGAGGACGAAAGCAGCGACGACAACTCAAGCTTACCGTACATGCGCTCCTCCTCTTCCACTGACAGCCCTAACCAGGTGAGTTCAGTGGAGCTAGGGGTTAGGGTTAGGTTTTTCGAACATGGGGATTTTTGGGTTTAGGTGGTTTTTGATTTGGGCACTTGCTTGGATTTGCTTGCGCATGTCCCTTTTTCCCTTAAAGACCCCGATTACATGGGCCTTGAGCTAGATCTGATGGTTTTCTGTGAGAAGCACTGCAAGGCATCGTAGAGGCTTGTTGCCTTTGAAGGAACAGACACTGGCAGAAGGTTCTTAGCATATGCAGAGCCGGTAAGAATCATTCATAGTTTCATGATACTAATTATGTAGAACATTGCTTGCTTGATACTGGCATAGGAGCTAGGGCTAGGGTTAGGTTTTCAGAATTGAGTGACAATGGTAGAGGCTTGTTTGTTTATGGATCATCCATTGTGGGCTTGACACAATGTAGTGCATATGCTCTTGTACTGATGCTAATAAGTTATATTTTGTAGTGTATATACTCGTGCTTTTATGCTAGATATTCAGTTGATTGCTAGGATTATTTTGTACTCCCTCCGTTCCGAAATAATTGTTTTTCTAGAGATTTCAACAAGTGACTACATACGGAGCAAAATGAGTGAATCTACACTCTAAAACATGTCTACATACATCCGTATGTTGTAGTCCATTTAAGATGGCTAGAAAGACAATTATTTTGGAACGGAGGGAGTAGTGTATATGCTCTTATTTTGTGGTGCACATATTGTTGGGAATAGTCCCCACGGGCGAGACCCGACGTCGTGAGACCCGGTCCCGTGCCTGGTAGTCCTGAACACGCTCAATAGTCGCAGTACTTCCGGGCCTCAGAAAGGTGCCGGCACTTATTTAGATACATTATAACCGAGCACTTTTCCAGCCATCTCAAGCCATTAGCAATTTTAACCGTTGGATGCACTGTTGTGGGTGTTCGTGTCCGTCAGATGCCCCTTGTGCTCCCGCTTGAGCTTTGTTACGCTAACCAAAGAGCGCTGGATGGTACTGGGCCGCTGCTCCGATAACTAATTTGGACGTTTGTCATCAATTTGGCCCAGATGGGCTAGATGTGATGTGTTGAACCTGAAAAAAGAGTATTAACACATCGTCCGCACACGCGCAGGAGCGCAACACTTGCGTGTCGGCGTACACGTCGCGCCTCGCCTGGGCCGAGCCTACAGTCAGGCGGAGAATAGCTCGCATGGACACCACACCTGCGGTCCGACCCACATGAGCTATACGGGTCTGTGTCTCCGGCCGTGCGGGAAACCAAGCATCGGCCGCGATTGGAGTCGATTCGTCGGGGATTGAAGATGCAAATCATAATTGCTACAACCATTACTGGCAAGCGAAGCGATAATTGCAGGTCGGTTACTACCCCCGATTCATCTTCTTCATTTACTCGACCCTTGATAATCTGCATCGGGCAACTGCTCCTTCCCCGTTCCCGTGGTTACATCTGCAACTCCTCCGGAAGCCATGTTCTGCCAGTCGTCCTCCTCCACCACCACCTCCTCTCTCTCTCTCTCTTGAATCCAGATGTCTCTCTCTCTCTCTCTTGAATCCATATGGCTCGTGATTCATGAAGTTTCTAATTTGTGGCAATCTCTTTGCTGCACCGACAGATCAGAGAGACTTCCTCTATCTTAACTTATTTACTACACTGGTGATAGAACAGTATGTATGCTCAGTTTCGAATTATATTATGTGTTATTAGTAGCGTATACGGTACCTCTTTTATCCGACGTTGGATTGACATGTACGGAGAAGTTGTCTTCATATTTAACATGCAGGCATGCATACGTTTTACAACATCCCCAACAGAAACTCCTATTTCCTCTTTACTATGCGTCAACCATGGAGGAAGGAATGAGGAGTTGTTGAAGTTGAACTACTGATCAGGTGCTTCCTCCTCTAATTTAGGCTGTAAGTTGCCTCTGATCCTTGGTTTGTACTGTGCGCGATTTAGTGATGTCGTTTCTCCTTATATTTTTGGTAGCTTTGTGGTTGTTTCAATCGACTAGGAATAAGTTTATCTGATGAGATGATGTTTCAGGTTTCAACCCCTGGTTGGGGAAGAGACGTGAGATCATATCGAACATCGATGACCAGCTCGAGGGATCAATCCCTTTGTGTTATCGTCAGAAAATAAGATGATCTGTATCTCATGAGAAATTTCTCCAGTATGATGATTTCAACTATTTTGTACCTGGGTGGCTAGGTGATTTTGTGACTGCTTGCCTCAGGTGATCTCTCGTTACATGCTATTTAATTTTCTCTTCATGACTTCTGTTTTCTAACTTAAAATTATTCGCGTGTACGATCACTGGATCCCGTTTCTGATGCACAAGTTGTAAGTTTGCTGCTATCTCCCATCCTATGTGTATTTGGTTTGGTCAATTTACGGATTTGTTTAACTGCTAAAATTAGATAGCTTTCTGATTTGTGGTGCTCAGTCTACTTGATCGAAGACAAGGGCTGCTGCACATGGAAAATGATTAAATTTTTGACTCCAGTAGTACCAATGCGTGGGCTTTCTCCATTCTTGCAGTAACTTTGTCTTTTGGCTATGTGGTGGCATCTACATTATGAGCAACTGGGCACATTGGTTCTGTTTTTGGAAAATAAAATTGTACTAGCACGTGTTATTTAAAGATTAGGGTCTACATAGCTATCTACGTATTGGCAAAAAAAATTATAACTTGACGATTCAATGTTGATATGGTGAATTATATATCTTCATTTCTTAGGCGTAGTGATCCATTTATTATTGCAAAATATCCAAAGCTCTCCTGTGTAAAGGAATTAATACAAAATTCTAAGTTCACCTAAAATGGTATGTTGTTAATATTACTCTTGGACAAATGTTTCATGATAAGCAACTATGAAAACAATTGTTATATGATTTGATTGTTATTCTATATGATGTACCTATATTTCATAAACCCTTATGGCATGAATGTAGATGGAAGCATATCACTCAAAGTGCAAAATATACTCCCGCTGTCCTAAAATACCACGGCACTTAATTTTTGGGTGGAGATATAAAAAAATGTATAGAAGTTGCCTTATATTCCTAACAACTAAGTGCCAAATAGACGGGCGCAGCAACGCGCGCCATCAAAGATCTAGTGTGAGTACTATGGGACAACTCACTACGAGGCCCGAGAGAGGTTTTCCCAACTTGGAAAGCAATAATCATCACCATTTGAGAAAAATTCACTGTAGGTCCATGTACTTGAGCTGGCTGACACTTAAGTACCACTACTTCAGAATACCCGAAATACAGTCCATGTACTTGCGCAGGGGGTTCACTTTGGTCCGTATATACGAATTGAGCTACGTATTTGCTGACTTGGCCGAGTCAACCGTTGACATCTGTCCTTTGACCGCCACTTGTGCAGCGCCTGTCCACTTGTGCGTTAATAGTAGATGGCTGGAGGTTTTTTTGCAAATTTGCGCACCTGGTCGGACCGCACCCACCCACTCATTAAACGGCGACGCATCGGACCGCACCGTTTCGCTCCTCTCTCCTACCTCCCGCAACCCCTCTATGCTCCCGCAACCCCTCTCTGCTCCCACCTTTCTCCTCATCGTCGCTGCCGAGGTCAGACGTCGTTGGCGTCGACGGCGGCTCCATGAGCACGTCGTCGGACGCTGAGCCGCCGCCGTCCGCGCCGTTTGAGAGGGGCCTGCGCGACGTGCCTCTTGCTCCTTCGCGTCGCCGTGATGATGCCTCGCCGCCCCTGTACGGTGCGTCGCCGTCGCCAGCAACTCCTTTGCTCGATCTGTGCAATTTAGCTCCCGTAACGAGTTCTTGGCCGCATCAATTGCGCGTAGGAGCTAGGGTTTGGCCGTTTGTTCTAGTCTCTGACGGATTGGGTGTGGGGTGGTAGGGTTTTAGCAGTTTGTGAAGATCTTTCTGACAGGCCAAAAATAGGGCTGCTTCATGGGGTGTTTGCAGTGGGATCTAGGGTTTGGCCATGTTTGCAGAGATCTGGAGTGGTTATGGTTCTTTCTCCTCCCAATTTTTCATCGGTCCAGGGGTCTAGGGTTTAAGCAGTAAAGTTTGCTTTTAGTGTCAGAGTGTTAATTGGTCCAGAAATTGTTGTAATTTGCAATTACATTGTGTCAGGTTGACCAAAGATGGTTGCTTTTCGACCTATAAGATCATACATTTGTTAATTGGAGCCATGAATCTCTGTTTTTCTTTCTGAAATGTCTGAACTTTTTCAACTTGATTGTTTTGCAGGTCACTTAAGCAACCAATTCTCTGTTGAGGTCATACATGGTGGCTACTTTCTGTGTGCTGGCAAGCATAGGGCACTAGTAGAAAAACACCTAATAGTCCCGGTTCGTAAGGGCCTTTAGTCCGGTTCATGAACCGGGACTAATGGGTCGTTACTAATACCTTCACCCATTAGTCCCGGTTCAAACACGAACCGGGACCAATGTGCCTCCACGTGGCCCTGTGTGCAGAGTCCAGTCAGGGGGCCTTTGGTCCCGGTTGGTGGCTCCAACCGGGACCAAAAGTCCATGTTTTTTTTTACAAAAGTGGCTGCTTTAGGGGTTTTGGGGGTTATTTTTAGGTTGTTATTAGCTAGCTAATAGAGAGAAGTGTCCTCTCTTATATCTTCATCCTTGGTTTATCAACGCTGCTGCTATGTTCATTTCACCCGCTGATATAACATGCTCATGCATGCTCGCATCATACATCATCATATATAATAACAAGTCCTACTAATCATGTATCATCATACAACTTCTACACGTTATTAATAATAAGTGTGATCATCATCCTCATAGTCATCGAACCCAACCCTATATAATTGTTCTTAGCACATGATCATCAGTATCAGGTAGGACCTAAACACCCTTAAGGTAAAATAGCATAAAACAATATAGACCCTGACTCTTCATTATGAAGAATGGCGATCATCCTGTCTCCAATTCTTGCCCTTCGCTGCTTATTGCTTCCAAGAAGCTCCTTACGACTGTCCATACATTTTTTCCATTCTTTGATTGTTATGTCTCCATTTCTTTTAGAAACCCGGTATGGACAGTTGAGATTCGTAGGACGACCTGGTCGTATGTTCAAAACATGAAGGCTACCATGCGTATACATCAGATGAGGCACACAATCATTTGGGATTATCTGTTGAAAAACATAGTAATAACTTCGTAGTTAGCAATGATGTACTAGTTTTAGAAGTGTGCAAAAAGATGCACGGATGTTGTAATAGTAAAAATAATCTTACCAGGTATCTCCATGGTAGTTACAGAGTTCAACACGTGCACTAGTGGCACGATTGACCATAATGTTGAGGAGTTTGATTGTAGATATTGTAATTCTCAAGATCAGTACAAAATCTGACCAGATGATTTTTCTCCTGATAAGTTAATTCGGAGCCTTCGATGTAGTACGTTCTGTCTACCATCTTCCGCACATTTTTGAAGAATGAAAATAAGCTGTCAATGGAGATAAGTTGTCAACTATATATTTTCAAATAAACAATATAAATTACTTAATAACTATGTTTAGCTCACATGAGGGAAGAACTGGAGGTGTATCGACAAGTACCCAAATCGAAGGTGTCTCTTGCTCGATTGTAAGATCACCAAGATCCATGGTGACAAGCATACCCTCATCAAGACCATACATATTGCAAAATGCATCCCAATTTTTGCAACCAAAATGGGTTACACTCTGAGCATTGTACAGCTTTACTTGAAAATCCACACCATGATGGGTACTTAGGATAATTTTTTTCGTTTCGAAACTTTCATGGTCTTCAAAACCCATCCTCTCCAAGACATAGCGTCTTGCAAAGCATGGGATAAGATAGTCGAATTGGAAAAGATGAAAAATACACGTTAAAATAGTTGAAGTCGTGCTTAATTACGAAAAAAACTATTGTAAATCGTTATGCATCCGTATGAACATCGCAGGTCTCCTCGAGCTTAATCTTTGAAGCGCCGATCTTCGCCCAGCTCAATGAACTGTCGCACATACCTCGGTCGTCGTGGCACCAGTCGCACTCCCAGGCGTTTTGTCGTCCGATGAGTACGACATTTCCGGCCTACGTTCATAATTTAAATATTAAACTAGATCATTATTATTAATCACGGGTTGACTATCGATGATCGATGTACGTACGTAGCTCCTCTTTCATTCCTGAATGCATTATTATACCAAATTGTGTAGCACACGGGAATGAAGGAGAACTTATCCAATATGAGCATTCAATAAGCAAAACCAATCATAAAATAATCAAAACCAAATCATAAAATAAAGTATAGTATTCAAATTAGCATGCATTCAATAATTATAAGCAAAAGTACATCATCTCTTGGTGTCCGTACATCGTCGAATATTATCACTAATACAACTAGAACCGTAGCGCCCGACGGGTATCGACGCGGGCGGTGGACACCCAAAGATAAGGAACCATCACAGGATCATAGCTCCAGTGAGATCCCTGAAGAACCTGCCAGGTATTGTCGAACCTCCCCTCCAATGCAACCATGTAGCGACGGACGTGCTCGTCCTCCTCGCTGACACGGTGACGTACCACCTCCGCGGTGTCCGGATGCCTCACCACCAAATCCATCGCCCACGCGACCGCCACCAAACAAGGATCGGGTCAACAACGGGCTGCCTCCTCACCAACCTACGTCCCCCGGAAGGTAGCACCTCCCAATACCAACCCGGCGGAGCCCAGTCCCGAACATGTCCCTGATCAAGCAGGCCTCCGCCGTCGAGTCGACGACGACGAGGATGGGGGATAGGCATCGCCGACGTCGACGCGGGAACTACTTCTATATATAGTTAAATAAAAGTAGTTTTATTAATTAAATCAACTATCTAGTTCAACTACTAACACTTACTATAAATAAATAACTAGTACTTACTAAAAACAAACTACTTCATTATATAGTAAAATAAATTAGTTTATTAAATCAACTAGCTAGTTCAACTATATATAAACTACTTCTTATTTTTTTTCCTTTTTCTAAATACTAAAAATCACTAAAATTCTATGAACAAAATTAATTACACAATCTAAATATCACCAAAAAATATATTAACAATAATATCACCAAACATGCATATTCAATAATAATATCACCAAAAAATCTATTAACAGAAAAAATCTAACATAATATGAAGAAATTAATTACTACACATATCTAATCTAACAAAAAGAATCTAATTAATCTAACAAAAATATCTAACATAACATGAACAAATTAATTACTACACATGTAATCTAACAAAAAATTTAATCTAACAAAAAATCTAATTAAATCAACTATCTAGTTCAACTACTAAGCACTTACTATAAATAAATAAGTAGTACTTACTAAAACAAACTACTTCATTATATAGTAAAATAAATTAGTTTATTAAATCAACTAGCTAGTTCAACTATATATGAACTACTTATTTTTTCCTTTTTCTAAATACTATGAACAAAAAATCATTAAAATTCTATGAACAAAATTAATTACACAATCTAAATATCACCAAAAAAATCTATTAACAATAATATCACCAAACATGCATATTCAATAATAATATCACCAAAAAATCTATTAACAGAAAAAAATCTAACATAATATGAACAAATTAATTACTACACATATCTAATCTAACAAAAAAATCTAATTAATCTAACAAAAAAATCTAACATAATATGAACAAATTAATTACTCCAGATGTAATCTAACAAAAAAATCTAATCTAACAAAAAAAATCTATGAACTACATATCTAAATTACTACACATCTAACCTAACAAAAAAAATCTATGAACTACAAAAAGAATCTAAAAAATCTAACAAAAATAAAAAAACGCTCACGTCGGCGTCGAGGCGGTGCGGTGTAGGGGAGACGATGGGCTCGGGGCGGCGCGGGGCAGGGGCGACGAGGACAATGGGCTCGGGCGGCGACAGGACGGCGGGCTCGCAAGGGCGGCGGTTGTTGGCGACATCGGGTGGCGGCGCGGACGCGGGCGGCGATGATGGGCGTCGCGAGAGGCGGCGGCGGGGCGGCGACGACGGTGGACTCGGGCGGCGACAGGACGGCGGGCTCGGCGGCGGCGCGACGAGGAGCAGAGGCTCGGGGGAGAAAGAGATGGGATTTGGCGAAAACGCTAAGTCCAAGATATATAGCAAGAGCATTGGTCGGTGGGTGGCTCCAACGGGACTAATGCTTTTAGTCTGGGTTGGTGCCACCAACCGACCAAAGGCCTCTTTTCAGCAGCCCAAAGGGCGAGAAACAAGACCTTTGGTCCCGGTTGGAGGCTCGGACCGGGACTAAAGATGGTAGTCGGTTGGAGCGACCAACCGGGACAAAGCTGCATTGGTACCGGTTGTTGCCATGAACCGTACCAATGGACCTGTAAATACTTTTTATTTTCTCGCAGCTATTTTTTGTTGATTCTTCCGCAGCTGTTTTTTAGTCCCACCTCGCCAAGTGAGAGGCACTCGCATGTTGTTTATAAGCCCCGAGTGCGAGATCGATGACGAAGAGGCTCAATGCTCCTGCACGTTGGTTAGCTTCAAGCCTTGCGGAATCTGGTAGACCGCACTGAGCTATATGCGGTCAGATTGACACTATTCCAAAAGGCTTGAAGCAAATTAACGAGCATTGCGCCTCTTTTTTATTTTTAATGACTTATTACAACTCAGAAATAAAAAAAAAAAAAATAAATGTAGCAGAAAAGAAAAAAACTATATAAAAAACCACTCAGAAATAAATAGAAGAAAAAATAATTTTGATTAACTTTACTAAAAAAATAGCATAGATCAGATCTGTTCTGACCATTGCAGTCGGCGATGGTGGTCATCTCTTCCGTCAGAGGTGGTCAGCCTGAGGTTGGGTGTTCGGATCTCGGGATCCGTCATCTGGCACCAGCTGCGAGTCAGGGAGACGTAGTTGCCGATGAAAACCGAGCTGACGGCGGGCGATGGCGGCGTTCCATGTCGTTACCATGATGAAGGCATCGTCGTGTGACTACCGTTGACCCACTCGTATTGCTCCGGGGGAAACCCTAGGATTTGGTGTTCCAGACTGGACGATGGCGGCACTGCGGTGTTGTTTCTCTCTTGGGAGCATTGTTTTGTGGAGCGATCTTTGGAAGTCGAGGAAGGAGGTGGAGCGGCCGTCTTGCACGGAGCTTCGTGGAGCTGTCAAGTCATGCCGGCCGACAGGTGCTATGCTTGGTCATGCTTGGTCGGAGGTGCTACGCATGACAGCAGATCCACCAAGGGCTTCAAGTTGTGTAATTTGGTGGTACTTGGCAGCATGGCGCTAAGGTGTATCGATGGCGACCGTGGCGTGTTCACTGTTTTTGCGGGACTAAAGATGAGCATTCGTCCGGTTGGTCCAACCAACCGGGACTAAAGAGCGGCATTGGTACCGGTTGGTGCCATGAACCGTACCAATAGACCGTGTAACTACTTTTTATTTTACGTAGCTATTTTTTGTTGATTCTTCCTGCAGCTGTTTTTTAGTCCCACCTCGCCAAGTGAGAGGCACTCACACTGTTTATAAGCCCTGAGTGCAGAGACGATGACGGAGAGGCTCAATGCTCCTGCATGTTGGTTAGCTTCAAGCCTTGAGGAATACGGTAGACTGCACAGAGCTACGTGCGGTCAGATTGACACTATTCAAAGGCTTGAAGCAAATTAACGAAAGCATTGCGCCTCTTTTTTATTTTTAATGACTTATTACAACTCAGAAATAAAAATAAAAAAATAAATGTAGCAGAAAAGAAAATATATATATAAAAAACCACTCAGAAATAAATAGAAGAACAAATAATTTTGATTAACTTTACTAAAAATAGCATAGATGCTTATTTTAATGACTTATTACAACTCGTAAATAAAAACAAAAGAATAAATATAACGAGTAAAAGAAAAAAATAATATAGAAAACTACTCGAAATGAATAGAAGCAAAAAATAGTTGTGATTAATTGTACTAAAAAGGAACATATATGCTTATTTTTAATGGCTTATTACAACTCGAAATAAAAATAAAAAATATAGCGAGAAAAAGAAAAAACTATGTAAAAACTACTCGAAATGAATAGAAGCAAAAAATAGTTGTGATTAATCGTACTAAAAAGGAGCATATATGCTTATTTTTAATGGCTTATTACAACTCAGAAATAAAAAGAAAAAAATAAATATAGCAGAAAAAGAAAAAAAACTATATAAAAAACTACTCAGAAATGAGCAGAGATGCGCTTATAGAGGAAATTCAACTTAAATTCATAACGAATTTTAAGAGAAATCCGTATGAATTTATGCTAAATTCCCTATATAAGGGCATCTATTTTCATTTTCAGAGGAGCTCAATAAGGTAGAGAGGGAGGGGCTTATAAACCGGTCTGATTCCCCTTCGGTTGGCGAGGTGGGACTAAACTTTGGTCGCAACGGGGACCAACCCTTTAGTCCCGGTGGACGGCTCGAACCGGGACTAATGGGCAGCCTTTGGTCCCGGTTCAAGCCACCAACCGGGACCAATAGGTCCAGACAAACCGGGACCAATGGCCCACGTGGCCCGGCCGGCCCCCGGGGCTCACGAACCGGGTCCGATGCCCCCATTGGTCCCGGTTCTGGATTGAACCGGGACTAATGGGCTGGACCAGCCTGGACAATTGGCCCCTTTTCTACTAGTGGGGGTTATGACAAAGGTCACTCCATTTGGTATGATTACTGTGACATAGATAATTGGACACCTGATGTTGTTGCCAGTCTAGTGGAGGAAATTGGATATGAGTTTGAGGGCAGGATCAGGGCTTATTGGTGTGTTCCTGGGTTGACAGTGTACAAGAATGGATTAAGAGAGATTAAGATGGGAGACAACACTATGACAGAGAACATGAAGGATTGTGTTCTTAATGGGAATCATTTCCAGCAAATATTTCTTGATCATGATGAGAGCCTGAGATCATATATTTCTCCTATTCCTGTTCATTCTGATGATGAGGATCCTCCATTTGCCAAATTCAGTGGAAGTAGGCCAAAGAAAGAGCAAGTGCATGATCAAGAGCATGAGGAGCAAGAAGAGCAATAGCAGCAAGAGGAGCAGGCTGAGCTCACTGTAGTGGAACAGGAGCTGGCTCAACATGATCAAGAGCATGATTCTGATCAAGATCATGAGCAAGATGAAGCAGAGTCAGAAAGTGGAGCAGAGTCAGAAGAAGATGATTTCATACCAAGTCCACCCCAGCCTGGAACTACTTACCTTTCATCTCAGTTTGGGTTTAGGGCAAAGAAATCCTATAGGTTGTTGAACATGGATGCAGCAGACACAGTAGTGCAGGATTCAGATGAAGATTATATTCCACAAATTGTTGATTCAGACATTGATCTGCAGGATGATGATGACTTGTTTGACAAACATGTTGATTGTGAGAAGGGCAAAGGACCAACAGTCCAAGAAGAAGTTGATGATCCTACTGAAGATGTGGATATTTGTCTGCCATCCTCTGATGAAGATAAGGTGAAGCTGAATTTCAAAAGTTTTAGAGAGGAAGACCTGACTAAACCAAAGTTTCAAGTTGGCCAGACCTTTGGATCTGTTGAGTTCCTTAGGAAAGCTATCAAAGAGTACAGCTGTCAGGAGAGAGTTGACATTAGGTGCCCTAGAAATGATAGGAAAAGACTGAATGCCATTTGTGAAGATGGGTGCCCTTGGACCTTGTCTGCATCATTTGATGGGAGAATCAACTGCTTCATGATCAAGAAATACAACCCAAAGCATACATGCATAAAGAAATGGTGTGTTAAGTCATTCACTTCTCCTTTTATGGCTGGATAATATCTTGATTCTTTCAGAGCAGATGAAAACATGAACATGAATTTTTTTTCAAGGGTGGTTCAGAAAGATTGGAACATGACAGCAACAAGAAGCAAGCTTAGAAGGGCTAAGAGGTTAGTGAAGAAAGTTATTGAAGGTGATGAGTTGGAGCAGTACAACAGCATGTGGGATTATGCACAAGAATTCAGAAGATCAAACAAAGGGGGTTCTTTCTATGTGGGTGTCAGTAATGGCATATTTGCAAGTTGTTATTTCTCTCTAGATGCCTACAAAAGGGGTTTCATGCAAGCTTGTAGGCCTGCCATTTGTTTGGATGGATGCCACCTAAAGACAAAGTATGGAGGTGTTATGCTGTGTGCTGTTGGCATGGATCCTAATGACTGCATTTACCCTCTAGCTTTTGCAGTTGTTGAGGTAGAGAACACTGACACATGGAAATGGTTTCTGACAAATCTGAAGAGTGACTTGGAATTGTAAACACAGAGCCATGGACTATAATGTCAGACAAGCAAAAGGTCCTGATCAAGGGAGTGAGGCAGCACTTTCCTGATGCAGAGCACAGACACTGTGTTAGGCATATCTGGCAGAATTTTCAGCAAACACACAAAGGAGATGTTCTTAAAAACCAGCTATGGAAGTGTGCAAGGAGCACAACACAGAAGCTGGGCTGCAAGCATGGAGGAAATGAAGGTCATAAGCCTAGAAGCATACAAGTGGCTTGAGCAGCTACCACCCAACACTTGGGTTAGGGGCTTCCAAAGAGAATTGGTCAAGTGTGATATCCTTCTGAACAACAACTGTGAGGTTTTCAACAAATATATTCTTGAGGCTAGGGAGATGCATCTCAGATCAATGATTGACAAGATCAAAACACAGCTCATGGTCAGGTTCTACAACAAAAGAAAAGAGGTAGAGACCTGGCCTGGTTCAATATGCCCAAAAATTAGGAAAAGAATTGAGAAGAATATAGAGCTGTCAGCTACATGCATGGTTTCAGGGGCTGGTGATGGCATCTTTCAGGTTGACAACAGCAACAGGACATACATTGTTGACCTGAAGGAAGAAAGTTGTACATGCAAAAGGTGGGATCTTAGTGGAGTTCCATGTCACCATGCAATTGCATGCTGCATACATGAGAGGATTGATCCTGAGAGTTTGGTGCACTCCTATTACAGTATAGAAGCATTCAACCTAGCATACAAACCCATTATCAAGCCTTGCAGAGATAGGAGTGAGTGGCAGAAGATGAATGGCTGTGAAATCAAGCCACCTGTCTTTGAAAAAAGTAGGGAGGCCTTCAAACAAAAGTAGGAGAAAGCAGCCTTATGAGATTGAAAAGAAAGATGGAACTAAGGTGATGAGCAGACATGGAATCACAATAACATGCTCATACTGCCATGAAACATGCCACAACATCAAAGGATGTAATCTCAAAAAGGCTGGCATTTTGCCAAATCTAGCAGAGAGAATAACAAGAAGGGGTCCAAGGGCCATTCCTGCTGATATGTCAGATGATGAAATTGTTGTGGCACAACAAGATGATGGCCAAGGTACACATGAGGAGGTTCAGGTCACACAAGATGATGGCCAACTTACACAGGAGGAGGTTCATGTTGATGACCAAGTTACACATGAGGAGGCCCATGTTGATGGCCATGATACACATGAGGAGGTCTTTGTCACACAAGATGATGAGGTCATTGTCACACAAGATGATGGAGCAGATGCACGGTCGTTTTCGAGCAAATTCTCCACTTTTGTCCTTTAATTTTGACCTCTTTGTCCAATCATTTTGTTGCACTGATGTTTTCATGTGATGTTTGTTTTGTACAGGTGCAGGACTTTGGATTTACAATGCTTCATAGGATGCAACAATCCAGACCTGTGTCTAGAGAAGAACCTGAAATCATGTTGCCAGATTCCTCATTCATCTCAAATGCAGCCAGTTCTCACAATGCAGCACAGACAACAACATCTACAAATGAAGGCAACCTGACCATGAAGTTGCTTTAGATGAAGAGAGACAAAGAAAGACAGATGGCAGCCAGGAGAGATGCAGCACTTGAGGCCATGAATGAGATGGCAGAGAAGAAAGTAGAGGAGGCAGAAGCAAAAAGGCAAGAAATTGCAAGGAGGAAAGCAGAGTCTTCACAAAGAAGAAGAAGAGCAGCACAAGAGAAGAAAGCTTTGGAATCTGCAGCAAGGAAGGAAGCTGCAGCAGCAAGAAAAGCTGCATTGCAAGAAGAGAAGGAGGCCAGAGCCCTTGAATCAATGGCAGCTAAAGCAGAGGCAGCACTGAAGAGAAAAGAAGATCAAGAAGCAAAGAGAACTATGGCAGCACTGAAGAGAAAAGAAGATCAAGAAGCAAAGAAGATACAACAAGAAGAGGCCAAGAGATTAAGAGCTGAGCAGAGGAAGCAGGCAGGACCAAGTGGACATGTGCCAAAGAAGCCGAAGAGAGTGAACATGTTTGATGAGTTTAGATGATTCAGTGCTTTTGCACTTGTAATTTTTTGGCCAAAAACTTGAATGAGACTCTTTGAAACTGTTGGAGTTGGGATGATTCAGTGCTTTTTGCACTTGTAATATTTTGGCAAAAACTACAATGAGACTCTTTGAACTGTTGGAAATGTGAAGATTCAGTGGCTTCATACTGCCATTCAAAAGTTAAACTGTTGTAGTTCAGTTGCATACTTCCTGCATAAAGAGAACTCAAATTCAGTTGCATATTATTCAGTTGGAGTTCATTGATTTATTCATTGTTGGAGTATAGATAATTAACTGCATAAAATTAAAAAATTAAAACAAAAAAGGTTGGCCTGGTGTCGAACCCAGGACCTGTGGTGTGATAAACAAGGTGCAATGCCAGTGTGATAGGAACGGTGCTTTGCTCAAGTGTTACTTGACAACCTACTTAGTATATTTCCACTCCCCTCCAAACTACTTAACTGAATTTTTACAGTTCACTGAATTCAAAGATATCTGAATTGAGTTTGAAAAGCTAACAGATTTTTTACAGTTGTCTGAATTGAGTTAAGACAGAATTCAGTTAAGACAGAATTCAGTTAAGATAAAGATTCAGACAAAAATTCAGCTAAGATTCAAAACCTTAGCAGCTACTTCTTTTGGAATTATTGCCTTATATAGCAACAAGAGATTTTTTGTATTGTTGCCTTACATAGCAACAAGATTGCATCAACACCATTACATACCAACACAGTTCTGCACTTTTGGATTACTGCCACTTTTGCATCAACACAGTTCAGCACAAATATAGCATCACAGCCAGTTCAACACTTATATAGCATGAACAGCCAGTTCAACAGAGTTCAACAGACAGAAATTACAAATAACTTATGTGCTTAATATACAAGCACACCTAACAAACTAATATTTTATAACTTATATGCTGAAAATCAGATATTTCAGCATACCTAATCATCTGAATCGCATCTTCTTAATGCCTTCTCATCGCAATCGCATCATCTTGATTCTTCAACTTCTGGAGGCGCTCCGAGCGGCGAACCTCCATGTCAGCTGCCACCTTCCTCTTCTTCTTCCTATCTTGCTGCGCTGCGACGTCCACCTATGCTTGAAGGGCCAGCACCACCTCCACCTCCTGCTTGACGATGTCAGGAACATCTGGAAGAAGCTCGACGTCAATGGGGTGGTGCTTGTCACCCTCCCTGGCGACGAGCACCACCATCTGGACCTCCTGCTTGGGGACGACGGGCGCCGCCACCTTGACCTCCGACTCGTCGTCAGAGAGGACAATCACCTCTGGCTCCTCCCAGCCAGTCGGCCAGGACGAGTCGGCGGCGTAGCCAGAGTCTTCATCGGAGCCAGAGTCGTACTCCGAGTCGGAGGAGATGTACTCCGAGACGTCGTCGCGCCCGAGGCGGTCGGGCTGGTAGTGGTCCCAGTACGCCGTGTTAACAGGCGCGGGGAGGGCCAGATCGACGTTGTGGACGCGCTCCGTTCGCGAGCCAACGCGCAACGGATCCGGCTGGCACGGCGCGGTGGCGGACCGGTACATCCACCACCGGGCTCGCTGCCCCGGGTTGTCGGAGCGCGTCTCCTGCATCGCGAAGCGGAGGACGAGCGCAGGAGCGATACCTTCGGGGTCGTCGCAGGCGCGGTCCATCTCGTCGTCGGTCATCACCTTCGGGAGGCCACGCGCATGGCGGCGCAGCATCCCAATACTGGGGAACCACTTCCCAATCTCCGTCAGGTCTGCGCGCATCGCCCTGTTGCCGCGTGCGAGGTCATCGATGACCCTCTGCCAGGCGGGGTTGTTCTCCATGTACGCGGCGGCGGTGTGGTGGTCGGCGACGAGGGTTTCTTGACGGCTGCGTGGGGGTTTGGTGCGGGGTAACCGAGGCGACGCGGTGGACTGAGGGGAGAGTGGAGAGTGGAGCGGTGGGTGGGTGGGCTTAAAGAGCAGACAAGGAAACGGAAGAGGCGTGAGCCATTGGGCCACTAGCAACTGCTAAATAGGTAAGTTAGTACCTGCCCTTGATCAAAGCACTACTTCTTACCACACTGGCATTGCCACCAACGTTCAATACCACAGGTCCTGGGTTCGAGACCTAGGCAAAACTCTTTTTGTGTAATTTTTTTTTCTTTAAGAAAAATTTGTTACAGGCATACAAATTCAGTCATACAAAACAGCTACTGCAGACATATAAATTCAGACAAATTCAGTGTTATAAAACAGCAACTGCAGGCATAAAATTCAGGATAATTCAGTCATACAAGACAGAGATAGTTAACTTCATTTTCTTATCTGAACCAACTTCAGTTTCTTATCTTAACCCACTTCAACTTCAATATCTTATCTTAACACAATTTAGCTGACACAAATCCAGGAGGAAAGATACAAAGTGGTTTTTTTTACAATGACACAGATTCAATCAAATTCATTCAGCATGCCCTTCAGCTTCCTTATCTTCTCCTTGGTGGCCTCTTTGTGTTTGAATAGGTCACCAATCATGTACTCAAGCTTCCTTTTCTCATGCTTCAAGTCATCCCTCTCTTGCCCGCTTGGTCCCTCTCTTTCTCTGCTTTAACCACGAATAACGATGAATGTTGGTTCTTGACTTGTCTCGCAATCTTCTTCTTCTCAAGTTCTTCCTTTAGATCAGTCGAGTAAGTTGTCTGCTGCCTAGTTGGCTCATTGCTCGCTCCTTCTCAGCCACAATCTTAGCAAAATCAAGCTTGAAATGCCTCAACTCATTCTCCATCTTCTTCTTCTCTTCAAGAACCTTCAAATTTTCTTCAAGACTCACAACATTACATACGAGCCTCTGCTTTTTCTCCTCTTCATACATGGTCCATATAGTAGCTAGGATCATCTTCAGAGCATCAGGCCACTCAGGGTCAACCCACTCAACATATCTGCATTTGGGTACTTCCTAACAATTTAGAACATACAAAAAAGAGATTTAGTTAACTGCCAGTATTCGGTACAAAGAGAAAAATGTTTAACAGTGTCAAATGCAAAAAAATTACTAACCTTTTGTGCACAAGCTAGAAACCTTCTGCCAGTATCAACAGATTCAAATGCCACATTCTTCTCACACAAAGATCCATGCCCACATCTAAAGCTAGGCAGATCTGTAGCCAAGCCACTCCATTCCTCAAAGGATATTGTGGCAGGTGGCTAAACAAAAGAGAGACATTTGGAATCAATTGAGAGAGAAACCCTAGCTGAGAAACCCTAGACTGTGTTTGTGTGAGATTGAGGAGCACACTAACCTTGCTGGTCACAGAGTCATCTTCAGAAGAACTGGGAAGATCATCCCAGGACACCATGGTTGCTGCTAGCTGAAGATGACAAGGGGATCTGTTGGGGCTATTGGACTGGTGGCTATTGACGGGAGAGGATGAAGGGATCAGTGGTGCACGAACTTGAAGATGAAAGATGAGGAGGAAGAAGGGGATCTGGTGCTGGTGGTCGACTGGTGGACCAAAGCAACATGTAGAGTGCAAGTTGGTGGGTGGGTGTTTGCAGCAGGTGCAAGTTGGTGGGTGGGTGTATGCAGTAGGTGGTCGACTGATTCACTTACTTCATTTAGTACAGCAAGTAGTTTGGAAAGTTTGCAAAGTTAGTTCAGTACAACAATTAATTTGAAAGCAATGAGGTTAAGTACTATGAGGTTAAGTACAATGAGGTTAAATTCAGTTAACTATTTAAATTCAGTGAACTGCAAACATTCTGTCAGAATTAGTTTAAATTCAGTGAACTGCAATCATTCTGTGAACTAAATTCTAACTACACTTCTGACATTAGTTTAAATTCAGTGAACTGCAAACATTCTGTCAGAATTAGTTTAACTAAATTCAGTTAACTATAAAAATTCAGTGAACTGCAAACATTCTGTCAGAATTAGTTTAACTACACTTCTGACATGAAATACATCTGTCAGTTTTTTCAAAGCAATTAGGTCTAGCATTTCAAAGAAAGTAGGTCATTTTATCCATTACAACAACCATTACAACTTAACATTACTGAGCAAACAAAAGCAACCATTTTAGTATGCTCAGTTTACACACCTGCACCTACTGAATTAACAACACTTCACTTCTTCATAATTAAGGTGAAACACATCACACAAAGCACTATAACAAAAGCCATCACCAGCTTTAGCAAAGACAACAAAATCTCTCGCTTAACCCTAAAAGCATAGCAATTTGCTGCTTGGTAGCATACTTATTCTCTTTGGAGCTGCCATAATTATCTCTTCCACCGCCTCTCCCAGCCATGACCCTTCCATTTGTGCCTCTACTCGCCATTAATTACATCCTCTGCCTCTCAAGCTCTTCCCTCTTGTCCTCAACAAGACCAATTGCATCTACAAAGAAGATCACCAACGGACGCCTTGTGTCAACCAGATCTGCACATACTTAAGCTCCGGTGCGAAATCACAAGTGACCTGATTAATCAGTGGCAAAATTAGTTAACCAACTGCATTGCTCTAAACTACTGCTGCTCTGCTTCATTACTAAAGTGAGCTGACACGGCATGAATCTACTAAACTGGCACTTACATGGTGGTTCACGCACTTGTAGAAGATCCATCCATCGTGCTCATCAGTGCTAGACCGGTAGAACCTCACCGCCGCCGCAATCCGGGCACCGATCGATGGTACAAGAACGGAGCGCCACGCCTTGCCGAGCGGATGGAGCTGGAGGGCGACATGAAGGAGGAGACAGAGGGGGCGGAGGAGGGCGTCGGCAATGGCTGCGGCGGCGGAAGGCGACGGCGGCAGTGCGGACGGGAGTTGGCTAGGGTTCAGAGCATAGGTAGCGGAGAGAGCGAGAGGGAGGAGACAGGAGCGAACTGGTGCGGTCCGACCAGGTGGGTGGGTGCGGTGCGACCAGGTGCGCAAATTTGCAAAAAAAACCTCCAACCATCTACTATTAACGCACAAGTGGACAGGCGCTGCACAAGTGGCGGTCAAAGGACAGCTGTCAACGGTTGACTCGGCCAAGTCAGCAAATACGTAGCTCAATTCATATATACGGACCAAAGTGAACCCCCTGCGCAAGTACATGGACTGTATTTCGGGTATTTTGAAGTAGTGGTACTTAAGTGTCAACCAGCTCAAGTTTTGTGACCTATGGTGAATTTTTCTCTCACCATTTATAGTAAGAGACGGGTTAAAGAGTACAACCCGGAGAATTCTGTAAAAGCATAAACTCGAGCTATTATATAAAGGGAGTTCCTGGGACAAGGAGGTTAGGATACGATCCCTCGAGAACTAGGTAGCGAAACACCGTCCTCGTAATCGAGATCATCATCTGTAGCAATCAAGCAGGAGTAGGCTTTTACCTCCACCGTGAGGGTGCGAACCTGGGTAACTCGTGTCTTTCTTCCAGATCAACCCGTTCAAGCGATCACCTAGCAGCGATGGCCTCAAACTTAGTTCTCTCACAAGGACATCTGTCGTGACAAAACCATGACACATATGCTCTTGTACTGATGCTATAATTACTCAAATGAAATGCTAGTGTTTTGAGGGCCAAGCGACAGTAGGGAAAAAGTCCCGCTACTGACTTTCTATATCAAAGCAAATACAGTCACATGCAATGCTAGTCTTACTTTGTAGTGCACATGTTTCTCTTCAGCTGCTATATATTCAAGTTAAATGTTGTACTGATGTTAACTTTTGTTATTTCGGTGAGCAAGTGCATTAGTTAATTTGTAGTGAACACGCTCTTTTACTGTTGTAAACTGACTAATGCATTTGTTAATTTTGCAGGAAGGTCAAAAATGCATGTTAGTTGAATGGGTTGATCACAAGTGGCCTCCAACAATGCAAAATGCATTGTTGAAGCCGTGGGCAATGTATGAAGATAGCAAGAGTGCTAGGCAGAATGAAAATCTTGAAAGTTCTCTAGTTATTCACCATATGAGAGGAGGAGTTTTCAAGGAGGAAAGTGTCCATATCGAGAGGTCTGGGTGCCCGGAGGCATTCTTGAACATTTTTCGAAACTCAAGAATGTTTTTTTACAAGTTCTTCACAAATTCCTGAATTTTTTTGGAAATTTCCCAAAAATGTTTGGATTTTTGAAATTTGTTCATGTTTTCAAAATGTTCGGAGGTTTGGCATTTTGTTCTCTTCTAAAAAATGTTCGATATTGTCAAATTTTGTTCACATTTTCAAAAATTCTTCTCAATGTTAGAGAATATTCAAATTTTATGAAGAAAATCATGTTTTAAAAAAGGAAAAAGCTTAGCTTCCACCGGCGGACGCTCGCGTGCCATCCACCGGCTCGTTCATGTGACGCGTGTCTTGCCTGGACGGTTTCATCTTTTTCTTTCTTTTGGTCAACTTGACCGCTGAGCGCTGTTCACTGTCCTCTACAATATTTTCTACAACAAGCTATATGTTGCAAGAAAATGTAACAAGACTTATGTTGCAGAAACATATTGTAAAAATAAAGAAATTGCAACAAGAGCTCTATTACAAAAAAAACTGTAAAAAGATATGTGATGTAAAAAATCTGCAACTTGATATACGTTGCAACAAATTCTGTAACATGGCACATGATGCAGGAATTTTCTGCAACACGACCAGTGTTGCAATTATAAAAAGTGACGCTCGGTCGCTCAATCCACTTGATCCGATGGCTCGCGAGCCGGCTGACCTTTTTAAAAGATTCACCGGCCTACGCATAACAACCGTTGGATCGCCTTGATCCATGCGTCGTCACACACGCTCGCACACATACTCTGTTATTTCTCTTGTCAACCACGTGTCCTCTACCTTATCCTGCAACAACGTTGGTGTTCTGAACCATAATAGCGAACGACGACTGCAACTTAGACAATCTTTTGTAACATCAACTCTGTTGCAAAAAAAAACTGCAACAAAACCGTTGTTGCAAAAAACAAATCTACAACAAAAACTCTGTTGCAAAAAAATATCCGGCAACACATCTTATGTTACAAAAAATATATCTGTGACATAATATTTATTGTAAATGTTTCCGCAACAAGACCTTTGTTGCGAAGTAAAGAGAGACGTTGAGCCACACGATTATGCCACATCGAACGACCCACGAGGCGGCGTATCTTTTTAAAAGATCCGCCGCTAAACGTCCGCCATCTCCCCTGTGCGCCACGTGCCAACGTGAGCCTGCACCACGCTCTAATTTTTCCTTATCTCCAACGAACAGACCCCATCCATATCTTTCTTCCCCAACCTCTTCTCCCACCTCCACCGCATCAAACCAAACGTTGTTGCTTCGCCACCCGCGCCCGTCCTCTTCTCCTCCCTCCTCCTTTCCCTCTTTCCTCTGTGAGGCATGGCGCTGCCGGAGCACTGTTGTCACCGTCGTAGAGGAGCACTGGTGTGGACATGCATGGCTGTCGCTTCCTCAAGGCCAGCTACAAACGTCGATACTGCATGCAGCAGCAGTTCCTGCAACAACGGCGTTGTTGCAATGGCGGCTGGGACCAGGTGAAGTTTTCTGCATCATGTTCTTTGTTGGGTAAAATTGCAACAAGGGGTTTGTTGCAGGAATATAGAGAAGAGGTAAGAGATGCTGCTGCAAATTTTGCAACAATGGTCTTTTGGAAGAATACAAAGAAGAGGTTGTAGATATTGCAATTTTTGCAACGGAGATCTTGTTGCAGGAATTAGGTTCGCAACAAGAGTCTTGTTGCATGAAAAAAGGAGAATAAATTTTGCAATTGGGGTCTTGTTGCAGGAATTAGGTTCGCAACAAGAGTCTTGTTGCAGGAAAAGGGAGAATAAATTTTGTAACTGGGGTCTTATTGCAGGAATTAGGTTCGCAACAAGAGTCTTGTTGCAGGAACTAATGAGCGGAGCTGTGCCTGGACGGCGGCGTACAGGGGGATTCTGTTTCTGAAACAGAACGGATGTTGCAGGAAGTAATGACCTGGTCAGTTGCGGGTGATGGTTGCATCCAACGGCTATCAGGTGTCTAATCGAACGGCTCTCCGGGTGACGGATGTTTCTAACACATCCGCCGGCGGACGCGTAGCGGTGCCCTGGGCGACGCTACGCGTCCGCCGGCCGATTTTTTAATTTTATCCGTCACCCAAATGGCCGTTGGATGCCCGACCTGGTAGTCGTCGGATCTACTGCCCGTGCCCCGCATGTACTAGTTATTTTCCGCAACAACCGCTCTGTTGCAGAAACAATAGCACTCTTACCCCCCGGCCCCTGACAGATGTGCGCCCCGCGCGATTTCGCAACAAGAACAATTCTTGTAACAATGCTCTTGTTGCAAGATCTGGCCTTCTCTGATTTCCTGCAACAAGACCTTTGTTGTTAAACCTCATCTTCTATAATTTTCTGCAACAGGACTCATGTTGCAAAACCTCTTCTTCTTTAGTTTTCTGCAACAAGATCCTTAGAAAAATTGCAACAACATCTCCCGCCGCGTCTAATTTTCTGCAACAACATTTTTCACGCGTCTAATTTTCTGCAACATCTTCCACGTGTCTAATTTCTGCAGCAAGATCCTTCAAATATTACAACAACATCTTCCGTTGCGTCCAGTTTTTTGCAACAAGACCCTTGTTGCAAAAAATAAACAACATCTCCGCCACCTCTCGTCCCGTCCGATAGACACAGAATTAGCCATCAGATCTCCCCCAATCGTGCGCGCCGTCGGTTGTTGCGCTTCTTCCTCCGATAGTGTGAAGCGAGCGGTCCGTTTCGTTTCTCTATTTTTTTAACAATACTCTTGTTGCGAAACCTTCTCTTCTCTAAATTCCTGCAACAAGACCTTTGTTGCGAAAACCTCCTCTTCTCTAATTTCCCGCAACAAGTCCTTCTTGTTGCGAAACCTATTCTTCTCTAATTTCCTGTAAGAAGAGCTTTGTTATGAAACCTTCTCTTCCCTAATTTCTTGCAACAAGTCAGCTGTTGCAAAAGCCATATGCGAGCGGTGCCTCACATATGCGAGCGGTGCAGCCCGGTAGCTTAGAGCGCACGCGCGGCTGATTCACATCACCGCATGGGGCGGCTTTCAGCATCTACGCCTACTCGCAGGCCGCTGCACCGGCCATCGGCCATGGCGCGCTTGTCGTCGCGGACGAGGTGAATGTTTGGATGAAGAGATACATGTGTATAAGCATGCAAGCTAGGTGTGTAGAAAATGAATGAGTAAAGAAAGGAATGAGCGGCTCTCCCTCGTTAGCTGTGGAGATAAGGAAAAAAGATGAGCGGTGATAGACAGCCCACTGGGACGCGTGGCGCGCGTAAGAGGTGGCGGACGGATGAGCTCTAATCAGCCGGGTGAAGGCAATCTTTTCCCTATTTGATTGGAGTGTCAAAATTTGGTTTGCATTTTAAAAAATGTTCATTTTCAAAAAAATGTTCAGAATTTGAAATACCGTTCGCGTTTTCAAAAGAGTTTAGAGTTTCAAATTTGTTCATGTTTCTAAAAATTGTTCGGAATTTATAAATTTCTTCGTGTTTTCAAGAAAGTTTGAGGTTCAAAAATTCTTTTATGTCTTAAAAAAAATAAGTTTTGAAAATTCTTACATATTTCAATTTTTTGTTCTCATTTTTAAAAATTTGTTCCAATTTTTCTAAAATTATTCGCATTTTCGAAAGAAATTGGAATTTAGCAAATTTAAGGTTTTCTATAACCTTTTAGCAATGTTGAATTAGGCCTCTTTTGTTTTTTATATTTCACGCTACCCAAACATCACAATCTATGTGTCAGTTCGGCTAGCTAGAGATGTTCCGACCTCAACAGAACCTCCCGGGAACGAATCTTGGCTCTCATACATTTAGGGGTGAGATAATTACACGTACAGTCCCTGTGCTCTCCGGCGTGTAACACGACAGTCCTCAAACTCGTGAAATACTCCACTATGGTCCTCAAGTATGTGGATACGCTCCAAAACGGTCCCGACTACGTCTCACGATACGCCTACAGCTCAGCCTGGTGCCATGTCAGCATACAGTAGAAGCATGGGGCCCACATGTTAGTACAGAGAGAGGAAAAATAGCAAAATAAATTGCAACACAGAGGTTCGAACCTGAAACCTTTGCATGCTGATTGTAATGTGCGCACAAGCTAACCACAAATCACAATTGTGATCAGTTTTAATTTCTGACCTATATATAACACAACACAGAAAACAACATATAGTGTGCCTCCATCATGTTCCTTTTCCACTGTTTTTTTTCAGGTTCACATTTATTTATCTTTTTCTCATTTAAGAAATAAATGTAAGGAAGTTTTACATTCAAAAAATTGACCACGTGTATTTCAAAACATGTTCGTGGTGTATTAAAATATTATTGTGTAAACTCATTCTTGCATTTCAAGAAACACGTTGATTTTCTAAATACAAGTTGAATTTTTTAATACGTTTCTAAAATTATTATTTTTGTGAGAAAACTTTCAATCTATTCATCTTCAATCATGGCAATACAACGAACACCAGAAATAATAAAAATTACATCCAGGTCTGTAGACCACCTAGCGACGACTATAAGCACTGAAGCGAGCCGAAGGCGCGCCGCCGTCATCGCCCCTCCCTCGCCGGAGCCAGGCAAAACTTGTTGTAGTAGACAGTCGGGAAGTCGTCGTGCTAAGGCCCCATAGGACCAACGCAGCAAAACAGCAACCGCCGGCGATGAAGAGTAGTGTAAATCGGAAGGATCCAGCCTGAAGAAACACAAATGTAGACGAACTACGACCAGATCCGAGCAAATCCACCAAAGATAGATCCGCCAGAGACACACCTCCACACGTCCACCGACGATGCTAGGCACACCACCGAAATGGGGGATAGGCGGAGAAGACCTTATTCCATCTTCAGGGAGCCGTCGCCGTCTCGTCTTCCTGAGCAGGATGCCAAGATACACACCCTAACAAAACTTGAAGAAACATGTAAAAACAGAGCCCTCCCACCGGCAAGGGTCGGGATCCACCGCACCGCCATGGCCCTAAGGCCACCAGAGACGAGGCGGATCGACGCCGGCACCGGCGAGAGGCAAAGGAACACTAAGCTTTTTTGGGGGAGGAGACTAATTTTTTAATACATTTCTAAAATTTATTATGATTACGCAATAATTTTTAGTACATGTTGTCAACTTTTTAAGCAACTGTGTAGTTAGAAAAAACAATATACACGGTAACTGTGAGTGCTTGTGGTCCTGAATGAAGATATGTAATTATTATTTTTAAATCTATATAAACTTAAAAAATTTCATGTTTACCTATTTTAGTTAACCAATAATGAAAAAGAAATGAAGATTTTAGATACACGATAATTGTGTATTTGTAATTATTGTAAAATTTTCTTGCATTTCATTTTTAAACGAAAAGATAAAAAGGAAATGTAAACACGAACTTGGAAGAAAACAATAAGAAAACTGGTAGCTGGGCATATAATTGGCAAAAGTATAACCATTTCCTAAAACTACTATAAACATTATTAAAAATATACGTTGTCAATTTTAAAAACAATTTTGCGCTTGAAAGAAAAACAATGAGGATGCACAACAATTGTGCATGCTTGTGGTCCTGAATGAAGACACATACATTTTTCTTACATTTTTTAATCCACATAAATTTAGAAAATGTTCATGTTGACATGTGCAAGTGTACATGCCGACCCAATTTTATTTTTTATATTAAGCTTTATAGACAACTACTCCCTCCGTTCCTAAATATTTGTCTTTCTAGAGATTTCAACAAGTGACTACATACGAAGTAAAATGAGTGAATCTATATTCTAAAATATGTCTACATATATCCGATGTTTTAGTTCATTTGAATGTCTAGAAAGACAAATATTTAGGAACGGAGGAAGTAGTATAAATGTAACACATGTCGCTCTTGTGGCTCGCTCATGTTGCCGGATGGCCTGGGCTCCCAGGTTCGAATGCAATCGCGCGTAGTTTATGTTTTTGAGTTATACTATTCACATCTCGCGTACTGGCATGTGGGACCCATATTTCTGCTGTGTGCTGATGTGGTATCAGTCTGGACGTATTACGTAGCCAGGACCATCTTGGAGCGTATTTTCATATTTAAGGACCGTAGTGGAGCATTCCGTGAGTTCGAGGACCATCATGTTACGCGCCGGAGAGTACAAGGACTGTGGCCGTAATTATCTCATTTAGGGGTTGTTTGGATTCCATCCAACAGTTGCCAAGCAAATATTGGACGTTGAGCAAGGGCAGGGTGCTCGCGCGGCTAGTTGGGCCTGGCCCATCTTCTGTTTTTTTTTCTAGAAAAAGCTGATAAAAAGTTAGCCTTTGTTCCAGATTCGACCCAGGGACCTAAAGGGTTCGCAGAACAACGCAGCAACCACTCGGACAACAACCCGCCTGTGAAAGTTTACTTCTTTTTCCTATTCTTATTCTTTCCAAAGATCGCGATGCCCGTGTATTTTTTCTTTTTCTTGTTTTTTCTCTGTTTCTCTTTTGTTTCCTTTTTCTTTTGCAAATGCGAACATTTCTTATTTTTATTTTTATGAATCAATGAACTCTTTTTAAATTTTGTGAACTTTTTTGAGAATTGATGAACTTTTTTTCAAATCCGTGAACTTTTTTCAAAACCCAGTGAACTACTTTTTCAGAATGGATGAACTTTTTTCAATTTTAATGAACTTTTTTTAAAATCAATGAACTTTTTTCAAAACCCAGTGAACTTCTTTTTCAAAATGGATGAACTTTTTTCAATTTTAATGAACTTTTTTTTAAATCATTGAACTTTTTTCAAAACCCAGTGAACTACTTTTTCAAAATGGATGAACTTTTTTCTATTTAATGAACTTTTTTTTCAAATACGTGAACTTTTTTTAGAAAGTGATTTTTTTTTCAAATCCGTGAACATTTTTCAAAACCCAGTGAACTACTTTTGAATTCGTGATTTTTTTCATTCAAATTGAATGAACTTTTTTCCTAACCTCGTGAACTATTTTCAAATTCGAGATTTTCTTAATTCAGAATCGATGAAAGTTTTTTCAAGTCAATTAACTTGTACTGAAGGAAAGAATAAGTAGACTTGTTTCCTGACTGTACACAAGAAAGTCAAGCGTGGTCCAGTGGTTAGCACTCTGTGCTGTTGACATTAGCGGTTGGAGTTAGAGTCCCGCTTCTCTTGATTTATTCTTTAATTTTTTCATCGCGTTGGATTTTTCAGCAGATTTCTGGCCGGCCCGCTACGCCTCGCAGGCGGCCCGCTACGTCGCGCCTGCGAGCGCCAGCAGCGCTAACGGGTGCTTAAAGCGCTGAGTAGGAGCTCCCATCAAACTGCGCCCCACTCTACGCGAGGGGTTTGACCCCAATGGGCCGGCCCAATTCGAGCGCGGTATGTGCGAAGAGCCGTCTATTTTCCGCAAAGCTCCCTTAAAGTGTGTGTTGTCTCGTTGAACAATGTTTAGCGCGCTAAATAGGAGGTCCCACCACCGTTTCTTACCGCTCTGTTTGCTGGGTCAATGATTCACGGTTGACCAGATGACTTTTTAAAATAAAATTCCAGGATTTGGAAAAACTCTTCTAAAGTTCATGTAATTGTTTAAATAAAATCATAGATTTGGAAAAAAGTTTTCCAAACCTGAAAAATGTTCGTGAATTCAAAAAAAGTTAGCAAAATCAACAATGTTTGTGAATTCGGTTTTTTTGTGGAATTTGAAAATTGTTCGTGGGTTTGAAAAAGGTTCACGAACTAAAAAACCTTCACGGATTTGAAAAAAGTGTGCTAATTTTAAAAAGTCACACATTCAAGAAAATATTCATGGATTTGAAAAAATTACATGTATTCCTGAGTGAGAGAGAGAGAGAGCGGTCGTGCGTGTGCATGAGAGGCATATCACAACATGCCTACAATAGATAGAAAGACGGCCTTTGGATATTGTGGCCTGCTCGGATAGCATGCTCTAACCTATATGCCCGACCTTTGAACGTTACGCGGGAGCAACTAATTAACAAGCGCTCTTTCGGGAGCCTCGCAACGATCAGCGCCACTTAGCGCGCTCACAACCATTCGTCACGTGTCGCGCTCTAGGCGCTTCCTCCGGATTTTATTTTTTTTATTTTTATGCACGCGTTTTCTGCTTTTAAACGGTTTTTTTGGTTTTTTTTTTGACGTTTTGGTTTTCTACGGGTCTTCCCTAGCTTTTCGATTTTAAAAAAATTGATAAAAATAATTTTTTTGCGCAAAAAAATGCAATTTTTTTTCGCGAGAGTCACGGTTCTGTTTTCGCGAGAGGCATGGTTGTGCTTTCGCGAGAGGCACTGCCGTGCCTCTTGGAAACAAAAAAAAAATGTATTTTTTGTTTTTCTTTTCTTTCGCGAGAGGCACGGTTTTGCTTCCGCGAGAGGCACGGTTGTGCTTTCGTGAGAGGCACATGCGTGCCTCTTTCGGAAAGAAAAAAAAACACATTTTTTCTTTTTTTCTTTCGCGAGAGGCACGGTTTTGCTTCCGCGAGAGGCACGGGCGTGCCTCTTTGGGAAAGGGAAAAACACGTGTTTTCTGTTTTTTTCTTTCGCGAGAGGCACGGTTTTGCTTTCGCAAGAGTCACGGTTGCGCTTCGCGAGAGGCACGGGCGTGCCTCTTTTGAAAAGGGAAAAAACGTGTTTTCGTTTTTTCTTTCTTTCGCGAGAGGCACGGTTGTGATTTCGTCAGAGGCACGGGCGTGCCTCTTTCGAAAAGGGAGAAAACCCCGGGTTCCCGGTCGGTTTTTTCGTCGGTTTTTCCCCCAGGTTTTTTCATGAAAAAAAGTTCGTCAAACCCTATCAACATGGGATCTAGTTTTGAAGATCTCGACGCGAGGAATCCAATGGCGAAAGCGATTCGAGATTTGAACGCATGGTTTAAGAGATAAAACGTTTTGAATAAACGGATCTACGAAAAAAGGAAAAACTCCCAGGTTGCGACAAGTGGCGTACATGCAGCGCGCCACTTGTCGCAACCTGGGGGAGTTGGAGTGATCTCCGCAAGGAGTACTCCGTAATTAGTGATTTCGACGTTACGCCTTGCCGGATGACGTGTTTTGTATTTTCTCATTTGTCGTGGAAGTGCGGTCGGGCTTTCTATGGATATGATCATCATTGTCTATCATTGGTTGGCAGTAATGAGTTATAGAATTAATACTCCATATGGATGTGCTCGACACGAGGCAAATTAATATTTCATCATTAAGCATGTCCATCATTTCGCCTTACAATGTCCTTGTAGTACATGGGTGTAACTTGGATAGCATGGTTATTTCGTTGAGGGAATGTGAAACGTGCAAATGTCACCTTTTTTCATACCATAGTGGAAAAGCAATAGGTTCCATTTGATACAATTTATTAACGTGTAAATCATCAAGGAAAGCTATGGGCAATGATCATCGTCAAGGCAAATAGAAACACAATATGAGCATAATCATTTGCAAACAGTTGAGAAAAAAATATTGTAAATAGTTTGTTTAACTTTTGGCCTGCAATGGATCTCTGCGCCAATTTGGCGCAACAGGTCATCTAGTGAGGGTAAACCCTAATCTCCCTCTCCACTCCCCCTCTCCTGTGGCTGTTCACGTACGCACCTCCCACCACATGTCGGCCGTTGCCTTCCCCTTGGTGTGATGCTGTTTGTGAATGTGTGCGAGAATCCGGAGGTGCGCATAGAAACACACACAACCAAAATGTGGGTCGAGGAGCATCCACGCATCCGGGGGCGAAGAGAAGGGTTTGCATGAGAAGGCGGGCGGGAAGGAGACGTACGAGGAGGCGGCGGCGGAGGACCATGACACCATGAAGTTTTCCAAACGATATCATGCCTAATTGCGCCTAGGAAACATATACGCAACGTTCCCTGACCACGGGAAGGGCCATGCATCTCAGATAGGTCCGGATATCCAAAGCATTAATTGTACACTATCTTGAAATCAATGACTTTGAAAGTGCACTGTTCATGCCAAAAAGATCTACCCTTCTCCGTGCATCACTGGAACACACCAACTTTCACTTTTTTGAATTTTCCCTTGGACTTCATTTCCTTTCATAATCTTTAATTGGATCTAACTTGATTTTTTTTTTTGCATGGAAACTTGATTTAATTTGGCCTACCTTCTTTTGGCCAAATTTGTGAAGTAAAACTAGGTATCTCTTCTCATGCCCAAGGCACTTGACACATTTCTTTCCAAAGCCCACAACCTTGGGATTATCTTTTTTTCTGTTGTGGTTTGGCGTGGAGATAGCTGTGGATGCTTTGGTTTCCTGATGCTTTAGTTTTACTCGTATGTTGACTTGTTTAATTTCAGTTAACCGAATGAGCGCTCAAATTTCATTTGGACTATTTTTGACGGGTAAAAGACTTTATTTCTCATAGAATGGTCATATCGTTTACATGAAGAAGAGAAATAAAATCCGGGGTAGAATTCTCCCACAATCCAGACGATCAGCTATCGAATGAATATCTAGCTAAACTATTAGCAACTTGATTCGCTTCCCGGAAACAATGTTTCATTCGGACTATGCGTCAGCACTAGTTCTCTAAACATAACTGAAGAAATCGACACCTTCTCTAAAGACAGCTAGAGACGGACGGCTAGGATGCGCTCCAGTTACGAAAGATCAACGCCTATCGAAGACCAAGGGCTCGCCTGTTTAGTGTCTGGCAATGGCTACAGTTAACTGAAGTTAACTGCTGAAATTTCAATTCCTCCAATAAGTAGCTTCCACCATTCGTGGGTTGGGTTATCATCTTCTTCCCCAAGTATTATTATCTGTAGATAGTGCTAGAACAAGATTACTAGGGATCCTACAGACAAACTTTAGTGTTACCTCATACTATGTTTGACTGATTCAGTTTCAGTTAAACCGAATGAGTGCTCAAAATTTTGCAAAATATTCTCCAGTTCTACTATTCGTCAGTACACTAGTTCTCAGAACTTCCTGTCTCTGAACATAACTCAAGAAATCGACACCTTCTCTGAAGAATTCGACAGCTACCAGGGAGACGGCTAGGATGTGTTCCAGCTATGAAACATCAACACCTCTATGCTTGTGCTTGCTTAGATACATACTTGAGTATATCAATGAAACTATGTACTTGTGCTCGTTTCCTTGTCAGAGCATTAGTAAATGGAACTATATATCCGTTAATCTTTTTGTTCTTTTCTGACTCTTCAGTTTTGCCTCAAGTGTCGACTGTTTCACTTTCAGTTTAACCAAATGAGTGAGCTTCCTTGCTACTAGTGATCATCCTTAAGCTTAAGCTTACATTTTACAAGTGATCATCATTGCAAATTCTTATACTAGTATATGCTATGGCCAGCCAATACGTATAATTGATCATTCTTTGGTGCATATGTTTGTGGTTGTTTCCTTTTGTATCTTGCAGTCCTTAAAGCACAGTCTGATTCGTTAGTGATCTTTTGTTGTTTCCTAATGTTTTGGTTTTAACTCATATCAGTTAAAGTGAATGAGTGCTAAAAGAATTCGGACTATCCGTCAGGACACGTTGTTTGAACTTTCCATCTCTGAACATACCTGAAGAATCGACACCTTGTCTGAAGAATTCGACAACTACAATTATCAAGACGCGAACTGGTACGGTTCCAGGGAAACGGACGGCTAGGATGTGCTCCAGTTATGAAAGATCAACGCCTCTAGAAGACCAAGGGCTCCCCTGTTCAGTGTGTGACAACGGCTAAACTCTTTTTTTTTGCGGTGTAACAACGTTAACAGATAACTGAAGTGTAACTGTTGTACACTTCAGTTAACTCTGTTTCACTTTCAAGTGCCGACAGATTTGCACCAAGCGCCTGGGGTTGATTTGGAGGCGGCTACCAGGGAGCCGGCGGCTAGGGTGCGCTCCACTTATGAAAGATCAACGCCTCTCGAAGACCAAGGGCTCCCCTGTTCAGTGTCCGACAATGGCTACAGTTGACTGAAGTTTTTTTTAGAACACACAGTTAACTGAAGTTTAACTGCTGTAAGCTAGTTAAACTTCAGTTAACACTATTTTTTCTTTTTGCGGAGGAACAGTTAACTCTGTTCACTGCGTGTAATTTCAGTTATTCCTGTAAATAGCTTCCTTGATTCGTTGATCGGGTTTCATCTTCGTCTCCAAGTATTACTATCTGTAGCTGCTACTAGAACTAGAACTAGACTACTTGGTAGATCAGATCAGGTTTCGAGACTAATATAGAAAGTGAAAGGAAGAGGGAAATCCTATTTCATTCTCATTGCATGCTGACATAGAACCTCTGGGTATCAAATGCTCAATAAAGGTTGCACAGAAGAAGTGACTTTTGAAAGAAAATTAAGAGCAAATCTTACAGGTAGCAGAGAAGCACTCCTAAATAAAAAGTTCAGATTTGGACAGGTTGACTAGGGCGACTTTCACGCCATTCATATCACTTGAGAATTAACTTAACCACTCTTGAATTCATGTAACATTGTGCTGATTATCCCTATGACAAATTGGCAATATAGCTGCTCACGAAAATTTTCTTCTCTTCTCCAATGGGTCCTCTATGAAAGATGGTCAATTCGCCTTGAAATCCTTGAAACCTGATAATTCGATAAATTGAAGGCAAGCATCCTTAAGCTGGTGGCAGTTATGTTGGTGAGCTAAAGCCAATGTGGTTGTCACAGTGTCCTTGTTCAGATCCTCGCAAAGGATACTTTGGCAAACCAGCTTGAGCCTATCCATTGCATATCTATCCGCAGCAACTAGTAAAAGTCGGACCATCTCAGTATCCTCACCGCTAGGCAAAGAGTCAGTATAGATGAAATGGAGCATGGCCTTGAAAACAGCAGGTTGCATGTCCTGGACGATTATGCACTGCCCGGGCATCGCCTCCTGCATTGACCCATAGAGCTCTTCTTTCAAAACAGGCGACCGCATAGCAAGAACAAACATATGCGCTTCAATCATCTCTCCTCCAACAATGAAACTGACATCAAATCCCTCCTTTTCTTCGAGCAGCTTGGCAACATGGTCAGTCATGTCAGGTGGTGGCATGTCGATTTTGGGGTATGATTTGGTTTCGGTAACATGTGGCCTCTTGAAAACTGTGACGATGCATTCGATTGTCAGGCGATCATCCCTAAGGTACACGGATCCCTCGATCTCACTTCGCCTTATGAAAATAGGGGTCAGTGGAGCAAACCTACTAATATCACCGGACCTGAAAATCCTAGGTCCTGTTTTATGCATTGAATACGAGATTCCAGTGCACTGGTCCACCAGCCTCATGTCGCAGGACGCCCGGAGTTCAGTGATGCACAAAAGCTCGAGATAAACTGAGATGTAATCTTGGTCTTCTCCTTTGTACCCATCAGGGAAGAAGCGTACAGCCCAGTTGTGGTTGCCGACCACGAAAACCCCGGACCGTATGTAGCTGTTGTCGTCGTGGCCCATACCTCTGTGCTTGCTGTAACCCAAGATATCGAAAACATGTGTGCCTTGAGCCTCCTCAAGTGGGGTGCACATAGACACCGTCTTACATGTCTTCATCTGGCGACGAGGAAGATTGCCGGCACAGAGGAGAAAGAATCGCCGCGACTGCACCGCCAATGCTAATCTGATGGTGTGATGGGAAAACGCATTAATCCGTGAGGAAAATGGAGGGAAAGAGAATCAGGATACGTGGGACTGATCGTACCTTCAGGCCTCCGATGGTGACCGGAGATTGTGGAAGAGGCGGCGGCAGTGCCGAGGATCTAGATGAAGTCGCCTCAACTTTCCTTTGTTTTTCTTTTGTGAGAATTACTATCCGTGTGGGGAGGAAAAAGGAAAGGAACCTCGCTAGGCCTGGATTTGGGCGACTAGTGCACGTTCAAGAAACCCAAACGGGCCCGGATAGGATATTTGAAACGCTGCCGGCAAGAAGAAAGAACGAAAAATAAACGCTCTGTAGTTCAAATACAAAAGGATATTGGAAGCCGTCAAACGCGGGAGCACGTACGCCTCACGAACGACCATCCTGCACCGACCGCGGTCTCCTGCCAACTCGCGTCCCGCGTCACGATCTCACCGTGTCCAGGGAGGAGATGATGATGTCGACACGACGCCTGCGGCTGCGTAACACGATCCAGGGCAATCACCAGAGATTATTTTCCCAGAGAACACAAACGTGTTTTTTTTTTAATGTGGTTTTCTGTAGCTTAGGCTACACGGTACCCCTTATCTTTGCTCCATTTATGCATCAAGACCGTGCAGACACATTTGTCTTTTTTGTTTCTCTCAAACAACACAACATATGAACTTTAACTTTTGCAGAACAACAATACATTCTAACTACAATCTTGGAAAAAAATTCAGATTTTTTCATGCATTTTAATGCTTGAAATAATATTTTTATTCAAAGAAAATCTCATTTTGTATATTTATATCAGACCAAAAAATCTGAAAGTTTTTTCACACATTGATGTTCTAATGTTTGTTCGATCTGCAAAGTTTGAAGTTCATATGTTGTTTCGTTTTTGAGAAACAAAAAAGAAAAATCTTCTCGTTGTTAGTTAGTTGGAGAGTACGGATCTCAAAGCAAGGTTGGAGGGTTGAGGATAAGAGGTTCCATGTAGCCTGAGCTACAAAGAAACTTTGTGTTTTTTTTTGGAAAACTTATCGGGCATCTCCAACTTGGACTCTTAAACCGCCACAAGCGTTCGGACCATATGGTCCGGACGTGTTCTGTCATACAAGTCGGTTCTATATCAGTCTGTAGGCCGTCCGGGCGTGCTTTCGCGCGCAAACCAAAGACAAACTAGGGGGCACTTTGCCGCCATCCGGACCGCTGCCACGTTCGCTTCTGAATACCCTGGCCCACTCAAAACTCTCCTTCCTCGCCCACGTGCATTCCCTTCCGGCGCTAGCTACCCGCATTCATGTCGGTCTAGAGCAGCCGGTCTGTAATGACGCCGGCCCAGAGCATGGCGTGAACTTTCACTGGTGCCGGCATTGAAGCAGCGCACCGTCCGAAAGGCCTCCCGCGCCGCGTCCCCGGTGTCCGCTCCCGTTCAATGATGGAGGGACGTTTACTGTATGGGACAGGAGGGATACCTACCACACCCGTTCAAAGCCTGTCCATCTGTATGTTGCCTGCCGAGGAACCAACTCCGATGCCGCGCATTGACGCACCGGGACGCTTGGCCTCATCGGAATCCGTTATTTAAAGGTGGCCACACCCAACTAAACTCAACACCACATCACTTCTGCTCCACACCCCCTCCCCTTGCACTGCATCTACCATGCCCGCAAGCTCTAGCGCGACGTGCGAGAGCCGTTCATTAGAGTAGAAGCACGAGGTGGCCGCCCTTGCAGGTGCCTGGCAGACTTGTCACGCCTACGAGATCGAGCACAACATGCCGGCCAGCTCGCCCGAGGTCTCCGACGACGACCATATGGGCCCCGACAACGATACGACGCTTGACCCCATGCCTGTGCATGCCGGCCTGACCATGGAGCAGGCTCCAATGCACTACGACACCGCCATGGCGGAGGAGGAGCAGCCTTCGCCTGCTCCTATGCTGGTGTTCTGGCAGACGCAAGAGCATTAGAGGTGCAACCTGCTATTCCTCAAACAGCACTGGCTGGCGAATGGCCAAATCTACAGCGAGCGCGCAAGCGAGGAGGCCGTGGCCGTCATGGCCGTGTCGAATCCAAATTTCTTTCTGGAGCAGCGAGCGCTCTACGAGGCCACATGTGCTCAAGGCGCTTCTCGCAACGCAGAGCTGGCACAGCCGAACGCGAACGTGACCACACATGCGCTAGCGGCGCAGGTGGGCGAGGACTCCAATGCTGCCAGCAGCGCGTCCTATGTGCTGTCGCCCAACTTTCGGGGGCACATGTGGCAGGTGAATAGTGACAGACCATCCACGTCCATCATCGACCCCACATCCACCAGCGTCGGCGAAGGACAGGTCACGGACTCCTTTGACGACGAGTAGGGCATGGGAGGCGGCGGGGCATTGTGCCCAAGTGGATCGGTCCATCTCCCATGTTCTACTCTTCCTTGCGGGAGGCCGCTCCTCCACTTAACGAGTCTTGAACACTACCACCACTCATAGAGACGGTAGATGGAAGATGTGGTCGCTGATGCGGAATACAAATGAAGTGGACGATGGGCGCCGAGTAGGGTCTGGCTGCTTTTTAATGAAAGGTAGTAGAAATTAAAAAAATCGCCCTACGAGGCTATGATCACTCAGAACAATATGAAGATGCATCTGAGGTTTGGATCAATGACCGTTACCAACTTTGGAGTGTAGTGTAGTGTAAGTAGAAAAGTCGGTATAGATCATAGTTGGAGTCCCACGAACCGTAGATGAACGATCCCGCAAACCGCCCACGCACGATCGATCCCTCGAATAGAAGACCAAAAGCATGACCTCTCTACTTGGTTGCAAGCGTACGATTTTCATGATCAGACCATGCTTCACCATCTAGAGCTAATCGTCGCTGGAGAATTAGAGGGAGCATATTAGAATCACACTGGGTTTCTAATTATGAGGATTGAGGATCTAGGTCAATCTGTAATTGATCAACTAGGGTCAACTAGAACTAGAACTAGAGGAACTACAGAAGGCTCCAAAACTTGTGTGTTCAAAACGGCCAATACCTCAAGTATTTATAGGTTAGAGGGGGAGAGAGGGGCTGCCACCAAGGAGGGAAAGTCCCTTCTTGGGGTACCGGCCAAAGGAGGGAGGAGGATGCCTCCTCCCCACTCCAATTCAGCCTCTCCTATAGGAAAGGGGATGCCTCACCTCCACTTGGGCCTTTGTGGTCCAAGTTGCCTTCCATCACTTGGCCTTTTAAGACCCGTTGATATTAAATTAAAAATAAAATTCTCTTAAAAATTACTAGATCCTTTTATTATTAATTTAACATCACCAAAAACATTTTCAACCTATATATTATTTATCAGGAATACCCGGTATTGCCCGATAAACTCCAAAACACTTCCATTGACACCAGGATGCTTTCGTTCCTCTCGGAACTATTCCAAATATTAATGAAACAATTCCACAAATAAATCCTTGATACTCTCGTCCTACTAAGACTCAACAAATCATGATTACCTTAAGCTTGTGATCCCGCAGTATCACGCCCAATATGCAGTTCTATCCTCGAGGACCTCGGAGGTTCCACCAAGGATAGAAGCGCATATTTAAAACGCTTTACAAGGTGAATATAATTACATCATACCATGTACATAATAGATGGGCACACAGACAAAGGCAGACAATCGCCACATGAATACATAACAAACACCATATAGAAGAGCATGATCCGACTATGGGAGAAATCAAACAAAAAAAACGAACGACATCAACCCTGCTAATCCCAGGCTGCCGACCAGGAACCCATCCTATGATCGACGAAGAATAAGAAGAAGCAGAAGAAGCACTCCAAACAGATCAAGCATCAGGGCGCGCCCTGTTGCCCTGTTGTCTCCTTGTTAGCCTTCTGGTCTCCCCCCGAAACTTCTAGGGTCTCTTATGTCCAGAAAAAATCGTCAAAAGTTTCATAGCGTTTGGACTCTGTTTGGTACTGTATTTCTAGAAAAGCAAAAACAAGCAAAAAAAAACAACTAGAACTTGGCACTGAGTTAATAGGTTAGTCCTGAAAAAGATATAAAATAACATATAATTTTATATAAAGCATCCAAAATTGATACTATAATAGTATGGAACAATAAAAAATTATAGATATGTTGGAGACGTATCAGAGAATCACGTAAAGCCTCGTGAACGGCACCTCCACACACAAGAGCAAATACTTGCACCCAACGCGAGTAAGAGGGTTGTCAACCCCTTGACCTGTTACTTGCGAGGATTAAATCTTGTGGTGGTAGATAGATAAATTGCAAAATAAAATTAAAATAAATAAATTACAGCAAAGGAATTTTAGTTTGATATTGTGATAAAGGTAGGCCCGGGGGCCATAGTTTTCACTAGAGACTTCTCTCTCGAACACATAGCATACGGTGGATAAACAAATTACTGTTGGGCAATTGATAGAAAAACACATAGTTATGACGTATTCACAACAATGATCATGTATATCCAGCATGCATCTATGGTATTAAGTTCATAAAAAATGGGGTAACGCTTTAAACAAGATGACATGATGTAGACAAAGTAAACCCAATCAATATGAATAAACCCCGTTGTTTTATCCTTAGTGTCAACAATACAAATACGTGTCTTGTCCCCTACTATGTCACTTGGATATTGAGCACCGCAAGATTGAGACCATTACAAAGCACCTCTCCCACCGAAGATAAATCAATCTAGTTGGTCAAACCAAATGGATAGATCAGAGATAAATACAAAGCTATAACAATCATGCATAATAAAATTCAGAAAAAGACTCAATTACTTTCAATGAATATTCAGATCATAAACCCATAATTTATGGGATCCCAACAAACACACCGCAAAATAAGATTACATCGGATAGAACTGCAAGAACACCACGGAGAACATTGTGTTGAAGATCAAAGAAAGAGAAGAAGCCATCTAGCTAGTAGCTATGGACTCGTAGGTCTATGGTAAACTACTCACGCATCATCGGAACACAACAATGATGAGGTAGAAGCCCTCCGTGATCGATTCCTCCTCTGGCAGAGTACCAGAAAAGGCCTCCAGATGGGATCATGGAAGACATAGACTTGCGGCGACGGAAAGAGTTTTTCGGGTGGCTCTTTGTTGGTTTTGTAATATTTCCAAAATTATAAAGGTGGAATTGTGTCAAGGGGTGTGACTGGGGGGCCCACAAGCTCAAGGGGGTGCCTAACCCCTTGGGGCGCGCCTTGCAAGCTTGTGGCTCTCTCGTAGCTCTTCTGGCCTCCTCCCGAACCTTCTAGGCTCTCTTCTGGTCCAGAATCATCGTAAAGTTTCATGGCGTTTGGACTTCGTTTGGTACAGGCACTGGGTTAATAGGTTAGTCCCAAAAAATGATATAAAATAGCATATAAATGCATATAAGGCATCCAAGATTGATAATATAATAGCATGGAACAATACAAAATTATAGATACGTTGGAGACGTATCAGGTCGTCACTTCCCTTGTTCTTGCCAGTTGCAAGATTAGATTTGATAGTGATAGGCAAAGCAACAGAAGTAAAAAGAAAATAAAATAAAGCACATGAACCAACTATAGGATTTCTTAGTATTAATGGAAAATGGAGCCGGGGGTGGGTGGGTGGGTGGGCATATGTTCATAGAGCCATCTCTCTCATAAGCATAGCAAAAGTGGGTAAACAAATTACTGTTGGACAATTGAAAGAATTGCGCATAGTTATGATGATCATCCATGGCATAATCATTACATAAGCGTTACGTCCGTGACAAGTAGACCGTTAATCCAACTACTATACTACTATTATTCCACCCCAAGACCGCTATCCAGCATGAATGTCAAAGTATTAAGTTAATGACAAACAGGGTAATACATTAAACAAGATGACATAATGTAAACAAAGTAAGACCAATCAATATGACAAAACCCCGTCATTTTATCATTAGTAGCAACAATACAAATACGTGCCTTTAGCCCTCCTATCAAAGGGCAAGATTACTGCAAGATGGAGCTTAGCACAAAGCACCTCTCCCGCTGAAGATAAATCAATCTAACTTCAGCCAAAGTAGATGGATAGATCGGAGACAAATACAAAGCTATAAAATTATGCAACAAAATAAATCTCAAGAGGCTCATATAAATTCAATGAATAATCTGATCATAAACCCACAATTCACCGGACCCTGACAAACAGACTGCAAATATTACATCGGATTGATCTTAGGGAAGATCATTGTATTAAAGATCAAGAGAGAGAGAGAGAGAGAGAGAGAGAGAGAGAGAGAAACACATCTAGCTACTACTATGAAACCGTAGGTCCTAAAGGAATTATGCACACATCATCATGGAGGCAGCAAGGTTGATGAAGATAGCCTCCCCAATGATTCTGCCCTCTGGCAGAATGCCGGAACATGGCTCCGTATGGGATCGCGTCAGAACAGGGGCTTTCGATGGTGGAAGAATTGTTTCGGGTCTCGCTTTAGGCGTTTGTGAATATATGTGAATTTATAAGCCAAGGGTGGCACGCCCTACCCCCAGGGCGCACCCTTGGCTTGTGGGTCTTCTTGTCCTTCCCCGAAGCTTCTAGTGTCTCTTATGTTCCAGAAAAAAATCGTCAAAAAATTTAGTTATGTTTGGACTTTTGTAGGTATGGATTTTCTGGAAAACGAAAAAGAAGCAAAAAATAGGAACTGACACTAGGCACTAATTTAATAGGTTAGTCCAGAAAATAATATAAAATGGCCAAAGCATACAAAAGTGATAATACAATAGCATGAGATAATAAAATATTATAGATACGTTGAAGACGTATCAGCATCCCAAAGCTTAATTCCCGCTCAACCTCGAGTAGGTAAATGATAAAACAAATAAATTTTTGATGCTGAATGCTACACTAGTGCAGAACCGGGCATTAGCACCGGTTCGTAAGGCCCTATAGTGCCGGTTACATAACCGGCACTAATTAGTGGTCACTAAAGCCCCCCCCCCCCAACCGGTGCTAAAGGGCGACCACGTGGCACGAGCCAGCTCCGGGGACCTGGAGCCCTTTAGTACCGGTTTGTAATACCAACCGGTACTATAAGGTTTGGAGGGTTTTTAGTTTTATGATTTCTTTTTCATTTAATTTTGTGTTTCCATTTTAATTCTTTTTCGTTTGCTGGTATTTTACGATACTACACATTGTACACGTTATGCATATATATATATATATATATATATATATATATATATATATATATATATATATATATAATTTCTAGTACAACCAATCATGCATATATATATCACATCAATGTCTCACAAATTAAACCACCATATTAATTAATTCACACATACACACATGTACAGATATATACAATTTCTCCTACATATGAATGTTGCCTTCGGAGCCAGTCTAATTGGTGCCTTCGGAGCACGATGACAATTGAAAGTGGTTTTCATTGGGGCGGTAGCGGGTAATAGAATTCTCCATTCGGATTTATGACCTGGTCGAGCAAAAATCCCGCTATTTCCTCTTGAAGTGATTCTACGCGCTCCGTTTCTATGAGCTTCTCCCGCACCTCTTTGAACTGTTAAGAAGGAGATCAATATGCATGTGTATTAGTTGTGTGACTAGCTAGATATCGATAATGGTGTAAAAATTGTGAATAGTGTTCTGACAAACGTACCCATTGCTGTCTTTGAGATCTGCTCCTTTCGGACGCCATCATGCGAATATTCTCGCAAACGCAGAATGCACAGATCAGTACCACATGCTCGCTTGTGGTCTTTACGAGAATGGAATTCGATCAGATAAAAATTAATCAAGCATGATATAATTAAAGAGATGGCAGCTAGCTAGCTAGCTATAGCTAGTACTACTTAATTACTTACCTTGGGTCGTAACCATTCAAGCTTTTGTTTCCACGGGCCGGGCGTGACGTTGATGAATCTTGCCCAAGCCCTGCCCGCCGACAAAGAAAATGAATAAAGGAGTTATTAAATAGTTCATACATGAAATGACGAACTAAATAGGCCGAGATATATAGTTAATAATGATTGAAATTACCTGTTGACTATCCCATAAAAGATGTTAAAGTCAGTGTTTTTTGAGACTAGTGAGTCGAGTACTTCAACTGTTCCGTCGTCAACTTTAATGATACACAAGACCCAGTGAAATCTGCATATGCACACACGTTTACATGTCTTAATTAAGCGGGTATATGTTAGCAAAAACATGTAGCTAGCTAGTAGGCAAAAACAGAGAATTTGTAGTACAAGACAGTGTGACTCACCCAAAGTGGTAAGGAAGTAGTATATCTTCATTGTATTTGAGGCGCTTCAAGAACTCTAGCATGCTGCTTTCTACTTCCTTTGCATGATGTTCATTTATCTTCCATGTGAATTCATTAACGGTGTTTGGGTCAATGAACCCAATGCCATAGCGTCCACCTTTTCTCATTTCATATATCTTCATCCTGCATAATACCACAGAAAAGAATATATATAGTGAGGATAATTACAGGTAATGATTGATCTCAAAAGGATCACTACAGCTAGCTTGAGACTTAAATTATAGAAAGAAATCACTTGAGACAATAGCAATCGCGATAGATTTGTCGAGTGCTTCCTTATTGTATAACTGAAATAGTTCTAAATACTCAACGGACCCAACTTTCTCATGGTAGTAATGGTCCTCCTTGACATTCACCATGAGGGACACTCGATCTGAAATCTTGGTCATGTTCATGTACCATTGATGCAATTCATACATTCTCGTTGGGAGGTTCTTGACCTTGTCTGGCGCGACCAAAGGTTGGCCCCGGACATATTGCCATTTTACTTCATCCTCTCTAAGCAAAGGCATGAGCTCGATCTCGAGGAGTTGTCCAATAGTGATGTTGAGAACTTCAGCCTGCATTATATGCTCCTCCGTTATTACCACATTGCCCACCTCGAGAACATGCACTATTTGCCCACAATAATATTGGGGGCGCGTACTGTCACCTGTTGTTGGCACAACAAGCGAGGGGATCGATTGCGCCGCCTGTTCTCCCAGCTGGGGAATGGTTTTCCCGCATTTTTTGGCAGCTGCTTCTTGTTTGCTCGATCCTGATGTAGACCTGCTCGCCTCCCTTTGTAGACGTGCTCGATTTAACTTCCTGATGTGGCGCTCATAGTCTGTGTCAACAGACTTGGAAGCTGGTGGTTGAGCCATACGAATGAAGTGGTCAATCGTTTCCTCAGGCACTTTCTCCCTTGGCGGTGGTGGCGGTTTCGGTGCAAAATGGGCTTCCACCTCAGCCTTCGATATGGCTGTGATTTCCTCCACGGACTTGTCATAAGACCTCTGCGGAAGAGGCTTCAGGATTGGACCATATTTATACCGCTTGCCTCCGCCTGTACTTCCAGCTGTACTACCTCGACTCGTACGACTACGACCAGAGCTGCGGGGTGTCTCTGCGATTGCTGAGGCGGCGGAGATGGCTGGCGGGACTGAGTTGGACGAGGAGTGGCCTGAGGTTGTGCCGGATTTGGAGGAGGAGTGGACGTCTGACGCTGTGGCGGACTTGGAGGAGGAGGATTGTCCTGACACTTTGCTGGACTTGGAGGAGGAGGATTGTCCTGACACTTTGCCGGACTTGGAGGAGCGGGAGTATGCTGACTCGGTGGCGGACTTCGACGAGGACTCGGGTGACGCGGTGTGGGTGGCCTTGGAAAGATGATGCAATCCTTTTTCCATAGGATGATACGATGTTTGGCCTCTCCAAGAAAGCGCTCGCCGTCACCTCCAGCAATGTCAAGCTGTAGCCCCGAATATGGGTCCAGCACCTCATCAACCACGACACGAGCATAGCCCGCTGGAATCGGGTTGCAATGGAAGGTTGCCTCGGGGGGATTTGTGAAAGCACAGCCGTCCGCCACCTTCATGGATATGTTCTTCATTTTGTAGTGTAGCTCGCAGTTAGTGTTCTCCGTGATGTCATCCACGGGGTATCTACCCAGCATTGGGTCGTCCGGGACAGAACCCACGCTGCTTCTCGGCATGGATGGGCCCGTGCTATCCAATGCTGGATCATCCGCTAGCTGCTGCAGCTGCTGAGACCCCCTTTGATGGGTAAGTGAGTCGATCTGCTCCTGCTGCCGCTGGAATTTGACTGCTAATTCCGCTTGACTTGCTTCTAGGCCTTGAAGGCGTTCATAGTCCCGCTTCCTCTGCTCCTCCTCCATCTTCTTCTTCTTCTTCTCCTCCGCAATCTTCTTTCTCGCACGGGTTCTGTAGTCGGTGTTCCAGTCTGAAAACCCCTCATACCACGGAATAGCGCCCTTGCCTCGTGTTCTTCCCGGGTGTTCAGGATTTCCCAGGGCACGCGTAAGCTCGTCGTTCTCTCTGTTGGGCTGGAACACCCCCGTTCGTGCCTCTTCTATTGCAACAAGTATCGCATCGTCGGCTCCCTTCAGAATTGCCCTCGTCGAAACATTTCGTCTCCGGTCCAACTCCCCCATGCGCATAGAACCAAGTCCCGACCTGGCGGGCCAGCTCTTAGTAGCCGGAGTGACACCTGCATCCTCCATCTCTTTCTCGGACTTATCCCACTTAGGCATTGCCACCGATAGCCACCGCCCCAAAGATATGGAACTTATCCTTCTTTTCGGCATTCTTCTTGTTTATTCTCGACCGTTCCTTAGCTAATTCCGAATCCTTGAATTTCACGAAATCGCCCAATGATCACGTTGGTTCTCCGGTGTTCCCTTGAATCCGGAGTCTTCCTTCCTCCGACGTACTTGTTCCATTCACCATTCTTGTAGTTCTTGAATGCGATCGCCATCATCTTAAGAGCAGCCTCTTTGACTTTCTCGCACATCCGCTTCGTGAAATGATCTGGTAGGGTGAAATGTTCCATGAGAGTATCCCAAAGCAGATCTTTTGATTCTTGTCGACATAAGTAACATCTGGACGTGGCTTTCTTTGGCGCTCTCCATTCTTGAAGTTTGATCGAAGTTGGTCCTTCACAAGAACTCCGACCGACGAACGAACTTGTTCGCAATCTTCTTAGGCGCTATTGGTTTGCCAAGAGGGCCGCATGCCTCGATATTGTACTTTACGCCCGGCTTCAACTTTTGTTCGGGCCTCGTTTAAATCCTTTTTACGAAGATTTGCTCGATCCGGATGGCTGAAAGAACAAAGATCGATTCGTTAATATATCTTCAAGTCATTTAAAACATGTGATGATCACGGATGCCCGCTTATATAAATATATATACCTCGTCGGTGTTTGTTGTTTCAGGATCATGTTCGTCGTCATCGTCATAATCATTCATGACTTCGTCGTGATCGAATATCATATCACCCTCTCCGGTGTTGTTTAGAAATTCGGAGCCGTCATAATCTTCTTCATTTTGATTATCATCTGCCCCGCGTATCATATCGAACATGGTCTGTTCTCCCTCTCTGTCGGTATTGTCTGCCATAGCTTTTGTTTAACTAATCCAAAAGAAATATAAAACAATTTAGTATTCAAATCTCGAATAATAGATATAATCTCGAATACATCGTCCAGAATAATAGATATAATCTCGAATACATCATCCAGAATAATAGATATAATCTCGAATACATCGTCCAGAATAATAGATATAATCTCGAATACATAGTCCAGAATAATAGATATAATCTCGAATACATCGTCTCGAATAATATATAGTATTGAATAGTACATCACTGGCTATTAGCTAATAAAGATCGAATACTACAGAAGAATCTAGGACACTCGCGGTTCCTCCGGCGCGGGTAGTGGACACCCAAAGAGAAGGAACCCTCACAGGATCATAGCTGAAGTGAGATCCCCGAAGATACTGCCACGTATTGGAGAACCTGCCGCCCTCTAATGCAACCATGTAGCGATGGGCGTGCTCGTCCTCCTCCACGACACGGCGACGTACCACCTCCGCGGGCCGGGTCCCTCCGACCAAATCGCCCACGTGAACGCCACCAAACGAGATCGGGTCGACGGCTGGACCCATGACCGGGTTCCTCGTCAAGCGGCGCGCCCTCAAGCAGCACCTCCGGTGCCAGCCAGTGAGCCAGTCCGGACATGGGTCGGCTGGGCGTCGTCATGACGGGTCGACGGCGAGGATGCGGGCCGGCATCGTCGAGAACAAATACTAGCTATATGCCCGCAAAAAGTAATATTTTTTTAATGATTGGATTTTGATAACTAAAATTTCTAACATTTCTATATATATAACTAACATTTCTATAACATTTCTAACAATGCTATATATAACTAACATTTCTATAACATTTCTAATATTTTAGAACTAAAAACAGAAAAAATTATAACATTTCTATATATATAACTAACATTTTATAACTATTTCTATAACTAAAAACAGAAAAATTTCTAACAATTCTAACTTTTTATAACTATATATTTCTATAACTAAAAACAGAAAAATTTCTACAATTTCAAACATTTCTAACAAATCTAACAATTCTAACATTTCTAACTATTTCTAAAAACAGAAAAATGTCTAACAATGTATGTGTGTGTGTGTGTGGCCACCGGCCGGCTAGGCGAGAGGCGACGGGGGTGTGTGACGGGACGACGACGGGCAGGCGGACGATGGGGACGGGACGACGTCTGGGCAGGCGGCGGCGGCGGCGGCACGCAGAGACCTGACTGGCGAGCGAGCGACGGCAGCGGCGGCAACGAGGAGACGAAGGCGGCGACAGAGGCGGCGGCGGGACAGAAGGCGGCGACGACGGGCGGCGACGAGGGGCAGGCGGCAGGCAAGAGAGGAGAAGAAGCAGAGGGAGATGAGAAGCCAGCGAAATTTTGAAGTGTTTAGTTATATAGAAGGCACCTTTAGTACGGTTGGAGCCACCAACCGGTACTAAAGGTCTGTTTAACCAGAGCCAAGCGGCGGAAGCGACCCCTTTAGTACCGGGTGGTGGCACAAACGGTACTAAAGGCCCCCTTTAGTACCGGTTTGTGCCACGACCGGTACTAAAGAAATCTTATTAGCAGTGCGGTCTTGAAGTTTAGTCCCACCTCGCTAGTCGAGGGCTACCGTGACCTGGTTTATAAGCCCTCATCGGTAGCTCTCGAGCTCCTCTCCTAGTCGAGCCCTCTGGGCCTACCTGTCCTCCTCTCCTTGTGGGCCTACTGGGCCTTCGCGGGCCTGCATCCTGGCCCAATGAAAGGTTGTGTCGCTGGTCGTATGCAGGCCGCTTTGGCCCAGTAGGCGGGCTTTTTTTTGCTTTATTTTTTTGCTTTATTTTTTTTGCTTTATTTTTTTTGTTTTATTTATTTTTGAGTTGTTTTTTGTTGTATTTAGAGTTTCTTTGTGAATATTTTTGCTTTAGGTACAAAAAATTACAAACTTTCTCTTAGTGCCGGTAGATTTCAAATTTGAATAGTTTAAATTTTGAATTATTTGAAATTTGTGTGAATCACTAGTTTGTGAATAACTTAACTTTGAAAAAAGTTTTTCCAGTGATTCTTTTTTCTTATGTTCAATATTAGTGTGTTTTATCATTATATTCAATTTAGTAATGCTTAGGTTATTTAAAAATGAAATGCCTTTGTAACAGTTCAGTTTAAATGAAAACCCCGATACTTGAAAGAGATTGTCCATTTTGTACACGAAGTGCATCCAGTTTTGTCGTAACCCTCTCTACTTTCTTGCACATGCTATTTATATGAAATTATGATACCATGCCAACTTTCAACCTTTTCGAGTTCATTTGAATTGCTTTTCAATTTCAGGGTCATTTAAATTGGAAAAAAAATCAGTAAATGCATGAAAAGAATTTGTTTGCACATAAAATTTCTTGGCGTTTCAAATGCCAAAACACATAACTACCCTAACTATTACAGACATTCCCTCCGGGTGTGAAACACGAAGAAAGTGATGATAGTGAAGCCGATCACATCCCAGATCTTTGGGTGTGAAACTTTTCTTCAAGCGTGTGTCCCTTTGCGCCGTAACCATGGAAAATCTTCATCATTTAACGGGATGCTCGGGTCAATATTCACTGTGAATGGAGCAATTTCATCAAACTTTTCATAATCTTCTGACTTGTCTGTCTTGTCATCCACTCCCACGATGTTTCTCTTCCCAAAAAGAACTATGTGCCGCTTTGGCTCATCGTACTATGCATTCGCTTCCTTATCTTTTCTTTTTCTTGGCTTGGTAGACATGTCCTTCACATAGAAAACCTGTGCCACATCATTGGCTAGGACGAATGGTTCGTCTGCATACGCAAGATTGTTGAGATCCGCCAGGACCCTTTCCAAATATCACCTTCAAATCCTTGACCATATCATGTACATCAGCACCAATACGATGGCGAGGCTTCGTCCGGTGATCCGCCTCACCTTTGAAATGCTTGCCTTTCTTTCTTACGGGATGCCTGCTCGGAAGAAATCGACGATGTCCCAGGTACACATTCTTCTTACAACTATTCAAATATATCTGTTGGTATCATCCAAACAGTCGTGCATCCGCGGTATCCCTTGTTTGTGCGTCACGAAGGTTCTTGAGAGCAGGCCAATCATTGATGGTCACGAACAGCAACGCCTTGAGGTCAAATTCTTCCCCCATGTGCTCATCCCACGCACGTACACCTGTTCCATTCCACAGCTGTAAGAGTTCTTCAACTAATGGCCTTAGGTACACATCAATGTCGTTGCCGGGTTGCTTAGGGCCTTGGATGAGCACTGGCATCATAATGAACTTCCGCTTCATGCACAACCAAGGAGGAAGGTTATACAAACATAGAGTCACGGGCCAGGTGCTATGGTTGCTGCTCTGCTCCCCAAAAGGATTAATGCCATCTGCGCTTAGACCAAACCATACGCTCCTTGCGTCATCTGCAAACTCCTTCCCGTACTTTCTTTCGATTTTTCTCCACTGTGACCCGTCGTGGTACTCTCAACTTTCCGTCTTTCTTACGGTCTTCTCGTGCCATCTCATCGCCTTGGCATGCTCTTTGTTTTGGAACAAACATTTCAACCATGGTATTATAGGAGAATACCACATCACCTTGGCAGGAATCTTCTTCTGGGCGCCGCCCTCGACATCACCAAGCTCATCGCGGCTGATCTTATAGCGCAATGCACCACATACCGGCAAGCGTTCAAATCCTCGTACTCACCATGATGCAGGATGCAATCATTAGGGCATGCATGTATCTTTTGCACCTCTAACCCTAGAGGGCGACAGCCTTCTTTGCTTCGACGTACTCTCGGAAATTCGTTGTCCTTTGGAAGCATATCCTTTATCATTACCAAGCAACTTTCCAAATCCTTGTCGATACACCATTCTCGCCTTCCATTGCAGCAATTCGATGTGGTGCCCAACTTTTGCTTGTCACCCACGCAATTCGGGTACAACAATTTTTGTGATCCTCTAACATGCGCTGCAACTTCTTCTTCTCCAAATCACTTGCTAGTTTCTCTTTGCATCGGCAATGGCCCGACCTAGATCATCAACGGGCTCATCGATGCCTCTTCTTCACTTCTTCCCGCATTGCCGGCTCAGCTTCTTCCGCATTACCGGCTCAGCTTCTTCCCCATTGTTGTATCATCGTATTCAGGGAACCCATGGCCGGGATAGCTGTCGTCGTCCTCTTCTTCTTCATTGTCTTCCATCATAACCCCTCTTTCTCCGTGCTTGGTCCAAACATTATAGTGGGGCATGAAACCGGACTCAAACAGTGGGCGTGAATGGTTCTTGGCGAGAGTAATTGTGACCATTCTTACAGACACCACATGGACAAGGCATAAAACCATCCGCCCGCTTGTTTGCCTCGGCCATAGCGAAAAGTATGCACGCCCTCAACGAACTGGGGTGAGCATCGGTCATCGTACATCCATTGCGGCTCATCTTCATTACACAACACCGAATAGACCAAATTAATACAAGTTCATACATAAAGTTCATACAACACTTAAATGCAACAAACAAATAACTCTCTAGCTAAAGCATTTAAATGCAACAACAAATGCGATCAAGATCACAACTAAGGTAACAATTGATCCAATAGCATAATGATACCAAGCCTCACTATCGATGGCATATTTTCTAATCTTTCTATTCTTCAAGCGCATTTTCTCCATCTTGATCTTGTGATCATCGACGACATCGGCAACATGCAACTCCAATTCCATCTTCTCACCCTCAATTCTTTTCAATTTTTCTTTCAAGTACTCGTTTTCTCTTTCAACTAAATTTAACCTCTCGACAATAGGGTCGGTTGGAATTTCGGTTCACATACCTCCTAGATAAAAATATCTATGTCAACTTGATGGGCATAATTTGTCATAAACACGAAATGCAACTAATAGTTTTAAAAGAGAATATACCACATCCGAATCATAACAAGGACGAGGGCCGACGGGGACGGATATCAAAACCATGGCACTATGTATAACAAACAACGACGGGTAAGATAATTATTACATGATTAACTATATATCCAAATCACACAAACATCAATTTTTATATAAAATTACATGAACAAGAGGCTCACCACAAGGTGGTGCGGTGTGACGGACGGTCTGAGGCGATCGGACGGTGGTTTCTGACGGAGATTTAGAAGGCACTAAGTAAACCACACCTACATATGCAAACTAAGTGTTATTTTGACCTCAAATTGCATATAAATCAAATACTAGCACATATATATATTTCCTCCCAAATTACTAAACTCACAAATTAGTAACTATATAAAGCATTGCAAGAGCTAATCTAGCAATGAGAGATGAAAGGACAAAGTTGCTAACCTTTGTGATCATTTGAATGGATGGGGGCCTTCAAATCTTGACAAATTTTGGGCAAATTTTGTGGTGAGCTCGAGGGGAAGAGGAAGAACATAGAGGAGAGGAGAGGGGAAAGGGGGGAGAACGGAGCAAGCTGGACGAAGGGTTTATATGCAGGAGGACCTATAGTACCGGTTCGTGGCACGAACCGGTACTAAAATGCTGGAGGGGCCAGATCGACAACATCCTGCCACCACGCTCATTAGTACCGGTTCGTGGCACGAACCGGTGCTAAAGGTTAGCCACGAACCGGTACTAATGAGAGCGGCCCGGCTAGCCGTTGGAACCGGCACTAATGTATACATTAGTGCCGGCTCTAATACAAACCGGCACTAATGTGCTTCACGTTTGACCCTTTTTCTACTAGTGCTACCTAACATGTTCTTGATCAAATAATGCATTTGTGGTATGAATATGGGAACACGAATGATTCAAGGCAATAGTGCATCAATTTGACATCAAAACAACGATACACAAGCGTACTAACGAACTATCATTGCCTTTCAAAATAAAGATGCTAAAGAACGTGATCCCTACACAGTTAATCATGTAAAGCATGGCATGCTCAATCTTCCTAGCATAAAGATATCAAATCATGAACAACCCCATTGCCAAACCGAGCAATTAAATCATACTTTTTCTCGCTTCCTTTTTTCAACTCCAACCCAATACATGAGTGTGAGACAAGGACTTAGCACTTTGGATGGCAAAGAAAATGATGATGGAGCTATACAAGGGAAGACAAAAAGGTAGAAGAAAGTCTCACATCAACGAAGATGATCGTTAGGCAATGGAGAGGCCTTACAATCGATGTTAATGCGAGGAGCAGAGATTGCCATGCAATAGATGCACTAGAGCTATAAGTGTATGAAAGCTCTCCATATAAAACTAAGTGGGTTGCATCCAACTTACTTGCTCATGAAGACCTCGAGCATTTAAGGAAGCTCATCATCAGAATATGCAAGTCAAGTTCTAATAATGTAAAAACCCCACTAGTATAGGAAAGTGAAAATCATGAAGACACTCTATATGAAATAAATGGTACTACTTTGAAGCATAAGTGTGGAAAAAGGATAATAGTATGCCCCCTCTCACATTTTTTTTCTTGGGCTCTTTTTGACCTTCTTTTTAACGGCCTCATTGACCTCATCCCCTCTTTTTTGAGGAATCATAAGTCTCTCCCAATTCATTTCCTCACTGGTAGGGGCAACACTCTAATAATGATGATCATCACACTTTAATTTACATACAAAACTAAAAAACTAAAAATGATGACTACATATGAATGCCTCTGGCAGTGTACCAGGATGTGCAATGCTGTAGTGTAACATGTATAACAATGATGAACGGTGGCTTTGCGATAAATATCGTATCAGCTCTGTATGATCATGCAAAGCAATATGACTATGAATGCTCAAGTCATGTAAATAATGATGATGAAGTTACATGGCAATATATCTTAGAATGGCTATGGAAATGCCATGGTAATTGCTGGAGGGCCTCATTCCCAAGTCTTGGACTCTACCTTGAGTGTTTGAGGACCGTGAAGAAGATTTGCATGTCGTCAGGGGACTTATTCGCTAAAGTCTGTCCTCAAGCTCTCATGCTTCTGACTAGGGGGAGGCCACTCATGGCCCGTGCGAAGTTGGTCCTGTGAACCAACTATTTATGGTACCGACAGGAGTGGAGTGGGATGCGGCTAGGGTTTCGGCCAAAGGTGCCGATAGGGTCCATTTTATGTGGGGTTGGGTATGCCAGCGTGGGCCGGATCCAACATGGCATGCATGCCTGGGCGCGTCCGGACGTCCCCATATTGGCCTCGGATTTGGGCTGGATACGGGGAGTGGTGGCCAGTCTGAGCGTTTGAGCCGGAAATGGGGCTCTCGGTTGGGTGACGTTTTTGTGTCTGGAGACCGACCGGCAGCCCGTTCGGGTATTTGTGGCCGGTATGGGGTCCGTTGTAGATGCTCTAAATATACGCACTATCTGGTCCTTTGCATTCTGAAGGCATGCAAATGTTCATTTTTGTTCAGCCCATCTTTTTGTTCGCAATCCATTTTTTCTAACTTGGTGGCATCAATGGCATAATTTTTTGTGAGTAGCTAATCTAAATTAGGTAAAAAAAAGGCAACGTTGTTGATCTTGAAAAAAGTTTGTATACTTGTATCCACAGGACTGACACGAGACACCAGTAGGAGAGTTAAATTCCGCCACCACTTCATTGAGCTTGAGAGCATCCGGCAAGCAGGTTGAAAGAACCGAGAGAGAGTGCTGACTAGCTCAAATGGCAGAATCCATGAACTGTCATTTGATCATTACTATTCTATTAGGCCGGTTGTAATGGAGATTATCATGTACTAGTATCATAACCGAGAGAGAGTGCTGACTAGCTCAAATGGCAGAATCCATGAACAGTCATTTGATCATTACTATTCTATTAGGCTGGTTGTAATGGAGATTATTTTTATTTTTTTGAGAGTACGCCAATAGCGTACCTAAGCTTTATAGAAGAGAGAAATAATTACAAGAGGATAGTTATGGCCATCACCACAAGTCGGCGAGGCCATATAAACTCCCACTCCTATCCTACCCACACGACTACTCACACAAGTGTTGAACACTCCTCGCTCCTGCCGCTAACCAGAGTTGCAGCTCTTGATGAATCTTCATGGAGAGGTCCACATCCTTGCAAATACCCTGTCCACCAAAAACTCTTCCATTCCTTTGCTTCCAAATGCTCCAACAAATCAAAAGCACCAGCGAATCAAATCCCTTTCGAGACGCCTTGGTGATTTGCTTACGGACCGTTGGCCACCAATCCTGTAGTATATCCGTTGGCGAGGGCATCATCCGCATGTCGATCTTAGCCCATCTGAGGCATTGGAACCACACCTGCCTCGAGTAGACACATTGAAGCATTATGTGGTCTACCGAGTCCTCCTCTTGATCACATAGATAGCAGGCAGATGCAGCGTCCTGAAGTCCATGCCGGAGTCTACGATCAGAGGTCCAAAGTCTCCGCTGCAGCGCCAACCACATGAACAGCCTGCAACCTAGAGGAGCCCAGCATTTCCAAAGGCCTTTGGCGCAACCCAATCTGATAGACCCCTCGTTCATGATCCGATAAGCCGAGGAAGCCGAGTACTGTCCCGAAGCTGACCACTTCCAAATCGCTTGATCCTCCCGTGAGGGGTCAAGCTCCACAGAATCTAGTCTCTCCCACAGGTGAATGAACTGAACAAGTCCGTCCGTGGTCAGCTCACCATTGATGTCATTAATCCAATTGCTTGAAGTCAGTCCATCCTTTGCCAACCGCCGGTTCACCATTTGAGTTCGAACTTGCGCTACCACCAGAGGTGCAATTTCCACAATGCGAAGACCATGAAGCCATCTATCCTTCCAGAAGAGGATTTGGCTACCCTTACCCAGAGTCCAATGCACCAAACTAGTGAAGGCGGCCTGCATCTCCTTGTCAGTCGACATAGCCAGCCCCTGCCAAGGTTTGGAGCTGTCGGTACGTCTGAGCCATTCCCATCTGAGCCGGAGTGCAATCCCTTGGGTGTGCAGGTTTAGCACGCCCAGCCCGCCAAGCTCCTTGGGTCGGCAAACCCTGTTCCAGGCCACTAGGCACTGTCCACCGTGAATCTCCTCCGAACCGGCCCAGAAAAACGCCTTACAGCCTCTGTCAATGCTATCCAAGGCCCACTTCGGAGCGTTGGCCACGATAAGATGATGGATAGGCCTGGCTCTAACTATGCTGTTGATCAAAACAAGCCTGCCAGGCCTAGTTATCAGACCTCTCGACCATCCTGGCAGAAAATTGAGCACCGCATCCACCATAGGCTGCCACTGGTTGCGAGTTAGTTGCTTGATCGAGAGCTGGAGACCAAGGTATTTACACGGGAAAGATTGCATCCTCCACGGAAGCGCTGCAGCAACTCTTTCTGAGTCTCCCACACCCGGCCTAATCATGATAGCCGAAGACTTTTGATAGTTAATCTTCAGTCCCGACGCCTCTCCAAATATGTGCATCGCTTCCTTAACAAAAGCCAGATCCATGCTAGTCGGCCTGATGAAGAGAACCACATCGTCCGCATAAATCGATAGCCGTTGGACCGGCGAGCATCCTGGCATCGGGCTTAGAACTCCAGCAACTTGAGCCTGAACTATGAGGGCCGACAGGGCATCCATCGCAATGACAAACAGGAAAGGAGAGATTGGATCGCCCTGCCTCAGGCCACAAGCATGCAATATCTTCTCTCCAGCACTGCCATTCACAGTCACTCTTGAGCTAGCCGAAGATAACAGCGTGGCAATGAGCGATCTCCACTTCTCCGGGAACCCTTTCGCACGTAGCACTTCAAAAAGGAAAGGCCAGGACAGCGAATCAAATGCTCTCGAGATGTCCATCTTAACCAAAACTCCCTTGGCTTTTCGTTTGTGTAGGTTCCTCGCCACTTGACGTACCAATGTGAAGTTGTCGTGGAGATTTCTACCCTTGATAAAGGCAGATTGGTTAGGGTGAACCAGTTCCTCCATACGCCCACCTACTTTGGTGGCTAAGAGCTTTGCACAGATTTTAGGGATGCTATGAAGCAAGCTGATCGGTCTAAAGTCGCCAATCTCAGAGGCATCCGGCTTTTTCGGGATTAGAGTGATCAGTGCCTTGTTAAATCTGCCAAAGCCTCGACCATTGTCCAGCATGAATTTCTGAATCACAGCGATCACATCCCCCTTGATAACAGGCCATGCTTTGTGGAAGAAAAGCCCAATGAATCCGTCCGGCCCAGGCGCTCTGTCAGCAGGCATGCCTTTAACGACCTCCCAGATTTCCTCCTCAGAGAAGATGGCATCCTGATCAGATAAGTTGATAGGCTCCATGTTCAGAAATTGCAGGTCGACAGTAAAATCCCTCGCCTTCGCGGAGCCCAGAATCTCCATATACGCCTGATGGAAAGCAGATTCCTTGCCATGTTGATCGGTGATGATCTGCCCTCTGACCGAAATCGACGGGATGTAATTATGAGCCTTCCTCCCGTTCGCAAACAGCTGGAAGAATTTTGAGTTTGCATCGCCCTCCCGAAGCCATTTGATCCTAGAACGCTGTCTGGCAATCGTTCTTTCCAGCGAAGCCAGGCCAAGCAGGGTTTTTTTCAATGTCCCACGAAGCCATCTCTCCTCGGCAGTCAGGCTTCTATCCTCCATGGCCTTGTCAAACAGCTTGATGACCAATCTTGCGGTTGCCATTTGGATTTTGACATTGCCAATCTTTTTCTGCCCCCAAGCTATGAGGAATTTAGCAGTGTTCCTAAAGAGTTCATCCAGCCGCTTATACGGGTCCGAGATGCCCGGCTCGCAGACCCAGGCCTCCTTAACTGCCTCCTCAAATCCATCTATCTTGGTCCAGAAAACTTCAAACCTGAAGCGCCTGGGGGTGAGCTTCAGGACTAACACCACAAACCTGAAACTACATCTGTAATGCCTAGTATCATATGTTGGTATCATAGGCCCTGTTTGGATACTCTAACTTAGTTAGAGGTTAGAGTTGGTTTCTAACTTGTGACTAACCCTGAACTAACTCTAGCTTTTGTGGTGTTTGGATGAGAGGGTTAGATTGACAATAAATACACTTTCTCAATCATTTGGCCCTCTTTTCAGCCGGATTCGTTGTGCTCGGCTCTTGTGTGGCCTCCTCCCGCTCAGAAATGACTTAAACTACAAGGAGTGCACAAAATCTGATGAGAAAACTAACTAGGAGTCTAGGACAAGTCATACAAAACTGAAAAAAAATAACTTTTCATGTGAGTATGACCCAGCTCATTTAACATGCATGAAAAAAAAACTGTTGGACTAAAAACTTGTGGCATTAAAAATGGCTGGCAAAGTTACTCAAAAGAATTTCTCAACCACATGCTCTTGGCAACTTGAGAAAAGGTACAACACAGAAAGCTCTGTGTATGCAGTATGCACACCCTGTTTAAGAATTTCAGGCATAAACGATCTATATACTCTACAAAAATAGTTTCTATCCCTAAATGATATAACCTCCTGTAAACTGTTGCCGAACAATTCTCTTATTCCAAAACTACAAGTTATGTTATAGCCATAAAAGAGGGTTTTTGACAAAATTAATGTCAGAAAAATGACTACCACCGAACATATGTGTATCAGTGTATGCACAACTACAAGGCTGACACATTTGCTCCTTTCAGTTGGAGGTACGTACAATACTGAAAGTCTACACTCAATTGAATTGTGAGCGATGAACCTCTCCTCTGGTCTGGTGTACACCCCCTGGCAATCAACTCATAGAACAAAAAGGGAAACAACCTACTGCTTGCTGTTGGTTTGATCTGATCTCCAGCAACATGAGCCAACAATCTGTAGGAACTCTGCAAATCAGCGGATGGAGGAGCAACACACATGCAAATAAACAGAGATTGCTCACACTAAAAAACTAAGATGTGTTCAAGCCCTGGGAACCCTTCCGATGCCGAAGCTTGCGAGTTGAGGTCGAGACCAGCGTGGGTACTGGGCGCTTGCAGAGGGCTGCGAACCCCACCCTTGAAGCCGCCGCCATCCATGGCAGGTGGGCCGCCCGGTCTGGGTGGCCGAGAGGCGGCTTGGGGGCCAAGGGCTGGACGGGAACGAGAGAGCCGGAGGGATTGTGTGCGGAGGGAAGAGGGCGGGCGGAGGCAGGGGCCGAGGGCAGAGGCAGGGGCGCAGGCAGCGGCGGCGGGATCCGGACGGGAGGGAGGCGGATGCGATCGCGGGATCAGTGCGGGATCCAGATGCGGGATGGATGCGATGCAGATTTTTTAATGGGACCCACCACATCTAACCCCAAATAGCACCTCCCCACTCGGTTGGTTTTTTTTTGCTGGGTTAGATGCAAACAACCCTACTCTAACCCACATGTTTGGATACTTTAGGGTTAGTTCTGCCTCAACTAACCCATACTAGCTCTAACCCCCTGATCCAAACAGGGCCATAGATGACTACATTTATTACCATGCATGACACAAAGTAGCACATCATTTAATATGATATGGTATTATGATATGATACTCAATCATATCTTTCTTCATTTAATTCTATGTCACCTCATCAACATTGCTTAGTTGGCATGCATGATATTATTTATGATACTTCCATTACGGGCAGCCTTAGTCAGTACTACCTCCGTCCGAGTTTATTACCCCTTGTATTTTGTGCCAGATTTTAAGCATATATATTACTAAAAATATATGATACAAAAGGTACATCATTGGCTTGTATTTGAAAGAGCTTTCCAAGAATATAATTTTTATGACATATAATTTACATTTCATTAGTTAAATTGCAAGTCAAACTTTAACACAAAATAAGATGGGTCATAATAAACCCGGACGGAGGGCGTAAAAAATAACAAAACAGGTTAGCACATGGTAACATCGAATTGGAGATGTCTTATTTATATGAGCCATTGTTATAATAAAATCTGTTGGGATGTACCACCAATCAAACGACTAGTTATGGTCATCTACGGGATATATAACCATCTGTAATTAAGGTTGCACACAAGATGAAAATTTTGGTAGAAAATTAAGAGCAAGTGTTACACGGTCGCCGAGAAGTGCTCTAGATAAAATCAACAGCCTGATAAAAAAAAGTTTTGGATAGGTTCCTTAGGACAACTTCCACGCCATTCATATCACTTGAGAATTAACCTAACCACTCTTGGATTCATCTAACATTTAGCTGATCATCCCTACGACAAATTCTGTAAGAAATTTAGCAAATCTACCAATGTAGTTGTTCATGCTTAACGAAACTTTTCTCCCTTCTCCAATTCATGAATTCATCCACTATGAAAGATGCTTCAAGTGTTGGGTTGCCACCACAACATCCATGAAATCTGATAATTCGATAAACTGAAGGCAAGCCTCCTTAAGCTGCTGGCAGTTATGTTGGTCTGCTAAAGCCAATGTGGTTGCCACGGTGTCCTTGTTCAGATCCTCACAAAGGATACTTTGGCAAACCAACTTGAGCCTGTCCATTGCATATCGGTCCGCAGCCACTAGTAAAAGCCGGACCATCCCAGTTTCCTCACCACTAGGCAAAGAGTCAGTATAGATGAAATGGAGAAGGGCCTTGAAAACAACAGGTTGCATGTCCTTGATGGTTATGCACTGCCCCGGCCTCGCCTCCCGCATTGAGCCACAGAGCTCCGCTTTGAAAACAGGCGACCGCATAGCGAGAACAAACCGATGCGCTTCAATGGTCTCTCCTCCAACAATGAAACTAACATCAAATCCCTTCTTTTCTTCGAGCAACTTGGCAACATGCTTAGTCATGTCAGTTGGTGGCATGTCGATATTGGGGAATGACTTGGTTTTGGTGACATGTGGCTTCTTAAAAACAGTGACAACGCATTCGATCGTCAGGCGATCATCCCTAAGGTACGAAGATCCCTCGATTTCGCCGTGCCTTATGAAATAAGTTGTCTGTGGAGCAAACATATCAATATCACCAGAATCGAAAATCCTAGGCTTTGTTTTCTGCACTGAAGATGATAATCCGGTGTACTGGTCTACCAGCCGCATGTCATAGGACGCTCGAACTTTAGTGTTGTTGCTCAAAAGCACGAGAAAAACTGAGATGTAACCTTCTACACTGAATTCGAATCCATCAGGGAAGAAAAAGATGACCCAGTCATGCCCGCCGACGGAGAAAATCCCTGACTCTATGTGGCTGTTCTCGTCGTGGCCCATGCCTCTATGCTTGCTGTAACCCAAGATATTGAACACATGCGTGCCTTGAACCTCCTCCAGTGGGTTGCACATCGACACCGTCTTACATGTCTCCATCAGGGTGACCAGGACTCCACGAGGATTATTGCCGGCCGGAGGAAATTAAATTGCCGCACGCTAATCTGATGGTGTGAAAGAAAAGCGTACTAATCCCACATGAATGCAGAGGGAAAGAGAACCAGCATAGGATGGAGTCGATGGAACCTTCACGCCTGTTATCACAGATGGCGGTGGTGGCGAGTATGGAGGTGAAGCCGTGACGACTTTCTCTTTTTTTGGGACGGAGGAAGAAGCGGAAAAGAGCTCGCTGGGCGTGGTGTTTCTGAAGTTGATAGCGATTCCAAGATATACGTCGGGTTGTTTTTTGGGAGGAAGAAGCAAAAATACCTCGCTGGGCGTGGGTTTTCTGGTCTGCGCTTCGTACCTAAACTGAACCGGATAGATCTTGGAATCGCTATTAACTTCAGAAAAAGGGAAACTATATACTTGCCGTCAGAATCCTCCACAACCGTAGATTCATTTTTCATCCGCCGTACGTGATGCTCATCTATCCATAACTGCCAACCCCTAAAATCTGGCAAACAATCCCACGTACATCACGCCGTTGACATCCAGGCACCATCAAACTCACGACTACTCTGGCCAGCCGCCCAACGACAGTGGTTATAGTTACCCTGACAGGCGGCGTCAAGGACGTCTCGTCTGCTCGTCCATGTAGCCACAAAGGCAACTTACTTCAGCTTCTCCTCCCACACGGACCATACCATACGACTGACCTTTTCGCTCATGACACAACGTTGTTTCTCATTGGAAAATTTATGTTTCCACACCTCGTTTCATTCTAGTTATATTCAAATAGACATGCCACCATCATGGATTTAACCTCTGCTTCGATGGAGACCTCTGCTTCGATGTATGCGAGCAACTGTATCATGCATTGCCAATACATAGAGTGTTCTCAGAGCTTCGTTGCTACTGATTCAGTTTAATATTACAAGTGGTGATCACTGTAAATTATAAAAATATGCGACGGCCAATACATGTAACAGATTCAGTGCTGCATATGCTTGTCGCTCTTTCCTTTCGTTTCTTTCAGTCCTTTGTCGCCGGTAAATGATTTGTCACGGAGAATAATCTTTTGTTGTTTACTGGTTCTTTTGTTTTAACACTTATTTTTGTCTGGTTTGTTTTCACTTACATCGAATGAGTGCTCAAGTTCTTTTCAAACTATGCGTCAGGACACTAGTTCTCTGAACTTCCTGTCTCTAAACATACCAGAAGAAATCGACACCTTTTCTGAAGAATTCGACAGCTACAAGTATCAAGACGCGAACCAGTAGCTGCTAGGGAAACGGACGGATAGGATGTGCTCCAGTTATGAAAGATCAACGCCTATTGAAGACAAATGGCTCCCCTGTTCATTGTCTGACAACAGCTACAGTTAACTGAAGTTTAACTGCTGTAAACTTCAGTTAACTCTGTTTCACTTTGAATTGGATGGATGCTAATCTGGCACAAGTTTTGACGCCTTGATTCTCAAGTTCATAACTTCAGTAGAGGCGCTCTACAGCCAGTATAAATTATAAAATGCCCAACATGCTAATTCAAATACACTTTCAGGCAAAAAAAACGTCAAAGACAAAGGACAGACGAAACATCACACTTGGATATTCGTTAAACTTTGGTTCAAACCAAATGAGTACTCAGTACTTCGTCGCTACTGTTTCAGTTTAAGTTAATTACATGCGACCATGATTATAAATTCTAATAACATGCTAGGGCCAACACATACTATTGAACTTCTCCATTCGCTACAAGCCTGACGCAAAGGCATGGAGTCATGTTGTGCCATAACATTGTTTCCAGACATCACTTCGCTTCGGTTCGCCATCAACTGGGAGCACCTGCACTTGCAGAATTAAACAAGTTGGTTGTGTGGGGTGACGCAGATCAGGCCTGTGAGGCTGTGACCAACTCATATCTTCATTTCCTTTGCTATTTGTCTAGAAGAAATGCGATTTTGGAGCATTTTTCATTTCAGAAACAGTTCTTCGTTCTATAAGACTTGCCAATTTAAATAAGCAAAATTTTCGCTCTCTGACCTACAGCCTGCTTCTATAATGCCATTTATATTTTGCTAACTAAATCTGACAGAAGTGAAAATGTCTCTGCACTTTTTTCAACCCACGCGCTTTTTGTCCCTGAAAATTTCTCCTTATAAATTGGTCTTGCATACAACAGAATCTCTCAACTACCAACTCACATTATAGATTTACATCAATTACCTCTGCCAATTTGACAGTTCTTTCTCTTGTGTTACAATGATGACAAGTCGCGCTACTGACGAGATGCGATTCATCGCGTCTTGGAAAGACCCAAGGGCCTCCGGAGACGGTGGACTGGCAGCAAGAGGGCACTGAGACGAATCTGAGAGGAGACAAACTTTTATAAAAAGTCAAAGGGAGAGGGGCAACAAATGCTCAACAAAGGATGCACACAGGAAGGAACTTCTGAAAAAAAAAATTAAGAGCACGTCTTACAGGTAGCAGAGAAGCACTCTTGATAAAATCAACAACCTGATAAATAGAAAGTTCTGATTTGGACAGGTTGATTAGGGCGACTTTCACGCCATTCATATCACTTGAGAATTAACCTAACCACTCTTGGATTCATCTAACATTGAGCTGATCATCCCTATGAAAATTTGGTATGAGAAATTTTGCAAATCTACCAATATAGTTGCTCATGCTTCATGAAAACTTCCTTCTCTTCCCCTGTTCATCCACAACGAAAGATGGGCAAGTCGCCTTGAGATCCTTTAAGCGTTGGGTTCCCACCACATCATCCATGAAATTTGATAATTTGATAAATTCAAGGCAAGCATCCTTAAGCTGGTGGCAGTTATGTCGGTCAGCAAAAGCCAATGTGGTTGTGATGGTGTCCACATTCAAATCCTCGCAAAGGATGCTTTGGCAAACCAGCTTGAGCCTATCCATTGCATATCTATCCGCAGCCACTAGTAAAAGCCGGATCATCTCTGTATCCTTGCCGCTAGGCAAAGAGTCAGTATAGATGAAATGGAGCAGGGCCTTGAAAACGGCAGGTTGCATGTCCTTGATGGTTATGCACTCCCCCAGCCTCGCCTCCTGCATCGACCCATAGAGCTCTGCTTTGAAAACAGGCGACCTCATAGCAAGAACAAACCTATGTGCTTCAATGGTCTCTCCTCCGACAATGAAACTCACATCAAATCCTGTCATTTCTTCAAGTAGCTTGCTGACATTCTCAGTCATGTCAGGTTGTGGCATGTCGATTTTGGGGAATGATTTGGTTTCAGTAACATGTGGCATCTTGAAAACAGTGACGATGCATTCGATCGTCAAGCGATCATCCCTAAGGTACGGAGATCCCTCAAACTCGCTTCGCCTCATGAAATAAGGAGTCTCAGGAGCAAACATAGTGAAGTCACCGCGACTGAAAGTTCTAATTTCTGTTTTATGCACTGAAAATGGGAATCCAGTGTACTGGTCCACGAGCCTCAAGTCACAGGATGCCCGGAGTTTAATGTTGTTGCTCAAAAGCATGAGATATACTGAGATGTAATCTAGGCCATATCCATTAAACCCGTCGGGATAGAAGAAGATTGCCCAATCGTGGCCGCCGACGGAGAAAATCCCAGACCTTATGTAGCTGTCCAGGTCATGGCCCATGCCCTTGTGCTTGCTATAACCTAAGATATCAAACACATGTGTGCCTTGATCCTCCTCCAGTGGGGTGCACACAGAGACCGTCTTAGATGTTTTCATCTGGTAAGATTGCCGTCCGGAATAGAAAAATTACAGCAACGGCGTCCCGCGCGCTAATCTGCTGGTGTTAAAGAAAAGGGGTATTAATCCCAGTGAAAAGCAGAAGGAAAGAGAAGCAACACAGGGGGGAGCCGATCGTACCTTCAGGTCTGTGATGGAAGAGGCGGCCGTGGCAAGATGAGTATGGAGATGAAACCACGATACTCGGTGGGCGTGGGGTTTCTGGTATCCAGCACTCCTATGGAACCGGATAGAAACAGATACCAGATTGGAGCAAGATTAGTTGGTTATAGGAACGCTAGAAGCTAGCGAACGACTGTGTTCGCTCGTACAACGTCCCAGCGACCCTTTTTGGGCCCTGTCTATAAAATGGCCCAGAAAAACAAAATCTCAACATAAAAAAAAAACAGAGAGAAAAAAGCACTGGGCCAATCGAAAATCCGAAATTCAAAAATGTATGTCTACATGATTTTTTGGACCGCGCTACGCGTCGGCCAGCAGATCGTTTTAAAAGATCCGCCGCCTCCTGCGTCATTGGATTGAGGCATAAATAGCCGTTTTATCTCCCAAATGAGGCGCATGAGGAATTGCAACAAGGTAGATGTTGCGCAACTCGCTCTGCAACAATTGCTTTGTTGCAAAACCACTGAAGCATTATTTCCATCCAATTTTTTTCTTCAACTTTGTTTGCAACATACATGATGTTGCGGGAGGACAATTGCAACAGTGGTGTTGTTGCAGAATTATTTTTTTCGTCTTCACCTTTTTGCAACATAGATGATGTTGCAGGAGGACTTTTGCAACATGAATAATGTTGCAGAAATTTTTTCACTGAAAAGATGTTGTCATCTGCGGTGTGATTAAGAAATTTATGCAACAAAGATGATGTTGCGAGAGGACTTTTGCAACATTGTTGATGTTGCATAATTTTTTTGCAATGAATGATGATGCCCCAGCAGCACCATCATCGTTGCCGTCGCCTTTTGCATCTCTGTTGTTGCAACTGCAACAGAGAGACTACCGATGATGGTCGGGGATGACATGTATGAGGACGAGGGCGGCTGTCCCAAGCTCGGGAGCACCGCGATAGCCGACAGCCCTACGGCGGCCGACATTCATGGTGGAGATGGGTGGCAGCGGGGGCGCACACACCCAACCCAGATGCAATGACATCGATTCATGTCATGTGCTACCTCATCTCTAATGGTAGGCCTTATCCACTCTTGAGAGAGAGAGAGTTCAAAGAGGGAAGAAAGGTCTAGCGCTGGGTGGGCTGCCTCCTTATTCTTTCATCGGATAAAAGAGAGAGATCGACTAGAAAACGAAGGCCCGACGCAGGACACGCGTCGCACTGACGAGGCGGCGGACGCTCGCGTGCGATCCGCCGGCTGAAGGTAAGCATTTTCCTTATTGCCATGCTCTAGTGAATAAAACTAGGAAAACTATTCCCATCAGCCGGCGGATGCTACTATTGCATCGATCTTCTCCATCGATAGAGACGTGTCCTTGTGCTCCGAAGAAACACGTGCCCCTTGTCTAGAAAAATCACGAGCATTGCATCTCCTTCTCCGCCTCTTTATGCCTGCTTGCAGCCATGCCACCACTCGAGTGCGCACGCGCAAGCACCGCTCTGGCCACCATCGGCCCAGCTGTGCCGCTCCAGCCTCCCGTCTCGTCCTCCGCGGTCGCTGCGGTCGGCGATGCATTTTATACTTTTCGCAACAAGCACCTTGTTGCATAAGTCCTCCCACAACATCATCTTTGTTGCATAAATTTCTCAATTGACACTGCACACGACGTCATCATTTTCAGTGAAAATCTCCGCAACATCATTCATGCAAAAATCCTCCCACATCATCATCTATGTTTCAAAATGTAAAGACGAAAAAAATCCCGCAACAACGCCTATGTTGCAAAAGTCCTCCAGCAACATCATCTATGTTGCAAAAAACTTGAAGACGAAAATAAAAAAAATTCCAGGCAAAAACAACGTTTTCGGTGTTTTTGCAACAAAGTTGTTGTTGCAGAGCGAGCTACGCAAGATCTATCATGTTGCAACCGTGACGCACCTCATCAGGGAGATCTGACGGCTATATGTGGCTCAATCCAGTGGCGCAGGAGGCGGTTGATGTTTTCAATTGAACTACCGGCGGATGGGCGCGCTCCCCATAAAACTACCACGTATTTAAAAAATCATAGTGTACTACAACAAGCGCAAAAAATGACATAGTTAATGAGTATATTTAGGAAAAATACACAACACCGGGGCAGCCTTCATGTTGATGTTTTGTAGGATTACATGCCTTGGACGCCAAGGGAGATCTTACTGATTCACAAAATATTCGGTAGGTTGAGATACTCCTATACAAAGCAACTGTACAGAAGAGTCAGGCAACCCAGTAATTGATCCATGACACAAGTCATAATTGATGCATATAATGGCATAAGGTCCGAGGAAGTCATCGGTGGCTCCTCAGAGCATTTTCTACCGATAGAGTGGGGAGGAAAGCTATTCAGCCAATGCCTCGTCGGCCCCTTGAGTTTGAGCGGCAAGTACTTGATGGCATGGAGATCGTCTCTGTTGGCCATGTGGATGTGGAGGAGGAAATCATCAATCCACATGGCTGGATCGGTAGTTTCGTCATACTGCTCGATGTTGATGGGCTTAAACCCATCCGGGAACTGATGTTCCATCACCCTGTCAGTGAAGCAGATCGGTTGAGCAGGTCCTCTAAACCGAGCAATCTCTTGCCCGACGTCGGGAGACATCCGGACATAAGTTTGTTCCCGAGCCCGGTCATGCCTGTCCAACTAGGCGTCACAGCCGTCGCGCCCGGCCGGTGCACGCCCCCTTGATCCATAGATGGACAGAGTAGGAGCTCGGTTAGCTTCTATCTGTCGCCGTGCACCGTAAGGCTCGAGATATTCAATAGGGTCTTTGCCGTGCCGGCGTGTCGCTGTTTGAGCATGTATATTTTCTCTTTTTGGCTTGTCGCGCCCTCTAGGGGGTCGATCAAGTGATCGGCTCAACCGTGTATTAAAAGTGTAACACCCCGAGAGTCATGCTACAGTTATCGGCTCGACCGTGTATTAAAAGTGTAACACCCCGAGAATCATGCTACAGTAATCCCATGCTAATGGCCATGTCATCATGATCATCATAGTTAATTTACCATAAAGAAATAATTCAACTCTCAAACCCTAGTCAAATTTAAAATTCAAACGGTAAGTGAAATTTAAAGTTTCACAAACATGTCTGAAAAATAGCTCATGTTTTAGAAAATATTCCATATGTATTTTTCATGATGAAATCAACCTCATTTGGATTCCAAAAATGCCCCTAGAAATATTATAAGTGGTCCAGCAGCAAATAAATTGGCCTTTTCAAATTAAGCAATTATTTATTTAACTTCATTTGCCCCCAGACTTTTTGTCCTAGATCAAATTATTCTCTGGTAATTGTGTGACAAATTCCATGTGCAACAAAAAGTTGAAAGCTTATTTAAATGCAAAACAGTAGCTAGGTAGTAAACAGTAAAAGAAAATGAAAAAGGGCAAGGATGCACTGTACTGATGGGCTTCAAGTCAACAGTGTTCAGCCCAGCCCACTTGGAGTTCCCTCCTTCCTCCTACTGCTCATCCGAGCTCGGTGGCTGCCGGGCGCTCGTCGAGGCTGTGGATGGCCACGCGACGACCATCCACCGTGCCCCCGCGCGGTTAAGGTCACCCTCGACCCCCTACTAACCCTAGCACCCTCATTCCCCTATCTCTTGCCCGTCTTCTCTTTCCCCGCAAACACCCGACGTCGTCGCCGCCGTGGCTCGCCATAGCCGTGGCCCCTTACCTCCCCGCGCTTCATCTATGTGCTGGATCGAACTGCCGCAATCGACTACGCCTTCTACACCGACCAACGCAGGCCGTGGAGCCCTACATCGCCGGATCGCACCATCGTCTTCCTCGGGTCGCCGCTAGTTGTCGCCGTCGATTCCAGCTGCTCCACGCCTCCCTGAGCGCACTACCACTTCCCTACGGGTCTCGGTGAGCCTGTGCATCTTCTCCCCCTCTCCCCCGCCTCTTCCCGTCGCCGTAGCTTGCCGCATTGGAAATGCCCGAACGCGTCATCGTGTGACCTCATCGTCGGCGAGTCTCCCATGACCAAATGGTCTCGGGCTCGTGCTCGTTGTGTTCGCGAGCGCATGTAGACCATCCCTTGCTGATTAGATCGCCCCCGCGTGCACAATTTTCCCCTGTTGCATGCCCGAGAGCTCCGCCACCCTACATCATCGCCGGTGTCTCTCCGGCCATCCCCGCGTCCAGCCGGTCGTCCCACGCGACGCGACGTCCTCCACTCGTTCGGTAGATCCAGAAAACACCAGAAACCGTGCACCACCGCGAGTTTGCACGCTCGCTGGGTATTGCTCGCCGTGGCGCGAGCTCGCCGACGTACTCCGGTGACCAGTGCTGAGCTAGCGACCGATGTGGCATAGTGGGCCCCACCGCTTAGCCACTAACCACGGGCCCCAGTGGGCCCATTGAACCAATCAACGTTGACTGGGCTGGCCTCGTGCCACTGACATGTGGGTCCTGCCCATATAAACAAATTTAAATAAATAGAAAATTGTTTAATTAATTAAATTAATTAATGAAAACACTAGACACTGACCAGTGGGCCAGTAGATTAATTAGCTATGTTGGGGATATAACTATTGAGTATAAACCGCCCAGGAGGGGCCGGGTTATACTCATAAGGAGTCATCCACATTGAAGCTCCCGAAGACAAGGAGTATGGCGCCTTACTATTGAGATCTAAAGGCCCAAGGCCCAAAGGCAGATTAGAGACCGTAGACATAAACCGCCATGTACTATGTAACTTGTGTTGTAAGATAGGAAAGGGTAGAAACTGAGCCGGACACGTGTATGAGCCGGCGTCGGGATTCTGTAAACCGCCGGGCATCAACCTATGTATATGAAGGGATGACCCGGCGGTTCAGGGACAAGAAACAACAACTCGAGATCTAGGTAAAGCGGATTCGCTTCCTGATCATCGAGACCCCCTCAATTCCACCACAACTGGATCGTATGCTTTTACCTTCACCGCAAGGGGCCGAACCAGTATAAACTCCCCGTGTCCTTTGTCCGGTTTAACCCCTTTAAGCTAATCTTGTTGCGATGGCTCCACGACTAAGTCCTCACACTAGGACATCTAACGTGATAATTCCACGACAGTTGGCGCCCACCGTGGGGCTATCGCACGATGGTTTCGAGTTTTTAAAGGGCAACTTTGAAGGACTCAAGGGATACGTCGTGGGCCGGATGACCAAGAGTCGTCGCGACAAGCTCTACATCGATGACCCTGAGCCGGACATCTACACCAACCTCATCGAGACGTCTCAGCGTGCAAGCCCTGCCCGGGTTCAGCCTGCCATGAAGCATCCGTTTGTAGGATTCATCAATGGTGCGGAGTCTGAACCGGTGTCCGAATGTGAGACGGTCGTTTATTCAGATGGCGAATCATCCACCAGTGAGACCGAGTAACTGTACCAACTGCAAGATGGCCGGTTTGGGGGCTGTTCCGATGGCGACAGTATTTCGGACCCCCTTGAACCGCTGAACCAGGTTGCGATCTTCATGGCCGGTACGCAGCCCACGCAACACTCATCAGCTGCAGCGGTGATGATTTCCGGATCGGTAGCCGAGGCAGGAGGCCCCGCGCGCCGGCCGGCTCAAGTCCTGTCCGGTTTATTGGACGCCTGGACGATGTTGTTGCCCACAGAGGTTACCCCGGATAATCAAGCATAATGCGGAGGTCACGAAGCTGCGAGATCAAATAACTCAGGCCAACGAGGACTTGGCAGCTGAGGAAACCAGGATGGCTGATGAGCGGGCCGCTTTGGATGCTCAGGCGCAGCGGATTCAAGCAGAAAATTACCGGCTCATGCTGGATCAGAACGCTTCAAACGACGTGTTGAGGAGGAGGCATCGGTCTCGTCTACCTCCGGTTTATGAACCAATGAATCTCTTGAACATGCCAGGAGCAGGAACCAGTAATCCGGCAGTGGCAAACCGGATCGAAGCACCTGGGACGGGGGCGCCGGATCAACCCCGGGCAATGGACCCGCCTCGTCGGAACCATGGCCCGCCTCAGTACATGCCAACACCACCGGGTCACTTCTCCACCCCTTTGGATAACATGATCGCTGCGGCGTCACGATTGGCAGCTATTCCAATGGAGGCGAGTCTACAACAGTGGTTGAGACGCGGCGGGCCAGAGATCTCTCCTTCAAACGGCCATGGTTCAGCAGCAGGCCTATTCATATAGTCGAGACAGAATTCATTCAACCCCCACCCGAGCCGGAGTTACAGTAGGCACATTGATGAACCGGCTGTATCGAGCAGCGAGCGGAGCCGTAATGCCCCGCAAAGGCCTAACCCGGCGGGCGGTGGTGCAAATGCTCAGGACGTCATGGATAACGACAGAGCTCGTTGAGAAGCCGAGTTAGCAGTACGTGGACCATTAGCTTACTCCGGTTCGTCCGACAACTTCAGTGGAACCAGGTCTTGCGTTCAGCTCTTGGGGTGGTGCCGTGTCTCACCCCGGCTCTACGCAATGTGTGGCTGCCCAAGGATTTCAAGGGTCCGTGTAAGGTGCCCAATTACACCACTGATTTACCCCCCGAGTCATGGGTCGAAAGTTATGAGATGGCGATGGGGATGCTGGATGTGGATGAAGCGGCATGTGCGAAGTACTTCACCATGATGTTGGATGGAACGGCTCGAACTTGGCTGAAAAGTTTATCGTCTAACTACATTGGGTCATGGGCCAAGTTGAAATCCCGGTTTATAATGAATCTTAAGGACACGTGCAAGCAACCCATGTCAATTTTGGATCTAGCCGCTTGTGTCCAAGAAGAAGGTGAATCGACAACCCATTGGATGCACCGGGTTTCAGAGATTTTGCATTCATCGGACCGCATCAATGCCGATTCAGCAGTTATAACGTTGGAGGGAAATTGCCGGTTTAAGCCTCTGAAGTTGAAGTTGGGACGACTCAAGCGTCACTGCAATGACATGGGAACACTTATGGCAGCTCTGGTTAAATATGCCGATTCTGATAGTACCAAGGACCCCGAGTCTGAGGATGAAAAGCCGGGGAAGGGAAAGAAAAATGGCAACACCAAAGGGCAGCAGCCTAACCCGGTGGGCCATGGAAACAATGGTAAGCGTAAAGCGGACAATAGTTCAGATTTTGTGGCTAACACCAATGCGCAGGATAATGGCCAGCGTCGTAAGGTTAGACCGCCCCCGCGGAGTGGAGGATCAGTTGTCAATCTTGAGCGCCTGTTAAACCAACCTTGCCCAAGGCACGGGACACAAGAAAAGCCAGCTATGCACCTCTGGAAGGATTGCTTTATTATGAGGGAGTTCAAAAACTCGGATCTCTTCCGGTATGATCATGGACCGTCCGGAGGTTCAGGACCCGGGTCTCATGGGCCGAATTATGGTGGAGGCAATTTTGGTTCAGGTTTTCAAGGTAATCAAGGTGGACATGGCAATCAAGGCAATCAGGGCAACCCGGGTGGTTATAATCAGCAGGGGGGTCAGCCAGTCGGGTTACCAGAGCCACCCGAAGTAGTTGAATAGTGGGCAGTATCATGTATTCACCACTAGCCTGTGCAAGCGTGATCAGAAGCTTCATAAAAGGGCAGTGAACTCCGTTGAACTGGCGGTGCCCCGTTACTTGCGCTGGTCTGAACAACCCATTGTGTGGAGTCGAGAGGATCATCCACCCCGGGTTGATAATCCGGGTCACCTAGCATTGGTGGTGGCACCTCAGGTCGGAGGTTATAAGTTCACCAAGGTGCTCATGGATGGAGGAGCAGTATCAACATCTTGTATTATGAAACCTTCCGTCGCATGGGGTTGACAGATAAAAATCTTAAACCATCAAACACCGTTTTCCATGGTGTGGTACCTGGTAAATCGGTTTATCCTGTTGGTAAGATAGCTCTGGAGGTTGCTTTTGGAGATGATCATGATTCAAGATCAGAGACATTGACTTTTGAAGTGGTGAAAATCCGGAGCCCGTACCATGCCCTGTTTGGACGGCCGGCTTATGCTAAGTTCATGGCAAGGCCGCTGCAGCTCAAGATGCCGGGTCATAAGGGGACCATCACAGTACATGGAAGTCGAAAGATCGCTTTGGAATGTGAGGAAGGTGATGCGGCTTATGCTGAGTCAGTTTGTGCAACAGAGGAGTTGAAGTTCTATAAGGACAATGTTGATCCGGCAGATATGCCTTCTTTGAAAAAACCAACTACAGAGCATGATCCGGTTTGAAGTTTAAATCGGCCGATGAGACTAAGCTGGTTGATTTTGTTCCTGGCGATTCATCCAAGCAATTTAGCATCAGCGCTAACCTGGATCCGAAATAGGAAAGCGCGCTCATTGAGTTCATCCGTGAGAACCAGGACATCTTTGCATGGAAACCTTCTGACATGCCAAGTGTACCGAGGGAACTCGCTGAGCACACTCTTAATATTGATCCCAAGTTTAAACCGGTCAAGCAGTTTCTCCGCCGCTTCAATGAAGAGAGACGCAAGGCCATTGGTGAGGAGGTAGCCCAGTTCTTGGCAGCAGGGTTTATTGTGGAGGTTTTTCATCCTAAGTGGTTGGCTAACCCAGTGCTAGAGCTTAAGAAGAACGACACTTGGCGTATGTGTGTGGATTACACAGACTTGAACAAGGCTTGTCCGGCTGATCCCTTTGCTCTCCCTCGTATTGATCAAGTTATTGATGCTACAATGGGTTGTGAGCGTTTGAGCTTTCTGGATGCTTATTCTGGTTATCATCAGATCAAAATGGCAGTTAAGGACCAGGAGAAGACAACTTTTATTACTCCCTTTGGAGCCTTCTGCTATGTATCTATGCCTTTTGGGCTCAAGAGTGCCCAGGCAACTTATCAACGGTGTGTGCAGAATTGTCTTCATAATCAGATTGGGCTCAATGTTCATGCTTATGTGGATGATATCGTGGTGAAATCCAGGAAAGCAGAGACGTTGATAGCTGATTTGAACGAAACTTTTGATAATCTCAGGGTTTATAAGATGATGCTTAATCTGGCCAAGTGTGTTTTTGGTGTACCAACAGGCAGGCTCTTGGGTTTTCTGGTGTCCAACAGGGGCATCGAAGCTAATTCAAAAAAGATCAAGGCTATCACATCCTTGGCTAAACTGGCGTGTATCAACGATGTTCAACGTCTGGTGGGTCGTATTGCAGCACTAAGCCAGTTTATCAGCCAGTTGGGAGAGAAGGCGATCCCTCTATATCAGATGATGAAAAAGATGGACAACTTTGTCTGGAGTGATGCTGCTAATGCGGCGTTTGAGGATCTGAAGAAGCAGTTGGCCGAGCTGCCTGTTCTTGCTGCCCCCATTGATAAAGAACCATTGCTGTTATATGTGGCTGCTAACGCCCGGGATATCAGCATGGCTATTGTGGTGGAGCGCAAGGAGGCGGGTAAGGAGTATGCGGTTCAGCGGCCGGTTTATTACATCAGTGAGGTGCTTATTGAGTCAAAGCAGAGATATCCACATTGGCAGAAGCTGGTGTATGGAGTTTTTATGGCAAGCCGGAAGCTTAAGCAATACTTTCACGGACATCCCATCACTGTGGTCAGTTTCGCTCCTTTGGGAGATATCATCCAGAACAGGGAGGCGACTGGCCGGGTCGCTAAGTGGGCTATCGAGCTTGGACCTCACGGGTTAAAATATATGCCTCATACAGCCATCAAGTCCCAAGCGCTCGTGGATTTCATCAACGACTGGACAAAGTTGAAGTCACCGGAGGATAAACCGGATAAGACATACTAGACTATTCACTTTGACGGGTCCAGACAATTGGAAGGCTCGGGGGCTGGAGTGGTTCTTACTTTCCCTCGAGGTGAAATTTTTTGTTATGTTCTCCGCTTGATGTTTCCTTGTACTAACAATGCAGCTGAGTATGAGGCCTTGCCCCGCGGTCTTTGGATGGATAAGGAGATGAACTTAATCCGGGTACGATGCTTTGGGGACTCTGCTTTGGTAGCTCAGCAAGTCTCTGGTACTTGGGATTCTAAGGATCCACTCATGGCGGCATATCGGCGTGAGGTGGATGTCATTGCTGATCACTTCAAGGGTTACCAGGTCGAGCACATTGATCGGCGCAAGAATGAAGCGGCGGACGCTTTAAGCCGGCTGGCATCTCAGCGTAAACCGGTGCCGCCCAATGTTTTTCTCGACGTTTTGCATAACCCGTCGGTCAAAATACCAACGGAGGAGGATCTGGCTATTCCTGACCCAGCGGTTCAATTGGTAGTGGTTCTTCATGCTATCCCTGATTGGACGGTGCCCTACTTGGCGTATATGACCCGGGGCGAGTTACCCGAGGACGAAGTTTTGGCCAGACAGATAATCCGGCGGTCAAAATCCATGACTATTTGTCAATGGCGAGTTACATCACTGCAGTGTCTTGGGGGCGTTTCAGCGTTGCGTTTCTCCTGAAGAAGGTTGTGAGATTTTGTGTGAAATCCATGAAGGGGATTGCGGTCATCATGCCGGTTCAAAATCCCTTGTGGTTAAGGCTTTCCGACACAGTTTTTACTGGCTAATAGCTCATGCTGATGCTGAGGATTTGGTCAGGAAATGTGACGGTTGTCAGAAGTTTTCGCGTCGGGCCCATGGTCCGGCTCAGGAATTGAGGATGATTCCAATCACCTGGCCGTTTGCAACTTGAGGGCTTGATATGGCTGGGCCCTTTAAGAGGTCCAAGGACACACTACTGGGGAAAACCTTATACACACAAATGTAGCAACAACGCGGGTCAAAAAACTGCTCTAGTGCTATATAGCAGTAGCGAGCAAATAAAAACCGCGCTACAGACAGAAACTTAGCAGTAGCGCTTGTGGTAAAGAAAGCGCTACTACTAATATTCCCATTGGCAGAATGTTAGGTTACGATAGCGTAGCGATCTTCTAATAAACGCGCCATCGCCAGAAAGACGCTTAGCGCTGCTTCGAAGAGCGCTACTACTAACGAAAATAAAATAAGATGAAAAACAAATAGAAATTTAAATGAAAATGAAAGAAATAGAAAAAGGAGAAAGGGAAAATAAAATGTAAAGCAAAATAAATGAAAAGCAAAAATCGGAGGAAGGCATAGCAGCAGCGTTTGTTTGTAAGAGGCGCTATAGCTAACGTATTCGCAGCGCGGTCCTAGACCCCCACTATAGAAACAGAATAGGAAATTAAAAAGGAAGAAGTTTACATAGCTATAGCAGCAGCTGCTTTTGAAGAAAGCGCTATAGCTATCTTAGCTATAGCGCTGTTTTATAAACGCGCCACCGCTAAGTTTGACTTAGCCAAAAACCGCTTTCCGCCACCACTTCCCCAAATCGCCCTCAAACCCACCCAAGGCCATTGCCTCCCGATTCTCGCCCACTTGCCGCCGACGACGACGCCACCAGAGTGCGGCGCTGCCGACGACACCGAGTCGCCTCAACGCCACGGAGCTGCTGCCTCGCTAACGCCACCGAGCCGCTGCCGACGCCACCTTCTCGCCGCCACCGAGACGCCATCGCTTCTCTCGCCGCCACCAAGACGCCTGCCTCCCTCGCCACCATCGCCTGCCGCCACCACCGAGCCATATCATCTGAAGCCCTCACCCTCTCTCTCTCTCATGCATAGGTTAGCCAGGTTTAATTAGGTTAATTATCTAGGTTAGGGCAAAAATTTAGTTAGGGCATTGACAGAGAAGTAGTTAGGTTAAATAGTTTAATTAGGTTAATTATCTAGGTTAGTGCAAAAACTTAGTTAGGGCTTTGACAGAGAACTAGTCAGGTTAACTAGTTTAATTAGGTTAATTATCCATGTTAATTAGTGCAAAATTTATTTTAGGCTTTGACAGAGAACTAGCTGTGTTAACTAGTTTAATTAGGTTAATTATCTAGGTAAACTAGATCGACTAACTAGGTTAAATAGGTAGGTTAATTAGGTTCGCTGGATTAACAAGCTAGGTTAAGTAGATTGGCAAAGGTTTTTGATTTTTGAAAAGACCACTATTTTTCAAGGAAAAGAATTTAGGCAAATTTTATTTTTCATTGAAGTGGTCATGTTATATCTTTTCATTGAAGTTGTTCAATTGTGCCCAAGTGGTTTTGTTGTTTCTGTGAATGATGTTGAGGGTTTATAGTTTTGCGGAATGTTGATTCATTTCTGTTCGCAAATTTTAGGTTCTCGATTTGTCCACTTTTTAGTAAAGGTCATGCCGAAATTTCCGTGAATTTCGCATGACTTGTGCTACAAACTAGGACATATCGAGTGCCCGGATTTGCCGCACTGTGAAGGAGTCAACATTCCCGCAAAACAATAGTCCTTTTTATGTCATTATTCATTTTATTAGGTCTAGAATTAATTGAGTAGATTTAATCATAGGAAACATGGCTAGCAACGATGAAGGACAGTGGTTCGTGATTGCGACGATGTCGGGCGCGCATTTAATTTTTAGCTTTACCGACGATCAACAGATGTTGTTGCTGGGCCCACCGGTGGCATCGGGACCGAGACCGACACGTAGACCGGTGCTGAGACCGACACACGTAACGGTGCCGAGACCGACACCGCGCTGAGATTCAGACCGCATCGAGACCGCGCCGAGACCGGTGCTGCCTCGGGAGCGGTGCCGTGTAGAACCGAAAGCAAAGAGGCAACGGGTTCCTAACAAACTCAGACTACTAGACCGGTGGTCACGGAGGTGGACGACGGCAATTTTGAGCCAAAGGCGCCGAGGAAGAGGCAAGGCTACGACAATCAAATAGGCTGCATCATACGGACAACCGCCACCATCAACGATGAGAATCTAAAGAAGATAGAAAATATGAGGAGCTCCTCCCAAAGAAGTTTCACCAGATATTCTTGTTCCGGCCGGAATGAGAAGGATTATGAAGATCCGCATAATGACCCGCAATGAAGAAGATAAACAAACACGCCATGACCAAGTTTAGCAACGCATTGGTTGCTGAAAAATCGAGTGAAAGCAAAGATCAACGACGGAACCCTACTCCGAGATTGTAAAGGAAAGTCCGACAATCACGGAAGAGCAGTTTCAAATATTCAAGGTGGCTTGCGAGGCCGGCTGCCAAAGAAAAGTCTAAGTACATGAAGGGGCTTCAAAAGAGGAACATTGGGACCCACCACTCGGAAGCCGTGGTTACGGCGAAAGAGGTCCAAATGGGCCAAGGAGGACGCGAAGCCGTGAGTCCGGGCATCCTGCACTTTGGCGGATTTCACCGTCCCGCAGGAGCGTGACGTCCTAAGGGCCCGCCACCATTGGGACCCACTGAAGAAGGTTTATGAGACAACACCGGTCATTACGGAGTTCATGAGACTGCTGGTAATTTATTTTCTGATCAATTCGACTGCACACGTTAGTCATATTTGTAAACGATCCTTGTGCCTTTTGCAGAGAGCAACACCGGATTGCGGCCGAAAGCGACTCGCCGCTCGAGGCATTGGCGAGGCCAAGTGGGACACTCCATTCAACCGGCGTTGAACATATTGAAACGACAACCGTGGATACTCGACCGTCAGATGGACGCGCGCACGGTGTCGGAGACGGCGCCCACGGAAGAAGTACTACCGTGAGACCACGGAGGAGAAAAAGGAAAGACGGAGGTTAATCAAGAAAGCATCGACAAGAAGGTTGAGATTGCGGTTGAGAAGAAATCATCTCGCACAATCGAACAGCGGTAGCTGCCGTAAAAAAGCGATTACAGATATATCTACTTCCTTGGTGACGGGCGCTCACACTTGGACAAGGGAAAATCCAAAAAATGCAGAGGACTTTCCCTTGTCGACTTCTTGGCAGCACATGCTCCAAAGACCGGCCCCGCGACTGCTCCCCGCACCAGCTCCCCAAGACTGCCACCGCGACCGGACGTGCTCGGTGGTGCCTCCTCTTGGCTGAGCTCGACACTCCTCACGATATCTCGCCACACCGCCCCTTCAATATAAATGTATAATCTCCCATTTTGTTGCCTTTCGATGTCTCACGCCGCAGACTTTTCTTTGCGAGTCGACGAAACCCCATGCACCATATTGTACACCATCGGCGCAACGTAAGGTGGATGTGGGAAGGGGACGATAATGGAGCCGAAGGAACCATTGTTCCACAACCGCTGATCCCCGAACGCCTTCAAGGTTTCCGTGGCGGTGTCAAACCGGGCCACGAGAATTTGCCTCCTCTAATACTAGTGGGGATGACAACGAGACCTCGCGGCTTGGTGATTGTTGCAATGGGTGGGTCCTGTTAGGCCAAAGAGTCTGCTTGCCTCGAGGCGGCCGAGCACACCCACGAGCACGCAGCCTCAAGAAGGTATGAATATCAACACCCCACCTACCCAATTAGCGCCGGTGTCGGGTTGGGTGATAGCGACGGGTAAGCAGGTGGCTCCATTAGAGGTTGATGACGCCGCCATGGATGAGGATGAGGATGACGATGGCGCTGAATAGTATGTCTATACCGCGCGCCTCGTGGTTTGAGCATCATGAGTCGGTGCCTGAATTACCGCCTCAACGTGTTATTGACGACCATCCGTGGTAAAGAAGCCTAGGAAGAGAGCGAGGAAAGGCAAAAGATGATTCTATGATCCAGCCGCCCAAAGAGCCTCGGCCAGACTGTAGATATCCCCGATGCGGATAAATGGCATATCCCGGTCGACCAATCCTACCAAACAACGCCACAGTGCCAGATTCGCGATCTAAGGAGACTTCATGACGATGTGCTGCGGGTAGAGAAAGGCCTCATCGCCGAAGATCCAGGATACCCACTCTACGTGGTTAACGCTCCGCAGCAAATGTCGTGACGTCGAGGGCTTCCCGCGGAGAAGTTCTTCCTCCGATTCGATTACATATTTGACATGTTTCACGTGAAGAAGCTGGATTTTACTTTTGTCCGCCTTTTATGCCTTGCACATGAGCTACATCATTAGGGTTGAGCAGACACGCTTTATCTGTGTCGCTGACCCGCATTACATGCACGAGGGCTTTTGGGAGTCTATGCACAGATCGTGAATACGCCGAGGGATTACATCGCCAGCTTCATGCTCGCCAATAAGGACAAGGAGGTGATTCTCGTGCCTTATCATCCCTGTAAGTCATCCGCTGCTATCCTTCCTTCGATTTCAATAATTCATTTCACGGTGGAGGCTAATTAATTTGAGGTGTACTTATTTTATGCAGATGGCGCGCGCCGTCCTCATCATCCTCTACCCCGATTCTCCCACGCCTTTACTTGGACTCGTCAAGAACATTCACAAAAAGGATTACACCCACATCAAAGATGTTCTCGGCAATGCTATGTTTTACTACCAAGCAAGGGGTGGAGAGGTTAGGGACAAGAAGAGAAGGGGCGGCAGGGCCGCCTTCAGCCATAAGACCGACTTTGTAACGCCCTCGATGCGGCTATATTATCTGGTGAGTCCTCGTGGCTCACCAACTTGTAACGCCCTCGATGCGGCTATATCTCCCACGTGTCGAAGCACGACTTAGAGGCATAACCGCATTGAAAGCAATGTCGCAAGTGAGGTAATCTTCACACAACCCATGTAATACATAAGGGAAAGAGATACATAGTTGGCTTACAATCGCCACTTCACACAATTACATGAATAAAGCATTACATCATCCAGATACAATCAAGGTCCGACTACGGAACCAAAATAAAAGAAGAACCCCAAATGCATAAAGGTCCTCGATCGACCCTAACCGGGCTCCACTACTAATCAACTAGAACGAAACAACACAAAGGGCAAGATCTTCATCGAGCTCCTCCTTGAGCTTGGTTGCATCACTTTCGGTAACATAGGCACCGCAAACTGGTTTTGAAGTATCCGTGAGCCACGAGGACTCAGCAATCTCGAACCCGCGAGATCAAGACTATTTAAGCTTATGGGTAAGGTAAAGGCATGAGGTGGAGCTGCAGCAAGTTTACTAGCATATATGGTGGCTACAATCGCAAAAGAGAGCGAGAAGAGAAGCAAAGCACGGTCGATAAAAGTATGATCAAGAAGTGATCCTATAGCAACCTACGCCAAGCATAACTCCAACATCGTGTTCACTTCCGGACCACGAGAAGAGACCATCACGGTTACACACACGGTTGATGTATTTTAATTAAGGTCAACTTCAGGTCTTCTACAACCGGACGTTAACAAATTCTCATCTGCCACATAACCGCGGGCACGGCTTTCGAAAGTTCAAATCCCTGCAGGGGTGTCCCAACTTAGCCCATAACAAGCTCTCACGGTCAACGGCGAATAGACCTCCACCCGAGACACTCCGATCAGACTCTGTATCCCGGCACAACAAGACATTTCGACGTGGTAAAACTAAACCAAGAACACCGCCCGAATGTGCCGACAAACCCGATAGGAGCTGCACATATCTCTTTCTCGTGGCACACTCGGATGAGACTAGCTACGAGTAAAACCAACCTCAAGTTTCCCGAGGTGGCCCCAGAGGAAGCTCGGTTCGACCAACACTCGAGGAGCACCGCCCCGGGGGTTAAAATAAAGATGACCCTTGAGTCTGCAGAACCCAAGGGAAGGTGTTAGGTTGTTAGTGCAAATGGTAAAACCAATGTTGGGCATTGCTTTGGAGGAGCTTTACTTAAGGCGAACTGTCAAGGGGTTCCCATTATAGCCCAACCGTAAGGAACGCAAAATCCGGGAACATAACACCGATATGACGGAAACTAGGGCGGCAAGAGTGGAGCAAAACACTGCATAAGGCCGAGCCTTCCACCCTTTACCAAGTATATAGATGCGTTAATTAAATAAGATATATTGTGATATCCCAACAAGTAAACATGTTCCAACAAGGAACAACATCTCCATGTTCCAACAAGGAACAAACTTCAATCTTCACCTGCAACTAACAACGCTATAAGAGGGGCTGAGCAAAGCGGTAACATAGCCAATCAACGGTTTGCTAGGACATGGTGGGTTAGAGGTTTGACATGGCAATTTGGGAGGCTGACAAGCAAATGGTAGGCATCGTAGCATTGGCATAGCAAAAGAGCGAGCAAACTAGCAAAGCAAAGATAGTAGTGATTTCGAGGGTATGATCATCTTGCCTGAAATCCCGCAAGGAAGAAGAACGATTCCATGAAGAAGACAAACGGACAAAGTCGAACGGATCCACACAACTCCGGAACGAAACCGAAGCTAACGAGAGAGGCAACCCGGAAAGAAAAAACAACATAGTAAACAACCAACACATAATCATGGCACGGTGCGCAAACAAGTATGATGCATGTCCGGTTTATATATGCATGACATGGCAACATGCACAAACAAACCTACACATTAAGTGGAGCTCAATATGCAACGAGTTGCATATTGACGAAACACCACATCAATTATTTAGTTCTCTCTCGGTTATGAACAAGACAAGATTAAATGTTGGTTAACATGGCAAGAGGTGAAGCATAATTAAACTAACAATTTAGGCAAGTTTAAATGAGGCCGGAAACACAACAACACTTCCGGAAAATCCCCATGTGCATTTAGCAATTTAATGCAACAACAAGTTTAAACATTTTAATTGTTATTATCATGATGTGGATGACATATGCAAGTTTATGCAATTTTTATGAAAATGTTGACATGAGCATGATAAGAGGCATTTGTTCACCATGGCGGAACGAAAAGGGTGCCACGGCGGCGAAACAAAAATGGTGCCACGGCAACATATCCGAAAATGATGTCACGGCAACATATCGGTCCCGGTAACTCACTGAGATATCGATGCAAAAGGAAGGTGTGCGGATGTGTGGAACACGCAAGAGATGGTGGGGTGCTCCCGACTATCAGGTTCCCACGGGTCGACGGCATGGCAAACGAGGAACGTGCAAAGACCTCTCGGGCACGGTGCAAACGTAGGCATCTCATACAACAAAGCATTCGGTCACGGACGGTCATCTCGGTTGTTATACCTTCGAAGCCAGCAATCGGGACGGGTCGAGTTTCGTAGAGGGAAGTAGACGTTCACGGGTCGACGGTAGTGGTACATCTCGTAGACGTTCACGGGTCGTCGTGGAGGTAGACGTACACGGCGTAGTGGAAGTCGTTGTTCACGTGGCGACGGTAGTTGTACACGTGGCGACGGTAGTGGAAGTAGTGGTACACGGCGGCGGTGGTAGTTGTTAAGGGTCTTGCGGGTCGTCGTGTAGCCGTACATGTTCGTCGTGGTACACGGTTCAAAGTCGTACATATCCCGTAGATGCTCAGGTCGTCGGTAGAGGTACTTGGTGACTCCAATGTCTCGGGGCGACGGTAGTTGTACACGGTCCAGGAGACATCGATCGTTCGGGGTCCGACTTGCGAGTCTTGCCGACATGAGTGGTACTTGGCGGAAATCTCGAAGATGGCCTTGGTGTTCCTGGTACTTGGCGGTCCATATGGTCACCGAAACGAAGCAACAAGGACAGGCGGTGCGTGAGCAGCGGCAGGAAGCGGGCACGCTCAAGGGAGAGCAGCAGAGGGCAGCAGCAGCAGTGAGGCGAAGGTGGTGGCCTAGCATGGCGCCGGAGACGGGGAACGGGTGGATCCGAGGTCCCCAGCAGCAGGGAAGGCATCCGGCGAAACGGCAGAGACAGGGCGAGGTCGACGACGAGCTGGAGAAGGCGCTGTGGGGCTTCACCGACGCCTGCACTTGTCGGAGATGGCGAGCGAAGGCGGGGAAGGCGGGGTCGCGCGCTCGATGCGGGAGGCGCGACGGGATGGATCTGTTGGCGTTGGCGCTGCTGCGGGCGGAAGGGGCGAGGCAGAGGAGGAGCACGGGCGCAGGCGACGGAGGTCCAGGAGAGGTGGAGTAGTGGTGGCGCGGGCGAGGAAAGCAGGGCCACGGGGCGGTTGCGCACTTGTCGGAGCGAAGCGATGGGTGCGGGCGCGCGGTTCGGGCGAGGTGGAGGCGAGCGAGCGACGGCGAGGAGCGGCGAGATCGAGAGGCACAGGAGGAGGGCTCCAAGCGCTAGCTGTGTGCGAGTGGCGGCGGTGTGGGAGGACGAGAGGGAGAGGAGGAGATCGAGGAGAATGGAGGAGAGCGGGGTCGAGCGCTCTCCCTGACCGCGATGTGTGGCGGCGGCACGGGAACGAGGGGGAGGAGATGGATCGGGGGAAGGCTAGGGTTAGAGCTGGTGGGCTGCGGGGGAATGGTTGGGCCTAGGGAGGCGTAGGGCGCGGCCCAGGTAAGTGGGCTCTGCCTAGATCTTCCCTCCTCTGTTTATTTTCTTTAAGAAAATAGACAGAATTACAAGGAAAAGGATCCGTGGTTTGGGAAGGAAAAACTCAGAGATCAAGGTATATAAGGAGTCCTGGATTTATGCAGTATTAGAATAAATAGTCTTGGAAATTTTTAGAGGTAGAAAAATAAATCAAGTTTGAATTAAATTCAAACTTGCTCCATTTTTGAACCCAACCAAAACAACTCCAAAATGGATGAAATTTGATAGAGAGGCATAAGGCATGGAGTATGAACATCAGGAAATAAAAGAACATTAATGGAGGCACAAATAATGCCACTTGGCATGAGAGTCAAGATTTGACAGAAAGGAAGAAGTGATAAGGTTTGCACGTGGAGAAAGGTCTTGATGAAAAGATGAAGATACAAATGACCACAGGAGGAGGGGAAGGGTGATGCAAGGGGTGATCATGCATGAAACACACAATGCACATGATGAGCATGATGAGCATGATGAAATGCAACATGATGCAAGGATGAATGCAACGAACAAAACAAATCACACGATGAAACTTGGAATAACTGGAAGTCGTCTGGAGCATTGGTCTCGGGGCGTTACAACACTCCACCACTATAAGAGGATCTCGTCCCGAGATCCAGAATGGCACCGGAGAGAAACGGAAGAGGAAGAGAAGAGGTAAAACTAAGTTGCTTCTTTGACAAACGAGTGAAACCAAAGAACCTTGAGAGGTTGAAGATTTGAAAGAAAGAACACAACGGAGTTGAATACAATTGAGAGCACTGCGGTAGAAAATAGAAACAAGAAACACCATTTGAACCTTGGAGGTTGCAAAGCTATGAATGACGAGTACAATGGACAAGAAGGGATTGAACCACTCTGGTTGAAACGAGATAAACAAGGAACAAGGAAGAACAAATTTGGACAACACTCCGGTTAAAAAGAGATGCAAGACTTCATAAGATGAAAAGAACTTGAAAGAGGACACGACACTCCGGTTAAATGTATAAGCACGAAAAGAACATGATCCTCACAAAACGATGTGATGGGTGAAGAGCACAACATCACAATACCTCCGTAACGAAAGAATATGAGTTAGAGCGTTGGGATAAAGGGACGGAGGAGAAAATGGCAACTTTTACCACAATTGAATTTGGAAGGCATCCTTGCAAGAAGGTTAGAATAGAGTTGTTGTAAGACCAACAACGAAAAGAATAAGTTTGTAGTGGGCTTATGGAAACATCTCAACATTATGAGGTGACAACTGGCCACTAACGGAAACAATTACTTGCTTGAGATTAACGAAGAGATGAAAGCTTGTTCCATCAAGATGGAAAAGAGATAACTTGGGTCATTAATAAGCACCAAAATAGCAACATTCCTTAGGGAAGGCTTTAGGTGAAATCTATACCAAGATAACTCCAATGAAGAGATTGACGGTTTTAAAAATAACTCATCTTGACAACATGAATAACCAAGGGAAATTGTCAAGAGTGACATAACACCATCTCAAAAAATAAGGTAGAAAAAAAATTGCACTTTGGAATGCAAGATGAAGAATGCTTGAACTCCTCAAAACAAGACATGTGTTGAGCACCATGTATATTTTTGAGTATAGCTTGGCTGATCTTAACTTCAAGAGAAATCTTGAAGAACAATTGAAGAATGAAAAGAATCCTTGACGAACCACCACTCCGGTAATAAACGGATGATAAAAAGAAAGAGAAGTTGAAAACACAAGGTGAAGCCTTGCAATGATTTAGATGGAGCTTCGCGACGAGATAATGCGGAAAACTTACAACTCCGGAAGAAAGATGAACAACAAGAAGCCAAGAATTTATTCCTCCTAAACAAACTCTGAAGGAAAGGATTAATCACTTGGATGAAACAAGAATAAGAATTATGTTATGCGTATCCTTCACCAATTTAAATTGATGACAAGCAACAGATTTGGCATACTACTTATTCTCGTAGAAAGGATTAAAAGAGATATATCAAAACTTGAGAAGGTATTAATGGAACCACCGGTGAGATTTGGAAGCAACGAATAAATTAATATGAGAACATAGGAAGAGGAATCTTGAACAAACCACCATAAGAATTGAAAATGAAAGTAGCAAATGCACAAATCACCGGGAAGAATTGCAAAATGAATGAAGATACTTTAGGGTATTTAGATACAAATGAATGAATAGATCACAAGCTGATTAGATAATACTTGAATGATGCACCGGCAAGATAGGAGAATGATAACTGACAGCTGAGAATGAATAAACCTGAATTGATGGACTCCGGATGACAAACTGAGAAGACTCTTGAATATCTCCTGATGGGTGAAAAAGATTCTCACAATCGAAAACAATTATGAGAGGATGGCATCAATCTAGAACCATGAAGCTTGAAGAGAATGGAGCAAAATTTAAGAGAAACTCTTCTTCGGTCTTCAAATGATGAGAATGACAACGAGAAACACCACCAAGAATTATTGAGGCACACCGGAAGAATCAAAAGCGAAGAGGTTGAGCCAACTATGAAAAGAATTTGAAAGATCTTGAGAAAAGCATTTGACCGATGATAACTCATTTTACGCCAAATTTGGAGAAGAATTTAGGATAGCTCGGGAAAATAGAAGAGTCGTAAGATCCTCGAAAAGACCGTGGGTTAGGGCCCACTCAAAAGAACACCGCTGAAAAGATTTAAAAGAGATGTTGCACCGTTGAATTAAATGACTTGAATGAGATACCAATCTCGAAAGAGCTTGAACGAATGCAGAGTGGAAACACGAATCTTCGATATATCTTGAGCACTCGGAATAACAAATAGCGAGAAGTAGAATGATAATGAGGTGCACCGGTATGAGAAGACATTGAAATGAGGAAAAGGTATGATCAACAAAACTTGACTTGAATCCACCGGAGAAGAGAAAGGAATGAGGAATGACGAACTAGTAGAACATCTTCTTGAGAACCACCGGTAAGAACATTGACGGAAAAGAATGGAGAAACTTCACAAAAATAAAAGGATACTTGGTAAAGAAATCTTAGTCCTTGAGGAAAAAAGGGTGGGTGGGCGGAAAACAAAGGCAACTTGGAGACGGATGAAACAAACACCGTTGATAAGAAATGATAATTGGTCTTGCTGATGTTGAAGTGATCGGATCCACTTGAAGAGAAACACGCCGGTTGAAAAGGATTGACATGACAATCTCGATTGTCGAGAAGGATTGGTATTTACATCGGAGTATGAGAACACCATTTCGGAAAGGTATGGAATCAACACTTGACATTGAAGCAACTCAAATACCACAACTCAAAACAAAAACAAAGGATTGGCTTGCAGAATAAGCCGGAACAAACATATGATAGAGATTTACCCAATCCCATATCATGCATTTGTCGAAAAGATATTCTAGGAGCTACTTGAATTCCCACCTATAAAACTCCCGAAACTTTCTGGTTATGCAATCAGGTGTTGGGGATACAGGGGAAGCAATATATCTCACCCAAACTAACAATACCTACATCCAAGTTGTATCCATCCGTCAACACATAACCAAGAAACCTTCGGAAATCGTCTACCTCAACCTTCGAAAAGCATCCGTTATACAAGTCATGGCAATACTCCCGTACTCACCTCAAGATCGGGTTATCGGGTTATCTCACCAACAACTGCATAAAAGAGATTTTCGATGTCGGCGCATTAAACTCGGTATTCCAGAACTGCAACGATAAAATTATGACGACAACACCTCGGAGCTCAACTCCCGGGACACCTCCAAAAAAAACCCCGCCGACGGAGGCAACCAAGACAATGTTGTCATCATAAAACCATCGAACGATTCTAAGATACCCAAGGATCCTAAAAAAAATTTAGTGAAATTTGAGGAGAGGAAAGTCAAAACTTTACGCCGGAGACCTCACCAGAGCGATTTAAGGACCGAGGAGTAAAAAGAATTCTAACTCTCCGATATATATAATCCTAAATGACTCAAAACATTTTTTTCTAGACACAACTCGGCCGCTAAAAACGATCAAGCAGTGGGGCTCCTAAGGTCGGGGAAGGCTCTGATTACCAACTTATAACGCCCTCGATGCGGCTATATCTCCCACGTGTCGAAGCACGACTTAGAGGCATAACCGCATTGAAAGCAATGTCGCAAGTGAGGTAATCTTCACACAACCCATGTAATACATAAGGGAAAGAGATACATAGTTGGCTTACAATCGCCACTTCACACAATTACATGAATAAAGCATTACATCATCCAGATACAATCAAGGTCCGACTACGGAACCAAAATAAAAGAAGAACCCCAAATGCGACAAAGGTTCTCGATCGACCCCAACTGGGCTCCACTACTGATCAACTAGAACGAAACAACACAAAGGGCAAGATCTTCATCGAGCTCCTCCTTGAGCTTGGTTGCATCACCTGCTCGGTAACATAGGCACCTGCAAACTGGTTTTGGAAGTATCTGGTGAGCCACGAGGACTCAACAATCTCGCACCCACGAGATCAAGACTATTTAAGCTTATGGGTAAGGTAAAGGCATGAGGTGGAGCTGCAGCAAGCGACTAGCATATATGGTGGCTACAATCGCAAAAGAGAGCGAGAAGAGAAGCAAAGCACGGTCGATAAAAGTATGATCAAGAAGTGATCCTATAGCAACCTACGTCAAGCATAACTCCAACACCGTGTTCACTTCCCGGACTCCGCCGAGAAGAGACCATCACGGTTACACACACGGTTGATGTATTTTAATTAAGGTCAACTTCAGGTCTTCTACAACCGGACGTTAACAAATTCCCATCTGCCACATAACCGCGGGCACGGCTTTCGAAAGTTCAAATCCCTGCAGGGGTGTCCCAACTTAGCCCATAACAAGCTCTCACGGTCAACGAAGGAATAGACCTCCACCCGAGACACTCCGATCAGACTCGGTATCCCGGTACAACAAGACATTTCGACAGGTAAAACTAAACCAAGAACACCGCCCGAATGTGCCGACAAACCCGATAGGAGCTGCACATATCTCTTTCTCAGGGCACACTCAGATGAGACTAGCTACGAGTAAAACCTACCCTCAAGTTTCCCCGAGGTGGCCCCGCAGGAAGCTCGGTTCGGACCAACACTCAGAGGAGCACTGGCCCGGGGGGTGGGGGGGTTAAAATAAAGATGACCCTTGAGTCTGCAGAACCCAAGGGAAGGTGGTAGGTTGTTAGTGCAAATGGTAAAACCAATGTTGGGCATTGCTGGAGGACCTTTACTTAAGGCGAACTGTCAAGGGGTTCCCATTATAGCCCAACCGTGTAAGGAACGCAAAATCCGGGAACATAACACCGATATGACGGAAACTAGGGTGGCAAGAGTGGAACAAAACACCAGGCATAAGGCCGAGCCTTCCACCCTTTACAAAGTATATAGATGCGTTAATTAAATAAGATATATTGTGATATCCCAACAAGTAAACATGTTCCAACAAGGAACAACATCTCCATGTTCCAACAAGGAACAAAATTCAATCTTCACCTGCAACTAACAACGCTATAAGTGGGGCTGAGCAAAGCGGTAACATAGCCAATCAACGGTTTGCTAGGACATGGTGGGTTAGAGGTTTGACATGGCAATTTGGGAGGCTGACAAGCAAATGGTAGGCATCGTAGCATTGGCATAGCAAAAGAGCGAGCAAACTAGCAAAGCAAAGATAGTAGTGATTTCGAGGGTATGATCATCTTGCCTGAAATCCCGCAAGGAAGAAGAACGATTCCATGAAGAAGACAAACGGACGAAGTGAAACGGATCCTCACAACTCCGAAACGAAACCGAAGCTAACGAGAGAGGCAACCCGGAAAGAAACAAACAACATAGTAAACAACCAACACATAATCATGGCACGGTGCGCAAACAAGTATGATGCATGTCCGGTTTATATATGCATGACATGGCAACGTGCACAAACAAACCTACACATTAAGTGGAGCTCAATATGCAATGAGTTGCATATTGACGAAACACCACATCAATTATTTAGTTCTCTCTCGGTTATGAACAAGACAAGATTAAATGTTGGTTAACATGGCAAGAGGTGAAGCATAATTAAACTAACAATTTAGGCATGTTTAAATGAGGCCGGAAACACAAACAACACTTCCGGAAAATCCCCATGTGCATTTAGCAATTTAATGCAACAACAAGTTTAAACATTTTAATTGTTATTATCATGATGCGGATGACATATGCAAGTTTATGCAATTTTTATGAAAATGTTGACATGAGCATGATAAGGGGCATTTGTTCACCATGGCGGAACGAAAAGGGTGCCACGGCGGCGAAACAAAAATGGTGCCACGGCAACATATCCGAAAATGATGCCACGGCAACATATCGGTCCCGGTAACTCACTGAGATATCGATGCAAAAGGAAGGTGTGCGGATGTGTGGAACACGCAAGAGATGGTGGGGTGCTCCCGACTATCGGGTTCCCACGGGTCGACGGCATGGCAAACGAGGAACGTGCAAAGACCTCTCGGGCACGGTGCAAACGTAGGCATCTCATACAACAAAGCATTCGGTCACGGACTGTCATCTCGGTGGTTATACCTTCGAAGCCAGCAATCGGGACGGGTCGAGTTTCGTAGAGGGAAGTAGACGTTCACGGGTCGACGGTAGTGGTACATCTCGTAGATGTTCACGGGTCGTCGTGGAGGTAGACGTACACGGCGTAGTGGAAGTCGTTGTTCACGTGGCGACGGTAGTTGTACACGTGGCGACGGTAGTGGAAGTAGTGGTACACGGCGGCGGTGGTAGTTGTTCAGGGTCTTGCGGGTCGTCGTGTAGCCGTACATGTTCGTCGTGGTACACGGTTGAAAGTCGTACATATCCCGTAGATGCTCAGGTCGTCGCTAGAGGTACTTGGTGACTCCAATGTCTTCGGGGCGACGGTAGTTGTACACGGTCCAGGAGACATCGATCGTTCGGGGTCCGACTTGCGACTCTTGCCGACATGAGTGGTACTTGGCGGAAATCTCGAAGATGGCCTTGGTGTTCCTGGTACTTGGCGGTCCATATGGTCACCGAAACGAAGCAACACGAGGGCCTCGAGTGGGCAGCAGCAAGGACATGCGGTGCGTGAGCAGCGGCAGGAAGCGGGCACGCTCAAGGGAGAGCAGCAGAGGGCAGCAGCAGCAGTGAGGCGAAGGTGGTGGCCTAGCACGGCGCCGGAGATGGGGAACGGGTGGATCCGAGGTCCCCAGTAGCAGGGAAGGCATCCGGCGAAACGACAGAGACAGGGTGAGGTCGACGACGAGCTGGAGAAGGCGCTGTGGGGCTTCACCGACGCCTGCACTTGTCGGAGATGGCGAGCGAAGGCGGGGAAGGCGGGGTCGCGCGCTCGATGCGGGAGGCGCGACAGGACGGCTCTGTTGGCGTTGGCGCTGCTGCGGGCGGAAGGGGCGAGGCAGAGGAGGAGCATGGGCGCAGGCGACGGAGGTCCAGGAGAGGTGGAGTAGTGGTGGCGCGGGCAAGGAAAGCAGGACCACGGGGCGGCTGCGCACTTGTCGGAGCGAAGCGATGGGTGCGGGCGCGCGGTTCGGGCTAGGTGGAGGCCAGCGAGCGACGGCGAGGAGCGGCGAGATCGAGAGGCACAGGAGGAGGTCTCCAAGCGCTAGCTGTGTGCGAGTGGCGGCGGTGTGGGAGGACGAGAGGGAGAGGAGGAGATCAAGGAGAACTGAGGAGAGCGGGGTCGAGCGCTCTCCCTGACCGCGATGTGTGGCGGCGGCACGGGAATGAGGGGGGAGGAGATGGATCGGGGGAAGGCTAGGGTTAGAGCTGGTGGGCTGTGGGGGAATGGTTGGGCCAAGGGAGGCGTAGGGCACGGCCCAGGTAAGTGGGCTCTGCCTAGATCTTCCCTCCTCTGTTTATTTTCTTTAAGAAAATAGACATAATTACAAGGAAAAGGATCCGTGGTTTGGGAAGGAAAAACTCAGAGATCAAGGTATATAAGGAGTCCTGGATTTATGCAGTATTAGAATAAATAGTCTTGGAAATTTTTAGAGGTAGAAAAATAAATCAAGTTTGAATTAAATTCAAACTTGCTCCATTTTTGAACCCAACCAAAACAACTCCAAAATGGATGGAATTTGATAGAGAGGCATAAGGCATGGAGTATGAACATCAGGAAATAAAAGAACATTAATGGAGGCACAAATAATGCCACTTGGCATGAGAGTCAAGATTTGACAGAAAGGAAGAAGTGATAAGGTTTGCACGTGGAGAAAGGTCTTGATGAAAAGATGAAGATACAAATGACCATGGAGGAGGAGGGAAGGGTGATGCAAGGGGTGATCATGCATGAAACACACAATGCACATGATGAGCATGATGAAATGCAACATGATGCAAGGATGAATGCAACGAACAAAACAAATCACACGACGAAACTTGGAATAACTGGAAGTCATCTGGAGCATCGGTCTCGGGGCGTTACAACACTCCACCACTATAACTTTGCCATATATCCTTTCATCATTTTCCGGAGCTCCACCTTTTTTCTCAACATTTTTGGACACTCCTAAAACCTCGTCCTAGTTCAAACCATTTGAATTAAATTCAAATGTGTTTGAATTCAACTTCACACGCGTGCCCACTTCTATTTTTCCTTGATCAAGCTCATTTTTATGAGTCCATGAAATTTATCCCCATGCCCAAATTCTATCTGCACCTTCCTTTCTTCTCCTTTTTACTCTTTGACATTTTCTGTTTTTGGGAGTAAGGAGAAGAAGGAGAGCAGCCGGCCCAGGCCACCGTGGCCTCCCTAAGCCTAGCAGCCAGGCCGGCCCATTTGCCTCTCAAGGCCCAGCCGACCCGCCCCTGCGTTCTAACCCTAGCGAACCCTCCTCTGCGCCCCATCTCTCCCGTGCCCGATCCGCCTCCTCTCCTCTCGACCCGATCGCTCCCCTGCTCCCTTCCCTTGCGCCGCAGAGCCCATCGCTCAGCCCGATCCCATCTCCCTCGATCCCCCTCCTCCTTTCTTCCTCGTCGCGCCGAACCAGGGAGACGCCGCCCCCGTGCCCTGTCTTCCTCCTCGCCCTGCGCGCCCGACGCCGCCCCCGCCCTCAACTCCCGCGCCACGTGTTCTCCTCGACTCGCCGCCCGACAGCAGCAGCTGCTGCACCTCGCACCGAGCACCGCCTAACGCCTCCCGCGATGCCCTCCACCGCCCCGAGTTCCTTCCGTCGGCCTGCTTTCCTCGCCTCGCCTCGCCGTCCCGTCCTCAAGTCCAGCCATGGTCGCCGCCCCCTGCATCCTCTGCCTCGAGCAGGAGGATGACCGCATGGCGCGCGCGCGTTGACCTCCATGGCCGCAGCGCCCCGCCTCACCGCCTTGGCCTCGCCAAGCTCGCTGGCAGCCATGAGCTCGCAAGGTCCAGCGACCCCTCGTCCAGCGCGCCCTCTCCTTCCTTGTCGGGTTTCTCCTCTACCCGTGTCTGCACCTCGCCGCTTCCCTCGCCTCCCACGGCTGCTCTGTTGCCGTCGCCTTGCCGCCCGACTTGCTCCTTGCTGCTGCTTTTTGTGGTTGCCGACCCAGCCACGGACGCCTCCGGATCGCCAAGTCCAGGACGCCATGTTCCACTACTGTCGACCCTCAAGTTCACAAGTACCCTACGGTTACACCAAGCTTGAGTACATGGATCGCCAAGTTCTGCTCCTCAACGCCAAGTACAACTACGAACCCAAGACCTCGGATGCATCCATGTTCGTCTACAGAACGGTACATCTACACCGCCAAGACCGGACCCACAAGTACCCCGACGTCGCGTGTACCACTACCGTCGACCTGAACATCTACGAAAAACGTGTACAACTACCGTCGCCACGTGAACAACGACTTCCACTACCGCCGTTGCGAGAACGACTACTTCCACTACGGCCGTGAACGACTACTTCCTTCTACGAACTCGTTCCGCCCCGAAACGCACGCTTCGAAGGTATAACCTCGAGACGTCGCCCGTGAACGAATGCATGTGGTATGAGATGCTCATGTTCGAACCGTGTCCGAATTGTCTTTGCACGTTCCTCTATTGCCATGCCACCGTCCCGTGGGAACCCGGTAGTCGGGAGCACCCCACCATCTCTAGCTTGTTGCGCACATCCGCACTTGCTCTTTTGCATCGGTATCTCAATGAGTTTTCGGATTATCAGAATGTTGCCGTGGCACCATTTCTGTTTCGCCGCCGTGGCACCCTTTTTGTTCCGCCATGGTGACAAATGCCTCATAACATGCTCATGTTAACATTTTCATAAAAAATTGCATAAACTTGCATATGTCATCCGCATCATGATAACAACAATTAAAATGCTTAAAATTGTTGTTGCTTTAAATTGCTAAATGCATATGGGGATTTACCGGATTTGTTGTTTTTATATCCGGCCCCATTTAAATTGTTTAGATGGTATAGTTTTTGTTATGCTTCACCTCTTGCCATGTTTAATAACACTTAATATTGTTGTGTCCATAACGAGAGAGAACTAAATAATTGATGTTGAGCCATTAATATGCAACTCTGCATATTGAGCTCCACTTAACTTGTAGTGTTGTTTGTGCATTTTGCCATGCCTCATTAAACCGGACATGCATCATACTTGTTTGTGCATCATGCCATGTTTATGCTGGTGTGTTTACCATGTTGCTTGCTTCTTTCCGGTTTGCTTCTCTCGTTAGCTTCGGTTTCGTTCCGGAGTTGTGAGGATTCGTTGGTCTACTTCCGTTTGTCTTCTTCATGGACTCGTTCTTCTTCCTTGCGGGATCTCAAGCAAGATGATCATACCCTCGAAATCACTACTATCTTTGCTATGCTAGTTTGCTCGCTCTTTTGTTGTGCCAATGCTACGATGCCTACCATTTGCTTGTCAGCCCCCCCCCCAAACTGCCATATCAAACCTCTAACCTTTGACACCATTCCTAGCAAACCGTTGATTGGCTATGTTACCGCTTTGCTCAGCCCCTCTTATAGCGTTGTTAGTTGCAGGTGAAGATTGAAGTTTGTTCCTTGTTGGAACATGGAGATGTTGTTCCTTGTTGGAACATGTTTACTTGTTGGGATATCACAATATCTCTTATATTATTAATGCATCTATATACTTGGTAAAGGGTGGAAGGCTCGGCCTTATGCCTGGTGTTTTGTTCCACTCTTGCCACCCTAGTTTCCGTCATATCGGTGTTATGTTCCCGGATTTTGCGTCCCTTACGCGGTTGGGCTATAATGGGAACCCCTTGACAGTTCGCCTTAAGTAAAGCTCCTCCAGCAATGCCCAACATTGGTTTTACCATTTGCACTAACAACCTACCACCTTCCCTTGGGTTCTGCAGACTCAAGGGTCATCTTTATTTTAACCCCGGGCGGTGCTCCTCCGAGTGTTGGTCCGAACCGAAACTACTCTGGGCCACCTCGGGAAACTTGAGGTTGGTTTTACTCGTAGCTAGACTCATCTCGAGTGTGCCACGAGAAAGAGATATGTGCAGCTCCTATCGGGATTTGTCGGCACATTCGGGCGGTGTTGTTGGTTTAGTTTTACCCCGCCGAAATGTCTTGTTGTACCGGATACCGAGTCTGATCGGAGTGTCTCGGTGGAGGTCTATTCCTCCGCTGACCGTGAGAGCTTGTCATGGGCTGTTGGGACACCCCGCAGGATTTGAACTTTCAAAGCCGTGCCCGCGGTTATGTGGCAGATGGGAATTTGCTAACGTCCGGTTGTAGAAAACCTGAAGTTGACCTTAATTAAAATACATCAACCGCGTGTGTAACCGTGATGGTCTCTTCTCGGCGGAGTCCGGGAAGTGAACACGGTGTTGGAGTTATGCTTGACGTAGGTTGCTATAGGATCACTTCTTGATCATACTTTTATCGACCGTGCTTTGCCTTCTCTTCTCGCTCTCTTTTGCGATTGTAGCCACCATATATGCTAGTCGCTTGCTGCAGCTCCACCTCATTACTCCATCCTTCCTATAAGCTTAAATAGTCTTGATCTCGCGGGTGCGAGATTGCTGAGTCCCCGTGACTCACCAGATACTTCCAAACCAATTTGCAGGTGCCTATGTTACCGAGCAGGTGACGCAACCAAGCTCAAGGAGGAGCTCGATGAAGATCTTGCCCTTTTTGTTGTTTCGTTCTAGTTGATCAGTAGTGGATCTCAGTTGGGGTCGATCGGGGACCTTTGTCGCATTTGGGGTTCTTGTTTTATTTTGGTTCCGTAGTCGGACCTTGATTGTATCTGTATGATGTAATGCTTTATTCATATAATTGTGTGAAGTGGCGATTGTAAGCCAACTATGTATCTTTTTCCCTTATGTATTACATGGGTTGTGTGAAGATTACCTCACTTGCGACATTGCTTTCAATGCGGTTATGCCTCTAAGTCGTGCTTCGACACGTGGGAGATATAGCCGCATCGAGGGCGTTACAGACTTCTGCTGCATCCAGCAACCAAACGATTCTCTTAATGATGGATTCTATGTCCTACACCACATGCTGGAGTACCAATGGGATCACCAGAACCTTCACATGGCACCTAGATCTAGCGATGCCCATATTCTGCAATGGGCAAAGGACATAGGAGATATTGAGGATCATTGACTTCGAGCTGAGTTCTATAACATCCAGCGCGAACTTGCCCAAATCATCATGAATGAGGTCATCGGAAAAACAGGGATGTTCCATGCGGAAGGACAAATGTCGCGGGAAGACGTCCGAACATGGATAGCCTCTCAGCGTCTCGACATGAAGCCTTTCACTAAGCTCGATGACTATCTCCCTGACTTGGATGGATGGCACGACATGATGGAGTGATTGTCGATATATGACAATGTGTCCGTTTAGTCCATACTTTCTTTTATGACAAAACTTTGAGTTATGCACGGCGAAACTTTATTTGTGATGTAATTAAACCGTCCTCCTCCTCGACTAGCGAAAATCACTCTAGTTAGGTCATTTGGGTACAATGAACTTTGTTATTTATGCTTATGATATGTTGTTCTATTTTTGCCAAGTCTGTCTCTTTGTGTTGCTCAACTATATATGTTGCATATCATCGACTCATGTGAGGATGCAGGTGCATAGATCATAAATGGCGAAGAAGTGCTACGCCAGGAGTATATATACGACAAGTGGCCGAGTGTCGTGCCCAGTGTACCGGTTTTCGGTTTCGAGCGACACATGAGACTTAGTTTAGGTTCACGCTAATGCGAGAGAGGATCTGAACTCATGTACTCAAAGTGATAGCTATTCTCGTGTATATCATTGTTTAGATGGATGACGATGTATTTGCAAGTAATTGAGACTTGTATCGCTATTTTCGAGATTGATGACGAGAGACCACTTTGTGTTGGATGATGATTATGATGATGACATGATTTGATGAGACTAATTGTATGTATATGCTATGATTACATTTGTATGTGGATGATATGCTAAAGATTATTGTATAAAGCCTATTCAAATGCAAAACAAATAAAAACAAATATGCAGGGAAAAAAACTAATAAAACTAGTAGTAGCGAGGGGGGGATTTAGCAGTAGCGCCGACTTACCAGTAGCGCTTCCCTATAAAGGGCGCTGCAGATAATATCAGTAGCGCCCTTTTCTAAAGAGCGCTGCAGCTATTCATGTGTAGCAGTAGCATGGGTCAACACGTGCTACTGCTATACGTTAGCTGTAGCGCCTTATTAGTAGCGCCGGTGCCCGCGCTACTGAGAGGGCCAACACCTGCTGCTAGGCTTTTCCCTAGTAGTGACAAGAAGACCCACCTTTTAGTGGCGGTTGATAAATTCACCAAGTGGGTGGAAGCAGAGCCAGTCAGCAAGTGTGATGCGGCCACGGTGGTTCAATTCATGAAGAAGGTGATTTTCCGCTTTGGTTTTCCACACAACATCATAACAGATAATGGCACGAACCTCTCCAAGGGTGCTATGGAAGAGTTCTGTCAACGTGAGCACATCCGGCTTCATGTGTCATCAGTGGCTCACCCTCAGTCTAATGGTCAAGCGGAGAGAGCTAATCAGGAAATCCTGAAAGGTATCAAGCCCCAGCTTATGGTCCCTTTGCAGAGGACACCGGGTTGTTGGGTGGAAGAGTTTCCTTCCATGTTATGGAGAATTAATACCACCCCAATAGATCTACGGGTTATACACCCTTCTTCATGGTTTATGGAGCAGAAGCAGTTCTCCCAAGTGATATTCGCCATGACTCGCCCCGAGTGGCAGCTTATGTTGAAGCGGACAATGAAGGAGCACGCCAAGATGCATTGGACCTGCTAGATGAAAAACAGGACATAGAGGCAGCTTGTTCGGCGATTTATCAGCAAGACCTGCGGCGTTATCACAGCCGTCGGGTTAAAACCAGAGCTTTTCAAGAAGGCTACTTAGTGCTCCGGCTTATCCAAGATCAGACCGACATGCACAAGTTATCCCCACCTTGGGAAGGGCCCTTTGTGGTCAGAAAGAATCTGAACAATGGGTCATACTACCTTATCGATGTTCGAGAGCACAAAGACTCACGCAAGTCGGAGGAAGAGACCCGCCGGCCATGGAATATTGCTCATCTTCAGCCTTACTACGCCTGAGCCATAGGCTCCTATTATGTACATATTCTTGACAATGTATATATTATGATCAATATAATAAACCGACATCCTTGCTAAAGCGGGGCCTCTGCCATTCGTCTTTAAATTTTTTCTTGGTTTCATGAGGGCTTCTACTTATAAAGCGGAGCTCTGTTTGTCCATTAATTCGGCTTATAAAGCCACAAAAAAAAGCTTGGGGGCTTCATACCCAATATCATAAGGAGCCAAAGAGAGTTCATTGCAAAGCACAACTCAAACATAAGCGCCCACTGAGCACAGCTCAAAATATTGCTTGGGGGATCTTTGCTTCTACAAGAACAAAGAATCTACACCTTGCAATAGGCTATAAAAGCCAGGCTTGGAAGCCAGGTGTATTCACCTAAAACCCCGGGTCAACCTGTCTTCATCGGGCAAGTCACTCCGCCTAGGTAATCCTGGTATGACCCGCCGAACATTTGGCAAGTCAATCTTATATAGACCCTGAACTTGTCAAAGTTAAAACGACGATTGGTTAATGTGAGGTCCATCTTAAAAGGCTTTGTAAAATGGTTTAACTCAGTGGCCTGGAAGCCCATGAAAAGCCTCGTCTTTTTGCATATTTTCTTCGCGAATTTTTCTTTTCGATGTTTATTTCGATGAAATTTATATTAAAATCGGTGCTTGCTAAACCAGTCTGGCTTTTGAGTTGCCAGGTACAAATTTACAAAAATGACCTGTGTCAATTGACCCGGCTTGGCTTTCAACTATAAGTTGTCTGTACACAATCAATTCTAAACCGGTGTTTGTTAACCCGGTCTGGCTTTGACTATAACTCGCCAGTATGATCGTCCGGTGTTTATTATAACTCGGTATGGCTTCATTATAAACCAGCAAAGCATGGTGTGAGTTATCAGCACTCAAGATTTGGGTTATCACCCGTACTACAAAGTTGATAAATCAACAATGTGATTCAATGTCACAGGTATGATGTATTTCATATTTGATTATTCTTGAAAATACACCCTTGGTTATAAACCCTGGCCTTATATTGGTGTTATGACCCGTCCGGCGATAAACTGCCAGGACAATTTTAAGTTTATTATATGCAGAAACAGGATTGCATAAAGCTGCTAAGGATCCTAAGCAGACATAGCATAATCATGACGGATTAACAGTATTGTGCAAAAGTAAATATGCACGATGGCATAGCAGACCAAATGTTTCACCTAGCCTATTACAAGGTGCTTTGACGGCCCAAAAGAACAACTGTTTATCACACATATGACAATGTGCAGAAGATAAATGAAAGTGCAACTAATCCCCGGGTGGTTTTGGTAATTAATAACAACATATATATCATTGAACTAATAGTTACTTGAGAATCATTTCAGAGAGTTCGATGATATGGGTATGGCAAGGATCAAGAAGTGGACCCCCAAAATGCTAAGGCAAGCATTGGCAAAAGCTCAAGACTCCATTTTTGGTTTAGCAATCCAAGATCACATTGAGTCCATAGGAAAAGCCAATACTATTAAAAGGGATGAGGTTATGATGATGATCCGTTGCTCAAGTGCTTAGTGATACATCTCCTAAACTATCAGCAACTTTCACCGCCATAGACACTCATAAGTAGTCTCGGTCCCACCGATATTCCAAACTCACCACACCGAGATGAACCACCTCAGCCATAAGCCAAACCCTAGTAAACTCGGATTTTCCGATTCGAACTCGGTCTCACCGAAACATGAGTTGCCAAGTTTCAGAACATACATCATCAAATCGGTGTCACCGAGATGATGAAGTCGGTCCCACCGAACCGGCATGCTCGTGTCATTGCACTAATCGGACTAACCGAGATTGTATATTCGGTCCCACCGAAAATCCCAACATTCACATTATTTGAACTATCGGTCTCACCGAGTTGTCCACTTCGGTCCCACCGAGATTGCTCAAATGTGTGTAACGGTTGGATTTTGTGTGGAGGCTATTTATACCCTCCACCCCTCTTCATTCGTGGAGAGAGCCATCGAAGAACTACCACTCCTACCTTACATTTTCGAGAAGAACTACCTACCCTTGTGTTGAGATCAAGTTGCTCCACTCCCACCATATGAAGCTTGATCTCTAGCCTTCCCAAGTTGCTTTCCACTCAATCCTTTCTTCCACCACAGCCAAATCAGTGAGGAGAGTTGAGTGTTGGGGAGATTATCATTTGAAGCACAAGAGCAAGGAGTTCATCATCATCTACAACATCTACTACCTTTTGGAGGGTGGTGCCTCCTAGATTGGTTAGGTGTCGCTTGGGAGCCTCCGTCGTCGAGATGTGGAGTTGAACCAAGAAGTTTGTAAGGGCAAGGAGATCGCCTACTTCATGAAGATCTACCCCGAGTAAGGCTAGCCCTCCGTGGGCGTAGGCCATGATGGAATAGACAAGGTTGCTTCTTCGTGGACCCTTCGTGGGTGGAGCCCTCCGTGGACTCGCGCAGCCGTTACCCTCCGTGGGTTGAAGTCTCCATCAACGTGGATGTACGATTTACTACATGTGCAATTTACTTTCCGCTGCCTATACTCTAGAATTGCATGTGTAGGGTGATGCTTGACTTGATCATAATTGTGAATCTGCCAAAAACTGTTCTTTGTCAAAAGGCAGAATTTTTATATTGACAAGTAGTCTAATCGCCCCCCTCTAGACATACTTTCGATCCTACAAGTGGTATCGAGCTTTGGTCTCCATTGTATTGGTTTCATTGCATTGACTCCATAAGCTTGGTTTCACAACCTAGGAGAGTATGGCGTCTAGTGAGGGTAATTTTCAGAGAGGTCCTTACTTTGATGGTACAAATTTTGCTAGTTGGAAGCATAAAATGAAAATGCATATTCTTGGTCATAACCCAGCCGCATGGGGCATTATTTGTGTTGGTATGCAAGGTGAATTCTTCGAGGAAGGAAAAGTTCGGATCATGGCTACACGGAAGAATTGCGGATGTTGCAAAACAATGCTCAAGCTTGTGACATTCTCTTCAATGCCTTGTGTCCCGAGGAGTTCAACAAAATCAGCCGCCTTGAGAATGCAAAAGAGATTTGGGATACTTTGGTTGAAATGCACGAAGGTACCGAGTCCGTGAAGGAATCAAAGCTAGATATTCTTCAAGGTCAACTTGACAAGTTCAAGATGAAGGATGGTGAAGGAGTCGCTGAAATGTACTCTAGGCTTGCTCTCATCACAAATGAGATTGCTGGCTTAGGAAGCGAAGAAATGACCGACCGATTCATCATCAAGAAGATTCTCAGAGCTTTGGATGGAAAGTATGACACCGTGTGCACTTTGATCCAAATGATGCCAAACTACAAGACTCTCAAGCCAACGAAGTCATTGGAAGAATTGTTGCTCATGAGATGACACTTAAGGATAAGGAAGAGCTTCACAACAAGTCAAGTGGTGCTTACAAAGCTACAAGTGATGCTCCCACAACCTCAAGTGACAAGTTAGTTTCCAATGAAGAGATAAGCCTAATGGTCAAGAACTTCAACAAATTCTACAAGAATAGAGGCAAAGAGAGAAGCTCAAAGTCTAGATCATATGATGAAAAGAGATCTTCTAGTCGTGATCGAAACTGCTACAATTGTGGAAGACCCGGACACTACTCAAATGAGTGTACGGCTCCCCACAAGAGAAGAGAAGAATCTCCAAGAAGAAGAAGCTCAAGAGATGAGTCACCTCGGAAAGAGAGAAGGAGCAGAGATGATCGTTATGAACGAAGACCCTCTCGGAGAAGCAAGGATTCGGAGAGGAAAGACAAGTCATCAAGGAGCTACACAAGAAGAAAACATCAAGCTCATGTAGGCGAATGGGTCTCCGGCTCCGACTCCGATAATCAATCCGAAGGAAGCTATCACTCCGACTCCGACTACAGTCAAGATGAAGGTGTTGCCGGTCTTGCTTTCCCAAGTTACACTTGAGCAAGAGAATAGTTTATTGAAAGGGATCATAGAGAAAGGTGTCTACAAGAGCCTTGCCGGAAGCAAGAACTTTGAGGAAATTGTTCGCAAGCAAGGAAGGCACCGGAAGAATCAAGGAATTGGTTTTGAGCGAAAGTTCAACGCCGAAGGCGCTGAGTGGGAAGAAGGTCAATATCCTACTCCACAGTTTGTTCCTCAAAAGGAGAAGTATGATCCTACTTCTTCCAATGTGGAACAAGCTCAAGATGACCTTCCACCACAAGACCACAAGCTAAAAGGCAAGGACAAGCTTCAAGAGGAGATTGATGCATTTGTTGAAGCACCTCAAGCCATGGTCAAGTGGGTTCCCAAGGAAACGTCAAGTTCTACTTCGTCAAGCTCAACTACAACCCCAAGGATTCCCATCAAGATGATGTGGATCCCGAAGAAGAAGAACTAGAAAGTTCTTGAGGGTGACTCCGCCAACATACTTCACTCACATTCATTTTGGCAAAAACTTGTGCAATCAACTTCCACATCGTGCACTAGTTCATGGAGTCACAAACCCTCTTGTTGGTAAGTCAAGGACAAGATAATCATTGCTTTCATGGACATCATCTATTGTGAACTTCAATCTATGTCCATGGATATCCTTGTTTGTTCCTTGTGGGACTAACCCATGTAGGTATTGAAAGTGCCCGAATCCAAAGGATAGCTCCCAACTCTTGATGATCTCCATCAACATTGAGCATCCACATCTTCAACATCTACATGAAGTCTTCTACGACAACCCAAGGTTAGTTTGACCCTTTAAAAGGGTTCTCACATCTAGGGGAGCTTTGCTCTAAAAATTGAGCTAAAGCATCTTCAAATGATGTGAACACATCAATGCTTTATGTAAAAGTGGTAACCCCACTTGTGCTTAAACGATGAGTATGACCTATGATCAAATGTTCTCATTTGGCTCCTAAGTCAATATACTCATATAAAGATGACCTAGTCATCGACAAATTGTGTGTTAGTTGCTAGAGTTTTGGTTGTGCATGTTTGACACATATTTCATTTGCTATCTTATTGTGTGAGCATGTTGGATGCATGATTTTATCCATTCGAGGACATCCATTTGTTGTTTTGGTCGTTTTGATTTTTTCGACCAAATGGATGGACAAGAATACCTAAGTACCTCCCTAGCTATCTATGCTTTCTTGTCTCAAATTCTATTCATGCTTACATCACAAATTTTGAACAAGTCATTTTCGGACCCTCGGGTGAGGAGCACTGAGCCACCGATCCGTCAAGGGCTAATTTCCAAAACCTTCTAATTGATTTCGCCGACCAACTCACTCAAACTCGGTCGAACCGAAAGCATTTAGACTGATCTAGGTTTTCATCTCGGTGAAACCGAGTTGTGATTTTCGGCGTGATCAAGTGCATAACGCCTAGCAGTTATCCATCTCGGTGCCACCGAAGTTTACAACTCAGTCCCACCGATAGCGAAGGGTATATATTCCGAGGGCGCGCGCTGATTCCTCCTTCAAACGTTTCGCCCCACACCCCTTTGCCGTCGCTTGGTCTCCGGATCGTCGCCGTCATCGCTCAGCGCCCTCGCCGCGAGTCTCGTCGCCGTCAACGGCCATCTCCTCCGCACCGTTGCGCCAGAGAAAAACTCCACCAAGTTAGGGTGAGTTTTGATCCCACTCGTGCTCCCATCTCCGATTCAATGCACGTTTGGATTGCCTAGTATCTTGCCACGATTGAAATCCTCCTGTACACAGATTGGTTCGTTTGAACTAGATTCGAGTAAAAGTTTTAGGGTTAGGTTTCATGGAACACATCTCGGTGAGACCGATTTTATATTTTCGGTATGACCGATTTGGCCTATGGCCATTAGATCGCACCTTCGTCCAACCGAAGTTGTGCAAAATCGGTGTGACGAAATGAAGATTCTGTGAAACCCTAGTGTTTTCGGCGGGATCGAAACCCACTTCGTCAAACCGAAAGTGGTGTGCCAAGCTCTGTTTAACACTTCGGATTCACGAACCTTAAACTCGGTCGACCGAAATGTCTTCTGTGAAAACTTAATACTAGAATTTGAACTCATTTTTTTAAAACTTCGCAGTTTGTGATGACTCTTCTTCTCTGCCTACACCTTATCTATTCACGGGTTGTCGGCCATGTCGATGCCGATGTGGTGAGAACAGGTCGAGACACCCATTGCGAGACATTCCAGAGGCGGCACTAGTCCCGATCCTAGTAGCTCATCCGATGATGGTGAGAGGAGTACACCAAGTGGCATGCCTCCTGCAGCCACCGAGCTAGAAAGAAGAGGAATTCAGATGATGAGGATTCAGATTTTGTTGTTGAGGAAGAGGTGACCTCAAAGCCTAAAGGAAGGTTGTTGCCAAAGAGCAACAAGATCAACAATCTAAGAAGGGCACCAGCAAAGTCAAGCGATCAACTGTTGCTAAGAAGCTGAATTTGGGAGAGGCAGGCTGCAAGCAAAGTGAAGAAAACCACCAAGAGAAAGAGGATAGTGCATGTGTGGGGAGCTAGAGCAGATATGTATATTGATCCTCATGCAGATGCAGCAATAGAGGATGAGGATGAGGAAGCACCCAGCCTCCTCCTCGAAGCCAAGCTCATGGGTGATGCCATTAAGGCTGGAGCCACATCAAAGCCCAAGAAATCTGCTCCAGCTAAGGCAGCTCCAAAGAAAGCCTCGCTGCCAAGCCCAAGAGGACCATCGAAACATTCCAGCGTCTGAAAAAACAAGGATGATGTGCCACCGGTGAGTCGACGATGAAGGACCAGTTTCTTGAAACTTCGTCCAAAACTGCCACTCCATAATGATGCTCATCCTCAAGCCGAGGATATGAAGGCAAGGAAAGATAGAGGTCTCGGGCTATGGAGACAAATGACCCATATGCCGTGAGGAGAAGAACTCTTGTAGATCCCAGATTTCACACCGAGAGAGCAGCAGGACTTCTATGAGACCGTCTTGATGGACAAGAAGCCCATAGTCGCAGACACGGATATGTTATTTGGAAGTACATTGACAGTGAAGAGCACAGAGATTTCTTTCCACATGTGCATGAAAGTTTCACTTTGCATGTGGAGTTGCAGATTTTGTAGGTCGAAATTGACCAGTTGGAACAATGAGATGATAATGCAATTTTGTGCCTGACTCACTTCTACCCCGATGGAAAGATTATGTGGATGGTGAAGGTCAAAGGTTTTCTTCTTCTGTTGAAGAATGGGCAGAAATTCTGAATGCTCCAAAGGCAACGAGAAGATGATATTGATGTATATGGGATTCCAAAGAAGAATCATGAATCCATGAAAACATGTACAAAGAGGTTCCAGCAGAGGATTTGGAAATCTGGAAGCTCGGCTCGATCTACCATCTCGTGCAGGCTTACCTACCACTAATACCATTTTGAGGCATATCTTGATGCCCAAATCTGAGATGATCGCATGATCGAGGATACTCTATCAACATGCTGCACATACTTGATGAGAGAGCACCTTTCAAGGTGATGGACTTGATGGTAGAGACCATTAAGAGGACTGCGGTGACGTAAAAGGTCATGTGGATTTGCCCGCAGATTCAGATGCTTATCAATGCCAAGTTTGGCACGGGCACATTCTTGTTGGATAGAGAACATTTACCGTTGCAGCCGAGCATGAAGACAATGTTGTTGTGATGGATGAGGAGGATCCGACATCTGTTGAAGGTCAAGCCAAGATCGCAGCTGCTAAGAAAGCCAAAGTCGACAAAGCAAAGCAGCAGCAGCAGCTAAACCAAAGAGTTTCGGAGAGCAAATTCTTGAAGCTACTCAAAGGATTGAACAACGCTCGCCAGCATTGAACAGTCTCAAGAGAGCTTAAAGAGGATTGTTGACGAGAAGATCCACGCCTGGACGTGAAGTCGATCAAGTACAAGTGACCGTCAACAAGCTCGAGGTAGACATTGAGAAAGCAAAGCAGGACAAGGCGAGCTTATGCGTGAGTTGCAGGATGACTTAGTCCAGATTCTCATCGACAGATCGCCGGTTCCCAAAGGATCCCGATCAGCTGCTATTCCGATGGATCGACACCAGGACTACAACTTCAAGACCTCCACAGTTCCAAAGAGTTGCTCCTACTCCAGCTCCAGCCCAGTGTCCACTCCTCCAGCCTGAGACATCAGCTGAAGTCTTCGCCGATCTTTGTCATATCCACTCCGACATCAACCTGCACGGAGCCGCCACAGAGTCCACAAGTGACGCTTAGCTCTATGCTTTTGAACTTTTGGTAACTTCTTGCCAAAGGGGAGAAATTGTATAGATCATAGGGCTTCGAGAGAGAGAGTGATGTTGTCTTTGCGCTTTTGCTCTTCGTCTTTTGCGGTTTTTTGAGATACTTTTGGTTTTGAGACATTGAGTGTGTTTGATACTCCGTTTGATTCTACCTTAATGAGTGCTTGGTCGGTACTATGCTTTAATGTGTGCTTAATGCTTATCATATGCCATTCCTATCTCGTATGACCATTTACTCATGTCTTGGTGATTGGGTGCATGCTGTTCATTCTTATCATTTTGTGCGCTCCACCAAGATGTATGTGACATGGAAGAGTGACCCATGATCCTAATCGATTGTGCATTTGCATTCAAACGCAAATCTTAAATAATCCACAAATTTAGGGGGAGCTCTTACTTATCACATACTTCTCAAAGCGACGATATTATTCATTGATTATATCCTTTGTCGAAGCTTTGATCTATATGTTGTCATCAATTACCAAAAGGGGAGATTGAAAGTGCAACTAATCCCGGGTGGTTTTGGTAATTAATAACAACATATATATCATTGAACTAATAGTTACTTGAGAATCATTTGGAGAGTTCATTGATATGGGTATGGCAAGGGTCAAGAAGTGGACCCCCAAAATGCTAAGGCAAGCATTGGCAAAAGCTCAAGACTCCATTTTTGGTTTAGTGATCCAAGATCACATTGAGTCCATAGGAAAAGCCAATACTATTAAAGGGATGAGGTTATGATGATGATCTGGTTGCTCAAGTGCTTAGTGATACATCTCCTAAACTATCAGCAACTTTCACCGCCATAGACACTCATAAGTAGTCTCGGTCCCACCGATATTCCAAACTCAGTCACACCAAGATGAACCACCTCAGCCATAAGCCAAACCCTAGTAAACTCGGATTTTCCGATTCGAACTCGGTCTCACGAAACATGAGTTGCCAAGTTTCGTAACCTTCGTCATCAAATCGGTGTCACCGAGATGATGAAGTCGGTCCCACCGAAGCGGCATGCTCGTGTCATTGCACTAATCGGACTAACCGAGATTGTATATTCGTCCCACAAAAATCCCAACGTTCACATTATTTGAACTATCGGTCTCACCGAGTTGTCCACTTCGGTCCCACCGAGATTGCTCAAATGTGTGTAGCAGTTGGATTTTGTGTGGAGGCTATTTATACCCTCCACCCCTCTTCATTCGTGGAGAGAGCCATCGAAAGAACTACCACTCCTACCTTACATTTCGAGAAGAGAACTACCTACCCTTGTGTTGAGATCAAGTTGCTCCACTCCCACCATATGAAGCTTGATCTCTAGCCTTCCCAAGTTGCTTTCCACTCAATCCTTTCTTCCACCATAGCCAAATCGGTGAGGAGAGTTGAGTGTTGGGGAGATTATCATTTGAAGCACAAGAGCAAGGAGTTCATCATCATCTACAACATCTATTACCTTTTGGAGGTGGTGCCTCCTAGATTGGTTAGGTGTCGCTTGGGAGCCTCCGTCGTCGAGATGTGGAGTTGAACCAAGAAGTTTGTAAGGGCAAGGAGATCGCCTACTTCGTGAAGATCTACCCGAGTAAGGCTAGCCCTCCGTGGGCGTGAGGCCATGATGGAATAGACAAGGTTGCTTCTTCGTGGACCCTTCGTGGGTGGAGCCCTCCGTGGACTCGCGCAGCCGTTACCCTCCGTGGGTTGAAGTCTCCATCAACGTCGATGTACGATAGCGCCACCTATCGGAACCACGGGAAAAATCACCGCGTCTCCAAAATTGCGTTTGCTCTTCTCCACCTCTCTTTACTACATGTGCAATTTACTTTCCGCTGCCTATACTCTAGAATTGCATGTGTAGGGTGATGCTTGACTTGATCATAATTGTGAATCTGCCAAAAACTGTTCTTTATCAAAAGGCAGAATTTTTATATTGACAAGTAGTCTAATCACCCCCCCCCTCTAGACATACTTTCGATCCTACAATAAACCGGCCTCCGGATCATGATTATTCCTCAGGCTGACTTGAAGGTTGTGGATCATCCTGCGCCGGTTCAACCTCCGCCTCTCCACCTAGTGGCTGGAAGTCAATAGTTTCCCAGTCAATCCTAGTTAAAGCTCGGAAGACAGCTTCATCACTTATAAGATCAGACGGTTCAACATCAGGGGCGTAGGTATGCCTACAGATTGGCGGGATAAGATTTTGCACATCATATACAGATGCATCAATCTGTTTGTTGTCTGCGTCATAAATCGACCGGTGGAAAGACAAATCAGTCTCTTCAGCCAATTTACTTGCAAGTGGACGCATTTCCTTCATCAAAGCCCTGAGGTCGTCATTGTCAAAATCTGACCCATCTTCTTTTTGGCTGGGATAACCATTTCCAATGTCCTCTGGATCAAGAACAGATATCCAGGCCTTGGCCCAAGTCAGTGCAGACAAAGCACCGACCCTTGCAGCTGATCTCTTCAATTCCTCAAGCTGGGCAGGCATCATGGATAATTTTTCCAATGTTTCCTTCATTAAAGTTGGGGCCGGTTTATTATATGAAGCTGTGCAGATGACCCGTTGAGCGCCAGTATATAACTGCTCTATCAATGTATAGGCAGCCTTCAATTTTTTGCACATGTCTGAGCCAAGATGAGTAACACGGCTACCTACAAAGCTCATAGTATTATTAAACCGACAGTTTCATGACTGGTACTTATTTAAAACTTATGAAGAGGTTTTTACTGAAGATAGCAGAGGGCATAGCATTGATCTGTCACTTCAAGCCGGTCAATTCTTCTGTTACCGGGTTAAGGGCTGCTTCAGCATCTTCCGCCCGTTTTAGCAAAGTTGCTTTTTCAGTTTCGCACTTTGCCCACTCACCCTTAAAGCCATCCTTCAATTGTTTCATGGCTGTTAAAGCGCCGGTCAGCTCTTCTTTAGCCTTGGAGGTTTCTACTTGCTGGGACTTGATATTTTCCTGAAGGTCGGCGATTTGAGATTCCTTTTTGGTCAAATCAGCCTGAAAGAGATAGTTAATGAGTTGGTAATACATCTTTGATGTCCTAAGCACATAACAAGTTATACACTTGGCACTTGGGGGCTAATGCAGATTGCTTTTTATAACTGACATTTGAAGTCCCAAGCACATAACAAGTTATACACTTGGCACTTGGGGGCTAATGCATATCGGATCAATTCAAAGTTAAGGAATTTTTCTCAATAAACCGGATTATACTGATGATTATCAAAAATTTTGGAAACTGCATGATAGAAGATGTACCGGTTCATTCTAAAGGTATAAACCGGTCCATGGGGGCTACACAAGCAAAATTCAATACTATTCTACTACAAGTCCCGGTTCACATTCATATTATGAACCGGCCCTTGGGGGCTATTGGAGTTGATAATTGAAGCCGGCTCTAAGGAAAAAGAACTTGTGCAAAGTAATTGATATTTACCTCATATCGCTCTTTCATCACACCTACTAAAACGGCTTCATAGTCGCGGCTTGTGTACAAGCGGTTTAAATATGCAGAATGGATGTCCTGAGCATTGAGGTGAGCATAGCTTGATAAATCTGTTTTCCACTTGCCCTTGTCCATAGCAGAAAACTCTTCCTTGGCACTATGTTTTGATAAAGTTTAACGGGTTGCTGTGAGCGAGATGATAAAACCGTAATCACAACATCATCTGTGGTGCCATCAATAGTTTTCGCTGGGCTTGGCGGTTTAGCAGTTGTTCTTGCTGGGCTTGCTGGATCGGCAGATGGGCTTGGCAGATCAGCTGACTGGCTCATTGGATTTATCTCTCCCGGTTCAACAAAAGTGTCCCGAGCCCGAGGTACCGGATCATCCAGGACAGTATCAGCATTCAAATCAAAGGCCTCTGAGGTCTTCTACGGTTCAGTGGCAGATTATCATCGGTCGGTTTATTCAACTTGGCCTTCTTGCTAAGTATGGCTTTGGCACTGGAAAGGACAAGCACAAAAGTTAGTATAATAAACAAATACAAGGCATAAAAGGGTTAAGTGTAATATGCTTACCTGGGAACAGTTTTGAGGGGAGGGAGTTGTGTGGCTGATGACTCGCCGGATGATGAATGGGAGGTTCCCTGATAATTTGAGTCAAACGGATCAAGAGGATATCGGAAGTAACCCACTTTAGGATAAAGTGTGTCAGGAGTATAAGAAACCTCTTGACGGCGTATTCGAACCGGAGAGTTTGGTAAACCGGAGGAGGTCACCACTTGGCTGCTATGCCAAGTTGTGCGGCGAGTTTCATGCTGCTGTGTCTTCAAAAGAAAGTGTGGATCCAAATAAGCAAGAGGGCATGAAAATTTTACTTTCCGGACTGCTCTATGGATTTTTGGTATTGGCACAAGATTTGAGTCAGAAGAAAGAATGATTACCTCTACCTCTCCAGCACGGCTAGCCTCCGCATCATCCTGATAATGATCATTGTCAATGAGGTGTATGAAAAAAGAACCAAGAGAGTCAAGGTCTACCTCTAAGTCCAGATTATCAAGTTCTTCATTTGGCAGCTCAGGGGACTCGACAGTTCTCTTCTTCGCGGGTTTCTTTGTTACTTTGGTCTTGACACGAGGCGCTATCACCGGTTTATCCTGCGGTTTCCGCTTCCAAAATGGATCATCGCCCTGCAAAGATTAGCAAAGGTTATAATAGAGTGTTTATAGGAGGACAGATTAAAAAGAGTGATGCAAATTCTTACAGCTGGCGGTTTGTTGGAGGTATAGAAGGGACTGGGCCCTAGTTTGCTGCATACAGCCACCGATTCATCAAGCATTTTCTTGACAGATTCGCTGACTTCATCATCAGTGAGCTGGATGTCAATATGACGCTGAGGGTCTTTCAAATCCCCTGTGTACTCACACATTAAACCGGGGTGCCGGCTTAAAGGCATAATGCTCGAAGAAACCCAGCATCGAACAAAGTCAACGCCTGTCAATTCGTTTGCAACAAAAGCTCTGAGCTTTGCAAGCTGGGGTGCATAACTAGCTCGTTCCTTTGCGGTAAGTCATTGAGGGACTGGATGTTTATTGGTATGGACAATAACCCGACAAAGGATTTTCGTCATCTGGAGCTGTGTTTCGGCAATAAAACCAAGTTTGATTCCAATCTTTGGGGTGGCTATGATGCTTGGCATGAGGGAAATTGACATCTTTTTCCTCTTCTGGATTGAAACACCACCAAGTTCAGTGTTGGGCCCGTCTGTAAACTCGGTACAGTGGTTTAAGTAAAAGAAGTCCCGGGAAAACTCAACGGTCGGTTCCTCTTGCAGATAAGCCTCGCAAAATACTTGCCAATTGCAAATATTGGACACAAAATTTGGTCCAATATCTTGAGGGCGGATCTGGAAGCTAGCAAGCACGTCACGAAAGAATTTTAATCCGGGAGGGCTAAACCCTCGGCCCAGATGATCAGCAAATACAATCACCTCTCCATCCTTGGGCTCAGGAGGGTTTTCTGGACCGGGAACTCTCCAGTGTATGACTTCCTTCTTCGCTAAAACGCCAGCGGCAACAAACCCATTTAACTGTTCTTCAGTAACCCGGGAAGGGACCCAATTGCAAGCATATAACTGTTTGGCCATTTCAGTGACAAGCTGGAAAAGAGGATCAATGCCGGTTTAAGATTTATGACTGACATGCATAAACCGACGTAAGGATGGAGGAAGAAGATATTGAAGCATATGTACATGATAAAACGGATTCTGACATTAAGGTCGAGTTGGCGGTTTAAGAGAGGGCTAATGGTACCTGGCGGGTTATCATTTTCTAAAGGTTACACCACCTACAATGGTGTGGAAGTTACAGATCTGAAAAATTGCTAAGTGTTGCATAATTTTGGTAGATGACAACGGAATTTTCTCAACGGAATTTTCACATCAAATCCCCTGTTGCATAATTGGTCTAACTACGGTACACCAATGTGCCTCACTCCTGGCCCACCACCATTGGTCCCGGTTGGTGGCCTGAACCGGGACCAAAGGGTGTCCTTTAGTCCCGGTTCCAGCCACGAACTGGGACCAATGAGTTGCCTATATATACCCCCTCACCTGCGAGCAGAGCACTCCACTGCTCTATTTTTTTGGCCGGCCGTTGGAGAGCTTTGTCGTGCTCTAGCTCACCTCCTATGCACATGAGGTGTTCGATGAAATGCCCGAGCGACACTTAAGCTTTCTCCTCTCGAAGCTCCTTGTCCAAGCTCCATTTTCCTCGAGATTTGTCTAGGTTTGGCGGTCTATCATGTCGGGTCCCAGTCCTCACCGCCGTTGATCGCCCGCACCGATCTCGTCACACTACTAGGAAAAGGGCTATACATAGGATTGATTCTAATGGCGCACCGTGGAGGCAGTGCGCCACTACTATATACTAATGGCGCACCTGTTCCACATACGCCATTAGAGTGGAAGACACTAATGGCGCACCGTGGAGATGGTGCGCCATTAGTATGATTTTTTTTCCATTTTCCCATACATACTAATGGCGCATGAGGCCTACAATGCGCCATTACTATATATATCTTCTAATGGCGCACCGTGGACAGAAGTGCGCCTAGTACATATTTTTCCATTTTCCCATACATACTAATGGCGCATGACTTCTACAATGCGCCATTACTATATATCTTCTAATGGCGCACTAAGCGGGCGGTGCGCCATTACTCTAAATTTTGTTTTATTCTTTTTTGCAAAACTACTAATGGCGCACGCTCCTCCGATCGCCATTAGTAACCAGGTTACTAATGGCGCATGAGCAGAGGTGCGCCATTAGTAACTTTAGGACCAACAAGATATTTTGGACAGCCCACACCTACCCACTCACTTTCCCCACTTCATTCCATCCACCTCCTTCTCCAAGATTTCGCCATCTCCTCCTCCTCACCTCATTTCCACCATAGATTCAACAAAATTAAGTGGTGAAATTACCTATTTTGATAGGTAAGTAAGGAAAGCTATCTTCATGATATAGATCTACTTTTTTTTCTCCCTAGCTCGCTCCAACAACGTGCACATGCACTTTTGTGGCCTAGCTAGATCTATGTATGTTTGTGGTGTTGCAAGTGTTTGTGGTGTTGCATATATGTTTGTGTTTGAAGGTACGGTATTTGAAATATGTGATAGTTGCCAATATTTTGCCGAATGTTTTGATTCATTTCCGTTTGGCGAGAATTTTGGTACTATGCATTCTTTTGGTCCTATTTTAGGAAGGTCATGCCAAATTTTTCTTGGTTCTAACATATCGTTTTGCTCTACCCATGACGACCATGGTCCGCATGATGGTGAAGGCATCGTGAATAGGTTTTGAGCTCCTTGAAGGCGAGATGCTTCAAAAGAGCGAGGCGGAGATAAGATGTCCATGTCGAAGATGCAAGTGAAGAGCCTTATTGCGGACCGGATTCCGGGCAAAAGGGACCACCTGCTCTTGTGTGGTTTCATGGATGGCTATCGGTGGCAAGGTGATGAAGATGACTATCAAGTCGTCCATGGCGGGCCGGGCAAGAAATGAGGAAGGGCGACAAGACAAGTACCACCGTGGCGAGGGCGGGCGAGAAGACCAAGAATCTCGGGACATGATCACGACGGTGATCTTGCATACGATCATCATGTAGAAGATGTCGTACATGATGATGAGGAAGATCAAGGCGAAGGGCATGATCATGAAGATGAAGATGCGGAGCAGGCGGCGATGGAGGCTGGGTGCAGGACCCTCATATTCAAGAGCTACTTCTCAAGCGGACGGATAACGCAAGAGCCGCCGCCGAGAGAAAGCCAAGCTGGATCAGCGGAGATAGATCGGTTACTCCATTGTATGAAGGATGCAGGCCCGAGGATACCGCTGAAAGTAACGCTCATGGCTCGGAGATGAAGGTAAAACACAAAATGACCGGCGATGCCGGCGAGAACATGTCATTCGCACGAACGTCTTCCCAAGGGGAACAAGTGCCCGACCAGTTCGAGGCGAATAAAATCGTGTGTCCTCTGGATTTACCGCACGTGAAATACCAAGTGTGCATGAACAATTGCATCATTTATCGGGACGAGCACGCGGAGTCTACCATATGTCGGTGTCTTGGCGTCACTCGATACAAGAAGAGGAAGAAAGCTCCTCGAAAATCGGTGTGGTACTTTCCGATCACTCCTCGTCTGCAGCGGTATTTCGCGGACCCTAAGGTAGCAAAGCTCCTGCGTTAGCACGCGGATAGGGAGGAGAAGAAGCGAGAAGATGGCGCAAATGATCCGGAGATAGATAAAAAGACAAGATCTTGAGTCACCCTAAGGATGCGAGCGGGCAAGCGTTGAACCAAGACCCGAATTTGGGAAGGATCCAAGGAACATCGTGCTGGGCGCGAGCACCGATGGAGTCAATCCGTTTGGCAGCGAGAAGCACACATAGCACCTGGCCTGTGTTTGTGTGGATGTACAACCTTCACCTGGTTGTGCATGAAGAGGAAGTACATTCACATGAGTATGCTAATTGAAGGGCGAAACAACCAGGAGCGACATCAATCTGTATCTGGGGCTCTTTGAAGGAGGAGCTAGACACGCTGTGGAAACGCCAGCCAATACGTGGACGCCGCAGAGAAAGAATATTTCCCTATGAGAGCCGCCTTGCTCACGACGGTGCACGACTATCTCGATTACGGATATCTCTCGAGGCGGGTAGTCCATGGATTTTACGGATCGTAAGGTGCATGGATGACACAACGATCGCTTGCTAGATAGAGATCCGGGTCTTGAAAACCGTGTTCATGGGACATCGAAGGTGGCCAGCGACGATGACCCGTGGAGAAACGCAAGGATCTGTTTGATGGTGAAACCGAACCCAAAGCGCCCGTGTCACGAGGCGGCGAGGAAATAGACAAGCTGTTGAAAAATTGGAAAGACTGCCCACTACCGGGAAAGATGCGAAAGGCGCCAGAGCCGCTGCTGAAGGTATGGAAAACGAGGTCTGTTTTCTGGAACTTGCCGTACTGGAAGATCCACCGTGTGCCTCACAGCCTTGATGTCATGCATATCACGAAGAATGTGTGCGAGAGTCTGCTTGGTACCCTGCTCAACATGCCAGAGAGGACCAAAGATGGGCCGAAAGCAAGGGCAGACTTGAAATCAATGGGCATCAGGAAGGAGCTTCACGCTAATGATGATGATGATGATGATGATGATGAGGCGACGGGACACGGAAAGTCGTCGCAAAGGCAAAAGGCCAAGAAGACCGGAAATGACTACCCTTCCGCGTGCTTCACTCTAAGTCGGGACGAGATCGAGCAGTTTTCACCTGCCTCCTAGGAGTAAAACTTCCTTCTGATTCTGCTGGGAAGATAAGCGGATACCTAGACCCAGTGAAGCGAAGTTCAGCGGGATGAAGTCTCACGGTATCACGTGCCGATGACGCAGATACTTCGGTTGCAATCCGTGGGATCATGGGCGCGCACGTCCGCGGAAGCGCTATTTGGCCTGTGCAACTTTTTCGACGTCATCTCGGAAGTCGATTGGCGTGAGGCAACTCGAAGGCTACGAGGAAGAGATCGTGGTGATACTATGCGAGCTTGAGATGTACTTCCGCCCGCATTCTTGACGTTATGGTGCATCTGCTGGTCCATATAGTGGAGGATATCATCCAACTCGGGCGGCGTTCCGCACAGCATGATGCGTTCGAAAGGATGAATGGTGTCATCAAAGGATCGTTCGCAACATGTCACGTCGAGAGGAAGCATAGCGGGGGCTTTCGACGAGCAGTGCATCTCCTCTTCGCACGAATTATCTAGGCATCGAGAACCCGTTGGTCTGCCCGTCAGCAGCACCTCGGCAGGCTCGCTGGATGGGGTCACCATGAGGGTCGCCTTGAAATGCATGTCGACTTCGAGGGTCGACTCGCCGACTTTGAAAGAGCAAACCTAGTCGCGCTACAACACATAGGCGTGGTCGATCCTTGGGTGGTAGAGCACAAAACCTTTATTAAGAAGGCGTACAATGGCCGAGGCCAGCAGAGGGACGGACGGAGATATACTCAAAGAGCACAACTCATGTTTCACGCGTTGGTTCAAGCGAAGCTTCATCGTACCCTTTACGTGAGGATTCTTCCGCGGAAGAACAACTCATATTCGCCTTGTCACAGGCGCCGAGCACAACGATGACCTATGAGGCGTCACGATATCAACGACTACACATTCTACACGAGGACAAGGACATGAAGGCGATGGTTATCGAACTCCGGGTAACGATGGAATCCTACACGGTAGCGACAAGGACAGATACTACGGAAGGATCGAGGAGATCTGGGAGCTGAGCTCTGCCAGAGAGAAGGTCGATGTTCCGTGTCGAGATGGGCCAAAAGCGTCATAAAAGAAGACCGGTATTTCACCACCATGGTTATACGAAGCCAAATCCAAGACCCATGGCGCATAAGCGTCACCATGAAAAATGAGCCATGGGTACTGGCTTCCCAAGTGGACCAATGCTTCTTCATTACCGACCCGCCAAAGCCCGGTCGTGTTGTCGTGAGGAGAGGCAAAAGGAAGATCATCGGAATGGATGGAGTAGCCAATGAGCAAGACTTCGACAAGTCTGGCGACCGAAGATCGAACATGACGACGACGATGAAGTAGCAGCACACACCACAAGAAGAAGCGGGACCACCCTACCTAAGGGCGTCCGTTCCACGGAAGAACTCCGTTTGCGAAAAAGAAGGGCAAGAAGATTGTGAACAGATAGCTAGCTAAGAACGATTGTATTTAAATCGTAGTCTTCATTTCTCGATTGTATTTCATGCATGGGCACTTTTTGATATCATGAATATTTTTAAATTTCATGGGCACTTTTGAATTCATGAGGACACTTGATCTCGATTCCCCTCCATCTCGATCTCGATCCCCCTCCATCTCGATCGCTTCCGCACCTCCCCGCTAGCTCCACCCATCGCAACCTCCCGCTCCACTGCGAACACCGGCCCGACCCCCGCACCGCACTTTTTGAACATATTTTCTATTTTTTTACTATTTTTATAAAAATATTACACTATTATAATTTAAACAAGTTTGATAAACACAAATAAATATAAAAACAGCATTTAAAATGCATAAAAATATTCTGTTATGATTTAAACAAGTTTGAACATATTTAAACACAAGTTTGAACATATTTAAAATGCATATTCTGTATCCCCTCCATCTCGATCTCGATCCCCCATCTCGATCTCGATCCCCTCCATCTCGTCGCACCAAGCACCTCCCGCTAGCTCTACCCATCGCAACCCTCCTCCGCTCCACCGCCGAGCACGGCCCGACCCCCCCAGCAAACCGCACATTTTGAACATATTTTTAATTTTTTTACTGTTTTTATAAAAATATTACACTGTTATAATTTAAACAAGTTTGATAAACACAAATAAATATAAAAAACAGCATTTAAAATGCATAAAAATATTACTGTTATGATTTAAACAAGTTTGAACATATTTAAACACAAATAAATATAAAAAACACCATTTAAAATGCATAAAAAATATTGGGGATCCTAGGAGTCGAACCGGGACCTCTGGTGTGAGCTGGCTCTTGACGGTCGAGCTAGTAGAGGACTTGATGTGGATCGAGTTCGGGTGGAATATAACCTGTTGGCTCGGCGAGAAAAAAAAATTACTAATGGCGCACCAAGGTGAGGTGCGCCATTAGTGTGGATCTACTTATGGCGCACCGAGGGTGGTGCGCCATTAGTATTGTGCCTCCATCCATCCATAGTCCTCCCCGGCCCACCTCTCTCCCTCGCCTCGATCCCTCTCTCTCCCTCGCCCTCGCCCTCGATCCCCTTCCCGACGCCTTGCTGCCCGCCGCCTCGGCCTTGGCCGCCGCCGCTGCCCGCCGCCTCCGCCCGCCCAGCGCCCGCTGCCCGCCGCCTCGCGCCGCCCAGCCTTGCGCTGCCCGTCGCCTCGGCGCTGCCCGCCGCCTCGCCCCCTAACGCCGCTGCCCCCGCCCAGCGCTGCCCCACCGCCTCCGCCGCCCGGCGCCCAGGCCCGGCGGCGACCAGGATCAGATTAGGTACCGTCTCTGCTCCTCCGCTCCCCCTCTCCTCTGTGAATTGTCCATGCGACCTTGAATTGAACTCAAATCCTTAGAATCAAGTTGAATGATCGATTATGTTAAATGTATATAGAAATTTGTTATGCTCTTTGGCGGATCTGTTGATCATAGATAAATGCCACTCTCTTTGTTTTAGTGTTCGTGTTCGCGCTTCCAAAAAATTGGGGAAAATCCTGCCGATTAAGTTGGCTGATTAGTATACCACTTTTTATCCATGTATTAGAACTCTGTCCAAAGCTCAAAATCTGAAAACAAATTGTTGTTTACTTGTGATGTTGATACAAGCTGTAATGGTCTACATAATTGGTGATTTTTTCAAAATGTTTTCTATTTCCATGGGGATAAATTTATCTTATGCCTTATGTTCATGCGATTCAGTTCATTTGTTTTGAGTTGCTTGATGAGGGCAAAGCCCACACCCCTGTTATATTTTTTAAATTAAGATTACAAGGCTAGTAGAAAATAAAATGCACATTAGAACTATACATGGAAGCAGGTGCCTTTGTGTTCGGTAGTCCTTTAGAACTATACATGGAAACGTAATCTTCCTTATCAAGACAAACATATCGAAGCAGGTGCAGGAGCTGTAGTACTCCATTTGGAGACTTTAATGGATCGATTAGGTACTTCATTTGCTGTAGTACTCCGATTAAGCTGAAACTAGTGACATCACTTGAAGAAACTTAAGTCTGAATAATCAAATCCATCATACACTATTACTTGAATCAAAGATCAGGTATTCCATTACGATAGCAAGTGTACCAGTATTATTGGAGTAAAAAATTCAGTTAAATTGTGCGATAGTGTACTCTGCTTGCTCTTCTCTAAAGCTTGTGGAATGACATACTTGCACCGATAAACTGAAAGAAATATTGCATTATAACTCTTGCTAAGTATTGAAACATAATACAATTCTGCTTATGTGTTGCATATTTTGGAACTATATTTATCATTACCATTTCAAGGAATCTGCACTTCATGTGATGTTCGATCTCAACTTGACGAGAAATAAGAAAAATAACGGTTATCATGGTCCGACTCATGTTGAAGATTGTGCACCCGGTTGAAAGCAGATTGCCTCAAGCGAAATCACTAGGAATTGTGCTTCGGATGCATTATGTGCCATTGGTCTTTTTATAAGCAAAAACAATTGTTAGCTTTTAGATGTTGTGGTGGTTCACTTGGTGGTATATTGTTTTGACTTACACTTGTTAGCTTTTTATAAGCAAAAACATGCCAATGTATTTTCCATGCTATGATGGAGGCCTTTTTTGCCTTGTCCACCGAGAGGCCCTTGAGTTTGCGGAATGTCGATTAACTTCCGTTCCGGCAAATTCGAATTACTCCATATGTCCTATTTTCAGCAAAGGTCATGCTGAAATTTTCCGTGAATTTTAGCATGACTTTGCTAAAAATAGGACATATGGGGTACTGCGACTAATGCATGGGCGGGCTATCTTAGTACTTAGTTAAGTAGGATCAACTGCCCTGCCATTCTTGCTGCATTAAATCATAGGTGGCAATAGAGCCAAGTGATTAGGCCCAACTTAGAATTATCCTTAGCATCGATAAACCCTAGATGATAAAACCAACATAGGTGGCAATAGAGCCAAGTGATTAGGCCCAACCCTAAATCATGAGACCATGATCTTGTTCCTTGACAATAACCATCTTTTTGACCAAACTTTTTCCTATTTAGAGAAACATGGCCCTAACGATGAGGCCGGTGGTTGAGCGGCAAGCAATTCAGGAGATGTCCCAAGAGTTGGAGGAACAACAACCTCACCGCTATGATGGCCTTGCGGAAGACACCGATCCTGATTACACAACCCCTAGTGGCGTCGGGGATGACACCACCGATGGTGCCGCCGAGGATGCCACCATCGCGATGGCGGCGCACACACAGATGGCAGCCAACCGAAGAAGCAAAGGAAGGACCGGCGCCCGAATGCGCTCCGCACCGTCAAGGAGGAATTCACTCAAGTGGACTCCGACGGGAATCCACGGAACCCAAACATATAGTCAAAGTGCAGCGGTTCAGCTTCGGTGCATTCTCCGGAACACCATCTCGATCAACACCGAGAACCTTAGGCATAAGGACCGAGGAATTTGCAACCTCCTCTTCCGAAGCTGCACGAGCGATACAAGTTCCCCGACGAATTTGAAAACACCGCCTCTCGGGGAATAGAGTGAACAATGCCGCCCTCACGAAGATGAGCATGGCCTGTCTACTTGGAGAAGCGCGGTGAAGAGAATGATTGATAAAGGTGATAGTTATGACAAGATCAAGGCGAAATATCATTTGATGGCGAAGATGAGTACAAGGAGTTCAAGATCAAGTGCGAGCCCCGCAAGCTCGAATCAAGTCGATGGGGAAAGAAATGCGGAGTTGAACTTAGGGGAACACAAACTCGGTCCGGCGGTTATAGAGTGGCGGAGCCTATATGGGACAAGGAGGGCGCGGGCGTGCCGAGCAAGGCCTACCGCCCGCCGAGAAATACAGCGGTGACAAGCGGACCGGGAACTATGTCGGGGCCGGTACAAGGAGGACCCGATAACAAAGGAGCTTACCACGGATCCGAAGACCAGGCGCTTGAGCTTGTTCAGTAAGGAATACACCCCCGTAATTAGCTCCATATGGTTGCACTCTAATTAATCACCAATATTTCTAAATGGCTCATGTTCCTTTCGCGGGACAATGAAAGCGATGGCGGGGTCGTCTAAGAGCTCCCCTTCGACACCCCTTTAAATAGGGCGTTGAGCGTAATGAAAAAGAAGGATAAGCTCGATAAGCCGATGTCACTGGTCGTGTGGCGGCAAAGGCTTGTCCACAAAATGGGGTCATACTATACGCTGGTGTGCGGAAGGAGAAAAAGGCCAGCTCGGAAAGCCGAGCGAGGTTGAAGCACTCAAGGCACAAGTGGTGCGGATTCGGAGCTTGTCCAAGAGCAAGTGGAACAACAGCTGGAAGCGAAGCTCGAAGCCATGGTGCCTACGTTGATTCATGGGCTGGCGGCGTGGATTGCGGGCGGCCAAAGGGCCTCCCGGTTCCCAGCTTCATGGCCGACAACTCACACTGTGGCGGCGGCACCATTGGTGTCTCCGCGGCGGCGACATTGGTGTCTCGGCGGCGGCGCCATTGGTGTCTCCGGCGGCGGCGCCATTGGTGTCTCCGGCGGGGCGGTATTCGTGTCTCCGGCACCGCACGGTATTGGAGCTTAATGCACCGGGTGTCGCCGACGGCACCTCGCCGCAAGCGCCCCTCCGTCGGTTACGCGCCCGCCGTTGGCGGTGCCTCGACGATAGCCGAGCAGCGGCATCACGGTAACTAAGCCTCTCGGCCGATGACTTCATCTCCTTGCCTTTGGTGGGCATCCCGGCGCCCTACACATGTTTTCGCAGGCACCGCCGGCGTTCCTTGCACTCTTACGCGCCGTGGGCGCCGAGTTGGTCGATGTTGCCAAGGGCAAAATCGTTCAACCGGCAACCCCATGTTCCACGGTAATCCGATGCCACCCACAATGTATAGGGTTGAAGTGGTCCGGGTGCTGCCGGGCTGCGACGAGTTGTTACCTCGATTCGACCGGCTGGGGCGGCGAAGAAGATGAGATGACCCTCGGCACCTGCATAAACTGGCCCTGCTATGGCGAAGAGCGATTCGTTTGGGGCGGGGACACCACCCACGACAAGACCGCCCGATCGTGCGGCGCCAAGCCATGGCAAGAACGCAGCAACGCTACGGACTGCGGACATCCCTATGCACGGGATCCGGACAGCCCTATGGCACGAGGATCCGGACGGCGGCGACAACGACGACGGTACATTTACCAAAGTTGACAAGTACTTTGCGAACATGGGTGCTGCGGCGATTTCTGCGGGCCTCTTTCTCAGAACCCAGCCAAGACCACGCGATCTAGCTGATGCGGTGAAAATCAATTGCAACAAGCGTCGTGCGGCGTTCAGTTCTCGAGACCGCCTCCGGCTCCGTCTTCACGAGCCTCGAGATAGCTGAGGCGCGAATATATCAGCCCCAACACGCTGAAGAAGGCGGTGCGTGAGCGAACTCGGTCCCATTACGGAGATCAAGAAGAAGGGCGGAAGCGAAAGACTAACAAGGGCGCGGTGCGAGCCAGCGGCACCGAGTTCGATCCGTGCTCGGGGCGGGCCACCTTCACCTAAGGATATCTCGAGGAGGTGCATGTGGCGGGTAGGCGATGCTACCGCCAAATATGCTGAATCTGCAACCGGTGCTATCGGAGTCTGCATGACGGTGTTCGATTTTGGAAGCGGCGTCTCGAGAGAAGGATGTGGCATACCGGTTTTCGTGGCCAAGGTGCGAGAGCAAGGGCTTTGTGGATGGCGACATCGGGGTATGATCGTCCTGCGGTTTGATGACATCTTTGCTATGTTTAACCTTCATCCGTTGCACTACACCTTCATTCGGCTGTTTTATTGAGCATGCGGATCACGGATCATTAGAGACAATACCCGGACATCGTGATAGTCGACCCCTTCTACATGCGTGCCAAGCACTTGAGCAGCGCTGGGGACCGCCAAGTTGCGAGTTCACACCTCGAAGGCGTCATTCGCAAGCGCAGATAAGGATAACTTCCTTGTGCCTTACTTTCCGAGTAAGTCATCCCTTAACCGCCCGTAACATATGATTTCTTAGATTTGATCGTTCTTTTTTCTAACATTCCGTGTTACGTGCGGTGACACATTGCACACTCATCCTCTTAAGCCGAAATATTCCATGGCCATGTATTTTGACCGAACCGTAACTCCATGATAGACTACACAAATGTGAAGAAAGTTCTTGATGATGTTCTCCCGGCTCGCCAAATCTGGAGGCACCTTCACGGGACAGTTCGTAAGCACGGCAAGCACATCTTCTCACTGTCTGAAGTCTGCTGCGTCAAGCAACCGCCGGGTGGTCGAAGGATGCCTACTCGCCCTCCATCACATGCGAGGCGTCGTAAGGACCATCATCACCTACGCAACCAGATAACCTCAAAGATTGGGCCGCGAGCTTGTCGGCAGTCCAGGACGCGGACCTCAGACAAGAATTCTTTCGCATCGAGTCGGAGTTTGCGGACATCATCCATCAAGATGTCCTTCATACGTCGGGGCAGTTCTTCCTCAGAAATCAACCGTCCAACAGTGAGATAGATGGAATGCTACAAATGCAGGGTGACAACGACCGCGATTTCATGACCATCGCGACAGACGGCGGCTTCATCCACGCTCCTGTCCGATGAGTCGAGTCGAAAGTAGTGATGTGTAGTTCTGAAACATTGATTGGCTCATGTTGTAATTAAACTTTTTAATGAATTCGTATGTCTCTTTGGTTTGGACGGTTGTTCAACTTAGATGTGTCGATGCTATTTTATTAGTAGGACCATGAATCGTGCTATTAATGTCTTGCTTTTCTCTTCGATCCTTTTGTTGCATACTTACACATTGCTTATGTATTATGCATTGTTTGGCTTGTGCATAGAGATGCCGTCGTATGTAGGTGTACAAGGGTAAGGTTCGAGTCTCGATGGTGAGAGGAGTGTCGGAGACAGGTTCACCGTTCAGCGGTAATAGTTACAAAGGTACACCACTAGGGCGGAGGCGAATCTAGATCGCCCGCTATCTAGCAGGAGAGAGGAGGGCGTTGGAGGAACGGATGAAGACCACTTTGATCGCGATGATGCTCATCGTGATGACCACAACTCTCTTCTATGTGATGGTAGTTTAGATGATCGATATCGACTTGTAATGTGAAGGCAAACTCGATACTCGCGGTCTTGAGACTTGTAATGTTCTATCTTTGTCCGGTCTTTTGAATCCGGAGACTAATATGATGAATTGTATTAGGAGACTAATCTTCTATTGTATTTGATGAATCTGATGTTCTTTGTGTCTGCTGTCTATATTCTATGCAATAATATATTTTGTAACCTGTGCAAAAATCAGAAAAGCAAAAAAAAACCTAATATTCATACTAATGGCGCACCACAAAAGACACTAATGGCGCACTGTGATCATCACACTAATGGCGCATTAACAGGTAATGTGCCATTAGAATGCCATAGCACATTTGTACATATGGCCCCTGGGAGGCATTCTAATGGCGCACTGCAGGCTATACTAATGGCGCAATAGGCGGTGCGCCATTAGAACACCAGATACTAATGGCGCACCGGCAGTGCGCCATTAGAATTTAATTCTAATGGCATGATGCCAGTGGCGCACTGGCAGTGCGCCATTAGAAGGCAAAACCAGTGCGCCACTAGCATGCCTTTTCCTAGTAGTGTCACCTGCACCACCGTGGTGAGCCTCTTGATCTTATCTTCTTTCTAAAAGAAAAAAGTTCTTACTTGTATGATTTAAATAGATACTTGTGTAGTTTTCTTACTTATTATTGTTTGTTATTATATAGTGCGATGGTTTTGGTATCTGCCTCCATCAGCCCTCGTCCTGTCTATGATTCAGATGTGGTATATATATATTCTTTTATAACTATTAGTTTTATTTAGTGTTTATGACAATTATGCCGAGCAACATGACATAGATTTTTTTATCTAGGAGGTATATGAACCGGAAATTCCAACCGACCCTATTATCGGGAGGTTAAATTTAGTTGAAGAATAAAACAATTACTTGAAGAAAAAATTGAAAACAATTGAGGAGGAGAAGATGATACTGGAGTGGCATGTTGCGGATGTCGTCGATGATAATAAGATCAAGATGGATGCAATGCGCTTGAAGATTAGAAAGATTAGAAAATATGCCATTCATACCGAGGCTTGGTATCATTATGCCGTTGGATCAGTTGTTACCTTGGTTGCGGTTATGATCGCATTTGTTGTTGCATTGAAATATTTTACATAGTTTCCATGTATGGTTTAATTAGATGCTCTGGAGAGCTATATGTTGTTCAATGAGAACTATGTATGTATTTTGGGTTTAATGTGATGATGAACTTCTATTAATTTGGTCACTTATCTATTCATGATGTACGCAGAGATGAACCGGCAATGGATGTACGGTAACAGACGCACCTCCGAGTACATTAAGGACGTGAATAATTTTCTCGCGGTGGCTGAGGCAAACAAGCAGAATGGTTTTATGTGTTGTCCATGCCCTATATGTGGGAATACGAGGTCTTACTCTGACTCGAAAAACCTTCACACCCACCTTCTTTATAAGGGTTTCATGCCACACTATAATGTTTGGACCAAGCACAGAGAAAGAGGAGTTATGATGGAAGACATCGAAGAAGAAGAAGGTGATGACAACTATGTGCCCCCTGAATACGGTGATGTTGCAACGGGGGAAGCTAAAGATGCTGCAACGGGGGAAGCTGAAGATCAAGAGGAACCAAACGATGTGTCCGATGATGATCTTCGCCGGGTCATTGTTGATGCAAAGAGACCGTGTGAAAGTGAAAAGGAGAAGCTGAAGTTCGATCACATGTTAGAGGATCACAAAAAAATGGTTGTACCCCAATTGCGAAGATGGCAACACAAAGCTCGGCACCGTACTGGAATTGCTGCAGTGGAAGGCAGAGAATGGTGTGCCTAACAAAGGATTTGAGAAGCTGCTGAAAAATATTGACGAAGAAGCTTCCAAAGGATAATGAATTGCCCGACAGTAAGTACGCAACAAAGAAGGTCGTATGCCCTCTAGGATTGGAGGTGCAAAAGATACATGCATGCCCTAATGACTGCATCCTCTACCGCGGTGCGTACAAGGATTTGAATGCATGCCCGGTATGCGGTGCATTACGGTATAAGATCAGACGAGATTACCCTCGTGATGTTGACGGCGAGTGCCCCAGGAAGAGGGTCCCTGCCAAGGTGATGTGGTATGCTCCTATAATACCACGGTTGAAACACCCGTTCATAAAAAAAGAGCATGCCAAGTTGATGCGATGGCACAGAGAGGACCGTAAGAATGACGGGAAGTTGAGAGCACCCGCTGACGGATTGCAGTGGAGAAAAATCGAGAGAAAGTACTGGGAGGAGTTTGCAGGTGATGCAAGGAACATATGGTTTGGTTTAAGCGCGGATGGCATTATCCTTTTGGGGAGCAGAGCAGCAAACATAGCACCTAGTCCGTGACTCTATGTATCTATAACCTTCCTCCTTGGCTGTGCATGAAGAAGAAGTTCATTATGATGCTAGTTCTCATCCAAGGCCCTAAGCAACCCGGCAACGACATTGATGTGTACCTAAGGCCATTAGTTGAAGAACTTTTATGGCTATGGAATGGAAACGGTGTACGAGTGTGGGATGAGCACAAACAAGAGGAATTTGACCTGCATGCGTTGCTGTTTGTAACCATCAATGATTGGCCTGCTCTCAGTAACCTTTCAGGATAGACAAACAAGGGATACCACGCAAGCACGCACTTTTTAGATGACACCGAAAGTATATACCTGGAAAAATGCAGGAAGAATATGTACCTGGGGCATCGTCAATTTCTTCCGACCAACCATTGGTGTCAAAAGAAAGGAAAGCATTTCAAAGGCGAGGGCAGATTACCGGAAGAAGCCCGCCATGCGTATCGGTGACCACGTACTTGCTATGGTCAATGATTTAAAAGTAATCTTCAGAAAGGGTCCCGGCAGACTATCTGTTCTGAATGACGCCGAGGGACGCGCACCCATGTGGAAGAAGAAATCTATATTTTGGGACCTACCCTACTGGAAAGACCTAGAGGTCCGCTCTTCAATCGACATGATACACGTGACAAAGAACCTTTGCGTGAACCTGCTAGGCTTCTTGGGCATGTATGTGAAGACAAAAGATACACCGGAGGCACGGGAGGACCTGCAACATTTGCACGAAAAATACGGCACGCCTCCAAAGTAGTATGAAGGTCCTGCCAGCTATGCTCTTACCAAAGAAGAGAAGGAAATCTTCTTTGAATGCCTGTTCAGTATGAAGGTCCCGTATGGCTACTAAATCGAATATAAAGGGAATAATAAATATTGCGGACAAAAGGTTCCGAACCTAAAGTCTCATGAGCGCCACGTGATTATGGCCAAGCTGCTTCCGGTTGCATTGAGGGGGCTTCTACTGGAAAACGTTCGATTAGCCATTGTGAAGCTATGTTCATTCCTCAATGCAATCTCTCAGAAGGTGATCGATCTAGAAATCCTACCAAGGTTAAGGAGTGATGTGGCGCAATGTCTTGTTAGTTTCGAGCTGGTGTTCCCACAGACAAACCATTCGTCCTAGCCAACGATGTGGCGCATGTTTTCTATGTGAAGGACATGCCTACCAAACCGAGAAAAAGAAAAGATAAGGAAGAGAATACATCATACGATGAGCCAAAGCGCCGCATAGTTCTTTTAGGAAAAAGAGACATCGTGGGATTGGAGGGCAAGACAGACATGTCTGAAGATTATGAAAAGTTTCATGAAATTCCTCCCTTCAAAGTCAAGGCTGGCCCAAGCACCCTGTTAAACGATGAAGATTATCCATGGTTACAACACAATAAGCAAAGGACACAAGCGAAGAAAAAGTGAATACTTCCTCTCCACAACTATTATGATGATGCCTTTGATCTAGAATATCACTGCAGTTACATGTGAAGAAATGAAATGCCTTTTGTAACAGATGAGTTTCCGTCCGAAACCTTGATCACTCGAAAGAGATTGCCCATTTTGTACACGAAGTGCATCCAGTTTTTGCCGTAACCCTCTCAACTTTTTAGCACATGCCATGTGGGTGAAATGATGATACCATGCCAACTTTCAACCTTTTCAGAGTTGATTTGTAGTGCTTTTCAATTTAAGGGTTATTTACCTGAAAGAATGAACTAATAGCAAAAAGAATGAACTAAAAGCAAAAAAGAATGAACTAAAAGCAAAAAAGAATGAACTAAAAATAGAAATAAAATAAAATAAATAAAGCAAAAAAGAAAACACAGTAATATTAAACCTCTAGTATTATTGAAAGTAAAATTATATAAAACAGAATCTGTTTTTGAATATAATGATAAAACAAAGTAATATTAAATAGCAGGAAAAAGAATTACTCAGAAATCTATTTTTATTAGAAGAACGCCCGTGCGTTGCAACGGGGCCACATTAACTTTAAGAGTTCAATATTACGACATTGGCGACCATTTTACCATCAAATCCTCACACACACACACACTCTCCCCCTCCCTCTTCCTCACTCTCTCTCTCTCTCTCTCTCTCTCTAACACAGACACACATAGCCTATTCTCCCCGCCAATAAGACTTACTCAATTGGCAATAATGTGTGGACATGTGGTGAGCTTGACTGAACTAATGGATAGTGTGATATATTCCCCAATCATTTAACAATGAAATTTCAGAAATGGGAAGATTATGTAACACCTCAACTCGTTAGCTACAGTGACCTCCCCCTAATGATGTCATGTCATCAGGCTTGCTAAGCCAAACTGCCACTTCATAAAAATCAAAGCCCAATTCAAATTTAAAATAAAGTCAAATAAATTATTTCGTCAAACAGTAAAACTAAAATGTTCACCATATTCTATAAATTCCACTAATCTTTGACATGTTGAACCCAACATTATTTGACCCAGAAATTAAATCTTGTCAAATTAATAAAAGGTCCAACAGTAGTTAAAATAACCAATTAAATATAAACCTAATTTTATGTATTTCCTTTTGTCCCCAAACTTTTTGTGCCACCTAAAAATATTGTGCTCGAATTGTGTGCATAGTTCTACAATTAACAAAATACATTTAGTTGATATAAGAATAAATAGAAAACAGTGTTAAGAAGGAGAAACAGATTAGAATACATTAAAAACCAAAAGGACGATGAAAAAGGGGATTCCCCCTACCCCCCCGGGCCTTGCCACCGAACCGGCCCAATGGTCCAGATCCCTTACGATCGTCTTCTCCTGTTCCCCGAGCCCGTCGCTCTGAGCCGGGCTCCCCCCATTTCCACCTCGCCCGGCATCGAAGGGAATGGATAAGGGTTACGCCTTGCCTCCCCTGCCCCCATGGCCTCACTCCTCCTCGACGCCCCCTCCGAGATCCACTTCTCCTCCTCGCTCGCTCGATCCCGGTGATCTGGACGAAGTCAGATGCCACGGCCACCATGACCAACCCCGTCCACACGGCCACTGCCCTCCCTGCTGGCTAGGATCTTGTCGAGGAGCTCCGAATGCCTCCGCTACTTCGTCTGCGCCAACGAGATCAAGTCCAGCACCCCCAGATCGACGTCATTGCCGCCTTCCTCAACCTTCGGCCACCGCGACATTGTCGTTCGATCCGCGCCACCCCGAGCTCCCCTGTCTTCCCCTAGGGTGCCATCGACACCGCCATGATCTCCTCTTTCCTTTCCCCACTTTCCCCTCTCGTTTTCTCTCGTTAGGTATTTCGCCGTGGATGAGAACCTCTGTCTGCCATGGCCATTGCAGGGGTAGCCACTGAGCTCTTCGGATTGACCCCATGGCACGTGCCCGCTCCTATGCGCGCCCATGCCCGAGCCTTCAGCTCTTCTTTCGCGCCCGCGGGGCCACTCCCTCTCTGGCTCTCCATGCCCACGCACGTGCCACACCGCGTCCGTCGCGCCCGCCATTGACATTATGCTCGCCACAGCCACCACACCACTGTGCCCCGCGTGACGCACACCCTGGTCGTGCATCACACTCCCGCTGGCTGCGCTCGCCCCGTCTGCTGCCGCCTATCCCTTCGCTCGCCCCGCTGTAGCGCCCCTACCTCGCGCCGCCTCCTGTCGCGGCCATCTTCTGCCGGCCGCCCCCTCAAAAACTAGTGATTCACACAAATTTCAAAAAATTCAAGTTTAAACTATTCAAATTAGAAAACAAATGGCACTAACAGAAAGTTTATAATTTTTATTACCTGAAAGCAAAAAAGAATCACTGAAAAAATAGTAAGTATTTTGCTGTAAGTAGAAACAAAATAAAATAAATAAATCAAAAAAGAAAACAAAAAATAAATAAATAAAGTGCCACCTACTGGGCCACCACGGCCTGAATACGACTAGAAACCCAACCATGGGCAAGTATTCAGGCCCGCAGCAGGCCCAGTAGGCCCACGGGCACATAGCGACAGATTAGGCCCGAAAGCCTGAAGTTGAGAGGAGCTCGAGAGGGTGGGCACAACAGCGCTTATAAACCACTCTCGAGCTCTCTCAACTAGCGAGGTGGGACTAAACTTTTGGCCGCGACGCGGGCAACACAAGGCCTTTTGTCCCGGTTAGTGGCACCAACCGGGACTAAAGGGGTGCATTGGTACCGGTTCGTGGTACCAACCGGGACCAATGCCCTCTTTAGTCGGTTGGTGCCTAACAGATCAAAATCCTGTTTCCGCCCTTTGGGCTGCTGAAAAGAGACCTTTGGTCTTGGTTGGTGGCACCAACCGGGACTAAAGGGGGGCATTGGTCACGGTTGGTGCCACGAACCGGGACCAATGCTCTAGGTATATAAGAAAGCACTTACCAGTCTCTCCAAAATCCATCCCTTCTTCTCCGCCCGACGCCCCTGCTCCTCACGTCGCCGTCGCCGCCCGACGCCCCTGCTCCTCTGGTCCACCTCGCCGTCGCTGCCGCCGCCGACGCTGTCAGGCTGCTCAACACCACCACTAACGCCCTCTGCCCGGCAGGCGCCCGCTCCCGCGCCTGCTGTCCCGGCCGCGCCCACCGTGCACCGCCGCCCCTGTGAGCACCATGCCTGCTCCCACCCCTCCCACCTTGCGCCCTGCGCCCTGCCGTGCCCTGCCGGCGCCAGTGCGCCATGCCACCGTGCCCCTCCGTTTTTTGTTATATATACATATATGCTATTTTTAGATGTTTTTACATGTTTTTAGATGTATATATATATAAATTGGTCTATTTTTTCTGTAGTATATATAAGAAAACTTGGTCAATTTTTTTCTTTATTAGATGATGATGATAATGATGATGATATGATGATATATGAAAACTTGGTCAATTTTTTGTACTAGATGATGATGATGATGATGATGATGATATATGATGATATATGAAAACTTGATCAATTTATTCTGTTGTAATTTTGCTCGATGATATATGATGATGTAATTTTGTCGATATACCCCCTCCCAGATAACTTCGACATGAGAGAGGGGTCAATATACCCCCTCCCCGATAACTTTGACATGAGAGGGGTCGATATACCCCCTCCCCGATAACATTTTTTTCATGTATGTATGTCATCATTGTCGATATACCCCCTCCCCGATAACTTCGACATGAGGAGAAGAAGGAGAAGAAGAAGAGGAGAAAAAAATAAGAAGAGAAAAAGAAGAAACAAAAGAGGAGAAGAAGAAGGAATAGAAGAGAAGAAAAAAAGAGTTTTTCTATTTTTCTTCTCCTATTCCTTTTTCTTCTATTTTTTTCTTCTTCTCCTCTTTTTTTTTCTTCTTCCTCTTCCTATTTTTTGAAAGTGCGTTATATCGACTAGAGGGGGGGGGGTGAATAGGCGATTTTTATGAATTCTTCACCGAGGAATTTGCTGGTGAGGAAATTCCTAAATGAAGAACTAAATGAAGAACTACTTGATCTCCAAATGTTGTCTCAGTTGTACATCTGGTTGGAGCGGCTGAGTATTTAAATTCCTAAATGAAGAACTACTTGCAGCGGAAGACCGTATTCTCCTTGAGCTAAGGTCACATAGACCTCGCCCAATCACTCGTGGTAAGTCTTCAGGTGACTTCCGAACCTTCACAGAATCGGTCACTCGGCGATCCACAATTCCTCTTGGATGCTCTAAACCTTGACGCCTAACTGTCTGGAAGAAGCACAGTCTTCAAAGGAAACAAGCGTCGGATCACATGAGATCAATCTCTTCAGTGATGCTCAATCACTTTGGGTTTGTAGGTGTTGGGTTTTTGGATTTTCCTCACGTGATGATTTTCTCTCAAAGTCCTTGGAGGATGGGATGCTCACAATTAAGAAGTGTCAGTTTCTCTTGGAGCAGCCAACCAGCTAGTGGTTGAAGGGGGCGGCTATTTATAGCCTAGGGAGCAGCCCGACATGATAAGACATAAATGGCCTTGTCCGATATGACCGTTAGGTGGGTAGATATTTTGGAACATTTGGTAGCGTAGCTTTAACAATGATCGAATTTTGACTATCAAAATCCTCGGGGCTATCATGTTCCTCACTATGTAGGCAATTCACCTTTGGTGAATTCCTAACTCCTCGGTCGAACAAATTCCTTAGAGACCGGAAGAACTTTGTCTCATCCTTTGAAGAATATGGTGAACTATATGAGATTTCAAATGGCTCACTCGAAGGGATTGGTAGGTGTAGGGATTTTGAGTTGAGCATCACATGGAAATTTTTCCTTAGTATTTCCTCGACCCCCTTTAACAGTACGGTGCTTCCTATGACTCAAGAAAGAGAAAATGAAACTACAAAAACAAAAGTCTTCACGCTTCATGTTCCTCGAATGATTGCCTAGTCTTCAAGGTCACACCAATTTCTTCATTTTCAAAGTCTTCAGAGATCCAAAGTCTTTAGTTGAAGAACTTCATTTTTTGGGGTCGACTTTCTCTGTATATATCAAACTCCTCATAGACTTATAGACCTGTGTACACTCACAAACCCACCAGTCCCTTAACCTATAAGTCTTCAATACACCAAAATCACTAAGGGGCACTAGATGCACTTACAATCTCCCCCTTTCTGGTGATTGATGACAATATAGGTTAAGTTTTCAACGGGGATAAACATGTGAAGCGTAAATATTGATATTGAGGAATTTGATTGCAAGATATAGAAGAACTCCCCCTGAAGATGTGCATAGTGAGGAATTTGCTTTTGAAGCAATGCACACTTGAAGAGTATAATCATGGAGATATCCCCCTATATCTTGTAATTCATACGCATTTGATATATAATATGAAGAATTTGAAATGCATGATGAAATATGATGGTGATGTAATTCAGCATCGTGCATTAACATTAATGAGGAATAAGCATGCGAGAAGAACACAGACAAAAGTATCGGTCACCATAGAGTTTAAGATTACAACTCCATCCAGCAAAGTCATCAGAAGAACGAGAGTTGTAACTTGGCAAAAAACGCCCATATAAGATAGACCGGCTTGAAGACTAACTCAAATTTCTCCCCTTTGTCATTGAATGACCAAAAGGGTTGAAGCGAGGACTAACGTACTGAAGAATATCATGAAGATGGAGGAGGCGCCCGGCGTTGGCGAGAGTCTTGAGTCGATGTAGGGCCTGCTTCTTTGTGTCGTCCAAGTCTTCATGCTCGTCCGTGGCGCGTGATGAAGAATATGAGCTAGCCACCACGGAAGGAACCTTGACCCTCTTGAATCTCTTTGGTGGAGGAGCAGACCAGTCAAAGTCTTCCTTGAAGCCCATTTGCTTCAGATCTTCTTCACCATATAGATGTGATAGAATAGCCCAGGTGCGATCAAACACTTCATGGAGGTAGTAGTGTTTTTTTCTTCACTGCATTATGTGTGGAAGTCATGTTGTGAAGAATAGAGCCAAGCTGACGCTTAACCCACTTGTGATTTCGATCCACCTTCTGGTGAAGGCTTATAAGCAGTTCACGGTCAGTCCGCACACGAGGAGCAGTAGCTTGAGGACTTGTCTTGGTAGCATTGGCAGCTGTATCATGAGTGATAGAGTCATCATTGGTGGAGTAAGATGCAGCTTTGCGGAACTGACCATCCAATGGACGAATGCCTTCATCGATAACGGCTGGTGACTTGCCCTTCTAATCAGATGAGGAAATTGTCCGCTTGAGGACTTCAATAGGGGCAAGTAGCTGAGGTGATTCTAAAAATCAGCCTTGTAGTTGAGTGAAGACCTTGTCCTGAGGAATCTCATGATCCATGGCGCGTAAGGCTTCAGCTCAAATGGAGAAAGTGCAACATTCGCCAGAGTCCTCATGAAGAAATCATGATAATTTATGGGAATGCCATGCATGATGTTGAAAAGCATGTTCTTCATCATTCCGATAATTTCTTCATCGGATGAGTCATGGCCTTTGATGGGACTCATGGTCTTCGTCGAATCGGTGATTGTTCTTGGCACATAGAGCAATTCCTTCACGAGAATTTGGTCCTTGGAGCTTATCACGGCCAGCGGCTTCATGAGCACTTGCATATAGTGATCAGTGAGTTCAGGCTCATCATACAGACAATGAGCACCGTCAGGTGGAGGACTGATTGGTAAGGCACGAAGCAATTCACAGGCTGGTGCCTTGTAATGAGTGTTTTCAGTCATCCAGCCCAACACCCATGAGTTGACGTCAGCAGCATCGCCTGTGATATGCAAAGTTGCCTAGAACTGAAGAATAAGCTTTTCAATCCAATCAACTATGTCAGAGCAGAAATTGAGCAAGCCAGCGTCATGAATCATGCTGAGGACTTGAGAGAAGCAAGGCATGGATTCCATGTCCACATGAGGAATATGCTCATGATCGAAGACTTTGTCCTTGTTGAAGAGCACTGAGGAATAGAATTTGGCTTGGCTGGCAGTCCAGAAACGCTTCCTTCTAAGACGAGCATTGTCATAGGGGTTGAATTCCGTGAAGAATACATGCTCGCCAAAGAAATCATCAGCCTTGAATTTTTGCTTTTTGGAGAAAGGTTCCTTTGGCTTGGGCTGAGGAGTGTCAGTCAATTGCAGCACTACTTCAGGAATCGCAATCTCAGGTTCTTCGGGCTGAGGAATTTCAGGCTCTTCTGCAGCTTCGGCCTGGGTCGCCAATTCTTCATTGACAATTTCTTCAGCACTAGTGGCTGGAATTTCTTCATGAACACTTGGGGTTGCATGAGGTTCTTCAGATCCCATTTGCACTTCAGTGGCGGTAGGGGGCGAGGAATAGCTTGAAGGGGTGAACATTGGAGAGTTGGGATGTTGGTGTCCCAAAATTCATCATTGAGCACAGGAGTGGTACAACCAATGTCCACATCCTCCTCTTCAATTTCTTCAACACTGCCTCTTGATGATAGTGAGGAAAGGTGAGAAATGGCTGGGGTTGAAGGATCTTATCCACTTCAATTTCTTAAATCAAGCTGCTTCTCGACGAAGCGGCGAAGGAGTTTCTTCATCAGATTCATCGGGAATCACATAATCTTCACCAAAAGGAACAAGGTCCTTTGATGGCATTGAGGAAACTGGAATGGCATCAATTGGATTGTCAATTGAACTGATCAGAGTCTTCATCTTCCTCGGAGCTGAAGAATTTGAAGAAGTTGATGCCTTCCTTTTCTTCACAGCTGCATGTTCTGCAGCCTTGGTCTTCTTCGCATCTGATGCAGATGGAAGGATTGGAGTTGGTGTAGGCGCAAGAGGTGCAAAGGACATTGGTTCATTTTCTTCAGGCACAACTGATGCAGTTGGCCTGACTTGTTCACTTTCCTCAAGCACATCACTAGTGGATGCCCTGGCAATATCTTCAGGAGCTGGAATGGAGTCATCAGCCCTGGCACTCTCATTTTCTTCAGCAGCCTGATTGTCATCAGCGGTGCTGGCATTTTCTTCGATGGGTTGGCGAAGCCTCGGCTGAATAACTTCAACGTGCATAGGTGGAGCAGCACTTGAAGTGAATTTCTTCGTCAGATTGACGAAATGCACCTTAGCGCCCTTCCAATCAGCATGGTAGCGATCAAATTCATCACTCAGCTGTTTGATTTCAACTTGCAAGGCAAGGAGCTGATCAGGAGTGAGAGTGAGGACATTGTCCTTGAGGTAACTCTGTTTCTTGTACTGCGCTTTCTTCAAACTTCTGCCTTGTTCAAATTTCCACTTTTCCTCTTCAATGAAGGCAGTAAGAACATGACTTTGACCAGGAGTGAGGTTCATATCCGGCAAAGGTGTGTTAGGATCCTTGTGCCATAGGTCAATATAGTCAAGGATCAACTTTGGATCCAGCATCAGCGACACATTGCTGCCTTTGGCTCTAGCGGCCCTGGCTTGCCTGTCTCTAATGATTTTGGCAAGTTCTTCATCATCAGCCTCATCATCATCAGAGGGTACATGGGCGACACTGCTTCTTGTGAGGACTTGGGCGAGTGCCTCGTCCAACGATCGCCTTTTCTTGATGAGAGGGACCAGGTGAGGAATTTCGAGCAAGCGAGGAGCTTGCGGATGCTCTGAGGCAATAGAAGCCTTGAGTCCTTTGGGCGTGGCGAGGTGCACAGTGCCGAGGATTTTGTTGGAGCAGTGAAGACTTTGTGGAGGAGCTGAGGACTTTGAAGGGCGATCGAGGAATTTGCCGTGAGGGCCTTGAGGAATCAGGCCTTGATGGCATAGCGAGAGGAGCTTAGCCGTGAGGGCATTGAAGGTGAAGCACTGGACTTATGTGCAGGCTTCTTGTGCATTGCCTTCTTTGGCTGACTAGCAGAGGCCTCAGCAGAGGCAGCAGCAGCAGCAGAGTCTGCATTGAATTTCCTCACTGCTTCATTTGCTTGCTTAGCCAGTTTGGCTTGGCGCTTTGCCCATTCATCAGGATAATCCTCACCGTGCTTGAGGCTGGTGGGATCTGCCAACTGGCCTGGTGCCAATGGAGGTCTTGGGCATGGAGGGTTGAGTGCGAATTTCTTCATATACTTGGGAGTGACATATCTGTACTCCCTCCATTCTCGTGCCCATCTCCTCTCAATCCTCTGTATGCGCACCTTGCGCTGATTTTTGTTCTCCTTTCCGAACTTGGCCTCATCAGGTGTGCAGTAGTCTTTGTAAATGTCCTCAGGGATCTCAAAAGCAGTCATGACCTCAGGCTTCTTTCCTCCTTTCTGTGGCTTCTTACCATCTGCCATTTTTTTAGTTGAGGAATTTGAACAATCGAATTCTCTGAAGAAGTATGCAACTTTTCTTCGAGGAATGCTGCAAATGAGTTAAGTTGATGAGAACCTAGTGATTCAGCAGCGGACATTTGTACTGTGAGCAGTATAGTTGTGAGGAATTTGGAGAGGTCATATCGTTCTCGAAGGTTTTCAAAAGAATAGGTTTTGAGAATTTGACGAGATGAGTCTTGAGGAATTTCACTAAGCGTACTTTGTCTTAGGTTCCAGAGTTGTATAGATTGAGAATCCACACAATTGAGGAATCTTGAAGAAAATCATTCCTTAGAGAAACAAATCAAGAGCAGATGATGTGTGAGGTGTTCACGTGTGTGAAGATTTGAAGAATAAACACCTTTGAAGATTTTCAGGAAAACTTGAGAATCAAGGCGAGCAGTTAAAAGTAACTTTTAATTACCCGAAGTGAAGAACACGACGAACTGGGAAGAACAGGTGTGAAGTTCGTTAGTTCAGATCTTCCACGCCCTAACTCGGCAGAGGAAGACGGCTATGGCAGTGGCGGAGTGAATAAATCCGCAACCGGCGCGAGTACGACGGCGACGAGGTTGAGGCAGTGAATCTCTTCCTCACCAGCGACGATGAAGTAGCGGCGGCGCTAGGGTTTTGGGAAGCTCAAGCGGGAGAGAGAGTGCGAGCAAGGTGAAAGAACTGTTCAACCGAGGAAATCAGACGAACATGCCCCTGGCCTCTGCTCATTCGCTTGACATGTGTCACCCACGTACTGAGAGGTGGCGATCGTGTAGGATCATGGGTGAATAGATAAGTATTGTCGTGAGAAGCAGAATGGTTTGAGCGGCAAAGCCGAAAATTCAGATAAGATAAGTTAAAAGTTCCGTTCGCAATGTCTTCAGCTGTCAAGGACACAGTGAAGAATTTGAATGAGTTTCAAATAGAACGCATATGAGGAATTTGTGAATAGACTGGGTTGAGTTTAGCATAGAGGGGTAAGTGTCCGATCACATTCACTTAGCAAAAGAAATCAACTTGAAGAAATAACAATAAGTGAATGCTGTAGAGGAAATAAAACTCATATATATATACAGACGGTCTATTCTGCTAATATTAGCAGAATAACTATTCTGCACACCACTTCCGGACTGCACGCTGAACGCAAGTGCACGTCATTCTTTGAACCAAGGGTGCTGCAGTACTCACACGAGTGAACTTCTCGTCGGAAAAAACTACACGCGTTATTTTTTTGGTACTGTTTTCGCTCTAATTTTTTAACCGTTTATCGGAATGAGGCGTGTAATATACCGTTGAAAAGCTATGGATTAGGCGCAACTACGACATGTTGAACACTTTTCAAGATTCCACACGGTTTAAGAGCAGTTTTGAAAATGGTGCGGCCCATGACGAGTGGTAGCGAGCGTTTTTTCACATTTTTTTTTCTAAACCGCTCGTCGGAATGAAGCAAATGATACGCCGTTGGATAGATATCATTGAGGAGCATCTTTTTCATATATAAATCTCTCTCTAATTCGTTACAGTTTAAGAGTAGTTTCAAATTAACTAAAATCGCGGAATTATGTTTTTCAAGTTTCTTAAAAAATTTGGTACTATTTTCGGTCTAGTTTTTGAACTGTTTACCGAAACGAGGTGTGTAATATATCGTTGAAAAGCTATGGACGAGGCGCAATTTTCACCTGTTGCAATGTTTTTGAGATTCCTTACGGTTTTAAGTTAATTTTGAAAATCGTGTGGCGGACGACCAGTGGCAGCTGCAGGTTTTCACGAAATTTTTACAAACCGCTGCTCGGAATGATTCAAACGATACGTCGTTGGAAAGGTATCGACGAGGCGCAACTTTTTCATGCAGAACACTCTCTCTAATTCTTTACGGTTTAAGAGCAGTTTTAAATTTACCAAAATGCGGACACTCTGTTTTTTGCGACACCCAAATCGACGTGCGTACTTCATCTGACTGAAAACCGCACTGCATCGGACGAAATGCCGCACTGCATTAGACGGGGAAGAGAACTGCATGGTTTCTTTTTTGTGGGGCGTAAATTTTGAAGGCGAGGAAGAAAACTGCCTGCTTTTAGGCTGAAAACTGCCTTTGCATCGAGACGGGCTAGCGGACTGCATGATTTCTTTTTGTGGGGCATAAACTTTTGAAGGCGAGAATTAAACCGCTTTGCGTTTAGACTGAAAACCGCCTTTGCATCGAGACGGGCTAGCGGACTACATGATTTCTTTTTTCCTTTTCCATTTACATAAGAAGGGCTTCCTCGTGGGTTTTCCATTTTCCTTTTACATAGCGAATCACAAGTCATCACACAAACAAACTACATCAAATTTCTTCAATAATTACAAACTAAATTTTGCATTTTTTTTCTCTTCTCCTGCAATAGCTAACTGAAATCCACTTGATTTTTTTCTAAACAAAAGAACAAAACAAAAAACAGTATCACCTAACAGCGGACCATAGCAGCGCACTGTACGCATACACACACCCCACTGCAATCATTTTTCAAAAGAAGTGAAACCACCGCACCTGACAATACATTTTTTTCATCTAAAAAAATAGATGACCGAGGGGGTGGACTGCATGCATACACACACCGCTTTTTGCAAGCATACACACAATGAACTGCATAGTTTCTTTTTACATTATCTCCACTGATATAACTCACAACCTTCTATAGCAACGAACCACACTATTTTTTCAAATGAGCTGCGTCGACGAGGCGTACTGCATCTAAAAAGAAATGGACGTCTCCATGGATTTTCACAATGTCTGCAAAAATATTGATGAGCTTCAAAACATATTCAAAGGAGCTGCAACCGTCGGGAAGCAGCAGACAAGCAGGAGGAGCTCATCGAGGGGAGGGAACGGATCGGTCTTTGGTTGGGGGCGGCACCCAATAGGAGAACTTCTCCTTCCTCCTCTATGCTCGTGGCCTAGCCCCGATGAGGTGCATCCGATGGGGAAGTCAAAGTGGCGCCGCCGGTGGTGGCCGAGAGCACCTTCGTGGAGGTGGTGGCGCGTGTGGCGGTGGTGGCGGCCGAGCCCTCTACCTTCCTGGATGGATCTGGTGGTGGGGCGCAACACGGATCAAACCACGGGGTAGGGGAGAAAGAAGTGGGCTCGGGCAGGGCAGGCGCCCGGTGCGGCGACGAAGGAAGTAGGGTCGGCGAGGTGGGGCTGGTGGGGAACAGCGTGGGGATCCATGGATCTAGTGGATCGAGGCGCGGTGGAGGCGGATCGGACGGCGCCGGCGTCCACGGCCTTTGGAGTGGAGGAAGAAGGCGGCGATGGGAAGCCGGGCAGGTGCGGGGAGGGAGGCGGAGGAGGATTGCGCGGAGGAGCTCGGTAGTGGTCGTGGGGGCGGTGGGCGCGGATCCGGTGAAGGGGCCTCGTCGAGGGCGATGGCGGCGGATCCGCCATCGCCGCAGAAGAAGTCGCCAGCGATTGGGGCGCCCGGCCCAAACCGGCCATGTTGGAGGAAGGAGGTGGGGGGGGGGGCCCGATGGAGCTGGAGGAAGGAGGAGGCACTGCAGCTGGGTCGTCGGTGGTGGATCTATATATATAGGGTGGATCGGTTTGGCTAGCTCTGTCGGTTAGGGTGGTGTGCAGAATCAGGTTTAGGTGTGCAGAATAAGGTCTTAAGGGATGTTATCATAATAGATCCACCTATATATATATATATATATATATATATATATATATATATATATATATATATATATATATATATATATATTGAATGAAGAACAACACCGGAAAGGGTGAAGACAATGCAAAGTTGAAGAATTTGAAAAACTGAGGAATTTCAAAAACGAAGAAAAACTCAAATTGAAGATTTTCAACATTGGTTGGTGGCGTAACCCACCGTATAAGAAAGCTGATTTCAGACACCGTGTACAATTGTCCTAGGGCTCTAAGAATCAATTTCTTCATTAATTGTTTCACACTTAGAGGGTTAGTCTTCATTGATTGAAGAAAAACGTTACTTCGTGTGTTGCGCATCTAAGTCATCAAGTCAGCATAAGTGTTAGGAGGTGTGTCCATTTCAGAGAACATTCAAAGATTCTAGGATATTTAGCTCACACCGCAACTTGCTAAATCTCTTCTCATTCAAGGGCTTTGTGAAGATATCGGCCAATTGATCTTCAGTGCTGACGTGGTCGATGGAGATGTCGCCTTTCAACACATGATCACGAAGAAAATGATGGCCAATTTGGATGTGCTTGGTCTTGAGTCTGAAGCTGGGTTATGAGCAATCTTGATGGCACTCTAATTGTCACGATGAGAGGCACATTCTTCACATTGACTCCATAGTCCTTGAGTGTTTGCTTCATCCATAGTAGTTGAGCACAGCATGAACCAGCAGCAATGTACTCAACCTGCGGTGGAGAGATCTGTGATTATGTTTCTTCGAGGACCAACAGACCAAAGATCGTCCGAAGAAATGACATGTACCAGATGTTGACTTGCGGTCCACGCGATCGCCAGCATAGTCAGAGTCTGAATATCCAATGAGATCAAAAGTGGAGCCCTTGAGATACCATAATCCAAGTGTTGGTGTGTGATTCCTTCGGTGTAGCTTGAAATCGGGCACACATGCAAACACTAAGCATAATATCCGGCCTAGATGCACATAGGTACAATAAAGAGCCAATCATGGAGCGGTATACCTTTTGATCGAAGTTTTACCATTTTCATCACTTCATAGATGGCCATTTGTGGGCATTGGAATTTTGACCCCTTTGCAATCTTGCATGCCGAATTTCCTCAATACGTCCTTGAGGTATTTCTCTGAGATATGAATATTCCATTCTTGTTGTTGTGAATTTGAAGACCTAAAAAGAATTTCAACTCTCCCATCATAGACATTTGATATTCTTCACTCATCATATAGGCAAATTCATCACTATATCGTTGGTCAGTACAGCCAAAAATGATATCATCAACATATATTTGGCACATAAACAATTCACCATCATAAGACTTAGTGAAAAGAGTTGGGTCGAGTGAACCAGGTTTGAAGCCTTTCTTCATGAAGAATTCCTTCAAGGTACCATACCACGCCCTAGGGGCTTGCTTGAGGCCATACAGGGCCTTGTTGAGCTTGAAGACTTTGTTGGGATTCTTTGGATCTTCAAAACCTGGGGGTTGAGCAACATATACTTCTTCCTCAAGCTTACCATTGAGGAATGCACTTTTCACATCCATTTGTTGTAAGATAATATCATGATGGTTAGCAAGGCAAGTAATATGCGAAGAGCCTCAAGTCTAGCAACAGGTGCAAAAGTTTCATTGAAGTCAATTCCTTCAACCTGTGTGTAGCCTTGAGCTACAAGCCGTGCCTTATTCCTCACCACAAGGCCATTTTCATCTTGCTTGTTGCGGTAGATCCACTTTGTGCCAATAATGTTGTGCTTGCGAGGATTTGGATGTTTGATCAGTTCCCAGACGTTGTTGAGCTCGAACTGATGTAATTCTTCTTGCATAGCTTAAATCCACTCATGCTCCAGAAATGCTTCATCTACCTTAGTGGGCTCTGTGATAGAGACAAACGCAAAGTGCCCACAAAAGTTAGATAAATGTGAAGCTTTTGAGCGTGTGAGAGGACCTGGTGCTTCAATGTCATCGATGATCTTCTCGATTTGCACTTCATTTGCAATCTGAGGATGGCGGGTTGTCTTGAGGAATTTGATCGCATTTTCTTGAGAGCATTTTCCTCGGCACCATTTTCTTGGTCGCCAGCTCAATGTTCATCACGTTCGGAATGAATTCTTGATAGATTCTTGATGAGGAATGATATCATCAGTGGCTTTGAACTTGATAGAATCCTCAGGTGCTGGTTCATCTATCACAGAAAGTAGGTGCTCTCTTTGCGAGCCATTAGTTTCATCGAACCGCACATCCACAGTTTCAACAACCTTGTGAAGAACGTTGTTGAAGACTTTGTAGGTGTGCGAGTCCTTTCCGTAACCAAGCATGAAACCCTCATGTGCTTTCGGTGCAAACTTACAATTGTGATGAGGATCTCTAATCCAACATTTAGCACCGGAGACTTTGAAATAACTTACATTGGGTTTCTTGTCAGTGAGGAGTTCATAGGCAGTATTCTTGAAGAATTTGTGAAGATATACTCTGTTGATGATGTGGTAAGCAGTATCAATTGCCTCACTCCAGAAACGACGAAGCATCTTGTATTCATCAAGCATAGTGCAAGCCATCTCAACAAGAGTTCTGTTCTTGCGCTCCATGATGCCATTCTGTTGAGGAGTATAAGGAGCAGATAACTCATGAGTAATACCATCTTCATCAAGATAGTCATCAAGACCGGAATTCTTGAACTCAATTCCATTGTCACTCCTGATGTGCTTGATCTTCACACCAAAGTTGGTTGAAGCCCTCGAGGAAAATCGTTTGAAGACTTCCTGCACTTCATGTTTGTAAGTGACAATGTGTACCCATGTGTAACGAGAATGATTATCAACAATAATAAAGCCAAATAGAGATGCATCATTTGTCATAGCAGAATAATGATAAGGACCGAAGAAATCCATGTGAAGCAATTCAAATGGTCGAGTGGTAGTCATGATAGTCTTCACTGGATGCTTGGCCTTTGTCATCTTCCCAGCTTCACAGGCTCCGCATAAGTGATCCTTGAGGAATTTGACATTCTCAATGCCAATGACATGCTTCTTCTTTGCGAGCATGTGCAGATTCCTCATGCCAGCATGACCAGGTCGTCAATGCCATAGCCAGCCTTCTGAAGCTTTTGCAAGTAAGCACACAACAGGCTATGGTACTGTAGAGAAATCAACAATGTACAAGTATCCTCTCCTAAAGCCTTCGAAGACTTTGGAATTGTCAGCTTCCAAGATCACAACACAATGATACTTGCCAAAGACAACAACCGTATCAAGATCACAAAGCATCGAGACAGACATGAGGTTGTATCCTAAGGACTCGACAAGCATGTATTTGTCCATGTGTATGTCTTTATAGATCGCAACCTTACCTAGACCCAATACCTGACTTTTGCCTTTGTCAGCGAAGATGATATGCTTCAAATGTGACGGTGATAAGGGAGCATCCATCAATAGATTCTTGTCACCAGTCATGTGATTTGTACATCCACTATCGAGGACCCACTCATTGGCTTTGGGTTGATCATCCTGCAGATGAATTAGTGCAGCTTACAAACTCATATACTTCATCGATGAAGAATATGACATCGGTATCATCGGTCAATTTCATCAAGCAATTAGGCGATAATCAGTATGAGGGCGTGAGAAATGAAGGTTCATTTCATCATGATTAACTTTGTGTCCTATCGAGCCTTTGTTGAGTCTCCAGCAAATTCTTGATCGTTTGAGCACGATGGAGACTGACCTACATAAGAGATTAGTTCTTTTCTTCACCACCCACATACGGAGGGTGGCAAAATTCATCACTCTGCGAGCACCATATGAGAAAGGTGGCATGGGCGCCTTGATCCACCGTTTCACATAAGAGGATTAGGGTAAGCATATGAATAAGCGGAGAAATTCTTCAAGGACTTATGAACATAATGATTTGAAGAATAATGCACATATTCATAGCCCTTAGCTCTACCTGCGAAGCAGAAGGGTTATACGATGATGATCATATGAGGACTTTGATCCTTTTGAGGAATTTGATCCACGTGAGGAATTTTGTCCACCTGAGGACTTGGATCCATATGAAGAATTTGGTTCATATGAAGAATTTGATCTGGAGTTCCTTTTCTTCACAGGTGGTTTCATGAGGACATTCACCTGAAGACTTTCAAGGCAACTTTTGGGAACCCAGATTTTCTTCATAGGAGAACCGTTCCAGCAATTAGTCCCAACATATCTAGCAAATACTTCACCATTCTGATTTTTGAACAGATTATAGTTAGAGTCAAATGACTAATCAGAAGAATGAGGAGATTCACATGTAAAGCCAGATAAGTTGGATGGATCAACTAGAGGTCCCTTTGCAGCAACCCATGAGGTTTTGGGGTACTGCTCGGGCTTCCAATATGTTCCATCAGCATTGAGTTTCCTCTCAAAGGCAATACCCTCTTTCCTAGGGTTTCTGTTGAGGATCTGCTTTTTAGCGCATCACAAAAGTCGATGCCCTTTGAGGCTTTTGTACATGCTGTCATGTACAATTCCTTCAACCCTGCATCATCAGTGATACTTGCATTGTCCTCAGATGAGGAATTAGTGATAGCAGAGACATATGAAGAATTTGTAGCATTAGAAGCATTTGAACATTCAGGTGAAGAATTAGCAGTTTCACATTCAATGCACTTCAGACATGGAGGAACAAACTCTTCCTGGGTAGCGCTGATTTGTTGAGCAAGTAATGAATCGCGCTCCTTCTGAAGATCTTCATAATCCACTCTTAGCTTTTCAAGATCTTGCTTTCTTTGAAGAAATTCATAAGAAAGCTTCTCGTGATCTGATAAGAGAGTGTTATGATGACCTTGAAGATTGTCAAACCTGGACTAAAGTCTCTGAAGATTTTCAGTCAAGGTTTTAGTGCGATCCATTTCTTCACCCAACATATCATCGCTCTTATTAAGCATGTATTGAACTTTTTCCAAAGCTCTTTGTTGTTTAGTGGCAAGGGAAGCAAGTTTGAAATAGCTGGGGCCAAATTCATCACCTGATTCATCATCACTAGATTCGGAAAGGTAGCATTCAGTTACCTTGGCACCCTCTGCCATGAGGCACGGTGAAGAGGATGACGATTCAGGTGCGAAAGTCATCTCTTTGAGAGAATCCTTGTAATCCTCAAACCAAGGATCACTACGAGTACGATGACCTTCATAGACCGCAGAAAGCCGGTCCCAGATTAGCTTCGCGTGATTGAGGTGCATGACGTTCCTGAACTGATCTCGGGACAAACAGGAGCAGATGACATCCTTCGCCGAGAGGTTCAGTAGAGTGTACTTGTGAATGTCATCAGCCTCCGCCATCTTGCATAGATCGGTAAGACCAATCTTAGCGACGGTCCACAGATCACTGTCCATAGCCATGAGTCGCTTCTTCATCATGGCCTTCCAACGGGGATACTCATGACCATCAAAGATGGGGCAGGATACATTCCTCAATCCTGCAGTTGACATAACTAAAACTCTAGGCGGTTAAACCAAAATCACACAGAACAAGGGAGTACCTTGCTTTGATACCAATTGAAAGTGCATTATATCGACTAGAGGGGGGTGAATAGGCAATTTTTATGAATTCTTCACTGAGGAAATTGCTGGTGAGGAAATTCCTAAATGAAGAACTACTTGCAGCGGAATAAGTACTCAGAAGTAAACATAACAGAACACAAGCAAAGTCATCATGATGAAATGAAGACAAGCACAGAGTACAAGAAGAGTAAACACAAGATAACACAAGAAAGAAGACGGGCAGACTGAAGAAATTGAACTGAGGAAATTGAGAAAGTCTTCAAACAGATATGAACAGGCACACAACAACAGACATGAGGAAATGAAAGAGTTGAGGAAATAGAACCAGTAGGCTTGGTGAAGACAATGATTTGGTAGACCAGTTCCAACTGCTGTCTCAGTTGTACATCTGGTTGGAGCGGCTGAGTATTTAAACTCGAGGACACCCAATCCCGGACACACAGTCCTCACCGTATTCTCTAGACCAATCACTCGTGGTAAGTCTTCAAGTGACTTCCGAACCGTCACAGACTCGGTCACTCGGCGATCCACAATTCCTCTTGTATGCTCTAGACATTGACGCCTAACCGTCTGGAAGAAGCACAGTCTTCAAAGGAAACAAGCGTCGGATCCATGCAGGATCAATCTCTTCAGTGATGCTCAATCACTTTGGGTTTGTAGGTGTTGGGTTTTTGGGTTTTCCTCACTTGATGATTTTCTCTCAAAGTCCTCAGAGGATGGGATGCTCACAATTGACAAGTGTCAGTTTCTCTCGGAGCAGCCAGCCAGCTAGTGGTTGAAGGGGGTGGCTATTTATAGCCTAGGGAGCAGCCCGACATGATAAGACATAAATACCCTTGTTTGATATGACCGTTAGGTGGGTAGATATTTTGGAACAGCTGGCGCATAGCACAGCAATGGTCGCAATTTTGACTTTCAAAATCCTCAGGACTATCATGTTCCTCACTGTGTAGGCAATTCACCTTTGGTGAATTCCTAACTCCTCGGTCGAACAAATTCCTCGAGACCGGAAGAACTTTGTCTCATCCTTTGAAGAATATGGTGAACTATATGAGATTTCAATGGCTTCACTCGAAGGGATTGGTAGGTGTAGGATTTTGAGTTGAGCATCACATGGAAATTTTTCCTTAGTATTTCCTCGACCCCCTTTAACAGTACGGTGTTTCCTATGACTCAAGAAAGAGAAAATGAAACTACGAAAACAAAAGTCTTCACGCTTCATGTTCCTCGAATGATTGCCTAGTCTTCAAGGTCATACCAATTTCTTCATTTTCAAAGTCTTCAGAGATCCAAAGTCTTCAGTTGAAGAACTTCATTTTTAGGGGTCGACTCTCTCTGTAAATATCAAACTCCTCATAGACTTATAGACCTGTGTACACTCGCAAACGCATCAGTCCCTTAACCTATAAGTCTTCCATACACCAAAATCACTAAGGGGCACTAGATGCACTTACATTTTTTATTGGGAACGAGGGCGTCGAGGATCGCCGAGCAGTCGAGAGTCGGGAACTAGGGTAGAAGGTCGAGGGTCGTCGAGGGGTCGAGGGCGTCGCGGGGTCGTCGAGGGGTCGAGGGTCGTCGCGGGGTCGTTGAGGGGTCAAGGGTCGAGGGTCGTCGAGGGGTCGAGGATCGCCCAGGGGTCGAGGGTCGTCTAGGAGTCAAGGGTCTCCATTTAACAAGAATGCCCCAATTATGGATGTGCACAAGTTGATCCATTTTTTTCTAATCTCACATATATATTCTTCTATATGTCACGTTGTCTGTCAAAGTATTGGAGAAATACATGGCTACGTCATTTGCTGGAAGTAACAAGTGTATGATGCTATGAAGCTCTTCAAAGTTGTTTTGGAATGGAGTTCCTGATAAAATAATTCGTTTTTTCATAAGAATTTCAGCAAAGGCCTTCCAAATAGCGATATTCGGAAGGATCTTGCTGAACTTCGTACCGAAAAGCTAATTATCCTATCCGGGACTCCGTTCCAAAACAATTTTGGAGAGCTTCGTACCATTATGCGCCTGTTACTTTCGGCTAATGGTGAAGCAATGGTTTTCTTGAATCCTTTGACACTAGACAACATGAAATATAGAAGGGTAGATGAGATAAGGAAAAATATGGATCATTTTCTGCACATCCAGAATGGCGCCATCTTGTTAAATCCCTTAAAGGTTAAGATAATTCGAGCGGTTGAGGATCGGAACTAGGGTAGAGGGTCAAGGGTCGCCGAGGGGATGAGTATCGAGGGTCGTCGAGGGGTCGAGGGTCGAGTGTCGAGGATCACCAAGGGGTCAAGAGGAGGACATCGATAAACCCCCTCTCGCTCCACCAACTCTCAAGGACACACAAACCATAGAAAAAACGTTGTCGATCTCGTATCCCCTCCCGACAAACTCTCTCGAGATTTATAAGAGATTTATCAAGAATGCCCCCACACTACTAGGGAAAAGCTTATAGGCAGACGCTTACTAGTAGCGCGGGTTTATAACCCTCGCTACTGCTACTTACTAGTAGTTTTTACCCCCCGCTACTACTAGGTTGATAGTAGTAGCGCTGGTTTATAACCCTCGCTACTACTAAGTGGTCTCTACCGTGCCTCTCGGGGACATGCCATAGTAGTAGCGAGGGGTATAAAACCGCGCTACTACTATCAACTTAGTAGTAGCACAGGTTTATACCCCTCGCTACTAGTAAGTACAAGGTAGGTGAAATCCCCATATCCTCGACCGAATCCCTCCTTTCTCCCTCACTCTCCCCCTCTCTCCATAGGCTCTCCCATGGTGCTGCACACCTCCTCCTCCATGACGCCCAACGAGTTCACCTCCTTGCATCGCGTGCCTCCTCCTCCATGGCACCAAAAGAGGGAGGCTGCCACACGTCAGCGGTGTCCCGGAGCTCGCCGGTCTTCGCCGCATCTCCATGCCACCACGTCGGACCACCTTACCACTGGCGACGAGCCCCTGTGCACCCTCCATCTCATTCCTTTCCTCCTTGTTTCTCTTTTTCCCTCTCCATGTCCCTCCGATTTTACTCACCTCCCATGCCCATGCTTGCGCAGGTCGTCGACATGGCCAACAAGGAGCTCTTTGCCTTGGGCGTGAAGAGGACCCTCACACCGTCATCTTGCTCTCCTCTGCACTGGATCCGATCGCTCTACAACCACGGTTGCTGGATCTGGTCTCCGCTGCCCGCCCGGACCTCCGGCGACACTTGTCATCGCTGGATCGAACCATTGACACCACTGACAGCACGCACAGGGTCGAGATTTTTTTTTGGTTTTTGAAATTAATAGTAGTAGCGCGGGTCACAGACACACGCTACAGATAGTTAGTAGTAGCGCGTGTCTAACCCGCTCTACTACTAACACAAGTACTAGTAGCGTGGGATGCACCACTCTAATACTACTAGTTAGCTATAGCGCCATAGTAGTAGCGCAGGCACCCGCGCTACTACTAGCTTTTAACCCGCGCTACTACTAGGCTTTTTCCTAGTAGTGCCATTATGGATGTGCATAATTAAGTTGATCCCTATTTTTCCTAATCTCATCTACCATTCTATATGTGCACGTTCTCTTATGTCAAAGTATTGAAGAAATCTATGGTTAGGCGCATGATGGTATGAAGCTCCCCAAAGTTACTTTGGAACGGAGTCCTGATAGAATAATTCGCTTTTTGGTATTAAGTTCAGCAAGAGCCTTCCAAATATCGCTATTTGGAAGGCTCTTGCTGAACTTCATACCAAAAAGCGAGTTATTCTATCAGGACTCCATTCCAAAATAACTTTGGGGAGCTTCATACCATCATGCGCCTGTTACTTCTGGCTAATGATGAAGCCATGGTTTTCTTGAATCCTTTGACACTAGACAACGTGGCATATAGAAGGGTAGATGAGATCAGGAAAAATAGGGACCATTTTCTGCACATCCAGAATGGCGCCATCTTGTTAAATCCCTTGTTTGACATTCATGAGAGAGGCGGTCCGGGCCAAACCCTAGAAGCATTGCCGAGGCCACCCAAACACTAGAAGCATCGAGGCCACCCAAATTTACCAAGTTAAAATAGCGTTGTCGAGGCCACCCCAAACCCTAGAACTGTTGTCGAGGCCACCCCAAACCGTAGAAGCGTCGAGGCCACTAATTAATATTCCTTGTTATGATTAGCTAGCTAGGTCTATGTTTTCCACTATTAATATATCCATCTCTGATGTTTGTATATTAATTGCCATGTTGTAATATTTGCAGAAACTATGGATCAAAAAAGAGACTTCAAACAAGAAGAGATATTGGGGGACATAATCCGCGACGGAGTTGATGTCTTGTCGTTATTTCTCAATGACACCGATGGTCTAGAAGGAGAGGAAGCAGGCTACAGTGATCGACCAATGGAGGAGGAAAGTCATGATCATGATGGCTCCAACGACTATGATGACGGCTCCGGTGACCGAACGGAGTCGGGATCAGCTGTTGCAAAGTCCGGCGAGGTACATATATATATATATATATATATATATATATATATATATATATATATATATATATATATATATATATATATATATATATATATATATATATATATATATATATATATATATATATATATATATCTAAACGAGTGCTTAATTCGTTCCTAATCAGTTAAGCTATGCATCAGTACTCATCGATTTCACCCAAAACTCGACGGATCTGACAAGCCTACACAATGGGATCGATGAACTGACTTGGGAGGTTTGCTCACGGCGATTCTGCCCTCAGCGCCAACAACACGGCGATTCTCCTCCTCCGCGCAAACATCATGGCGAAGGCGCGCGCGTCGTTCCTCCTCGGCCGCGTCTCCAGTACTGCAGCGCCTTCTGCCCCCGATTGTTGTGTGCTGCGGTTGTAGTGGTATGGCCCCGGTCGCTGCACCGAGGCGCACCTGGCCGCTTAACCCCTCCCTCCACGCTACGCATGCTATCCTTCCTCACTTCGATGGAAGACGGCTGCCGAATCGCCGCGATGCCGCCGGATGCTGTGTGCTGCCGTTGTAGTGGTATGGCCCCGGTCACCGCACCGACGCGCACCTGGCCGCTTAATCCCTTCCTCCACGCCGCGCACGCTATCCCTTCCTCACTCCGGTGGAAGACGACCGCCAAATCACCGCGCCACTGTCGGCTGCTCCGGATTTGGTGTATTTGGAAGGAAATGTGGTGCGCTCCCTGCGCTCAGGAGTGGTTTCGAAATGGGGAGGAGATGGAAGTGGGGAGGCGAGAAGAACTGGAGGGACCCACACCGCTTAGACACCCAACAGGTATCGTCCCGACGCCACAACCAGGTGCCACCTGGCGCACACATCGATGGAACGGCGTGGGCGGATGCATCGACAAAACCTGGGAAGCGCGCGGCCACGAGATGACGATCGGACGGCGCGCGAGCACGTGTGCTCGGTAAGACTAATTAGCACAACTGCACTTTTTAGGTTTTAGGAAAGAAGAAAAGTTTAGCCGTTGTCAAACACTGAACAGGGGACGTCTTCGAGAGGCATTGATCTTTCATAACTGGAGCGCATCCTAGCTGTCCGTTTCCTTGGAAGCATACCTGTTCGCGTCTTGATAATTGCAGCTGTCGAATTCTTCAGACAAGGTATCGATTTCTTCAGGTGTGTTCAAAGACATGAAGTTCAGAGAACTAGTGTATCGATTTCTTCGCCGTGAAGACCAAAGCCGCCGTCGGCACGCCGGCAGGGAACCTGCAGTCGCCCCTCACCGGTCCTCCACGCGCCACTGGTTGCCATGCCGGGGCGGATCTGGACGGGACGCCAGATCCGTGGCTTCCGTCGCCCATCTCCAGGCATAGACTCCACCGAGGGGAAGAGCACTATGCCGGCCATGGATATGGCCGCCGCCGCATAGGCATGGGACGCCACCCTAGCCGCTGCTCGCGGACCCACACCGGAGTCACCCCTGTCGCCTCCGGGTGATCCCATAGCCTCCGCCATGTCCGGCCCTCCACGCGTAGTACTAGGCACCGCAGCACCGCCGTCGGACCTGCCCGCGCGCCGCCGCGCCTCGGATGAACGCGCCACTGTCGCTGAGGACGCCCGCCCGCGCCGAGCCCTCACGCGAGGAGAAGATGGGCCCCCGCTGCCACCAGCACCTACCGGGCTTTGCCCGACGGCGCGGACCGGCGGTGGCGACGGGAGAAGAGGGGTGGGGGACCTGAGGCGCCGGAGGCTAGGGTTGCCCCCTCGGTCGCTCACGGGTTGAGCGACGCGAGAGGGGGTTGCTCTTGCAATATCTTGGGTCGGCCCATGACCTTCAAAATTGGCCTCGAGGCCAACAGGGCCAGGTCGGCTCATTCCCAGCCTGAGTCCCATCCCTACCTGATCAGCCTCTGGAAAGTAGTACTCCCTCCATCCCATAATATAAGAACGTTTTTGACACTACACTACTATCAAAAACGTTCTTATATTATGGGACGGAGGGAATATTTGTTTTTCTAGAGATTTCTACAAGTGACTACATACGAAGCAAATTAAGTGAATCTACGCTCTAAAATATGTATATATACATCCTTATGTGATAGTCCATTTGAAATCACTAAAAAGACAAATATTTAGGAACGGAGGAAGTAGCATTTAAGCTCGTGGATCTGCTGCTCCAAATAAACCCCAGGCTGTTGGTGCAGATTACTCTTGTGAAACAGAGTTAACTGAAGTGTACAACAGTTAAACTTCACTTATATGTAGCCGTTGTTACCCCGCCAAAACAAGAAAAGTTTAGCCGTTGTCAGACACTAAACAGGGGACGTCTTCGAGAGGCATTGATAGTTCACAACTGGAGCGCATCCTAGCTGTCCGTTTCCTTGGAAGCGTCCTGCTTCGCGTCTTGATAATTGTAGCTGTCGAATTCTTCAGACAAGGTATCGATTTCTTCAGGTGTGTTCAGAGACAAGAACTTCAGAGAACTAGTGTACTGACGCATAGTCTGAACAAAATTTGAGTGCTCATTCGGTTTAACTGAAATTAAACCAATTGAACATACGAGGCAAAACCAAAGCATTCACAGACTCCACGCTGAATCACTTACCAACGACAATCAGTTAAACCCTAGCGACAAAACACTGAGTACCCATTTGGTTTGAACCAAAGTTTAACGAATGAATATCCAAGTGTAATGTTTTGGCTGTCCTCTTTAACATTTAACGAATGAATATCCAGCTTGTTTAACGAATGATTACTCTTTGACGCTTTCTTGCCTCAAAGTATATTTCAATTAGCATGTTGGGCATTTTATAATTTATACTGTCTGTATAGCGCCTCTACTGAACAAGTGAACTTGAGAATCAAGGCGTCAAAACTGAATCAGTCAAACATACTACTCCCTCCGTTCAGAATTACTCGGCCAAAAAATGAATGTATCTAGATGTATTTTAGTTGTAGATACATCCATTTTTGTGACAAATAATTCCGAACGGAGGGAGTATGAGGTAACACAAAAGTTTAATTGTAGGATCACTTGTAGTAATAGTTCTAACACTATCTACAAATAATAATACTTGGCGAAGAAGATGATAACCCAATCCACGAATGGCGGAAGCTACTTATCGGAGGAACTGAAATTTCAGCAGTTAAACTTCAGTTAACTGTAGCCATTGGCGGACACTAAACTGGAGAGCATCCTGGCCGTCCGTTTCTAGCTATTGAATTCTTTAGAGAAGGTGTCGATTTCTTCAGTTATGTTCAGAGAACTAGTGTACTGACGCATAGTCCGAATGAAATTTGAGCGCTCATTCGGTTAACTGAAATTAAAGCAGTCAAACATACGAGTAAAACTAAAGCATCAGGAAACCAAAGCATCCACAGCTATCTCCACGCCAAATCACTTTCTGACGACAAAGGAAACAACCACAGGCATATGCGGCACTTAATCTGTTATATGTAGTATTGGTCATAGCATGTTACTAGAAATTACAATGATCATCACTTGCAAGCTTAAAACGAAGCTCTGAGTAATCATTTGGATAAACTGAAAGTTAATCAGTCAAACACTTGAGGCAAAACCAAAGATTAACGAATTAACACTGACATCTACAGCAAGTATGAAGTATCATTTACTAATGTCAGAGCACTTGAATATAGCAAAAAAAAAAAGGCAAAGCATAAAAGGCTCAGCAGTTAAGAGGACATTCTCACTCAGCGTAACCAGCATCAGACCAGGAGCGAGCTGAACAGATGGACTAGCCATCAAGCCCTGGCGGTGGCAGTGGCGATGGCTGCGGAGAACTTGAGCGCATCCTAGCCGTCGGGAAGTTCAGAGAACTAGTATAAGAATTTCTTCAGGTATGTTCAGAGACGGGAAGTTCAGAGAACTAGTATAAGAATTTGCAATGATGATCACTTGTAAAATGTAAATTTAATCTAAATAATAAGTAACAAGGAAGGTCACTCATTTGGTCAAACTGAAACTGAACCAGACAAACACTCGAGGCAAAACTGAAGAATCAGAAAAGAACCAAAGACTAACGGATATATAGTTTCATTTACTAATACAAGAAACAAGCACAAGTATATAGTTTCATTGGTCTACTCTAGTATTTATCTAAAAAAGCACAAGCATAGAGGTGTCGTCTGTGTCCCTGGTATATGTCGAATTCTTCAGAGAAGGTGTCGATCTCTTCAGGTATGTTCAGAGACAGGAAGCAAAAACAGTATAGTCAAACATTCAGTTTAACTGAAATTAAACCGAATAGTATACTGAGCATAGTCTGAACAAAATTTGAGTGCTCATTCGGTTTAACTGAAATTAAACCAGTCAAACATTCGAGGCAAAAACAAAGCATCCACAGCCTTATTCCCACGCCAAACCACTTACCGATGACAAGCATTATAAAGTGTTAACTGTCCCGCAAATACAGTGTTAACTGAAGCTTACATCAGTTAAACTTCAGTTAACTATGTGTTTTCAGAAGAAAAAAAACATCAATCAACTGTTGCCGTTGTCGGATACTGAACAGGGAGCCCTTGTTCTTCAAGAGGCACTGATCTTTCTTCAGGTATGTTCAGAGACGAGAAGTTCAGAGAACTAGTGTCCTTTGAACTGAAACTAAATACTTGGGGCACTCATTCGGTTTAACTAAAACTAAACCAGTCAAGCATAGGAGGCAAAACCAAAGCATCCACAGCCTTATTCTCCACGGCGAATCACTTACCGACGACAAGCATACGCAGCGCTGAATCTGTTATATATATTGGGCGTAGAACATTACTAGACTTTACAATGATCATCACTCGTCAGCTTAAACCAGAACAGTAGCAACTAAACTCTGATTACTCATTTGGTTATACTAAAAGTCAAACACTTGAGGCAAAACTAAGAGCATAATTAAGCTTAAACTCTGAGTCTGAGCACTCATTTGGTTAAACTGAAAGTGAATCAATCAAGCACAAAGAGGCAAAAATCAGTTAAAACAAGGCAGGCAAAACAAAAGCGTCAGAAAAGAGCGAAAGATTAAGGAATCAGACTGCACTAGACTGAATGACATGGATCCACAGCAAGTATATATATAGTATCATTTACTAAGTGACAAGGAAACAAGTCCTACAAGTTCATCATCTACTCGATCAAGTCTGTATGCATTCGGCCGGACTGATCACATCACATTTGGCTACTCGATCAAGTGTTGAAGCAAAGCTCGCACACTGGAAACCCTGCCTGAGACATCCGCGTGGGCTCCGGCGCTCCGCAGCGATGGCATCGTGGAGCTTGAGCGTGGGGCGGCGCCGCGGAAGAAGACTGGGCGTGGTCGAGCTGGCGCTGCGGGCCAATGACAATCCTCCGACCCTGAGCCAGAGCCGCATCCACTTGCTGCTGAGCCAGAGCCTTCTCAGCCCGAATCCGAGCCAGAGCCTGATCCACATCCTGCTCACCCTGAATCGGAGCCTTGGCGCACTCGTAGCTAGTCATTTTGTCGAGACACTGGCCGTAGCAAGGCTGGCACATGGGCAGATTGCCCCATAACAGCTTCGCGGGAAAATTGCAACTAACGCACCAAGGCGACGTTACTGCGGTGCAACAGAGACAATTACACAACAGAAACCAAGAAATCCAACTCGGGCCGGCGTCAGTGAAGAACCAGCAGAGAGAAAGAATTGGGGGAGGGAAGGCCCACTGAGAGGCAGAGAACCAACCGCCGCGACCGATAGCTGCAAGAAACTCGGGTATCGACCCGAAGCCGCGACCGACAGCTGCAAGAAAGAAACCGCGCGCTAGCTGTTAGTACAAACCAAGAGAGATGGAGCGCTAGATGCTGTAGAGGACCCACCTGTAGAGGCAAGATATTGCTCTAGATGATCTAGAGGCCTGCCGCCGGTGAAGATTTTCATGTAACAATCGCAGCAAATGGGCAGCGGGGTTCCCATCCGTGTACCTTGCACTTGCACAGTCGTAGCGTTCCAGAGCAGTGGTGTGGGCGCTTTGCAGATAGTGCACGCCGGCGTGTAAGGCCCCCCGGCGTGGAAGGCTGCAAAAAGAATAATTACACTACGCATCAAGATTCAAGAACCGCGCGCATCGCATCGCACGAACCAGAGAGACAGAATTTGGCGCTTTTCTTGGGTTGGGAGGGAGGAAGTAGGGAACACACCTGGATTGCCCATCGCCGTCGACTGATAGGATCCCCCGTACCCCAGAGTCGCCGCCGGTTGAGAGGATCCCCCGTGCCCGAGACCTGCAACAAACCAAGGTTTAATCTGACATATGTTAGAATCCCATCAATCCCACCGGCTGCAACAGAGAGAATTACACAACAAAAACCAAGAAATCCAACTCCGGCGTCAGTCAAGAACTAAGAACCGCACGGGCCACGGAACAGAGAGACAGAATTTGGCGCTTTTCTTGGGTTGGGAGGGAGGGAAGTAGGGAACACACCTGGATTGCCCATCGCCGTCGACTGATAGAATCCCCCGTACCCGGCCCCTGACCCGCCACCGCCTCCGCCTCCACCCAACTGGGAGTTGCCGTTCTGGCCGCTCGGCGCGTGGATGCCCAAGGGCGCACTCCCACTCCCACCAGCTGCAACAGAATTACACAACTCCGGCGTCAATCAAGAACCAAGAACCGCACGGCGGACCAGTGAGAAAGAATTTGTCGCTTTTCTTGGGAGGGGAGTGGGGGGAAGGAAACACACCTTGACTGCCCAGAGTCGCCGCCGCCGGTGGACTCGAATGCAACTGAAAGAATCCCCCGTGCCCGTGAGCTGCACAAAGAACAAACCAAGAAAAGAGAGATGTTAGAATCCAAGAAGCGCTGAATTCCATCACTCCCACCGGCTGCAACTGAGAGAATTACGCAACAGAAACCAAGAAATCCAACTCCGGCTGGCGTCAATGAGGAACCAGAGAGAAAGATATTTGCGCTTTTCTTGGGTTGGGAGGGAGAGAACACACCAAACTGAGAGAATCCCTGACCCGCCCCTGACCCGCCCCCGCCGCCACCTCCAACGAACTGTGGGTTGGCGATCTGGTTCTGGTCGCCGAAGGGCGCACTCCCACGGGCTGCAACCACAATTATACAACAGAAACCAAGAAATCCAACTCCGGCGTCAGTCAAGAACCAAGAAGCGCACGCACAAGCAGAGAGAAAGAATTTTGCCATTTTCTTGGGAGGGGAGAGAACGCACCTTGATTGCTCAGCGGCTGCTGGAGCGTCGTCGTCATCGTCGTCGTCGGTATCCTCAATTGCGACTGAGAGAGCCCCGTCCCGCCCCCGCCACCGGGAGCTGCAAGAAACAAAGGCATCGGATGTTACAATCCAAGAAGCGGGCACCAACGCAAGAACCAAGGACGCCGGTTTCTTGGGCACCTACCTCCACTGAACTGGGAAGAGACGCCGGGTGGAAGCTCCTGCCAAGTCCCTCCGCCGCCTGTAGTCGCCGTCTGCCCTGAAGTCGGCGACGAAGTACCGGCAGTGTCGTCGACGGCTTTCCCCTTCCCCTTGTCCGCCATCTCGCCTCTCGGTCGAACAGCTTCGCTATATAGACGACGGAAGGAAGGAGAGAGGGAGAGGGCGGAAGGAAGGAAGCTACGTCTGAGAAAGGATGGGAGAGGAGGAAGGCGAGGCGAGGCGAGGGAGGATATATAGACGACGACGGCAGAGCGCCCGCTGCAACCGATCGATTTCAAGCGGTTGGTCGTCGGTTGGTTTTGGAGGGAAAGACACGGGAGGAAGGAAGAGCCTCAGAAACGGGCCTCTAATGCAATTCGGATAGCCCAACCAGCGGCCCATATCATCGATAGCCATTTGGATCGAGGAACAGAAGGTGTCAATTTCTTGAGGTGTGTTTGTCTCAAAAAAATAAAAATTCTTGAGGTGTGTTCAGAGACAGGTAGTTCAGAGAACTAGTGTCCTGACAACTGAAACTAAAAAATTGAGCATCAGGTTCATTCGGTTTGGCCAAATCATATGTACCGACTACAAAGGTCTGAAGGACATAGAAGGAAACAAGTAGTGTAGGTCATGGGATCGATCTGATCGACCAAGTTGTGTAGTTCTAGTTCTAGCACTAGCTACAGATAATAATAATCTTGGAGACGAAGATGATAACCCGATCAACGAATCACGGAAGCTATTTACAGAAGGAACTGAAATTACACGCAGCGAAACAGATTTAACAGTCCCTCGCAAAAAAAAAGTGTTAGCTGAAACTTACATAAGTCAAACTTCAGTTAACTGTATTTTCAAAAAAAAAAACTTCAGTCAACCGTAGCCGTTGTCGGATACTGAACAGATGAGCCCGTGGTCTTGGAGAAGCGTTGATCCTTCACAAGTGGAGCGCATCGTAGCCGTCCGTCTTTCTGGTAGAATGTCAAATTCTTCAGAGAAGATGTGATTTCTTCAGAGAAGGTGTGTTGAGACATGAGAGACAGGAAAGTTCAGAAAACTAGTGTACTAATGCATAGTTCGAACAAAATTTGAGTGCTCATTCGGTTTAACTGAAATTAAACCAGTCAAACATACGAGGCATCTGTTATATATATGCAGCACTGAAATTAAACCAGCCTTAATTATTCTGAAAGTCAAACACTTTAGGCAAAACTAAAGCGTCAGGAAAGAGCCAAAGATTAATGAATCAGACTGCACACTGAATGACATCCACAGCAAGTATGAAGTATATACTATGGTTCACTAATGTGAGAGCACTCGACAAGGAAACAAATCCTACAAGTATATTAATATGAAAATAATGAATTATATAAATAGTGTTGTCTATCAAATTTTACATGAATCCAAATTGCAACACATTATTTTAGAACACATAAATATTCTTGAATTACAAGCATGAATTTGACATGCCAAATCTGTAAAACACATTGTCTATGTTGACTGCAGTGGCTTTGTCGTGTGGCAGCGGCTTGACGCTGGTGAAGTTTCGGTTGACAAATTTGTGAAGTTTAGTAATAAGGAGAGCAAATGTCAGCAAAGATCACAGCCGGCATCAAACATATAGCAACATATATATGAAAAGATGTCTTTTATTTGAACCTAGATAGGAACATATGTATGACGTTGAACCCAGAGGCAATATCCCTACTGATGATGTTGGATCACACAGGGGGTCTAGAACTGGATTTGAAAGTGGTTCAGTTACTGGCTCTGGGTCCATGAACCCTAGAAACCAATCACTTGGGCACAACCATCTCGAGAAGCAATTCCCACTTCAATGGTGAAATCACAGTTGCGTGAGTCTCAACACATATCTAGGATTAAAACCCTAGAGCTGATGGAAATATGCCCTAGAGGCAATAATAAAATGGTTATTATTGTATTTCCTTAATCATGATAAAGGTTTATTATTCATGCTAGAATTGCATTGACCGGAAACTTAAATACATATGTGGATACATAAACAAATACCGTGTCCCTAGTGAGCATATACTAGATTAGCTCGTTGATCAAAGATGGTTAAGGTTTCCTAACCATAGACATGAGTTGTCATTTGATAACGGGATCACAGAGGCGGTCTAGAACTGGATTTGAAAGTGGTTCAGTTACTGGCTCTGGGTCTAGAACCCTAGAAACCAATCACTTGGGCATATGGACAAGACCCAACCGTTAGCATAGCATATGATCGTTCAGTTTATTGCTACTGCTTTTTAATGTCAAATACATGTTCCTTCGACCATGAGATCATGCAACTCCCGGATATCGGAGGAATATCTTGTGTGCTATCAAACGTCACAACGTAACTGGGTGATCATAAAGATGCTCTACAGGTATCTCCGAAGGTGTCTGTTGAGTTGGTGTGAATCAAGATTGGGATTTGTCACTCCGTGTATAGGAGAGGTATCTCTAGGCCCTCTCGGTAATACACATCACAAAAAGCTTCCAAGCAAACTGACTAAGGAGTCAGTTGCAAGATGATGTATTATAGAACAAGTAAAGAGACTTGCCAGTAACAAGATTGAACTAGGTATAGAGATACCGACTATCGAATTTCGGGCAAGTAACATACCGACAGACAAAGCGAATTACATACGTTGTCATAAAGGTTCAAATGATAAAATATCTTCATGGAATATGTAGGAATCAATATGGCCATCCAGGTCCCACTATTGGTTATTGACCGGAGAGGTGTCTCGATCATGACTAGCTACATAATTCCCGAACCCGTAGGGTCGCACGCTTAACGTTCGTTGACGCAAGAGTAGTATTGGGATACTTGATAAGTGGTAACCAAATGTTGTTAGCAGTTCCGGATGAGATCCTGGACGTCATGAGGAATCTCGTAATGGTCGAGAGGTAGAGATTTATATATGGGAAGTCATTTTTTGGGTTCCAGAAAAAGGTGCGGTTTTACCAGTATTGTACCGGGAAGCTTCCAGAAGGTTCTGGAGGATTCCAGAGGGATCCGGAAGTCCACAAGTGGGTTCACCACAACCTAAGGGAATGGGCTGCAGGGAGGCGCTCTGGCCTTATTGGGCTAGGCGCACCAAGTCCTCAAAATCCCATGTGGCTAGGGAGGGCAAAAAAGGAAGGAGTCCTAGTAGGAATAGGATTGGACTTGGAGTCCAAGTCCTCTCCCCCTTAGCTGTGCCCTAAGGATTGGAGGGGTTGTTTCCCATGCCCCTCCACCTATATATAGATAGGTGGGGGCGCCCCAAGAGGATACACCAAGCCCTTGGCGCCCCTCTATCTCTCGTTACTCCGTAGTTCCACCGCCTCGTCCCGATGATGCTTAGCGAAGCGCTGTCGGTGCTCCACCACCACCATCACCACCACGCTGTCGTGTTGGTTGTGATCCCATCTACTTATCCTCTCCTGCTTGCTGGATCAAGAAGGAGGAGACGTCATCGAGCCGCACATGTGCTAAACTCAGAGGTGTCGTCCGTTCAGCACTAGATCGGTTGGATCGTGATCGGATCGCGAGAATACGACTACGTCAACCGCGTGATAAACGCTTCCACTTAGCGATCTACAAGGGTACGTAGATGCTCTTCCCCTCTCGTAGCTATGCATCTCCATGGATAGATCTTGCGTGTGCGTAGAAAATTATTTGTTTTCCATGCAACGTTCCCCAACACGAGCTCCTGTTGAACTCTGGACAAGGGGACTCAGCTGTTTTCAATTTCCTAAGGGAGATGGAGTTTCTGAGGATGGACTGGCTTCTGATGAGGAATTACATGATCTGCAAAAGGAACATGAGGAGCTTTTTTATGGAGAAACTAATGAAATTAATTCAAACAATGATCAATATGAGGGTGATTTCACTATGCTTTCCAAGGACAATGGAGACAAACCTACAAGTGGGGCCTAGTGCAGGCAGCTAGGATTAGCACAAGGATAGCTAGTGACAAAAGATCTATCATGGAGAAAGCACAACAATTCAAGGAGGTCCAGAACTTTGAGGTACAAAAAGATCGTGGTAAAACCCACATGCCTTTCTCTTTGTTCAATAATCCTTCATTTATTTCTGTAGCTTCCAAGCTTGAGGTAGATGTTGAGTTTCGACAAAGTAGTCAGGATGGAATATTTAAAATTGCACCAAAGTACTACTGATATGACCAAAGACAAAAGTGCAGGTTCTGTTCTAGGGTTTAAATCACCTAGTATTACCACTAGTAATAATTTCTTTCCTCGCCCCTTGCCCTCTGAGATCTGGTCAGTGGGGAGGTCGCACAGTGGGCTGCAACACAAGAGCATTCGTACTTTTACTCTTTTAGTAACGGGCTAGTAAAACCGGCACCCGGACAGTCTTCGGATTCTCACCTTTCTACGCGGGGCTTGACCCTGGGAACCCTCTACGGGACCTCCTCGGAGGCTGCGGACTCCTTATCAGAGTATGAACTATCATCGTGCAGGACAAATTTGCTCGTGCTCCTCTTGTTCGGAGCCAGGGAAGGGTGCTCTTCTTCGGCTTCGGCCGACGCCGCTCTCTTCCTCGTGCGGGAGGAGTCGCTCTCCTCCTCCTCTTCTTCTTCCTGCTCCCCCACATGTGCAGAGGGGGCGTGGGTGTCCCCGGACTTGGTGTCCGGGGGGACTCACGAGTGGAGGCCCTCGCTGGCCTCCCTCGTGGGGTTCTTCTTCTTCTCCTTCTTCTATGACGCCTTGTAAGGCGTCACGGTCAGCATCTCCTCTAGCTGAGCCGACCTTGGGTGTTCGGGTAGAGGGGCCGGACTGTTCATCTGCACGACCCTCTTAAGCTAGCCTTGTGGAAACGAGAAGAAAAAGTGGAGGACCATAGTGGGAATGCAAATATCCGAACATAAAGTGAATAATGCTACATTACCTCTTTAGGGGGATTCTTGGCGTCGAGGCCGATGTCTTCCTCCTCGGCCGGCCATGTCTTCTGCGGCTTGAACAACACCTTCCACAACTTCTCGTGGGTGGTACAATAGAAGCGCTGCACGGTGCGAGGGTCTTCAGGCTTCCAGGACCACATTGGGGCAGCCTGAATTTGGCAATGCAGGAGACGGTGGTGGAGCATGATCTGGACCATGATTGTCAGCGTGGCCGTCGCCTTTATCATATTGGAGACACGTTTTTGCAGCACCTCCACCTTGGTGGTAGACCCCCAGTCGAGGCCTTTCTTGGTCCACGAGGTTAACCTCGCAGGGGATCCGGATCTGAATTCTGGAGCGGCTGCCCAGGCCTCATCGCGAGGCTCTGTGATGTAGAACCATCCTTTCTGCCAGACCTTGATTGTGTCTATGAACATGCCCTCCAGCCATTCGACTCGGATGAGCCTACTCACCATGGCACCCTCGCAATCCGCGTGCTGGCCGTCGACGATCTTCGGTTTGACATTGAAGAACTTCAACCATAGGCCGAAGTGCGGTTGGACCTGAGGGAAAGCCTCGCGGATGGTGATGAAGTCCGAGATGTGGAGGAAGGAATTTGGAGCCAGGTTGTGGAAGTCGAGCCCATAATAGAACATCAACCCTCGAACGAACAGGTGGAGTGGGAAGCCCAGTCCCCGGATAAAGTGGGGAATGAACACCACCCGCTCACCGGCGCGGGGCGTCGCCATGACCTGGCCCTCCTCAGGGGCTCTATGAGCAATGTTGGGGGAGAGGTAGCCCGCTTGCTTCAGGTCCTCAATGTCGTTGTTGGAGACGCTCGAGGCCTCCCACTTACCCTTCACTCCGGATCTGGCCATGGCCGAGCACGGGGAAGGGGGATCTTTTGAGGGAAGTTGAGTTGGGACGCTGATGCTTTGTGGAAGGCTGTGGCAAACGGAAGAAGAAGGCGTGAGGGTACGACTGCGGCTGGTCTCTTTTAATAAGAGGTCGTGATACCAAGAGTCCTTTAAACGCGTCGCCGGCTTCGCCACTTCCCGATATACTCGTGATGTTATGCGCAGGTGGCATATTGGGTATCATTGATCAAATCCCTTAAAAAGCGGGACACGACCTCTACCTCGATGGGACGTGCCATTGGAGGGGCTGCCTCGAGCCGCGCATCGAGTGCTCATGTTTATGACCGGCCGCGACCCTTCGCCGAAAGTTGTCAGTTTAAGGTACAACGTATATTTGAGCGGTTGGCCTTCAAGGTTAAGTAAAATTGATAGCTCGGATTCCGGATATGGCGTGACTGTTCATGTGGGACGGATACTTTCTAAAGGTTCGACTAGAAAAGATTATTTCGGATACACAGGAGGAACTCGCCTACAAGCCGAAGATTCCAGATGTGAGAGTTACGAGAAGCCGACATTAAAGGCTAGTTCGGGGGCTACTGAGGGAGTCCTGGACTAGGGGGTCCTCGGGATGCTAGCCTATCTCTCATGGACCGAACAGTTGGGCCGCACTATGGCTGCTGGTGGGACGGACTACAGAGCGGCATTCTGTCAGGGCAGGAGACCCTTTTGCGACTTGGTGTGTACTCCAAGTCAATATAGAAGATTCGGCATGCATCTTCCCTTGTTGTAACCGACTATGTGTAACCCTAATACCCCTGGTGTCTATATAAACAAGGGGGTTTAGTCCGTAGAGGCTAGAGAACAATCACCATCCTACTAGTTTAAAGTTTAGTTCATCTGATCTCGTGGTAGATCGACTCTGTAATCCCCATATACACAAGCAATATAATCAAGCAAGATGTAGGGTATTACCTCTTAGAGCGGGTCCGAACCTAGGTAAATATCGTGTCCCGCCTCCCTTGTTCCCCACTGATCCAAGATCCATAGCTCAGGGGGCCCTACCCGAGATCCGTCGGTTTTGACACCGACAAGGGGTGACTAGACGAGGGGGGAGGGAGGAGGAGGGAGGAGGGGCGGCCGATGGGGGAGGGAGGACAAAGGAGGGAGGAGGGAGGAGGAGGGGTGGATGGAGGAGGGAGGAGGCGGGAGGAGCTACCTCGATGGAGGAGGAGCTGGAGCGTCCGAGGCAGCGGGCGACGGCAGTGGCGGAGAGGAGAGAGGAGAGAACGGGAGAGTGCGAGTGAGGAGAGATGAGGAAACAGACGACCGGGCAGGGGACGGATAAGGCGAGCATAGTAGTAGCACGGGTCACAAGGCCAGCACTACTGTTATGTCCAATACATGTAGCACTAGCGTGAGACCCGTGCTACTACTAAAAGGGCCCCACCAACTGGCCCGTGTAATAGTAGTAGCAGCGCAGGCTATAGGCCACGCGGTACATCTACCAGATTAGTAGTAGCGTAGGGCGTGTACCCAATGCCACTACTAGGGAAAACCTTATACACAGAATGTTACCAGTAGCGCTTGTTAAAATGAGGCGCCATCGCTACTTAGATAGCGCGTTTGGCGTAACCGCGCTACTGATTAGCAACTTAGTAGTAGCGCTGCCCTTGCAGAAAGCGCTACTACTATAATTGCCACACCGTTCCCGGCGTGCTAGGTATAGTAGTAGCGCCCTTCTACGGACAGCGCTACTACTACGGATTTTAGCAGCGCGTTTTCCTTCCCATGCTACGATTAAAGCTATTTTCACCTAACCCCTGCGGCCTGATTCCCTCTCTCTGCTTCCTCCCCAATTCCCGACCCGCCTCGCCACCATCTCCCCGACCCTGCCTGCCGCCGTCTCCCCGACCCGCCTTGCCGCCGTCTCCCCGACCCGCCTCGCCGCCGTCTCCCCGACCCGCCTGCTGCCGTCTCCCCGACCCCGCCTCGCCGCCGTCTCCCCGACCCGCCTCCCGGCGCCTCGGTGCCGCCGTCTCCCGACCCCATCTCTCTCCCGCCCTCTGTAAGCACTCTCCCTTCCGATCCCTCTCTCCTTCCGATCCTCTTCTGCTTAGTATGAACCCTAGGTATTTAGTGCTAGTTAGTATGAACCCTAGGCTATTTTTAGTGCTAGTTAGTTAATTACTTAGATGGTAATTAGGGCAGTAGTTCCTAGGTACTAATTAGTTAGTAAGAATTAGGTACTAATTAGGTACTAGAATATTTTTATTTATAGTAAGTTTATTTTTAGTAAGAACTAGTTGAATTAATAGAACTAGTTAGTAAGAACTTGTTTCTATTTTTTAGTTAAAGCAATTTTTCCCGCCTCGACGTGGACGATGCCTATCCCGCATCCTCGTCGTCGAGTCGGCGGAGGACGACACCTGCTTGACCAGATCGGCCATGTCCGGACTGGCTCCACTGGTGGTACTGGAGGCGCTACCTACCGGGGCGAGGTTGGTGAGGAGCCAGCTGTCGTTGACCGAACCTTCTTTGGTGGCGGTCGCGTGGGCGATGGCGATCCGAGGCTCGAGGACTCAGCGGAGGTGGTGCGTCACCGTGTTAGTGAGGAGGACGCGACGTCCGTCGCTACTTGTTTGCGTTGGAGCATGTGTCGTTCTCCAATACCGGCAGGTTCTCCGGGATCTCACCGAGCTATGATCCCGTGATGGTGCCTTCTCTGTAGGTGTCCACCGCCGCGTTGATACCGTCGTGTGCTAGAGTTTTAGTTGTATTAGTGATGTTATATGTATGACACTATTCGTGATGTATTAGTGATAATATTCGACGATGTCTTGACGCATGAGATGATCTACTTTTGCTTATTGAATGCATGCTAATTTGAGTCCTATAAGATATTTTGAAATGTATATCTTGTGTTGCTCAATATCCAAGTGGCGGTCATGTTTGCAAGTTATACCTTGAGTGGCCTATGTTTTGCCGGAGTGTTGATTCATTTCCGTTCGGCAAATTTCAGCGCCGATATGTCCTATTTAGCAAAGGTCATGCCGGATTTTTTTCGTGAATTTTGGCATGACTTGTGCTAGAATATGTAGGAAATATCGAGTGCCCCGGATTTGTGTGTTGAGTATCTTGGTAGTTGTCTTCGATCGTTTCAATTAATGTTTTAACTATGAACATAGGAAATGTCTGATGACGAGAAGGATTTCGGTATTTGCAAATACTGCGAAGACGAGCGCGGCCTATGCGACGGAATCTTCCTAGATGATGATAGGCGCTTCAGCATCAAGCTGGACGAGAACTTCGAAGTGGATACAGTAAGTCACAACGATAAGTCTTTTTTCGTAATTAAGCATGACATCTGCTTCATTTGCTTCAACTTATATTTTTTTACTATTCTACTAGCGTATCCCCTGCCATGCAAGAGTTTTTGTATTGGATAAGATAGGTTTCAGTCATAGTATGGAGGAAAAGAAAGTTTACTTGAAGACCGAGCATGGTTATATTTTCCATGCGAAGTTATACAATTCAGACGACTACACCTATTTTGGATGCAAAACATGGCGAGCACTATGCAAGACTTATGCATTTGAGCCTGATATGGTTATCACCTTTGATATTCGTCCAGAAGATGATATTGAAGGTAATACCGACATCTGGGTCAATGTGCAAATGCCTCGATTATACCATTATGTAAGTTTCTCAACCATATTTATGTCTTTGATATTGTTTATTCAAAATAGTTGACAACTAATTTGTATTGTCAGCTTATTTCCGCAAGCAAACATGTCCAGCGCTTGGTAGACAGGACCATATATCTGTCCCGGGCTGAACTCAACTGCGAGGAGCTCGGTCATTATGTTTCATGGCTTGAGGATCTTGATACTGTCAAGACAAATTTTCTTCCTGCATTTAGAAATCTTAGTACTGAAAATGTGCGACCAATAGTGTTCGTAATGAACTACGGTCACATCCATTTAGGAAGGATGGTAAGATTTTTACTTTTATCCTCATTGCATCTTTTCCATACATTATTTTTGAAGCTAAACTTCATTGCTAAGTATGTTACCATACGATGTTCTTCAACAGGACTCCGATGAATGTTGTGCCTTATGGGATCGAGACTAAAGGTATCATGAGTATTATCAACTTACGGCCAAGATATCCTACAGCTTACTTTAGTGCATTCAAGATTAGCGACGGATGCTTAATAGTGCAAGACTGGACCAAATATGTGTTGGGGGAGCATAGAGAAGTACTAGGGAGCAGCAACCAGAGGCGCCTACCACGATTAGGAGACAGGTTCATCTGCATGCTCCAACTTGATCAAGGAGGAGAGCTACACATGTTTTATGTTCTTTTACCTAAGAGAGAGCAGCAGGAGTGAGTAGCAGGAGTGAGTAGCTGGCTAGAAATGAGTTTCAGGATGATGATGTGCTACACTATTACTATGATGATAAAATAGCTAGTGTTGGTGGTAATGACTATGATGATTATTATTAGCTAGTGTTAGTGGTGATTAAATAAATAATGTTGGTGGTAATGACCATGATGATGATTAAATATCTTGTGCTGGCGGATTAGATTCAAGTGGAGGCAACATGTGGTGCGCATCGAAAGTACTACTAATCCAAAGTAGATCAAGTTTGGATTAGTAGTATACTTTTGACATGCACCACATATTGCCTCCACTTGAACCTAATCCACCTTCATTTAATACATTGTTATGGACATAATGATGTAAACCTCATAACAGCTGGTATTGTACCAATATTTGTTTGATGGCGCTTAAATACACTAAAAAAATAAAAAAAATACTAGTAGCGATGGAAAGGAAACACACTGCAAGTAGATAACTTAGCAGTAGCGCGGTACTGAACAAGCGATGCAGCTATTTGTACTAGCAGTAGCGCGTGATGGCACGCGTTACTGCTAAGCAATAGCTGTAGCGCCTTATTAGTAGCGCGGCTTCCCGCGCTACTAGTGGGCACAAAACACGCGCTACTGCTAGGGTTTTCCCTAGTAGTGTGCTGCTACAACGGTCTGACCCCTGAGGTGCCTTGGGGCCCTGTTAGCAGCAACGTTGGTTGAGCCTGCCCGCGCTACTACTACCATGTACTTGTAGCACGGGTTACATGCCATTGCTATTGATAATTAACAGTAGCATGGGCCGCTTACCCACCGCTACTACTAGGCATCTACCTATAAGGTATTTCCTAGTAGTGTCACCTGTAACACGGTGATCATAACGACAACTTACAGTTCCATCGGGAAGTTTGACAAGTCACCGGATAGCTCGGGAGTGGGATTTGCTCCTCCAACGATGGAGAGATATTATTAGGGCCCTCTCGGTGTGATGGCATCGATCATCGTCTAGGCAGACACACGCGACTTCACCGCGGGGATGCCGGAAGACAATAACGAGAAAGAAGAACAAAACCGGTGATGAGGATTTTGGTATAATGAGCATGGTGATGACTCAGGAGGATACCGATGCATCCCGGGTTTTGTGAAGTATCACGAAGCAAAGGGAACATCACATGATAACAAAACGTTCAATCGAATATCATCCATGCATTCACAGAACCAATATAGGCATCCACGGTCCCGCTATAGGTAACTAGATGAACGGTTCATCCATGTCTGTGAGTTATCAAACCTACGGGGTCACAAGCTTAAGGCAATCACGATCTATTGAGTGTTAGTAGGACAAGAGTCATGATAATATATTTGTGGAATTATGTCATGAATATTCATAATTGTTCCGAGAGGATCCGGAAGTGTTTCGGGGTCACCGGAAGGGATTCCGTGAGTATTAGGTAATACCGGGTATTACCTATAAATTATATATGGATGGAAAAGTTTACTGAGATGTTAAAATATATATAATAGTCCAGAAGTATTTAGAACATTTTATATTCAATTTAAATATCAATGGGCCTAAAAAGGCCAAGAGGTGGAAGGCAACTTGAGCCAAAAAGGCCCAAGTGGGAAAGTGCCTCCTTCCCTAAGGAAGGAGAGGAGTGAGACTCCTCCTCCCCTAGGCCGGCGCACAAGGGGGATTCCTTTCCCCTTGGTGGCAGCCCTCCCTCTCCCTACAAGCATCTTTTACGAATCAATTCCTTTTTTGAATGTACAATTTTTTTCGGGAGAACGTTCTTTTGTTGATATTATTACCATTATTCGATACTAGGTTATTCATAGCATTATATATACATGAGGATTTGGCCCTTTTGGACATACGAGTTTTGGAGCTTCCTTTAGTTCTTCTAGTTCTAGTTCTAGTTGGTCCTAATTGACTAATTAGAGCTAGGCTAATCCTCTTGTCCTCATAATTAGAAGTATCGTGTCGTTCTAATCTCCTCCCTCTAATTCTCCGACGATGATTAGCTCTGAACCGTGAAGCGCTGTCGGATCATGAAGACCGCACGCTTGCAAACAAGTAGAGAAGTTGTTGTTTCAGTCTTCGGTTCGAGGGACTGTTCATGGGTGGTACGAGGAATCGTTCATCGACGGATCAAGGGACTCCAAGTACGATCTACATCGAAACATTCTTCTTCCACTGCAACTTGGTGACGGTAACGATCGTGATCCCAACCCGTTATACATATTCATATTGATCTTGTGTGATCGTAGGTGTGGATTTTTTTGTTTTCTACTACGTTTCCCAACATTTGAATGGTATGCTACGCAAATTTTGGCGGGGTAGCAAGAACGGAGAACGGAAGGTGGCTTGGCTTTCATGGTCTGGGATGACAAAACCAAAGAATACGTGGGCTGGTTTTTAGAGATGTTGACCTCTTCAACTTAGTGATGCTAGCAAAACAAGCTTGAAGACTTTTGCAAGATCAGAGTTCGCGTACCAGCCTCAAGGCTGCTTATTACCCAAACTTAGATTTGTTGAAAGCTGAATTGGGATCAGCACCGAGCCAAGTTTGGCGTGCTATACTTGAGGGCAGAGACACCTCAAGCTCGGGCTGATAAAACACATCGCTACCGAGGAGAAAACAAGAGTATGTGATGATAATTGGGTGCCTAGAGACTTCAATCTTAGGCTGATTGTGGCACAGTCAGCGAACCCTCCAGAGATGGTAAGTGATTTAGTCCAAAGTGCAACAAGAAGATGGGTTACATCTGTTTTGGATGATCACTTTATTGATATGAACAAAGAGATGATAAGAAAAATTCATATTAGCTCATGGCAAGATGACTTTTGGGCATGGCATTACGAGAAACACGGTAATTTCTCCATTAGATCGGCATACCGGATGCTTGTGGGCATTAAGAAACAGAGAGAGGGTTGGCTTGAGCATTGACCAAGCAACTCGAACATGAGGAAGATCAAAAAAATCTTGGTGCGGCTGTTGCATGTCCGTATTCCTACCAAGGTGCGGATGTTCATACGGAGGCTAGCAAAGATGTCTATCCCTACAGGAGAGGTCCATGTTCATAGGAATATGGCCACTAATGATATCTGCCCAATTTGCAATGCGGCCTCGGACACATGGCGACATGCACTGCTTGAATGCAGCATGTCGAGGGCTGTGTGGGTTATTAGCTGACGAAGAGATGTTGGAACATGTTATCATGAACCGAACAGATGATGTCGGGCTCTTGCTTTTCTCGCTGTTTGACACGATGAAACAATATGAGTTAGCAATGGTGCTAGTTACTATATGGGCTATATGGTGGGTGAGGCGTCCGGCAATACATGATGAGAATCCTATATCCACACACAAGTTCATCACAAAGTGTCTAGAAGAGATTGATGTTGCGGTGAAACTGAAGAGAGTAGGGGAACGATCGAGGCGGAGTAGGAGATGGATTCTGTCGGAGACTGGATGGTGTAAAATAATTGTGGATGGAGGGCTTTCACGAGATTGCCGAAGAGGAGCAGCAGCAGCTGTTTGCCGCGATGAGTTTGGACATTATTTGGGTGGTTTTGTAGTGGTTTTTGAAGGCCAGACAGATCCATCATGTTTGGAAGCTATATAGCCCAAGATCTGCACGTTATGTTGGTGAAGCTTGCTTCTTCTTTTTTTCTTCGTTTTCCTTTTTTTTTTTCGGAAAGTGAAGCTTGCTTCTGATTGCCTAGAAGTGGTGACTAATTTACAAAGAACGGCAAACTGTACCTATTCAGTTATGATGATCTTGAGAGAAGTGGAGGAGAGAACTGAACTCTTTGATCGAGTGAACGTGGTTCATGAGAGAAGAGAGTCTACTGCAGAAGCTTATAGCTTGCCAAAGGCGTATCTCTTGGCGCTGGCCGTTATATTTGGCTACGTTCGTTACCTGATATTTGTATTTTATACCCGTGGATGTTTTGCTTGGATAATAAAGAACCTATGCCACTCAAAAAAAAAACTGTACGTAGCAGGCAAAATATACGCTGTCTCCGCCCTGCTCCAGCCTATGTAAATAATCACGATGAGGTGTCCCTTTTTTTTTGCGTTCAAACCTGAGAGCTTTTATTCAACGAACGAACTCCTGGCATCATCAGCCAATAGGCTAGTGAGCAGGAAAGAGGGTCTCGAGTCAGTCCAACTCTCGGTGACCACCAGTGTACATGCATGTTTCGCACAAAGGTGGGCCGGTACACTGGCTGCTCGCATTACATGTGAATAACAAAAGAAGAAAAAGTAGCAGCTAGCTCTCCAATTTCTACAAGTAAAGGTGCCACCACAGAGAGGCTGGTGTGGCGAGTGTTCCAGAGATTAACAATCTCCAGGCAATCAGTCTCCATTATCACATGTGAGAAACCTCGAAGATTTGCGAAGATAACTCCTTCTCGAAGCGCAAGCGTCTCACCGATAAATGGATCCGTGACCCCAATATGAGGTTTACTCCAAGCACCCAACAAGGTAGTGTTAGAACGTGCTACACCGCCCACACCCACCTTGTCGGAATCCATACTCAAAGCTGCGTCCGTGTTGATCTTGACCACTCCTGAATCCGGCGGTCTCCAACCATGACCTGGTAGTACTGCAGCATGAGAATGCGGGATATCCAGCAATGCCAAGTCCTCCCGAATCCGCCTCACCGAAGTGAAAGGTTCCAGCTGGTCATCATCATGAGTCACTCGATTTCTCGAGTGCCATATTGCCCACATAATAGAGATCATTTGGGCCCTCTCAATATCCGTGAACTGATCATCACATATGATATCACGAGACCATGTGTCAGGGTGCAGCCGCGGCCGTCGAACGCCAAAGAGGCCGTGAGCCTGCTCCCAGAAAAATTTGGCATGAGAGCAATGCACTAGGGCGTGCATGAGATCCTCATCCATTGCATGGCAGACATTGCATCTGCTTATAGGTTTGATATGTCGATACCGAAGCGTGCATTCATCTGGAAGAATGCGACGAACAACCCGCCACCAGAATACACGTACCTTCGGCAAAATCTTGAGCTTCCAAAGCGATTTCCACATCCGTTCATCGGTCTGTGAGGAGTTTGTAGCCGCCCCTTCCTCTTGAGCTAATCGCTCTTTCCGAGTCACGAGAGCACGGTACGCAGATTTTACGGAGTAGATACCACTTCTTTCAAAAGTCCAAGCTCGAAAGTCATCACCCCCACCGCGGCGCAAGGGGATATTCAATATGGCTTCGGCTTCCGGTCGGATGAACACATCATAGATCAACTCCCGCCGCCACGTCCCATTGTCATGGTCGATAAGCTCCCCGACGGTGGCAAGAGTTGTTCCTCCCGGCATCACCGTAGGTGACAGAGAGGGAAGGCCCGGGATCCACTTATCTGCCCAAATCGAGATTGTGCTGCCGTCCCCCACCCTCTTGATGAGGCCAACCTGGAGAGCTTCCCTCCCGGCGATGATCGCTCGCCAGATAGCAGACGATGTTTGTGGAACAGAAGCCTCCATAAAGTCACAATCCGGAAAATAACGCCCCTTCATCACTTGGGCACATAGAGAGTTAGGATTAGTAATAAATCTCCACCCATGCTTACCAAGTAGTGCCAGGTTGAATAGCTCAAGATCGCGGAAACCCATTCCTCCCTGACATGCATAGATCGTCGATCAAGAGATCCACTCCACCAGAATTTGGCCATACTGGCGATGAGGCCTTTGCAGACCTTCTTCGTTAGACGAAAACAACTCATACTGAATGTTGGGATGGCCTGGATCACTGATTTAATAAGTGTTTCCCTCCCAGCACAAGCTAGTAGCCTCTCTGCCCATCCATTCATCTTGCTCTTGGATCTGTCCCCAATATGGTCAAAAGTCTCACTAGTGATTCTCCCAACCGCTGTGGGTAAGCCCAAATATCTGTCACTGAATGCCTCCATATGAACACCAAGAACCAGTTTGACTACTTGCCGTCTTGCATACGGTGTATTGGGCGAGAAAAAGATGGCACTTTTGTCACGATTGACTGCCTGGCCCGAGCAAGAGGCATAAATCAGCAAAATCGCATTGAGTCGCTCCGCACTCTCCTGAGTGGCACTAATGAAGATGAGAGTATCATCGACAAAGAGTAAATGACTCACCCACGGTGCTCGAAAGGATACACGGATGCCCCTGTCAATATGAATTCCCCCATAAAATTTCAGCAAAGACGTAAACCCTTCGGCACAGAGTAAGAATAGAAATGGCGACATAGGGCATCCCTGCCGCAGCCCCCTTGACGGGGTGAAAATGGCAGCAGCTCCCCATTCACCCTCACCGAAAACCTGACAGAAGTAACGCATTTCAGTACCAGGTTCACAAAGTGATCACTGAAGCCAAGCTTGATCATGATCGCCTGAAGGTAGTGCCATTCAACTCTATCGTAGGCCTTCATCATGTCTAACTTGACAGCACATGAGTAGTTCTTTCCCTTCTTCCTTCGCCTCATTGTGTGGACACTCTCGAATGCCACCACCACATTATCAGTGATCAAACGACCAGGGACAAAAGCACTCTGCTCCTAGCTTACAACTATGTCCATGAACTCTTTGAAACGGTTAGTTATCATCTTGGCAGCAATTTTGTAAGGAACAGGACATAGAGAAATCGGCCGGTATTGAGTGATAGACTGAGGGTTCCGTACCTTAGGAATAAGTGTGATAGAAGTGTCATTGAAGCCGTAAGGTAGATCACCCCCATTCAAGAAACCAAGGATCGCCGGCACTAAGTCATCTTTGATGAGATCCCAATGCCTTTGAAAAAAACCTGCGGTAAACCCATCAACGCCCGGTGCTTTGGATGGAGACATTTGGAAAAGGGCAGCCCGAACCTCGTCCGGCTCAAAGGGTTTATCCAAGGAGGTATTCATGTCCTCGGTTACACGCTCCGGGACAAACTGAAGCAGTTCATTCATATCATTATAGCCTTGAGAGGAGTACAGGTCGTGATAGAATGACTGCACTTCCGCCTTATCTTCATCCTCGGTCGCGCAAAAGGACCCGTCCGAGCGTTGAAGATGGCCAATACGATTCACTCGCCTCCGCTGCGCTGCTAGGGCATGATAGTATGCTGTGTTTCGATCACCTTTCCGTAGCCATGGCACGCGCGAACGTTGCCGCATCCAAATCTCCTCTTGCCGCAATGCTTCCCGCAGTTGCAGCACAATTGACTTCTCCTCGTCAGAAGGCCCACGTCCAATGGATCTTTTCCTCAAGACTTCTAGTTTGCTTTGTAATTTCCGAACCCTCTTAGCGAGGCAACCGAACTCTTTTGCACCCCACGCCCCAAGCTCACCTTGGAGTTGTTGCAACGTGTGTTGGATCGCAGCAAGATCTTGGCCGACATGATGCCGCCGCCATGCTTCCGCGACCAACCGATCATATTCAGCATGAGACTGCCAAACATCTTCGTATCGAAACTGCTTTGGTCCTCTCGTGAATTGTAGAACATTTTGCTCAACCAAAACAAAACAGTGATCCGACTCTACTGAGCTAATGTGTCTCAGCCGTGCGACGTCGAAGCTCTGAAGAAAAGCTTCATTGGCCACCCCTCTATCCAGACGGGCTTTCACATTCATCTCGCCGGCCTGGCCATTATCCCATGTGTATGGCACCCCTGAGAACCCAATATCCTGCAGGGAGCAATCATCTAGAACGTCCCGAAACGCGCGCATCTGCCACTCCGCTCTCCGAGCTTTGCTATAGTGTTCTGTGGCGTACATCGTTTCATTGAAGTCACCAAGGCATAACCATGCTTGATGCGGTATTGCATGCAACCGTCTCAAGCAACTCCAGCTGTGGTGCCGATCCTCGCTTCTCGGAGCTCCGTAAAACCCCGTAAATCTCCATTCATGCGAAGGGGAACCAACTTTCCGAACCATGACATCGATATGGCCGGAACTATAACTCTTCAGATCGACAGAAATCTCATTTGACCAAAACAAGCCGAGGCCACCACTAAGCCCCGTACTGTCAACAGCAAAACAGCCCGAAAAACCAAGTGTATGTTTCAGACTTTCAACTCTCTTCGCCCTAATCTTTGTTTCCATCACAAAAATTAGGCTGGGCCCTTCCTGCTTCGCAATTTTATGAAGCTCCCGAACTGCCTCGGGGTTCCCAAGCCCCCGGCAGTTCCAGCTAAGATGTTTCATTGTTCCTCGCGGGGCTGACTTGCAGCCGCCGCCGATGTGTTCTCCGATGAGGGAGGGGTAGGTTTCTTCTTCTTTGGATCTGGCTCCGAAGTCTCTCGATCTTCCTTCCCATTGCCACCATCAGAATCCTTATTTGTTTGAGCTTTGAACACCACCATCTCCGTAGCAGCACCACTGCCCTCCACCATCACATTGCTGGTGATTGCGGAGGTTCAACTCTACGGTACACTTTCTCCACCTGAGGCCCCCCCTTTCTCTTTGGTTGGTTCCTTCTCTTCGGGGGAGAGTTTACCTCAGCTGTAGCGGCCGCACTCGTATTGGATGAAGACGCATCTTTCTTGCTGGCCGCGGGCTTTGGAGGCCCTCTGGATGAATCATCACTGGACGCTGCACCCTTACGTTCATCAGGGGCACGCAGATTTGTGCTGAAAGGAAGCTCGCCATGCTCATCCCGCGTCCCCGGAGTGGGGCAGAACAGATCAGAGTGACCTAGGCGGCCACACGAGAAGCAAAAGTTTGGAACTTGTTCATATTGGATATCGTACCAATCCCTGGATTTCCTTTTGGCAGAGTCGATTAAAATCCATCGCGTAAAGGTTTACTCACATCTAGGGTAACCCTAGCTCTCAGGAACCCCCCAACAGGGTCAAACTGGACGGAGGAGGCCTCTTTATCAATCTGTTTTGCAATTGCTTTCCCCCAGTTATCATTGCGCAGATTGAAAGGCAGATTTAGTACCCTAGCCCAAAGTTGAATTTTGTCGAACTTCAGTTCGGACGGCCTCATGCAGTCTTGGAATTCTGAGAGGATCACTGCATGCCGGCTTACGTGCCACGGAGAACCATCTCACACGCGATCGCGATCACGACGATTCTCGAACTCCGCCACGAATATGTTCTCTCCCCCCGGCTTGAAGGACAAGCCTCTAGGGTTTCCCCATGCCGGCCTCAACGCATTAGCAATAGTCTGGATGTGTAGGATTTTGCGATGAAGAACCTTGCCCGCGATCAGCCACTTCTCCTGGACTCCTTCTTCCAGATCATCGATCACCAAGGGGGTAGCCTCCTCCTCGGTGAGGTCTAGCTTGCCCATGGCTTCCTCCAGCCGCGCCCTTGCCGAGCGAGGCGACAGCGGTTCGCCTGGGTTCGCGTTGTGCGCCGTGGGAGTCGATGACGCGGAAGCCATCACACCCCGCCGCAGATCAGATCGCCCCGCCGACGAGATGTCAACGGGCGCCCGCCGCCACCGAAACCCTAATCGCCTTCCGTCGAGGGCTCCTGGTTTTTCGGGGAACTCTGTAATCATACTTCACGTAGTTGAGTCAATTACGATGAGGTGTCCCTGTCCGGTACTACGTAAGCTGTACTACGTAGTACGTAGGCTGTATCACGATTAGGTTTTAACCGAATCAGCTCTGTACTACGTAGATAGATCAGGCAATATATATATACTAGTACAATGCCCGTGCGTTGCTACGGGCCATTATTAAAAAAAGTTTGATTGTATATATACTTACAAAGGTGATTTTTTTGCCCCTTCGGGACCCTTGTCGATGGATTTTTTTTGAATGCCGACATAATTCATCTCCATCTCTCTCACAATCTATAAAAAAATCCAAAAATAAACCTTTTGTACACTACATGTGCAACATCTGGACTACAAGAACAATTATTGGTACGCACATGTTCTAATTCTGTAAAACTTGATGAGTTTTTAGTCCGGTCCATCATATTACGTCAGTGACTTTGTCAATCGAAAGGTCTGATGGCGCCCGCAAGCGTCATCGCGTCGGTGCCAGACAAGCCGACAAGGATTTCTCCCGATCCACAACCACCACCATCACCCCGGGAACTTCGAGATGCACCACCCCAACAACCGCCCACCAGCCTGTGCCACCACAGGTACCGGACAAACCCCGCCGCCTCACTGGAGCTGCCAACACGAGGCCTAGCTCGGGCAAGGAGAACCCGGCCACGGGAGCGACCACAACTCGACCGGGGGGGAGGGACAACCTCGACCGCTGCAGCGAAGCCTAGCTCGGGCAAGGAGAACCCGGCCACGGGAGCGACCACAACTCGACCAGGGGGGGGGGAGGGGGGGAGGGGACAACCTCGACCGCCGCAGCGAAGCCGACCATTGCACCTTCTCCGAGTATAGAGGCCAATTGCTGCGGGTATGTGATGTCTCTGGGTGCCGCCAATAGGGACACAACATGTAGGAGAAGGTCGTCGGCATGGGGATGCGGCACCCATGGGAGAATAGGAGAAGGCATAGCACAGTATGCAAGTAGGCACAGTGAAATCTGGTGAGGCGACGCTTGATTTACCCAAAATAATCAAACTGAAACACGTGGAGGAGAAACTTGCCTTATGGGAATTGACATGAGGGATTGCATGACAATTTTCTTTCCCTTAGAAGATCTTGCATGAGTTAGGGCAGATGGACGAATGGGAAAAGTCAAGGGGAGGGATGGGTGTAAGACGACGTACCATCACTGTCACAGACTCCCTTTAATAGTAAAAATATCACTGTCTCTCCCTTCCTTCGATCCCCATCCATCACACCCTCTCTTTCTTCTTGTCGCGGGCTATGACGAGGGACATGATGCCTAGTTGGGTAGGGCCGGGGGAACACCCTAATTACCAAAACCAGATGTACATCATTATAATACCCTACATTTTCAGTTGTGTTACCAAATTCATATGTTTATCTTTCGTATACTTTATTAACTTTGCGCCCTGCACCCCTTCCCCTCCCTCCTCCTTCTCCTTCCCCTTCATATTTCAATATCCTATATTTCATTGATCTTATGAAACTACCAAAACCAGATGTACATATACTTTATTAATTTTACGCCCTGTGCCCTGCACATTGTATGGAGAACACATAAATAACGTATCTATCTATGTAATAAGGAGTGATGGTACGTAAAATCACATTGTATGGCTTAGATAAAATAAACCATGGTAACCAGAAGGCCACCATTTTAGGAACTGTAAGCTCTCAACAAGGATTTCATTGTTTTCTAAAACACTCATGGCTATCAAAATTCATGACAAAATTTTCAAAATCAACAACAAAAATAGTGCAGAGGAAGTATAATTAAATCTGAACTGAACTTGACAAAATTCAAAATCAGAACCTTTCTATTGTTGTCAATGGATCCTCCTACACATAACATTTTCACCCTCAACGTGAACATATGCTACTATAGTACATCCATTTCTACTTTTCTATATAATTGAGAGCCATTTGTATGCCCAAACCTGATCATAGAATTAGTGTGTTTCTGTTTTATCTTGTATCTATATACTCCCTCCGTTCCAAAATAGATGACCTAACTTTATACTAACTTTGTACTAAAGCTAGTATAAAGTTGAGTCATCTATTTTGGGACGGAGGGAGTATACACCTAAATTAAGCAAACATTCAGACATGACATACCGCTTCAGAGAAACACCAGAACAATTCTCAACTCCCAGACTGAAGTCTATTTTCAGGAATGTCGTAGTCTATTTTCAGGGACGTGCCTGCATTTCTATTGTAAAGTAATTTCTTGCAGGGTACACCTGTGTAGCTAACATGTATTCTGACATAACATTATTATCATCTAATACTAACTTCTATAATTTTCTCTGAATCTCTCCTTAGAACATGACGATACCACATCACTATGAGCATAAGAACCTAACAATATTGCCCCAGCTCCAATGCCAGTGTCACCAGAGCCATAGCATTATGTCTGATGTCACAAGAGCGATATAGACCGATGTCTGGCATCACAAGGTCCACATAGGACAATATTCGAATGACGATACATGTCTGTAATCCTGACACTGTTATGATGTCATTGCAGTTGAAGATATAAGATATAAATAAGGAGGAATAAGTTACTTATGTCAGAGGATACGGCTTCCATCGATAAAGGCACTGCCCTGTATTGAAACCTGAATAAGGGTAGCCTCGGGTCGACTGCCCTTTCCTATTTCAACTGAAACACCATCACCATGTTTTACAACAACAATGGCATTGTCGTCTGAGAGGTCCATATCTTCGAGATTGATGATCTCATCAGAAGCGGCCTTTGAGCTGTCCACCGCGCTAAGGTGTAGCGTCGTCCTACGGCTGATGCTGAGATGGCAGAGGAGGCTCTCCATTTGCATCCAGGGCTTCTTCCGCCTTGGCCGCAAGAATAAAGAGATATCCTTGGCTGAAGAACAAAATTAAAAAAACACAACTATGAACTAAGGAAATGGGATCAATAGGAGAGGGAAGCAAGATAGTAGTGTACCATAAAATTTGCTTGCACAGGTGGATCATAGGCGGGAGATCGCGGAGTAGTCAGGGTCGCACGAGAATAGACAATGACATCTAAGGAGAGGAATAGGATGCCACCTGCTCCGCCGAATGCACTCTCTCCAAAGCCATCGGATGACTTTAGGCTCTCAACATCTAATGGTGAAAAGGAAAACAAATACATGAATGAAATTTTTAGCAAGCATGAGAAACAAAATCCAATACAAAACAGTACCTTGCATGATGATGCAGTAACAGTGCAAGGGTTGGTAAGGATCTAAAAATGTTGCTAGGAATGAGAAATGCAATGGTTTATTTGTAGGATCATACACTGAGAATATTATCATCGTTTCAGTAATAATACAGGCAAAAGTTACACTTGATTGGAATTTAGAACTGATTCTCGATCATCATCCGTAGGGTACCCTGTTCCCTCGAAGTAAAATCAACAAAATAGATGGCCTTATAGAAGTCGTCAATAATGGATGAGTAGAGTAAAACAATGCATTTTTCTGTAAACATGTTGAGAAAGCCATACTCGTAATTACAAGCATTTGATCTCATAAAGATACACTTAGTAAGATGAAATGGGTTCATTACTTTCTATTGGTAAACAAATACTAAATCCTAATAAACAGGTAGTTTGCTTTCATCCCCTAGAACCGAGTCACAAACAGCAGAGCAGTTGTGAATAGTATTCTCTAATGGTAAGATTTTTGTACAAAAGAAATAACCGCATCGATAATGCATGGTGAGAAAAGGTTACCATATATAAGAACATGATTGATTGATCATATGTCGACGATTTATAGCACTATTTTAAAAAGGAAGGAACCATAGTCGATGTAACCTGAATACAATAAATAGGATGTCACTTAACAAAACATTCGAGAAAAATAAGCAAATAGCATGCTTCTTTGCATATAAAGCATTATGTTTGAATTAAAAGGAGATGATGATTAAGGGCCAGCCATCACAATGAAATACCAGTGAAGAGTGAAGACAAATTTACTTGTTTTTTCTTTGATATATGAAGGATGGGAAGAAGTCGTAATGGTCAAATACCGGTTAACAATTTTTTATAGTGCAATAATTCATTTTCCTCCCGTCCTTCAATAAGGTCCCACAACTGATTGCCATTGCGAAGTTGTCCTCTAAATTTAGGGTATTCTGGTACATCATATTGATTAATATTTAGGAGTGTCGAACATATTGCACACTGTACCAAACAATTCGACTATATACCTCATTCAAAAACTGCAGATTTACCGACTGACGAGATGCAAGTGAAAGACGATTTGTTGTGCACCCCTGCGTGAGCTGAGAACTTAAATCAAATCAAACACAAGGTTTTAAGTAATTTACTACTACTGATTTCTGAAACAAAAAGTCTGTGCACTGCTACAGGCAATAAAATAAGTTGCCAAAATTAAATCTTGGTGTGAGATTTTTGTTACACTAACTTTTTGCGAGAACATATCATACATGTATCAATGCATTATCAGCGCATCTACCTCCTTGACCTCCTCTTCCGTGAGCATCATATCGCTATTCTAGTGCATTCTTTAGGCTCTCAACATCTAATAGTGAAAAGGAAATCAAATACATGAATGAAATTTTTAGCAAGCATGAGAAAGAAAATCCATTAAAAAACAGTACCTTGCATGATGATGCAGTAACAGCGCAAGAGTCGCTAAGGATCTACAAATGTTGCTAAGAATGAGAAATGCAATGGTTTATTTGTAGGATCATACACTGAGAATATTATCATGGTTTCAGTACTAATACAGAGAAAAGTTGCACTTGATTTGAATTTAGAACTGATTCTCGATCATCATCCATAGGGTACCCCTCGAAGTAATATCAACAAAATACATGGCCTTATAGAAGTCGTCAATAATGGATGAGTAGAGTAAAACAATGCATTTTTTCTGTAAACATGCTGAAAACCATACTCGTAATTCCAAGCATTTGATCTCATAAAGATACACTTAGTAAGTTGAAATGGGTTCATTACTTTCTCTTGGTAAACAAATATTAAATCCTAATAAACAAATAGTTTGCCTTCATCGCCTAGAACCGAGTCACAAATAGCAGAGCAGTTGTGAACAGTATTCCCTAATGGTAAGATTTTTGTACAAAAGGAATAACCGCACGGATAATGGATGGTGAGAAAAGGTTACCATATATAAGAACATGATTGAGTGATCATCTGTCGACAATTCTATTTTAAAAAGGAAGGAACCATAGCCGATGTAACCTGAATACAATAAATAGCATGTCACTTCACAAAACATGCGAGAAAAATAAGCAAACAACATGCTTCTTTGCACATAAGCATTATGTTTGAATTAAAAGGAGATGATGATTAAGGGCCTGCCATCACAATGAAATACCAGTGAAGAGTGAAGACAAATTGACTTGTTTTTCTTTGATATATGAAGGATGGGAAGAAGTCGTAATGGTCAAATACCGGTTAACAATTTTTTTCCCAGAGCAGCGAAGTAGGTCTCAGTCATCACCGGGCCATCATAAATCGCTGCCATTTCTTCCAACCCAACCAGACCCCATGCGCCCTCTGCCTCTTCCACGAATTACAAATCCCAACACTTGACAGACAAACAAAATAACTTCCCGAATAGTTTTGGAAAACATGAATCTATGGTTACTTCTAACCAGGGGAACTTAATTTCTAATATACACATAATATGCAAGCAAGAATCAATAGTGAAAGGACCATACATATGAGGTAGCATAAACTGAATGCAGTGACCCTCAATTTTACAAATACACACCGAACCTTGAGCATTGTACTGAAGAACCTTGATGCTTGCGGAGCACACAAACTCATTCTCCCCAAATTTTGCAGTCTCTGAACAACAAAACCAAAGGAATCTCGCTGCCCCGGCAGCAGCTGCACAAAGAACGGACAAACAACATATCACATTGCTGATTACTGCACCAAAATACGCGGCTGATTAAAAAAATACTGAGAGAGAGAGAGACTGTCGCCTGAGAAAGGAGTATTTGGGAACGGGGAGGACGGAGGCGGGCAACGTCAAGCTTAGTGCAGGACGACGGACAACGGCGATGCGCCAGCTGGGCGGGTCTAGGCGACGGTGGCGAGATGGGTTCCTCGGGATGAATTACGATAGTGGAGACGAACAAAACGAACTACGTACGAAACGTACCATCACCGCGGCGGTGTCATCTCCCCCTTGGACGTCGGCGGGGGCGATCCCAGCGACAGGGATTCAAGCATCGGCACCTCCACCAGGAGACCCGACCATGGAGGAAAACAAGGAGAAGGCCGGGGTGAGCTCCTCCATGGAACCGGCAGCGTCGGTTGTGGCCACGGCCAGAAGGGGAACTCGTGCTTGTTGTGGAGCACGTGGGTGACGGCCACGGCCGTGGGGTTGGCCACGCCGGCGCCGGTCCTGCCAGCCGCCGCGGCGGCGCGCAGCCTGGTGTGCCCGTCGAGGGACGCCACCTCGGCCGGCCCCACCCCGCACGCGGTCGCGCAGACCTGCCAGAGCGGGAAGTCAAACGCCTCGGCCTCGACGACATCGGCGCGGGAGAAGACGAACGCCCCGCACGCGGCCGCGCAGACCTGCCAGAGCGGGAAGTGGAACCACTCCGCCTCGCCGGCGCCGGCGCGGGAGAAGACGAACGGAGGCGATGGTGACGTCTTGAGGAGGAGGATGGAGAGGGCATGAGCGGGGGGAGGGGGGGTCAGATCGGGGATTGGGGTCCGGCGGCGGTTGCGGCTGGAGGCAGGGAGACGAGGGAAATCTAGGGTTCGAGGGAGGGAAGGAGACCGGTGGGGTGGGGAGGGGTGGGAGGGGACGAAAAAAACCGGCGAAAAAAAACCAACGAAAAAAAATCAGACGAAAATGGTGGGACGAAAATAAAACCCGGAACGCGACCTACCAACTGAGACATTAGGAGTAGAGATCTGTAGTAGCTCCCCCTGTAATCACGAAGGCTGCCTTTTTTGCCATCAACTCGATCGTGCTCCTGCGTCGTGCGTACGTACGTATATGCATCAAGCCGGCGGGCGGCTCTACGCTTGTGAGCTTCGGGAGGATAGCTTCTACATACTGCTCTGTTGTGTGCTCAGGCATTTTTTGATCCGAAGGTAATCCAGACGTGACTGCATCATCGACATCATCGGAAAGTACGAGTCAGGGCTCCGCCAACATCCTCCTGGTCACGAGATGAAGACATGTAAGACGACATCTATGTGCACCCCAGCGGAGGAGTCTCAAGGCACACATGTGTTTCATATCTTGGGTTACAGCAAGCACAAGGGCATGGGCCATGAAGTGGACAGCCACATACGCTCAGGGGTTTTCTCTGTCGGCGGCCATGACTGGGTAATCTTCTTCTTCCCTGATGGTTATACTGAATATGACCTTGATTACATCTCAGCTTTTCTCGTGCTTTGGAGCAACAACACTAAAGTCCGGGCGTCCTGCGATATGAGGCTGGTTGATCAGTACACCGGATTCTCATCTTCGGTGCATAAAACAGGACCTAGAATTTTCAATTCTGGTGATATTAGCAAGTTTGCTCCACAGACTACTTGTTTCATAACGCACAATGAGATCGAGGGATCCGCGTACCTTAGGGATGATCGCCTGACGATCGAATGCGTCGTCACTGTTTTCCACAAACCACATGTTGCCGAAACAAAATCATTCCCTAAAATCGGCGTGCCACCAGCTGACATGACCAAGGATGTTGCCAAGCTTTTGGAAGAGAAGAAGGGATTCGATGTCAGTTTTATTGTCGCGGGAGAGACCATTGAAGCCCATAGGTTTGTTCTCGCTATGCGGTCACCTGTTTTCAAAGCAGAGCTCTATGGGTCGATGCAGGAGGCGAGGTCGGGGCAATGCGTAACCATCAAGGACATGCAAGCTGCTGTTTTCAAGGCCCTGCTCCATTTCATCTATACGGACTCTTTGCCTAGCGGTGAGGATACTGAGATGGTTCGGCTTCTACTAGTGGCTGCAGACAGATATGCAATGGATAGGCTCAAGCTGGTTTGCCAAAGCATACTTTGTGAGGATCTGAACAAGGACACTGTGGCAATCACATTAGCTTTAGCTGACCAACATAACTGTCACCAGCTTAAGGACGCTTGTCTTGAATTTATCGAATTATCAAATTTCACGGATGCTTTGGTGGCTACACAACGGTTAAAAGATATCAAGAAGACTTGCCCATCTTTCATAGTGGAGGAATTGGAGAAGAGAAAAAAGCTTCGTAAAGCATGAGCAGCTACAAAAGGTAGATCAGCTAAATTTCTCATACCAATTCGTCGTAGGAATGATCAGGCCATTGTTAGATGAATCTAAGACTGGTTAGGAGAGATGTCATGAAAGTTCCCCTAATCAACCCGTCCAGAACTGAACTTTTTATTTCTCCGCAACTGTGTAACACTTGCTCTTAATCTTCTGCCAAAATTTCCTTTTTGTGTGCAACCTTTATTGAACATTTGATTCCCAGATGGTTACACCTATGGCATGTATATGTTCTTTGCTTATCCAATCTTTAAAACTTGTGCCAGATTCAATCCAATTCAATGGCGGGATTACATGTGTCATACGAGTGATTCAAAGTTGCATTTGAAATTCAGAGCTGAAAACTGCCAACATGCAACATCTATCTTGGAACGTGACACTGAAGGCAGCATGCAGAGTCAAACCAACCTTAAAAAGAGCACCTTAAAAGTCACAGCTACTATGGATCAAACCCCCGCTCCCTCCTCCGTGCCTGCCCCTCCCGCTAAACTCCGGCCGGGTTTAGAACTCGAGAATATTTTGCAAAGTTTTAACTGAAACTGAATCAGTCGAACATGTAAGGTAGAACTAGAGCGCCAGGAAACATATGACTTATTGGCATCGAATTGAAGGAGGGAAAGTATACTAAAGTCACTGGACACAGTTCATGGGGATCGGTCTGATGTACCAAGTAGTCTAGTTCTAGTTCTAGTTCTAGTTCTAGCAAAAAAAAGTGTTAACTGAAGCTCACAGCAGTTAAACTTCAGTTAGCTGCGTGTTTTCAAAAAGAACTTCAGTCAACTGTAGCCGTTGTCGGACACTGAACAGGGGAGCCCTTGGTCTAAAATGTACTCCAATACATCTTGTTCATTTTAGAGTTAGTACATGATATTGAAGAAGATCTTGTCAAATTTTAGGTAGTTATATCGCCAAACTCCAGGGTTCAGAACTCGAGATACATAGTTCCACAAAAAAAAAAGAAATGAATCAGTCAAACAGATGAGGTAACACTAAAGCACCAGGAAACAACAAAAGATTAGAAACGAACCAGCCTATTCTCTGCGCCAAATCATCTACTGAAGATTAGAAACCACAAGCATATGCATATGCACCACTCATCTGTTCTACATACTGGCCGTAGCATACTATTAGGATCTGCAATGATCAATCGCTTCTATAATAAAATGTACTTGCACTGAATAATCAGTGACAATGAAGCTCTGAGTACTCATTTGGTTTAACTGAAAGTGAACCAGCCAAACACTTGAGGCAAAATCAAATTGTCAGAAAAGAACCAAGGACACTAGTTCAATCAATCTGAACTACAAAGAACTCTAGTTCTAGCAATACGGATAATACTTGGAGAAGAAGACGATAACCCAATCCACGATCGGCCAGAATGCAGAAGCTACTAATAGGAGGAAATGAAATTGCACGCAGTGAAACAGAGTTAACTGAAGTTTACAGCAGCTAAACTTCAGTTAACTGTAGCCGTTGTCGGACACTGAGTAGGGGAGCCCTTGGCCTCTGAGGGGCGTTGATCTTTCACAAGTGAAGTGCATCCTAGCCGTCTGTCTTTCTGGCAGTTGTCCAATTCTTCGGAGAAGTTGTCAATTTCTTCAGGTGTGTTCAGAGACAGGAAGTTCAGAGAATTAGTGTACCGAGACATAGTCCGAACAAAATTCGAGTGCTCATTCGGTATAACTGAAATTAAACAAGTCAACATACAAGGCAAAACAGGAAGCATATGCAACTCTGAATCTGTTATATATTGGCCAGAGCATATTACTTTGATCATCACTCGTTAGCTTAAACCGGAACAGTAGCAACTAAACTCTGATTACTCATTTGGTTAAACTGAAAGTTGATCAGTCAAAACTTGAGGCAAAACCAAAGCGTCAGAAAAGAGCCACAGATCCACTGAATGACATATCCACGCTGATTTGTGCGTTTGTGGGGAAAACTGCGCATCAAAGCATGCATATGCTTCTAGTACAAGATTAAAGTCACTGGATACAGTTCATGGCGATCGATCTGAACTACCAAGTACTCTAGTTCTAGCAGTAGCTACAAGTAAGCAAACCCCCCTGCAGGGTTGTCCAGGAGGGCCAAGAGATCCCGCGTAGCGGAAGGTGGCTGGCCGCGGCGGGGGTCGAGCTGGCTCTGCTGACCAATGGCAATGCCCGGAGACCGAGCCTGAGCCTGAGGCCAAATGGTCGAGCGATTGCGGTAGCAATCCCTGCACACGGGTGCCGATCTCCAAAGCCCCATCGCGGGAATATGCGATCCCATATTTCCAGGTAGTTTTGGTTTTTTTTTTTTCGGCTGGCTCTACCGGCGCTCCCTAGCGACCGCGTAGCGGGCCGACCCACCAACCGAGTCAACAAAGTAGACGCGAAGACAAAAAACTAAAACTACCTGGAAATATGGGATCGCAGGGATTCGCACCACATCGTTCGCACCTTGATGCTATAACCACTACACCGGGCTACTTCTTCGGTCCAATCCTAGAAAAACTGTTCTAGTTAACGTTTTCTTGTTGCTCAAAAAAATGTTTACGTTTTCTTTAATAAAACCAATATAAATTATTTTGGTAAAAGAAAAGGTAAATTTGCAAACAAGATCATTGATATTTAGAAATTTAATCGAATTATCTAAAAAGTTCATTGATTATAGAATCGATTTTGAAAAATGTCCACCCATTTTGAAAAAAAAAAGAAAAGAGTTAATCGAATTGAAAAATAGTTCATCGATTTTGAAAAAAAAAATCGGTTTTGAAAAGAGAGTTCATCAATTTCAAAAATAGTTCATCGATTTTGAAAAAAAGTTCATCGAATTGGAAAAAAAATCATTGGTTTTAGAAAGAGTTCATCGATTTTCGAAGAGTTCATCGACTTGAAAAGAGTTCATTGATTTTGAACAAAAGTTCATCGAATTGAAAAGACAGTTCATCGGTTTTGAAAAAAAGTTGACGAACTTAAAATTAGTTCATGAATTAAAAAAAATCATCAAATTTGAAAAAAACAATTCACTGATTTTGAAAAAGTTCATCGGTTTTGATTTTTTTCCATAAACTACAAAAAAAGTTCAAGAATTAAAAAAAAGTTCATCGAATTAGAAAACAAACGTATAGATTTTGATAAAAGTTCACCAACTTCAAAAAAAGTACATCAAATTTGAAAAAAGTCACTGATTTTGAAAAAAAGTACATCGATTTTGGAAAATGTTCATCCAATTAGAAAAACGTTCATCAATTTTGAAAAAGTTCAGAAAAATTTAAAAAACATTCGTAAAATTCGATGAAGTTGTTGCATCAAATTAGAAAAAAATGAAAAGTAAAAGAAAAATAAATGGAAAAAAAATAAAAGGAATGCATTAAAGAGCTAAAAACATGTACCTTTGCACGTAAGCAAGACTGGCTGGTGTGGTTAGCGTGCCTTCTAGTGAACAGTGGCTGCTAGGGTTTGAATCCCACCTCAGCCCCTTTTTTGCAGCAGTTTACGAAAAGGTATAAAATGACAATGGGCTGGCCCATCGCCCAGCGGGGGTGTGCGCCTGTACCGATAACACTATAACGGGCGCTTAGAGCGTTGTTTAGGATTTGCCGAACAAACTGGCCGAGGCTCTCTCGCTAGGATAGCTCATATTCCTCGTCTCCTTCCTCTGATCCCCTTCTTCTTGATATTCCTCTGTAATTCAAATCCAATATAATTACTAAATTTTATTTATTGTAGGTTTAATCTAAAGGTAAATATGAATCTAAAATCACTCACTAAGGTTATTATTATTAAACCTTATTCAAGTTAGAGCTAAACTCAAGTTTAAATCCAAAGTCTTTTGCTAAGAGCAAATTGTTTTCAATCCCAATTAAGTCTGAATTAAAATTCAAATCAAGTTTGATTCCCTAAAGTCGGATACCAATCCCAACAAGTTTACTAAAGTTTATTCGTTTAAAAAAGTCAAATATAAATCCCAAATGATTTACTACCTGCATTAGTTTCCAAACGTTATTTGTTTTAATTTGAGTTCATATTTTCCTAAAGTCAACTATTAACTCTAGAATGATTACTAGGTCCACTTTAATTTATTACACTATATTACATTGGTTTCATTCAAATTAAACCTAGGGTCTCGAGTTATAACTAAACATTGTTTGAATTTAATTCAAATGTTATTTGATTTTTCTAAAGTCAAATAATAATCCTAATATATTTACTAAAGTTCATATTATAGTTTTTGTATCATGATTATAACATTTTTAATTCAAATAAACCTATTTAGGTTTAATTACTATTTGAATTACGACTATTGTTTAAACTATATTCAAATTCTAATTTTAATTTATTTTAAAATTATACTACAGGACCTAAGATGAAACTACAAGTCACTAGCTTCAAAATGCAAAAGGATCAATTAATTTGGATTTATAATTTGAAAGATATGTCCTATTTGAATTTGATCATTCTGTTTGAATTTAAATATTGAATTATTCAAATTCGAAATTTCACTTTCAAGGGTAATAGAAAATTTCATAAGGATCATTTTGCAAAAGGAATTACTCAATTTGGGCATACATGTAAAAAGTTGTGTGTGTTTTAAGTTCAGGGGGTTTTCTGCAAATTTGCCATTTAATCGAATTAAAACAAGAATGAGTGGATAAGGTTTTGGATAATGTTGATGACGTAGTGCTCTCTGGTCGGCCCTTACCGGTTCGTTTAAGTGACTGTGTGTGGTGCGTGCGATCTGAATTTAACGAACGAGAGCGGATCAGGATCTCACCAAAATTTGGATACTTGAGAGCCTCACTGGAGACTCGCCGGTATTTGCAAACCGCGGTGGCGCACGGCTCGGACATCGACAGATTCAGCGCTCCAGAGGGTTCTGGCGACGAAGGAGGGCTCATCTAGACGCGGCCCGGCGCCGGAAGGACGATGGTGGCCCCAGCCGCGGCTGGGGATGATGGTGGCGATGGAGGCGAGCTCGCCCAAGATGCGCGGGCGGCGAAGTTCTTCTGGGTGAAGATGGGTGCTCCAATTCGAGCGTTCTTGGACAAGGCAAGGTTCACAGCAGGTGTGCGAGATCACCGCAAGTCGAATGGACATGGAGAAGAGGTCCGGGGCAAGCTCGTCTCGCGGGAGAAGACGATGGAGCAGCGTCGAGGTTCGGCTTCCTACGAAATAGAAGCTCCAGGGGGGCTTGGGCATGCCGGGGTTGTCAGGTAGGTCCGCATGGAATTAGGGAGTATGTTGGTAGCAGTGGTGGGTTGAGGCGGACGCTGTGCTGGACGAAATTGGATGGAGCGAAGATAGGTCGGAACAACGGCAATGGGGTCATTGCGGAGCAGCCTTGCGGCATGGGGTGCTGCGACCTAGGGCAAATGAGAGAGACAGGTGGGAATTTATAGGACAGTGTCTGGAGCGCGGACATGTTGGGGAACGTAGTAATTTCAAAAAAATTCCTACGCACACGCAAGATCATGGTGATGGCATAGCAACGAGAGGGGAGAGTATTGTCTACGTACCCTCGTAGACCGTTAAGCGGAAGCGTTATGACAACGCAGTTGATGTAGTCGTACGTCTTCACGATCCGACCGATCCAAGCACCGAACGTACGGCACCTCCGTGTTTAGCACACGTTCAGCTCGATGACGTTCTCCGGGCTCCAATCCAGCAAAGCGTCGGGGATGAGTTCCGCCAGCACGACGGCGTGGTGACGATGATGATGTTCTACCGACGCAGGGCTTCGCCTAAACTCCGCAACGATATGACCAAGGTGGAATATGGTGGAGGGGGGCACCGCACACGGCTAAGGAGCGATCCGTAGATCAACTTATGTCTCTATGGGGTGCCCCCCTGCCCCCGTATATAAAGGAGCAAGGGGGGAGGCCGGCCGGCCCTTAGAGGGCGCGCCAAGGAGGAGGAATCCTCCTCCTAGTAGGAGTAGGACTCCCTTCCTACTCCTACTAGGAGGGAAGGAAGGGGAGAGGGGAAGGACGGAGCCGCGCCTCCCTCCTAGTCCAATTCGGACCAGAGGGAGAGGGGGCGCGCGGCCCACCCTGGCCGCCCCTCTCTCTTTCCCCTAAGGCCCACTAGGCCCATTACTTCTCCGGGGGGGGGGGGTTCTAGTAACCCTCCGGCACTCCGGTTTTCTCTGAAAACACCCGGAACACTTCCGGTGTCCGAATATAGCCGTCCAATATATCAATCTTTATGTCTCGACCATTCCGAGACTCCTCGTCATGTCCGTGATCACATCCGGGACTCCGAACAAACTTCGGTACATCAAAACTTATAAACTCATAATAAAACTGTCATCGTAACGTTAAGCGTGCGGACCCTACGGGTTCGAGAACTATGTAGACATGACTAGAACTATTCTCGGTCAATAACCAATAGTGGAACCTGGATGTTCATATTGGTTCCTGCATATTCTACGAAGATCTTTATAGGTCAAACCGCATAACAACATACGTTGTTCCCTTTGTCATCGGTATGTTACTTGCCCGAGATTCGATCGTCGGTATCCAATACCTAGTTCAATCTCGTTACCGGCAAGTCTCTTTCCTTGTTCCGTAATACATCATTTTGTAACTAACTCATTAGTTACAATGCTTGCAAGGCTTATGTGATGAGTATTACCGAGAGGGCCCTGAGATACCTCTCCGACGATTGGAGTGACAAAACCTAATCTCGAATTATGCCAACTCAACATGTATCTTTGGAGACACATGTAGAGCACCTTTATAATCACCCAGTTACGTTGTGATGTTTGGTAGCACACAAAGTGTTCCTCCGGTAAATGGGAGTTGCACAATCTCATAGTTTTAGGAACGTTGTATAAGTCATGAAGAAAGCAATAGCAACATACTAAACGATCAAGTGCTAAGCTAACGGAATGGGTCAAGTCAATCACATCATTCTCCTAATGATGTGATCCCATTAATCAAATGATGTAAGTGCATCTAGTGCCCCTTAGTGATTTTGGTGTATTGAAGACTTATAGGTTAAGTAACTGATGCGTTTGTGAGTGTACACAGGTCTATAAGTCTATGAGGAGTTTGATATTTACATAGAAAGTCGACCCTAAAATGAAGTTCTTCGATCAAGACTTTGATATTCTGAAGACTTTCTGAAGACTTTGAAAGTGAAGAAATTGGTGTGACCATGAAGACTTAATATTCATTCGAGGAATATGAAGCGTGAAGACTTTTGTTTTCGTAGTATCATTTTCTCTTTCTTGAGTCATAGGAAACACCGTGATCGTTAAAGGGGTCGAGGAAATACTAAGGAAAAATTTCCATGTGATGCTCAACTCAAAATCCTACACCTACCAATCCCTTCGAGTGAAGCCATTGAAATCTCATGCGATTCATCAAATTCTTGAATGAGACACAGTTCTTCCGTCATCGATGACTTTGCTCGATCGAGAGTTAGGAATTCGCCAGTCTGAATTGCCTACACAAGGAGGAACATGATAGTCCCGAGGACTTTGAAAGTCAAATTTCCGACCGTTCTTTGTCTTTGCGCACGGCGGACCAAAATATCTTATCCACCTAACGGTCATATCATTGAAGGGCATTTATGTCTTATCATGTCGGGCTGCTCCCTAGGCTATAAATAGCCGCCCCTACAACCACTAGTTGGTTGGCTGCTCCGAGAGAACTTGACACTTGTCATTTGAGAGCAACCCATCCTCCGAGGACTTAGAGCGAAAATCATCAAGTGAGGAAAATCCAAAACCAAACCCCGACAAAAACCCCAAGTGATTGAGCATCACTGAAGAAATTGATCCTGCGTGGATCCGACGCTTGTTACCTTTGAAGACTGTGCTTCTTCCAGACGGTTAGGCGTCAAGGTCTAGAGCATCCAAGAGGAATTGTGGATCGCCGAGTGACCAAGTCTGTGAAGGTTTGGAAGTCACCAAGACTTACCACGAGTGATTGGACGAGGTCTGCGTGGTCTTAGTTCAAGGAGAATACGGTGAGGATGGGTGTCTGAGTTGCGGCTCGAGATCGGGTGTCCGGATCTGTGTCCTCGAGTTTAAATACTCACCGCTCCAACCAGACGTATAACCGAGACAGCAAGTTGAACTGGTTTACCAAATCATTGTCTTCACCAATCGACCGGTTCTATTTCCTCAACTCATTCATTTCCTCATTCGTGTTGCAAGTTGTTCATATCGTGCTTGAAGACTTTGATCAAGACTTTCACAAATTCCTTAGTTCAATTTCTTCATCTGTTTGTCTTCATCTTGTTATCATGTGTTTACGCTCTGCACTCGGTTCTAGTCTTCATTTCATCATGCCGACTATGTGCGTAATCTGTTATGTTTACCTCGAGTACTTATTCCGCAGCAAATAGTTCTTCGCTAAGGAATTTCCTCACCGCAAATTCCTCGGTGAAGAATTTCATAAAATCGCCTATTCACCCCCTCTAGTCGATATAACGACTTTCAATTGGTATCGAGCAAGGTACTCCCTTGTTACGTGTGATTTTGGTTTAACCACGGAGTTCTAGTTATGTCGACCGCAGTATGATCAAGGTCTCGGCTGGATGTCCTACCTTTGATGGAACGGACTATCCTCTATCGAAGAACAAGATGCGGATGCATCTTGAGGCAATTGATAATGATCTCGGTATGTTGTGGAAAATGGTGTCCCCTGTCACTCCCTCCTTGAACACTACCGATGTGAAGAGATTCAAACAAGTCGATTCTCAAGCGAAGAATATCATATGTGGCCATCCGAGCAAAGGACAAGATGGAAGAGTGAGTGCTTTGGAAACTGCTAAGCTTATCTGGGATAGGCTATCCAAAGTAAATGAAGGAGTTTCAACTCAGCGTGACTCTCGAGTCGATGTTCTTCGGAATCTCTTCAACCGCTTCAAAAGACTCGACAATGAAAATGTCCAACAAACCTTCGATCGCCTCACTGACATCTCAAATGAGCTTCAAGCCCTCGGTGCCACCGATATCATCGACCATGAAGTAGTGAAGAAACCGCTAAGATCGCTTGATTCCTCATTTGATACTCTGGGACCGATGATACAAGAACGTCGACTACAAGTCACTTGATCCGCTGATATCCTCGAAAGGCTTAACACCCACGAAGTTCCGACTTGCTCAAAAGAGAGATCTCTATGGCTCAAATTATGGCAAACCACGTGCCTCAAGGCTAAGGTTGTGTCGACGACTGAATGTGAGGATTCGGTAGTAGCCTTGGTGATCTCAAGAACTGAGCCAGATCTAGCTCGCTTGTGAAGAAATTCCGAAGTTCACAAGACGTGGTCGTTTTGGAAAATCCTCAAGAGGAAATGATTCTTCATCCAAAGGACTACAAGAGATGACTTTGCCACAAATGCAAGAAGCCTGGTCACTATATTCAAGATTGTCCTCAATGGGAAAAGGAAATGAAGAAGAAGAAATACAAGGACTACAGTTCTGATGAAATGAAGAAGAAGAAGAAATCATCAAAATCTTCGTCTTCAAAACCATCAAAGTCTTCATCTCACAAGAAGGGCAGCTCCAAGAAAGCTCGAGCATTCATTGGCAAAGAAATGGACTCTGAAGCTGAATCTGAAGAGAATGATGAAGAGGAGGAATCAAGAATCGAGTCCGTGTGACAAGTCGGCCGTCGCCATCGCTTTCGTCGGCAAGTCCATCTTCAACATCAAGAAACTGGTTCCACCGACAAGCCCGATGAAGATAATGATGGCTACGCCCCACCTATTGCTTCATGGCAAAAGCAGCTAAGGTACTCAAATACAACTCCTCCGATTCTAGTGAAAATGAATCGATGAGGATCTTAAGCCTAGCTACTCTAAACTTGCTAAAATTGCTGTGAAACAACAACGGGCTCTTGAAAAGGTTCAAAACATGCTAGATAAAAGTGATGATATGTTGGGTGAAGAAATGGATCGACTAACGCCTCGATCGAAAATCTTCAGAGACTTCGCCTAAGTATGATAACCTTCAAGGTCATCATAACTCCTCTTGTCGATCATGAGAAACTTTCTTATGAATTTCTTCAAGAAAAGCAAGACAATGAGAAGCTTTCTCTTGAAGCTATTCAAAGAAAGGCGATCTTGAAAAGCTAAGAGTATGTTATGAAGATCTTCGAAGGAGCGTGATTCATTACTAGCTCAACAAATCAGCGCTTCTCGTGAAGAATTTGTTCCTCCATGCTTAAAGTGCATTGAACGTGAATCGCTAATTCTTCACTGAATGTTCAAATGCTTCAAATGTTACAAATTATTCATCTGCCTCTGCTATCACTAATTCCTCATCGAGGACTTTGCTAGTATCACCGACAATGCAGGTTGAAGGAATTGTACATGACAGCATGTACAAAAGCCTCAAAGGGCATCGACACTTTGTGATGTGCTCAAAACGCAGATCCTCAACGAAACCCTAGGAAAGAGGGTATTGCCTTTGAGAGGAAACTGAATGCCGATGGAACATATTGGAAACCCGAGCAAAGATCCCAAAACCTCATGGGTTGTTGCAAAGGGACCTCCAGTTGATCCATCTAACTTATCTGGCTTTACATGTGAATCCCCTCATTCCTCTGATGAGTCATTTGATTCGAACTATAAACTGTTCAAAAATTAGAATGGTGAAGTATTTGCTAGATATGTTGGCACTAACTGCAGGAACGGTTCCCCTATGAAGAAAATCTAGGTTCCCAAAAGCTGTGTTGAAAGTCTTCAGGTGAATGTTCTCATGACACCACCTGTGAAGAACAGGAACCCCAGATCAAATTCTTCATATGGACCAAACTCTTCATATGGACCAAATTCTTCACGAAGATCAAATTCCTCAACTGGATCAAAGTCCTCATATGATTATCATCGTGCTAACAAATCTGTCTCGCAGGGTAAAGCTAAGGGCTATTAATATGTGCATCATTCTTCAAACCATTATGTTCATAAGTCCTCAAAGAATTATTCTGCTTATTCATATGCTTACCCTAACCCCTCCTATGCTAAGCGAAATGGTTTGGCATCTTTGCCACCTTTCTCACATGGTGCTCGCAGGATGATGAACTCTTTGCCACCCCTCCGATGTGGGTGGTGAAGAAAAGAACTAATCATTTCTGCAGGTCAGGTCTCCAGATGTGCTCGAACGTCTCAAGAATTTGTCGGGACGACAAAATGCTCGAAGGACGCAGCGAATCATGATGAAATGAACTTTCATTTCACACGCCCTCATCTCGCTATATCTGCTATCGCTTGATGAAATTCATCGATGAACTTGATATCATATTCTTCATCGATGAAGCATATGAGATTGTAAGTTACACTAATTCATCTGCAGGATGATCAACCCAAAACCACCGAATGGGTCCTCGATAGTGGATGTACAAATCACATGATTGGTGACAGAATCTATTGATGGATGCTCCTTTATCACCGTCACCTCTGAAGCATATCATATTTTTGACAAAGGCAAAAGTCGTATTGGGTCTTGGTAAGGTTGCTATCTCTAAGGATAAGCATATGGACAAAGTCATGCTTGTTGAGTCCTTAGGATACAATCTCATGTCGATCTCAATGCTTTGTGATCTCGATATGGTTGTTGTCTTTGGCAAATATCGCTGTGTTGTGATTATGGAAGTCGACAATTCCAAAGTCTTCAAGGCTTTAGGAGAGGAGATCTGTATATTGTTGATTTCTCTACAGACCACAACTAGCCATGTGTCTACTTGCAAAAGCTTCGAAGGCTGGCTATGGCATCGACGACTTGGTCATGCGAGGCATGAGGAATTTGAACACGCTATGAAGAAGAAGCATGTCATTGGCATTGAGAATGTCAAATTCCTCAAGGATCACTTATGCGGAGCATGTGAAGCCGAAAAATGACCAAGGCCAAGCATCCAATAAGACTATCATGACCACCACTCGTCCATTCAATTGCTTCACATGGACCTCTTCGACCTAATCATTATTCAGCGGTCACTAATGATGCATCTCTATATGGTTTTGTCATTGTTGATGATTATTCTCGATATACATGGGTACACATTGTTACTTACAAACATGAAGTGCAGGAAGTCTTCAAACGATTTTCCTCGAGGGCTTCAACCAACTTCGGTGTGAAGATCAAGCATATCAGAAGTGACAATGGAACTGAGTTCAAGAATTCTGGTCTTGATGACTATCTTGATGAACTTGGTATTACTCATGAATTATCTGCTCCTTATACTCCTCAGCAAAATGGCGTCGTGGAGCGCAAGAACAGGACTCTTGTTGAGATGGCTCGCACTATGCTTGATGAATACAAAACGCCTCGGCGTTTACGGATTGATGCAATTGACACCGCTCGCCACATCATCAACAGAGTATATCTTCACAAATTCTTCAAGAAGATCGCGTATGAGCTCCTCAACGACAAGAAACCCAATGTGAGTTATTTCAAAGTCTTTGGTGCTAAATGTTGGATTAGAGATCCTCACCACAACTCTAAATTTGCACGAAAGCACATGAAGGTTTTATGCTTGGTTACGGAAGGACTCGCACACCTACTGAGTCTTCAACATTGTTCTTCACAAGATTGTCGACATTGTAGATGTGCGGTTCGATGAAACTAATGGCTCGCAAAGAGAGCACCTACCTTCTATGTTAGATGAACCAGCACCGAGGATGCTATCAAGCACAAGGCAACCGAGGATGTCATTCCCATCAAGAATCATGAAGAATTCATTCCTGCTCATGAAGAACGCCGAGTGATGCACTCAAGAACGTGATGAGGAAATTGGTGTCAAGAAAATGATCAAAATCCTCGGCGACAACCCACTCATCCACGCGTTGCAAAAGAAGTGCAAGTGGAGAAGATCATCGATGACATCAGCGCACCAGGTCCTCTCACCCGCTCAAAAGCCTCACACTTATCTAACTTTTGTGGGCACTATGCTTTTGTCTCTATCTCGAGCCCACTAAGGTAGATGAAGCATTTCGAGCCGGAGTGGATTCAGGCTATGCAAGAAGAATTACATCGTTCGAGTTGAACAATGTTTGGGAATTGGTTAATCGCCCAGATCCTCGCAAGCATAATATCATTGGCACAAAGTGGATCTACCGCAACAAGCAAGATGAAAATGGCCTCGTTGTAGAGGAATAAGGCACGACTAGTAGCTCAAGGCTACACACGAGTTCAAGGAATTGATTTCGATGAAACTTTTGCACTGTTGCTAGACTTGAGGCTATTCAGATTTTACTTGCCTATGCTAACCATCATGATATCATCTTATATCAAATGGATGTGAAAAGTGCATTCCTCAATGGTAAGCTTGAGGAAGAAGTATATGTTGCTCAACCCCTAGGTTTTGAAGATCCCAAGAATCCTGACAAAGTCTTCAGACTAAATAAGGCCCTCTATGGCCTCAAGCAAGCCCTCGGCGTGGTATGACACATCAAGGAATTCTTCGTGAAAAATGGCTTCACACCGGTTCACTCGACCCCACTCTATTTACTAAATCATATGATGGTGAACTGTTTGTGTGCCAAATATATGTTGATGATATTATCTTTGGCTGTACTAACCAACGATATAGTGATGAATTTGCCTATATGATGAGTGAAGAATATCAAATGTCTATGATGGGAGAGTTGAAATTCTTTTTAGGTCTTCAAATTAAACAAGAAAGACAATGGCATATTCATATCTCAGAGAAATACCTCAAAGATGTACTAAGGAAATTCAGCATGCAAGATTGCAAAGCGCTAAAATTCCTATGCCCACAAATGGCCATCTATGCAATCGATGAAAATGGTATTGACTTCGATCACAAGGTATACCGCCCATGATTGGTTCTTTATTGTACTTATGTGCATCTAGGCCAGATATAATGCTTAGTGTTTGCATGTGTGCCCGATTTCAAGCTGCACCAAGGAATCACACCATAAGGCTGTGAAGCATATTCTTCGATATCTAGCTCACACACCAACACTAGGATTATGGTACCCCAAGGGCTCTGCTTTTGATCTCATTGGATATTTCGACTCGACTATTTGGTGATCGTGTGGACCACAAGTCAACATCGGCACTTGTCATTTCCTCTGACGATCTTTGGTCCGTTGGTCCTCAAGAAACAGAACTGTGTATCTCTCTCATCGCTCAAGCTGAATACATTGCTGCTGGGTCTTCTTTGTGCTCAATCGCTTTGGATGAAGCAAACCTCAAGGACTATGGCGTCAACGTGAAGAATGTGCCTCTCCTCTGCGATAACGAGAGTGCCATCAAGATTGCTCACAACCCGTTCAGCACTCAAAGACTAAGCACATCCAGATTCGTCATCATTTTCTTCGTGATCATGTGTCAAGGCCGATATCTCCATCGAGCATGTGAAGATCAAGAACAGCTAGCTGATATCTTCACCAAGCCCTTGGATGAGAAGAGATTTAGCAAGTTGCGGTGTGAGCTAAATATCTTAGAATCTTCGAATGTTCTTTGAAAAGGACACACATCCTAACCCTTATGCATAATTGATGACTTAGATGTGCAACACATGAAGAAACGTTGTTCCTCAATCAATGCAGAATAACACTCTAAGTGTGAAGAAATCAATGAAGAATTTGATTCTCAGAACCCTACGACAATTGTACGCGGTGTCTGAAATCATCATTCTTATACGGTAGGCTACGCCACCACAAAAGTTGAAAATCTTCAATTTGAGTTTTTCCTCGTTTTTGAAATTCCTCATTTTTCAAATTTTTCAACTTTGCAAAATCTTCAGTGTTTCGGTCGTATTTCTTCATTGGCTATATATATATATGAGTTTATGTCCTCTACAGCATTCACTTATTGCTATTTCTTCAAGTTGCGATTTCTGCTAAGTGAATGTGATCGGACCCTTCCCCTCTATGCTATACTCAATCCAATCTATTCACAAATTCTTCATGTGCGTTCGATTGAAACTGCTCAAAGTCTTCTTTGGTCCTTGACGGTGAAGAAATTGCGAACTAAACTTTTATCCAAGTTTTTCGGTTTTACCGCTCAAACCGTTCCGCATCCCACGATGTATTAGTTTAATCACCCACGATCTTACACGATCTCATCTGCACAGTACGTGGGTGACACACGTCGCGTGAAGGAGAAAGGGCAGGGGCATGTTCGTCCAAAATCTTCGGGCGAACAGTTTTTCACCGTGGCTATAAATACCCCTTTACCCTCCTCACTTCATTTACTCCGCTCGATCGCTGTCTCTCGCTCGAGCTCTCCTCAAACCCTAGCGCCGCCGCTACTCCATCGCCGCCGGTGAGGAAAAGCTTCACTGCCTCGACCTCATCGCCGTCGTACTCGCGCCGGTCGCAGAAATCTTCACTCCGCCGCCGCCGTAGTCGTCTTCCTCTCGCCAAGTTAGGGCGTGGAAGATCTAACGTGATTTAACATCTCTACAGTTCATCTCTGTTAAATCGTGTTCTTTAGTTCGGTAATTAAAAGTCACTTTTATTACTCGCGTTGATTCTCAAATCTTTCAAAATCTTCAAAGGTGTTTTACTCTTCAAAATCTTCACATATGAACACCTCACACACTATATGTTCTTGATTTATCTCTAAGCATTCATTTCTTCAAGATTCCTCAATTGTGCGGATTTTCGATCAGATAACTCGAACCTAAGACAAACGCTTAGTGAAATTCCTCAAGGCTCAAACTGGTCAAATTCCTCAAAACTTGCTTCTTTTGAAAAATCTTACGAGAACGATATGACCTCTCCAAATTCCTCGCACCTACACTCTGCTCACAGTACTCATGTCCGCCGCTGAATCACTAGGTTCTCATCAACTTAACTCATTTGCAGCGTTCCTCGAAGAAAAACTGCATACTTCTTGAGTGCTCTATTGTTCAAATTCCTCACCAAGAAAATGGCGAAGGCAAGAGACCTCGAAGGGAGGAAAGAAACCGAAGTCATGATGCTTTTGAAATTCCTGAGGAAATATACATGACTCATCGCACACCGATGAATCCAAGTTTGGCAAGGAGACTAAGAACCAGCGCAAAGTGCGATACAGAGAATAGAAAGGAGATGGGCACGAGAATGGCGAGAATACCACTATGTCACTCCTAAGTACATGAGGAAATTCGCTCTCAATCCTCCATGCCCAAGAGCTCCTCCGCACCTGGCTGTTGTCGATCCCACCAGTCAAGCGTGGTGAGGACTTTCCAAGAATGGTCCAGCGCCAAGCCAAATTGGCAAGACAGCCAAGGAGGCGGTGAGGAAATTCAATGAGGATCTCTGCTGCTGCTTGAGCCCTCGGTCAAGCCGAGGAAATCAATGCCAAAGAAGCTGCATGCAAGCCAAGTGCTTCACCGTCGGCGCCCTCACGCCCAGTTCCTCGATCGCGCCCTCACGGCAAAATCCTCGGGATCGCTGCTGCTCATGCAAAATCCTCAGCAGTCCCTCCAAGTCCTCAACACCTGTGCATCTTGCTACTTGCCAAAGGACTCAAGGTTTTACCATTGCTTCGTGTTTCAAAGAAGTTCCTCACTGCACCAATGTCCTCAACAGTCCCACTCTGCTGAAGACAAAAGCAATCGCTGGACGCGGTCCTCGCCAAGTCCAAGAAGAAATAGGTTGCATTCAACGTTCCCTCGATGATGAAGCCTCGATGAAGAACTTGAAGAAATCATCGAGACAGACCGACCAAGGCCGCTAGAGCCAAAGGAACAAGTGTACCTCGCTTTTGGATCCAAGAAGATCCTAGACTTCATTGACTGTGGCATCAAGATCCACACTCCTCTTCCGGATCTCGCCATCGACTCTGGTCAAAGTCACATGTGAACCATTTCATCTCTCAAGAGAAATGGAAATTTGAAAAGGCTCGTGAATTGAAGAGAGCAAAAGCAAGAAAAGAGAAGCTTCGAGGAAAAACATCATCAACTTGACTCTCAAGAACTTCTTAAAGCTCAATCAAATCCAAGCACTCAAAGAAGGATTTTGATGCTTATAATGCCGACCGGCAAGGAGCCAAGGTGAGATTCGTCACTCGACGAATAGAATGTCAACTGCTGCAGCTTCATCGCAACAAGAAAATCCTCAGTCAAGAATCTGCTCAGCTCATTGAAGAACATGCCAAGATCGCTGATGACTTTTAGCGTCCGATGAGAACACAAGTTCCGTGGCTGATGACTCCATTCCAGCCACTGAAGAAACTCCTGTGGCATCCACTAGTGGTGCGCTCAAGAAATCGAAGGAAACAGGCAACCGCACTGGGCCATACCAAGAAAATGAACCACAGTCCTCAGCTCCTCCCGCCAACACCAACTCCAATTCTTCCTTCTGCCTATGAAGTGAAGAAGACGAAGGCTGCAGAACGAGATGCAGTGAAGAAAAGGAAGGCATCAGCTACGTCAAATTCTTCGGCTGCGAAGAAATTGAAGCCAATGACCAGCTCGATTGAGAATCCTATTGATGCCATTCCCATCTCCTCCATGTCGTCCAAGGAAATTGTTCCCTTTGGAGAAGATTATACGATCCCAAGCGGATCGATGAAGAAAATCATTCATTGCTACTTGTAACAGCTTGATGAAGAAATTGAAGTGGAAGCTTTCCTTCAACCCGGTTGTTTCTCACCCGTGCCTCGGTTCACGGTGAAGAGGCGGTGTTGAGGAAATTGAAAAGAAGATGAAGACGTGGATATTGGGTGCACTACACCTGTAATGAACGATGACTTTTGGGAAAGTCAGCACCCCAATACTCCTCTCTTCACTCCACTTCAACAAGTTCCTCTGTCACCGACTACTACTGTTCAAATGAGCTCTGAAGAAACTCATCCCACATCATCTGTCAACGAAGAGATTCCAGCCACTAGCGCTGATGAACTAACTGCTGATCCTCAAACTGCACAAGGAGAGGAACCAGAAATTCCTCAGCCTGAAGAACCTGAAATCGCGATTCCTGAGGTTGTGCTTCAAATAACAGATATTCCTCTGCCCAAGCCAAAGAATCCGTTTTCGAGCAAGCAAAAGTTCAAGGCTGAAGATTTCTTTTACGAGCATGTGTTCTTCATCGCCTACAATCCTTATGACTCTGCTCGAATGAGGAAAAGACGCTTCTGGACTCCAACACAAGCAAATTTCTATTCCTCAGTGCTATTCGACAAGGACAAGATCTTCGACCATGAGCATATTCCTCATGTGGATATGGAATCACTACCATGCTTCGAGCCAGTACTCCGTGTTCTTCATGATGCAGGGCTGTTGAATTTCTGCACTGACATATGTGACTGGAATGAAGAACTCATTCTTCAGTTCTATGCCACCCTGCACATCACCGGAGATGTCAAGACATCAACTCATGGGTTCGGATTGATGATCGAGAATACTCACTACAAGGCACCAGCCACTGAATTGCTTCGTGTCCTTCCTCTTGATCCTCTCCATGAATCTGCTCGTTGCCTGTACAATGATCGTGAACTGTCTGATCACTTCATGCAAGTGCTTATGAAGCCATTGAAGCCTGGCCAAGCTCCTCGCACCAAATTCCTCGTCAAGGATTTGCTCTATGTGCCTCGGACTGGGTACAGAATCTTGACGAAGACTATGAGTCCAATCAAAGGCCACGACTCAAATGATGAAGACGTCATTGGCATCATGAAGAACATGCTTTTCAATATCATTCATGGCGTTCCAGTCAACTTCCATGATTTCTTCATGAGGACTCTGGCCAATATTGCAATGTCACCTTTTGAGTGAAGCCATATGCGCCTTGGATCATGCGATTCATAAGGGCAAGATCTTCACCGAACTACAAGGTCGACACTCAATCATGGCAGCTTCTGCCGCCATCAAGTCCTCAAGCGACCAATTTCATCATCCGATGACAAGGGCAAGGCAACAGCTGTAATTGATGAAGGTACTCGTCCATTGGATGGTCAGTTTCGCAAGGCTGCATCTTACTCCACCAATGACGATTCTGCAACGCATGATACTGCCGCAAATACCTCAACCAAGCAACAGCCTCAAGCCACAGCACCAAGGGTGATGACTAATCGTGAGCTACTCCTCAGTCTTCATCAGAAGGTTGACCGCAATCAGAAATGGGTCAAGCGCCAATTTGCTGCAATTCTTCACAATATGACCTCAACGCATAATGCAGTGAAGAAAAACCAGTACTACCTTCATGAAACCCTCAACCGCACTTGGGCTGTTCTAAATCATGTTTATTCCGCGGAAGAATTGAAGACTATGGGTCTTCGTGAAGCTTATGACTGGTCCGCACCACCTCCAAGAAATTCAAGAGAGTCAAAGTTCACGATGTGGTGGCTAGCTCTTATTCTTCATCGCGACAACGATGAATATGAAGATTTGGACGACATCTGCGGCAGGCCCTACTTCAACATCCAACCTGCATAATGTGGGGCTCCTCCATCCACTTGAATATCTTGAGGCGTTAGTCCTCGCCGATCCTTTTGGTCATTTGATGACAAAGGGGAGAAATCTGAGTTAGTCTTCAAGCGGGTTTATACTATGGGCGTTTTTACTAAGTTACAACTCTCGTTCTTCCGAAACTTTTATTGGATCGAGTTGTAATCTTAATCCGATGGTGTCCTGATACTTTTGAACAGTGCATAGTGCTGACTTTGCACTGGGCTCTGATACTCTTGATCGTGCTTCTGATGCTCTGCTTTTGATACGCGTTATGCTCTGATGCTTTTGAAGCACTAAGCTCTGAATGTGATATTTGAGCTCTGATACTTTTGATGTGATATTCGCATGCTCATTCCTAGTTAATACTATTGCATGCATCTTTGAATCTCATCAGCACCATATTTCATCATGCATTTCAAATTCTTCATAGTATATATATCAAATGCGTGTATGAATTACAAGATATAGGGGGAGATCTCCATGATTAAAAATCTTCAAATGTGCATTGCCTTAACAGCAAATTCCTCATTATGCACATATTCAGGGGGAGTTCTTCTATATCTTACAATCAAATTCCTCAATATCAGTACTTACACTTCATATGTTTATCCCCGTTGAAAACTTAACCTATGTTGTCATCAATCACCAAAAAGGGGGAGATTGTAAGTGCATCTAGTGCCCCTTAGTGATTTTGGTGTATTGAAGACTTATAGGTTATGTAACTGATGCGTTTGTGAGTGTACACAAGTCTATAAGTCTATGAGGAGTTTGATATTTACATAGAAAGTCGACCCCTAAAAATGAAGTTCTTCGACTGAAGACTTTGATATTCTGAAGACTTTCTGAAGACTTTGAAAGTGAAGAAATTGGTGTGACCATGAAGACTTAATATTCATTCGAGGAATATGAAGCGTGAAGACTTTTGTTTTCGTAGTTTCATTTTCTCTTTCTTGAGTCATAGGAAACACCGCATCGTTAAAGGGGTCGAGGAAATACTAAGGAAAAATTTCCATGTGATGCTCAACTCAAAATCCTACACCTACCAATCCCTTCGAGTGAAGCCATTGAAATCTCATACGATTCAGTCAAATTCTTCAAGAATGAGACGCAGTTCTTCCGTCATCGATGACTTTGCCTCGACCGAGGAGTTAGGAATTAGCCATCTGAATTGCCTACAAAGTGAGGAACATGATAGCCCCGAGGACTTTGAAAGTCAAATTTCCGATCGTTCTTTGTCTCATGGCCGGCGGACCAAAATATCTTATCCACCTAACGGTCATATCATTGAAGGGCATTTATGTCTTATCATGTCGGGCTGCTCCCTAGGCTATAAATAGCCGCCCCCTACAACCACTAGTTGGTTGGCTGCTCCGAGAGAACTTGACATCCTCCGAGGACTTTGAGCGAAAATCATCAAGTGAGGAAAATCCAAAACCAAACCCCCACTAAAACCCCAAGTGATTGAGCATCATCAAGAAATTGATCCTGCGTGGATCCGACGCTTGTTACCTTTGAAGACTGTGCTTCTTCCAGACGGTTAGGCGCCAAGGTCTAGAGCATCCAAGAGGAATTGTGGATCGCCGAGTGACCAAGTCTGTGAAGGTTTGGAAGTCACCAAGACTTACCACGAGTGATTGGACGAGGCCTGCGTGGTCTTAGTTCAAGGAGAATACGGTGAGGACTGGGTGTCCCGAGTTGCGGCTCGAGATCGGGTGTCCGGATGTGTGTCCTCGAGTTTAAATACTCATCCGCTCCAACCAGACGTACAACTGAGACAGCAGTTGGAACTGGTTTACCAAATCATTGTCTTCACCAACTGACTGGTTCTATTTCCTCAACTCATTCATTTCCTCATTCTGTGTTGCAAGTTGTTCATATATGTGCTTGAAGACTTTGACTAAAGACTTTCATAAATTCCTCAGTTCAATTTCTTTAGTCTGTTTGTCTTCATCTTGTTATCCTGTGTTTACGCTTCCTGTACTCGGTTCTAGTCTTCATTTCATCATGCTGACTATGTGCGTAATCTGTTATGTTTACCTCTGAGTACTTATTCCGCTGCAAATAGTTCTTCGCTAAGGAATTTCCTCACCGGCAAATTCCTCAGTGAAGAATTTCATAAAAATCGCCTATTCACCCCCCCTCTAGTCGATATAATGCACTTTCAAATGACAACACATGTCTATGGTTAGGAAACATAACCATCTTTGATCAATGAGCTAGTCAAGTAGAGGCATACTAGTGACACTATGTTTGTCTATGTATTCACACATGTATCATGTTTCCTGTTAATACAATTCTAGCATGAATAATAAACATTTATCATGATATGAGGAAATAAATAATAACTTTATTATTGCCTCTAGGGCATATTTCCTTCAGGACATGGCAGGAGAACACATCGATGCGCGGACGTGGGCGTGCGCGCGTGCGGTTCGTGGCGAACGTTGGCAACGGTTGCAAGCGAGAGGTGGGAGAAGCAGCTGACGCGTAGGTCCGGTCGGTTAGAGAGAGATAGAAGGGAGAGAGGGGCGCGGGTTGGCTTTCTATTAGCTGGGCCGGCTTGGCATGTCTGGGTCGTTTTTCTTTTTATTTTCTCTTTTTTCTTTTCTGTTTTTCTTTCTTTTCCTTTTCTGTTTTATCTATTAATTCAAATAGGTTTTGAATTTGATTTTTCTCCTAACAGATAATATTTTCGAAATTCCAAATGAAATATTTGTGAACATGTGAAATTTTTGTTTGACCATTTTGGACATATATTTCTGCAACTTATATTTTCTATTTGAATTTGAATTTTGTTTCAAAACCAAATGTGTTTCAAATTCATTTTAGAAAAATGTCAGAGGGTCTAGGTCATTGTATGGACTTGTGGAATTCATCTTCCTGCCAAAATAAATGCAAAGCAATTTTGAATAATTTCCCCTTGATTTGAATTGATCTCAAATTGAATCCAACTCATTTCAAGGAAAATCACTTTGGCTTGAATATTCTTGACACTTATTAAGAATGATTTTGTCTAACAATATTTCAAAAGTTGTTTGGGTTCCTACCAAGGCTTGCTAGGTTTCTACTGGTTGCTTTCGGATTTATCACTTCTAGGCAAACAATCAAACTAAACAAAGTCAAATTCAAACAATCTTAGGTAGTCATGGGTATTTTGTTGAAATTTTTTAATTCCTTGTGAAAATTTTAACATACTAGATTTGGGAAAAATCTAGGATGTGATACTCAACCTTATATATGCTGACACCGTCAAGAAGATGCATATTGATCCAGCACGGATCTTCCCTAGTAATACTAAGTTCAAGGGTATAATAACGGGCGTTGAGGCATAGTGCTCGGGCAGGGTGGTGACTCTGGACATAGTGTTTGGCAAATGCAAAAAAAAAATCGCAACAAAGCCTTGAGCTTCAACATCGCCCCCTTCAGGAGCAGCTATCATGCACTCCTCGGGAGAACAACCTTTGCCCATTTTCATGCGGTCCTGCAGTACTTTTATCTAAAGCTAAAGATGTTAGGACCCTATGGCGTCATAACGGTGAATGGCAATGCCACGTTCACTTCTAACCGAGAGCAGACCGCGACTTTTGCAGCCGCGGTGCAAGCAGCCAAGGAGACGTCGAGGCCAAGGGCTAGATGAGGCAATGCCGAACCCATGAAACATCAAAATTACATTCATGGCGCATCCGATGACGACTCCAGCATACGTCACACACACCCCGAGCACCAGGTGAACGTCACCTCAGATTCGACACATCTAGACCCTAAATATTGATATGCGCTCCACCTCCCCGTGTGCTTCCGAGGATTATGTTCCTCGGAACCACAAGTTCGCATTAAAGAATCCCTTGGGGGCTTTTGGAGCACACACCATGCACGGCAACATGCCCGACGTCGGTTTAAGCGGTAAAATCAATGTTCTCAGAATCCAAGAAGCAAGCTATGATGCAAGGCCGAGACCTAGGAGCGGTGCTAAACCTACCCCTGGCGTCGATCAGGTATTCCCTCCGTCCCAAAATAAGTGTCTCAGCTTTGTAGTAGCTCTAATACAAATTTGTACTAAGTTCAAGACACTTATTTTGGGACGGAGGGAGTACAAGTTAAGGTGCCCAGGCACCTCGTCGTACCGTGCAAAAAATGGTTGCCACCTTGGATCCCTACCAGGAGGATAACTGAGATAAGAGCCAAACCGGGGGCTGGACTCAGAGCTTCTACTCTTACGACCAGCACCGTACCTACTCCTAGGAAGCAGGGCCGGGCCGGCAAAATCCGGGGCCCTGTGCGAAACTAAAAAATGGGCCCTATCTAACTAAAAATAAGAACTAACGAGCAATTATAATGCGTATGATATAATGTCTTACAAAACAATTGGTTACATAAAAAAATCATACCTATTCAACTCCTGGTTGTATAATATTTATTTGAACATCAGTCTTTTAGAATTTCTTAAAGTGAAATCTTTAATGATATCCTCGTAATCAATCTTCTTCCCATGATGACTCAAATCTGTTTTATTGAAAAAATAAGATACAAAAGATGAATAAACTAAAATTAAAGTGATAGGGCAGCTCTCAGCAAATATCAATTAGAGATTATGCGCCAATGTTTATAAATTAGACGAATCATCTAACTCACCTAGTCTCGTGTCTTGTCCAAATGAACTGCTATACTATGATCTTTAATCAAGGAGGCAAGAACTGATCTCCAACGAAGTAAACGTCCCTGCGAAAAGTTAATTAGGATTTAGAACTTAGGTGTAGGACTGTAGGATCCAAAGTTAATCAGGAGGGCGAGCTAGTGGCAGCCGGCAGGAGTAGTTAAACAACTTAAACTAGGGCCTGTACCATGCAAGCATTGATGAATTCTCTAACTCTTGCCGATATCAAATCAAGACGGGGAACCCTCCACGACCGATCCTGCAGATGCTGGCACATGACTACCGAGGGTAGAGGAACATGTTTTGTTGATCTACCTGTTTTGGCGATGGCGAGAGGAACATCTTCATCAGAGTTCAGACGAAGTTAATGGGAACTCGGAAGGCTCGTTGGCTCGCATGTCGTAGTGTTACCCGCCGCCTCCTCTGGATGCGATGCGATCAATTTTGATTTGGTCTGGATGCGCCCTGTCGTCTGCCAATTTCCTCTGATGCGATCGATCCCATTCTGTTTTTTCTTTTGAGGGGGATCCTATTCTGTTTCTGATTTTTTGTTGTTGAGGGAACCGCTGTTTCTGGTCGAGGAATCGCATCGAGCAGCGGCTCACACGGAGTCGCGCGGAAGCGCCAGGCGCTAGCGGCCCAGTGCCAGGAGCGGCCCAGCACCCAGGAGAAAATATACATAGGCCTATATAAAATTTTTGGGGCCCCTAAAAATTATGGGCCCTGTGCGGGCCGCACACCCTGTACACCTATGGGCCCGGCCCTGCTAGGAAGTACACGGCGGTGCCGAAAACGACCGTGGAAGTCAACACATGACATGGTGCAAAAAAAACTAATCGTTCGCTGAAATCTTGCCGCAATCTGATATGGTTTATTGCTTGTGTTTCTATCCGGTTTCGTTTCTGCTTTTGGGACGTCTGGATACGAGAAGAGACCCCACGCCCCGCGAGTACCTTATTCCTCCCCTCTAAAGCAAAGTCGTCGCCGTTTATCTCGATACTCAAAAGAAAGTCGTCGCGGTTTATCTCCATATTCGATCTCGCCACCGCCGCCTTTCTCCGATCAGAGGCATGAAGGTTCCACAGGCTCCCCCCTATGCTGGTTCTCTTTCCCTCTGATTTCCACTCAGATTAACACGTCTTCTCTTTCACATCATCGGATTAGCGCGCGGGGGCCGCCGTCGAGGCAATTTTTTCTGCTCCGGCCGGCAATCTTGCTGCTGGTCACCAGATGAAGACATCTAAGACGGTGTCCATGTGCATCCCACTGGAGGAGACTCAAGGCATACATGTGTTTGATATCTTGGGTTACAGCAAGCACAGGGGCATGGGCCACGACCTCGACAGTCACATACGGTCCGGGATTTTCTCCGTCGATGGCCACGACTGGGAAATCAACTTCTACCCTGACGGGTTTAATGGATTTGGCCCGTTTAATGGACATGGGGAAGATTACATCTCAGTTTTTCTCGTGCTTTTGAGCAAGAACACTAAAGTCCGGGCATCCTGCGACATGAGGCTGGTTGATCAGTACACTGGATTCTCATCTTCAATGCATAAAACAGAACCTAGGTTTTTCGATTCTTGTGATGTTACTATGATGGCTCCACATACTCCTATTTTCATAAGGCGAAGCGAGATCGAGGGGTCCGTGTACCTTAGGGATGATCGCCTGACGATCGAATGCATCGTCACTGTTTTCAAGATGCCACATGTTACTGAAACCAAATCATTCCCTAAAATCGACATGCCACAAGCTGACATGACTGAGCATGTTAGCAAGCTGCTTGAAGAAAAGAAGGGATTTGATGTCAGTTTCATTGTCGGAGGAGAGACCATTGAAGCACATAGGTTTGTTCTCGCTATGAGGTCGCCTGTTTTCGAAGCAGAGCTCTATGGGTCGATGCAGGAGGCGAGGCTGGGGCAGTGCATAACCATCAAGGACATGCAACCTGCCGTTTTCAAGGCCCTGCTCCATTTCATCTATACGGACTATGTGCCTAGCGGCGAGGATACAGAGATGATCCGGCTCTTACTAGTGCCCGCGAATAAATATGGAATGGATAGGCTCAAGCTGGTTTGCCAAAGCATCCTTTGCGATGATCTGAATGTGGACACCGTCGCAACCACATTGGCTTTAGCTGACCAACATAACTGCCACCAACTTAAGGATGCTTGCCTCGAATTTATCGAATTATCAAATTTCATGGATGCTGTGGTGGCAACCCAACGCTTAAAGGATCTCAAGGCGACTTGCCCATCTTTCATAGTGGATGAACTGGTGAAGAGAAGAAAGTTTTCATGAAAGATGGGCAACTATACTATTAGATTTGCTAAAAATTTCTCACACCAATTTGTCATAGGGATGATCAACTCAATGTTAGATGAATCCAAGAGTGATTAGGTTAATTCTCAAGTGATATGATTGGCGTGAAAGTCGCCCTAATCAACCTGTCCAAATCAGAACTTTTTATTTATCAAGTTGCTGATTTTATCTCGAGTGCTTCTATGCTACCTGTAAGACATGCTCTTAATCTTCTTTCAGATGTTCCCTTCTTGTGTGTAACCTTTGTTGAGCATTTGATACCCAGATGGAATGAAATATGATTCCCCTCTCCCTTTAAGTTCCTGTATAAAAGTTTGTCTCCTCTCAGATTTGTGTGAGTGCCCTCCCGCTGCCAGTCCACCATGGCTCCGCAGCCCTCAGGTCTTTCCAAGACACGACGAATCAGCCTCTCAGTAGCGCGACTTGTCATCATTGTAAGACAAGAGAAAGAACTGGCAAATTGGCAGGGGTAAGAGATGTAAAACTATAATGTGAATTGGTAGTTGAGAGTTTCTGTTTTATGCAAGACCAATTTATAAGCATCTGCCTTCCCAGGGATAAAAAACACGTGGCTTGAAAAAAAATGCAGAGACATTTTTCACTTCTTTCAGATTATTTACTTGCAAAATACAAAGAGCACTATAGAAGTAAACTGTAGGTCAGAGAGAGAGAGAGAGAGAGAGAGAGAGAGAGAGAGAATTTTTCTTACTAAATTGGCAAGTCTTATAGATGAAGAAGAATTGTTTCTGAAATGAAAATGTTCCAAAATCGCATTTCTTCTAGACGAAATAGCAAAGGAAATGACGATATGAGTTGGTCACAAGCCTGATCTGTGTCACCCCACCCTATCGACTTGTTTAATTCTGCAAGTGCAGGTGCTCCTAGTTGATGGCGAACCGAACTGAAGCGATTTCTGGAAACAATGTTATGGCACTCACAACTAAGCACATGTGCAGGTGCTCCATGCCTTTGTGTCAGGCTTGTGGCGTATGGAGAAAGTTGTAGTCTGGATGGAAGTGATCAGTAGTATGTATTGGCCATATGCAGAGTCAAACTAACCTTAAGAACAGCACTTAAAAGTCACAACTACTATGGATGAAACTCACGCTCGCCAAACTCCTGGACGGGTTTAGAACTGGGGAATATTTTGCAGAATTTAACTGGAACTGAATCAGTCAAACATATAAGGTAAAACTAAACTGCCACGAAACATATGATGTATTGGTACCGAAAGGAGGGAAGACGTACTAAAGTCACTGGACACAGTTCATCGGGAACGATATGATCTACCAAGCAGTCTCGTTCTAGCTCTAGTTCTAGCAGTAGATACAGATGATAATAGTTGGAGACGAGGATGATAACCCGATCAACAAATCACGGAACTATTTACAGGAGGAACTGAAATTACACGCAATGAACAGAGTTAACTGTCCCCCGAAGCTTACAGCAGTTAAACTTCAGTTAACTGTGTGTTTTCAAAAAGAACTTCAGTCAACTGTAGCCATTGTCGGACACTGAACAGGGGAGCCCTTGGTCTTCAAGGGCGTTGATGTTTCACAAGTGAAGCGCATCCTAACTGCCCATCTTTCCGGTAGCTGTTGAATTCTTCAGAGAAGTTCTCGATTTTTTCAGGTGTGTTCAGAGAATTAGTGTACCGGCGCATGGTCCGAACAAATTTGAGTGCTCATCCGGAATAACTGGAATTACACAAGTCAAACATACGAGGCAAAACCGTAACCATATGCAGCACTGAATCTGTTGTATATATTGGCCAGGGCATATTACTCTGATAATCACTCCTAAGCTTAAACCGGAACAGTAGCAACTAAACTCTGATTACTCATTTGGTTAAACTGAAAGTTAATCAGTCAAGCACTTGAGGCAGAACCAGAGCGTCAGAAAAGAACCGAAGGTTAATGAATCAGACTGCACACTGAATGACACATCCACACTGATTTTGTGCGTCTGTGGGGAAAACTGCGCAGCAAAGCACCAGTATGCTTCTAGTACCAGATTAAAGTCACTGGATACATTTCATGGCGATCGGTCTCATCTACCAAGTTGGTTAGTTCCAGCAATAGATTCAAATGATACTTGGAGAGAAGATGACAACTCGAAACACTTGAGGAACTAAAATCACACGCAGCGAAACAGAGTTAAGTGAAGTTTATAGGCAGTTAAACTTCAGTTAAGTGCAGCCGTTGTCGGACACTGAACATGGGAGCCATTTTCCAGAAGTGTTGATGTTTCATAGCTGGAGCGCGTCCTAGCCCCGAGAACATCCAACATCTGAGCACTCGCGATAGGGCCGGCCAACACGGACACACACACGTTGAGTGTTTGTTATTGCTGTCCCGATCCTAACTGGTTCATTCCTCCGCGTGCCAGATCCCAACGGTTGTAGTGGGAGGTTCGTTGTGGGTTTGTTCGGGTCGAAGCCCTGTTGTTTGCCATGTCCGGTTTGTTGTTACCGTGGTTGGCATGCGTTCGTGTGATGCTCCTTAACGGGTCACTCCAACAAAGAATGACTATCTGAAATTAGATTTTAACGAACGCAACTTGGGTGATGGATACCGGCCTTTGGATGCTGCGGTCTGCCCGGAAGATGTTTTTTCGCATGTCTGTCTGGCTTTTGGACGTTGTGCTTAGCCGGATGGCCTGTTGTCCGGTCCACCGACAGCCTTGGCAGGTCGGCCTTTCTATCGGTCTGGTCGTTGGGTTACCCTAGAATGGGAAACACGATCATTATTGTGTATCGTTGGTAAATACAGTATAAAAGACAATTACAAACGCTATACGAATTTGATCACTTGCAGATCATTCACCAGAAAGATCTTTGAAATGGTTCACCTAATTTCTCGGTTGTTGTTTTCCCATTGAAATTACATGATGCGGAAGGCCGGAGCATAAAAATCTGAGAGTTCATTAAGCTTTATTCCCTTTTGGGTTTGTTAGCATTCTCCCTCTTACCCATTTTCGCATAAGAGGTATAAGCGTATAAAGTAGATCTGATCTATTGATTGCATTAAGTAGTGGGTTTGATTAACTTATATCTTCTTATCTTTCATGTGAAAAGAGAGGGTAGGAGGGACCATGTTATATAGGTGGTTGACAAAATCTGCCTGTTATGCACTGGAACCCTGTGGTCCGGATGCTCCGGACAGCATCCGGGCTGAAACCGAGGGTTTGACCACATCCCCGGACATAGCCCCGAAGGTGCGCAGGAGGCTCTGATCCACTGTTTCTAGTTCATAACAAGACAATGTTTGACCCTCTCACACTCAAACTTTACGTGTTGTAGATGTATGGGTTTGTGTGTACGTATAGTTGATTCGCTCTGACATCTCGAGACGCAGCCCCCTTAATAGTGTGGTTTCCCTAAATGACTCAAACAAAGTATAAAAGGGATCTTGAACCATATCTTTTCCGAAATGAGAGGTGTCTAACCATCAACATTTTCCTTCATTGATGTGGCGGCACTATGTACAACTCAAGCACATGGTTAGACCAACAAACATGTTGTCATTAGCGCCAAAAACAACTAAGGGCATAAATGCCCTTTCAGCCGGCCTGCCCTCATTTGTCTGCCCAGGAAGGCACACCTGTTCAACCCCTTATTCTTCATGTAAAAATATGCACACATATCATATTTTGCCCAACCAATTGGCCATTTGAAAAATTTAACACAAACCAAAATGAAGCACTAATCATATAATCATATCAAATCTTCTTGGTGGAGTTCTTAAGGTCTTTGTAGAGGGTACACCACTTCGGTTTCTCACTCAATTGCACCCAACTATGGCACAAACTAATGGCTTTTTCCCAATTCCATTGTACACAATGGCGGCCAACCCCATCTAGCAAGCAAAAGTTACATATCAATAAAATGCAATAAACAAAGAAAACAAGAATGACCAGGAACAATGTGATATGTGAACCAAACAAATCTCCAATGCCACTATGGTTCCGACCCACCACTTGTTCATAGAAACCGCAAAGCTTGTTCACGGATTCTTGAATGGTAGCCCATCTATGTTGGAGAGAGTCGTCGTTGCGGGTGGTATGGATAGCATGCGGCTCCACATAGAACTTGTGTTCATGGCACAAACATGGATTTTTTCCCAATACTTCGAGCCCTTTTCCTCAGTTTCAAAAATTGGATCCATGCTTGTTGCCAATCAAGCTCTACACAATGAATCCTGGTCCTCTTGCCTTCGTTCCCTTCTCTGTTTTTAGTTCCCAATGATTGCCTACCATCAAAGTGGAGGGAATTGGTATCATCCATTTGATAAGTTGGAGGTTCTTGACCATCGTTTATCATATCCATCATGAGCAAATCCTAAAGATGCATCACAATGAAGCTGTCATCCTAAAATTTATCCGAAAATGCATATGGGGAAAGAAATAACCTGCAAAATCGGGTCTGGATTTTCGACGAACACTAGTTGGGCATGCCCGACACTAACTTCTCCTGATGTTGACTGCTACAGGCCGTCATCTTCCACTTGCATGAAGCCATCCAGTATGGCCCCCATTGCAAAGGTGGAATGACATTGGCGTTGGCGTGACGGAGAGCACGCGCCTTCTTGTGGGCTGGCAGCAAAGTCAAATCCGGAGTGGAGGCACAGAACTCCATATGGACAACCTCCTTCTCCGCTGCCTCCACATCTTCCTTCGCCACCTGTTCGCAGGCGCACTACCAGGTGTGCCGCTCTAGCCGAGTGACTTTCTCCGCCTTGTTTACGATGGTAGGAATCTCGACAGGCTGCATGGAGTCATCCAACATGGCGGCGGCGGACGGTGTCCCGGGCATCGACATCTAGGACGACAGAGTCCGTCAGTGGTGCGAACGCGGAGTAACTGCGAAGGAGGGCGATGATATCTACTACGCAACTTTATTCTTGTAGACTCATGTTGGGCCTCCAAGCACAGAGTTTTGTAGGACAGCAGCAATTTTTCCTCATGTGGATGACCTAAGGTTTATCAATCCGTGGAAAGTGTAGGATGAAGATGGTCTCTCTCAAGCAACCCTGCAACCAAATAACAAAAAGTCTCTTGTGTCCCCAACACACCCAATACAATGGCAAATCGTGTAGGTGCACTGGTTCGGCGAAGAGATGATGATAAAAGTGTAATATGGATGATAGAAATATATTTTTATAATCTGAATAAATAAAAACAGCAAGGTAGCAAATAGTAAACGGGCACAAAAACGGCGTTGCAATGATTAAAAATGAGGCCTAGGGTTTGTACCTTCGCTAGTGCAATCTCTCAACAATGCTGACATAGTTGGATCATATGAGTATCCCTCAAAGTTCAATAAAGAATCACTCCCGAGTTCCTATTAGCGGAGAACAAAAGATAGGAATTGTTTGTAGGGCACGAAACAAACTCAAAACTATTCTTTCCGATCGATCTATTCAAGAGTTAACACAAAGCTATTTTTTCCGTTCGATCTATTCTAGAGTTCGTACTAGAATAACACCAAAGCAAATTCTTATTCATAATACTCAATTCACACAAAGAACTATAAAGAGACCCCAAAGTTTCCGTCGGAGAAAAACGTGCATCAACCCCTATGCATAGATTACCCCAATATCACCACGGGAATTCGTGAGTTGAATGCCATAACACATATCAAGTGAATCAATAAGATACCTCATTGTCACCTCAAGTATTCATATTGCAAGACATATATCATGTGTTCTCATCTCTAAATATTCAATCCGACAAGACAAAACTTTGAAGGGTAAAGATTAAATTCATCATAACAAGAGTATAGAGGGGAGAAACATCATATGATCCGACTATATTAACAAGCCCATGATATAGATCACGAGAGGGAGATATCAAACACATAGCTACTGGTACAAACCCTCAGCCCCGAGGGTGGACTACTCCCTCCTCATCGTGGTGGCCACCGGGATGATGAAGATGGCCACCGGAGATGATTCGTCCCTCCGGCAGGGTGCCGGAACGGGGTCTAGATTGGTTTTCGCGGGTACAAAGACCTTGTGGTGGCGGACCTTCTGATCTAGGTTAATCCCGAAGGGTTTCGGAATATTTGGGGATTTATAGTGCAAAGAGGGGGTGCGGGAGGTCATCGAGCTGGGCACAACCCACCTGGGCGCGCCAGGGGGACCTGGCACGCCCTGGTGGGTTGTGCCCCCCTGGGGCACCTCCCAAGTGCAGCTCAGGCCCATTGGGTTCCTTCTGGTCTAGAAAAAATCTCCAAAATGTTACGCGATGTTTGGACTCCGTTTGATATTGATTTCCTGCGATGTAAAAAACAAGCAAAAAACAACAACTGGCACCGGGCACTGAGTCAATAGGTTAGTCCCAAAAATGATATAAAGTTACTATAAAATGATTGTAAAACATCCAAGAATGATAAAATAACAGCATGAATACTTCATAAATTATAAATACGTTGGAGACGTATCAGGCGACTGATACGTCTCCAACGTATCTATAATTTTTTATTGTTCCATGCTGTTATATTATCATTCTTGCATGTTTTACAATCATTTTATAGTCATTTTATATCATTTTTTGGTACTAACATATTGACATAGTGCCCAGTGCTAGTTGTTGTTTTCTACATGTTTTTTACATTGCAGGAAATCAATATCAAACGGAGTCGAAATGCAGCGAAACTTTTTGAGGATTTTTTCTGGGCCAGAAGACATCCAGTGGGCCAAGGAAGCACCTGGGGGAGCCCCGAGGGGCAGCACCCACCAGGGCGCGCCTGGGGGCCCAGGTGCGCCGAGGTGGGTTGTGCCCACCTCGGGTGCCCCTGAACTGCCTCTTTGCTCTATAAATACCCAATATTTCAAAAACCCTATGGGAGTCGACGAAAATCAATTCCAGCCGCCGCAGAGTCCAGAACTACCAGATCCAATCTAGACACCAGCACAGAGGGGTTCACCACTTCCATTGGTGCCTCTCCGATGATGCGTGAGTAGTTCTTTGAAGACCTACGGGTCCGTAGTTAGTAGTTAGATGGCTTCCTCTCTCTCTTTTGATTATCAATACAATGGTCTCTTGGAGATCCATATGATGTAAGCCTTTTTGCGGTGTGTTTGTTGGGATTCGATGAACTTTGAGTTTATGATCAGATCTATGTTTTTATCCATAAAAGTTATTTGAGTCTTCTTTGATCTCTTATATGCATGATTGCTTATAACCTCGTATTTCTTCTCCGATATTTGGGTTTTGTTTGTCCAACTTGATCTATTTATCTTGCAATGGGAATATGTGCTTTGTGATGGGTTCGATCTTATGGTGCTTGATCCTAGTGACAGAAGGATAAACGACATGTATGTATCGTTGCCATTAAGGATAACAAGATGGGATCTATTTCTACATAAATAGATCTTGTCTACATCATGTCATCATTCTTATTGCATTACTCTGTTTCTCCATGAACTTAATACACTAGATGCATGCTGGATAGGGATCGATGTGTGGAGTAATAGTAGTAGATGAAAGTAGGAGTCGGTCTACTAATCTTGGACATGATGCCTATATAATGATCATTGCCTGGATATCATCATGATTATTTGAAGTTCTATCAATTGCCCAACAGTAATTGTTTTCCAACCGTTTGCTATTTTTCTCGAGAGAAGCCACTAGTGAAACCTACGGCCCCCGGGTCTCTTTTCATCATATTTGCCTTTGCAATCTATTTTCCTTTGCATTTATTTTCAGATCTATTAAACCAAAAATACAAAAATACTTTGCTGCAATTTATTTGTTCTTCGATCTATTTATCATATCTACCACTTTTACCTCATGTTATTGCCTATCTTGAGGCGCCGTACCCGAAAGGGATTGACAACCCCTTTAACACGTCGGGTTGCGAGTATTTCTTATTTGTGTGCATGTGTTGTTTACGTGGTGTGAGGAGGTTCTCCTACTAGTTCAATAACCTTGGTCTCATCACTGAGGGAAATACCTACCGTCGCTATACTGCATCATCTCTTCCACTTTGAGGAAATACCGACATAGTTCTAGCAGACATCAAAAGGAATTTTTGGCGCCGTGGCCGGGGAGGATCTTCAACATCAACCAGGTTCCTAATCACAAATCTCATCTCCTTGCAATTTACATTATTTTCCATTTGCCTCTCGTTTTCATCTCCGGCACTTCATAAAAATTTGCCGTTTTATTTGCCCTTTTTTCGTTTGCCTTTTTCTCGTTAGATCTTTTGTTTGCTTGTGTTGCCAGGTGCCTTCTATATGCTTGTATCTTCACTTGCTAAAAATCTATTGATATGGATCCCCATCCACTTGCTAATCTTTTTAAGATCCAATTATGATGAACCAATTGCTAGTGAGTTGAGTGCACTAGATTATCTTTATGAAGTTTTGCTTGAGATTCGTGAATCTGAAAATTGTGATGAAGAAATTTATGAAGTGATTCATGATAGCTCCTTGAATGAAAATCATGATTGCAATGATTTTACTATAAATTCTATTAATGTCAACTGTGTTAATGATATGCAAAATCCCAAGCTTGGGGATGTTGATCTTGTTATGTCCACTACTCATTGTAATGATCATGATTGGCGTGATGCTTCTTATGATTTTGAAAATTTATTTAAGCCTCATGATGAATATGTTATTGATAATAATATTTGCAATAATATTGAAAGTGGGTTTGGAAGAGCGTCAACTTTAGGTAAAAATAATCCCACATATTTGGAGAGTGTTCAATCTTATGACTTTTTTTATGAAAGTGGTTTTGGAGAGGTCATGACTTTAGTTGAGGTTAATCCCACTATTTTGGAAGAGTGTCAACTTTGCATGCAAGTGGATCATGAAGAGAAAATTTTATATGATAGCTACATTGTTGAATTTGATTATGATCCTACATGTAATTATTATGAGAGAGGAAAATATGGTTGTAGAAATTTCCATGTTACTAAGTTACCCTCGTTATGTTGAGATTGCTATTGTGGGGTTACAGTTGGCGCATATCACGGCGGCTTTTTTTTTTGAAGGGAAGCCAGTTCGGCACTTTATTCAATGATCGAGAAAGTTACATCGCCGAGTACATGCGGTAGGATAAAAACCGGGGCTCATCCTCCCAAGACAAAACGAGCTTAGAATCGTAAGGATGTCTAGCTACTGTATGTGCCAAGCGATTAGTATCCCTTGGACAGAAAACAAATCTAAGATCCGAAATTTCGTGTGCAAGCTGGAAGCAATCCGCCATTATAGCTAACACTACTAGGGAAAAGGCTATACACAGAATCTTAGCAGCAGCGAGGGTTAAAAACCCTCACTACTGCTACTTACTAGCAGCGCAGGTTTTTAAACCTCGCTACTACTAAGTTGATAGCAGCAGCGCGGGTTTATAACCCTCGCTACTACTAAGCGGTCTCTACCGTGCCCCGGGACATGCCATAGTAGTAGCGGGTTTTAACCTCGCTACTACTAAGTTGATAGCGATGGCGGGTTTTAACCCCGCTACTACTAAGTGGCCCTCGACCATGCCATAGTAGTAGCGATGGTTATAAACCCGCTACTACTAAGTTGATAGTAGTCGCGGGTTTTTACCTCGCTACTACTAATAAATCGCCATAGTAGTAGCGGGTATGGCCTATTTGCAAATTTTTCAAAGTCTACCCTCCCCGACCGCCTTTTCAGTTTTTAAAAATAAAATAAAATGATAAAAATGTCAAAAAATAAAAGAAAATAAGTTTCCCATGTGATATGTGGTCTAGTTGTTGGGAAAATTTACAAATATGAATTTCGACTTTATTTGCAAAATCTCTCCGAAATTTGTAAAATGGCCATAATCATTGTATACTGAACTCGGATGAAAAAGTTTTTATATGAAAAATCATCTACTCGAAAAGTCACATCCGAATTTAACTGGGGGAACCTCGTTAAACATTTTTAAAATCCTCAAAAACCTAACAGAAAAAAGTTACGGGGCTTTTAAGATCTGGAGGCAAAAAAATTAAAAAAAAAACAGTTTTTTTTTAATTTTTGTTAAGTCTGGTCAAACTATGGTCAAACTAATTATTCAAGAATATTAGTGTTACTCAATAATTATTTTATTTTATTTGAGTTTTGGTCAAATCTGGTCAAACTATGGTCAAACTGTGTTCAAATCTGGTCAAACTGTAGTCAAACTGTGGTCAAACTAATTATCCAAGAAATATTAGTGTTACTAATTTTTTAAAACAATAGTTTCAAACTCAAACAGTGAAATGTGTGACTTTATGCTCAAGCTAATTTCTTGAGGTTAATAGGATTGACATCTTACTATTGTTAGGAAAACAACAAGTGCAGACTTGGAAACGAGGGAGAATAGAACCCGGAAGTTAAGCGTGCTTAGGCTGGAGTAGTGAGAGGATGGGTGACCGTCCGGGAAGTTAGATGATTTGGAATGATGAGGGGTGATTAGAGATTAAATTGAGCAGCGACGAGGGATGATTAGATATTTGAGGTTAAAATAATTCAGAAATTTGAAAATTAGGGGAAAAAATAAAAAAAATCGAAAAAATTCAAATTTTTTTCCAGAGATTACAGATTAATAGTAGCGCGGGTTTTTACCCACGCTACTGCTATATGTTAGCTGTCGTCGGCCCCCGCGCTACTAATAGGCCCAAAACCCGCGCGAGTATGGTGCTCTAACCTCCTTCACACCATTGCAAACTTCAATGATCTCCATGCAATCTGATTCAATGATCACCTTTGAACAGCCTAATCAATGAACCAGCTGTAGACCACGCTGAAGAGCTAGAGCTTCCGCCAAGGTTGCATCAGAAGTTTGTACAGGTTCTGCTTCACCCGCCACAACTTGCCCGATTTCGGACCACTGCTGCAACTGCACCCAATCCATCCTCAGAAAAGTAGGCATCAGTGTTTACCTTGTACATGCCAACGGGTGGTTTACTCCATGTAACCCTCTCCAAGGACTCCTTTGGCAAGTGTCCCGCATGATTTGCTGTAATTGCATGGATTGAAAAAGCTGAGCTCGCCGGAGTCTTGATGCTAACTTCTTTCAAGGCCTCTCTTCTCTCCCATCAAATGTACCAGGCACCAACGGCCACAGTTTCTTGAAAATCAAGTTGTCCGAGGACTGAAGATTTCTGCTTCGGCCATCTTAATAGTTCTTCAAGCACCACAGATCCAGAACGATCAATAGTCAAAGCTCTATCTATCAAGTCCAAAATACCAAGGGCAGACCATACTATTTGTGCGCATACATGTGAAAAGCAGGTGACTAATGTCTTCCGCTTCTTGTTGACAAATAGGGCATTGGGGAGACACTTTGATGTGCCTGTGTTCCAAAACCCCCATGCCCGGGATCACTCCACGCAGAGCCCGCCACATGTATATTTTAACCTTGCTAGGGACTTTGAGTTTCCAAATCACAGCCCAGACCGGATTACTACCAGCTGACCCCACAGTGGTGATACTGCGGGAACCAAATTGCCAGGTGCGTTACAGACTATTTGGATAGTAACACATAATCCTGTTTGCCGCATAGTGTTACAAGCTATATAACATTAGATAAAAGCACATTTAGTGTAAACTATATTTTAATAAAAAGGAATAGTGCCACAATGCTTACAAACATAGGTTCAATTTTTCACTCAGTTGATTTTCTCAACAATCTTTTTCCCTAACATAAGGTTGTACATAGGTCTTGTACATTTTTTCGGTATGACTTGAACCTTAATTGAGATACCTATATGATTTAATTGGAATTACTTCAAATATATATGCATATATTCATTCATATAATCTAACAATAATAGCAAATAATTTCAAAATTTGTTCTTGAAATTATTAATATTAGCATGGGAGAATATTTTATATACACATTCCTCCTATAAATATTCAAGACATGTGACATATATGCATATTATATGTACATAATAATCTTGCTATAAAAAATTGAGAACATGTAGCCTGTAAACAAGTGAGGCCGGCTAAACAAACCCAACAGAACCCATGACCATTTGACATTCGTGAACAAAATAAAATGACCAACAATGGGGGATATTTGATATGCGTGCACAAAATATTGTAAACATTAGTTAATACAAGAAAAATGGCAACTTATTGACGCATACGAGAATCTAACCTGATACCTCCTGCTCGAACAAACAATTGATTACCAACGTGCTACATCCGCTATTGTGCATAACCTGAATAATTGTCAAATTATTTACAAATATAGGAACGGCTCCGCCAAGGCCCATCAGATTTTTTTTTTAGCAACGCCAAGACCCAATAGATATTAAAGGCTGCTATTCGGTGACTTAGGCCCGGTTTAGCTTCTGGAAGTTTGGACCCAGTTTTCCTTCTTTGGGTTTTTTGTCATCAGTTTTCTGTTGGCTTTTCTTCCGGTTTTTCTATTTCTTTCGCCTATTTCTTATTTTCTTATTATTTTTTATTTTTTATTAATTTCAAATATCATAAAAAATCTTCAAATTCGTAGTTTTTTCTCTTGAAATATGTGGACTTTTTTTCTTGAGGTTCGTGGACTTTGTTGAAAATTGAAAACAATTTTCAAATCAACAAACTTATTCAAAATCATGAATGTTTCTTTAATTCTGGGAACTTCTTTTCCGAATTCATTTTTTGTAGACGGAATCTTTTTTCAAATTCACAAACTTCATTTTCAAGGCTGTGAACATTTATTTTTCGCGAAAAAAATTCAAGCCGTGATTTTTTTCAAATCCGAGGAGTTTTTCAGTACAAGATTTTTTTTGCTCGTGAATTTTTTCAAGTTCGCAAATATTTTTGGAATTGATGATTTTTTTTAAATTTATTAAGAATGTTTTTCAAGTTCACGAATTTTTTTCAAATTTGAGAATTTTAGTTCGTGAACATTTTACAAATTCATGAACTATTTTTATAATTGACGAACAGTTCTTTCGAATTCACACACTTTTTTCAAATTCAAGAACATTTTTCAAACCCACAAACATTTTTCTACCCGCGAACAATTTTTCAAATTCTAAATGGTGAACTGGGCGAAACAGCCGAGCAAGTGAACGGGTTGGGCGAGCGACCTTGCTTAGCTAGGTCGACCAACGGTGCAGATGTATGATCATTTTAGTGTAGTAAGTATATCCCAATAATCACTATGAAAATATAGCTGAAGCTTGTCTATTCATTTCCACTTTAATTCTTATATTTCTCGCATCTCAATCTCATCGGCTAGTTTGATATAATTGAATGCTTGATAGCATCACCTTGTACCAATTACCCATCCTAGTTACTTTTTTATTTAGGTGAATGTAAGAAACCATCACCTTTTACCAAGTATCCATCCTGGTTACATTATGTGCAAAATAGGTTCCACATTTAATTTCAAATTTGTTGAATATAGTCTGTAGCTTTTCTACCGCATGCTTATAGTCTGCAGCTTTTGGATGTATATCTATTTCTGTCTCAAGTTGTTTATCATTCTACTCTTACAGAATATTTGTGGGGAGCTCGGATAGTGTCGATGCCTCAAGGGTTTATGCATATCAACTCCATGCTGTTTAAAGCCACTGTAATCATGGCTAATGGTTTCCAGGTATATGTTTATGCAGTCATATGGACGCGTCCATTGACAATTCGTATAGAATGTTTAAATTCTTTATAACTTTGCCATGGAATGTCTAGTGTTAGAAAACATCTTACGGGTACTTTTGTTACGTACTAGAAAGCACATACACACACATGCCCGACGTAACAACAAGAACGCACATACAGCACAGATGCTCTGCTCCTGATTCTCAATGGTATGATGATGCTTTATCAGCCACTCTAATTTGTTTGCACTGGGGGCCACTTTGCATGTGCTTGCTCATGTAGTGACCTGATTGATAGTTGTTTGTGCTGCTGTGTTCAACTAATGTCCAGATACAACAAGTTAGTCTTGATTTGTACAAGAGCTAAGTACAATTGTCTCAACACTTTTTTTGTGGGTGCTTACCACACATCATCCACTTGGTGACTGTAGAAACTATTAATACAATTGCGCAGCAGTTTACTGCTATGTGGGATTAAATGGGATTATCTAGGCAAGCAAACGCAACATGGTTGATTGCAGGCTGCCCACAAACACCCACATAATACATGCGTGCTGGCATGGGCATTCCTCTATTAGTCCCACTTGTAGCCTGAGTGTGTATCCCTAAGGAAGTGAATGGTCATGGTAGTCTAACCGAACTATGACCACGTGTATCCATTGAAATATTGTTCATGCGAATTCTGTTATCATTGTCGTTGAATAATAATATTGATCATAATATAGGTTGCATCCAAAGTAGTTTCTCCAACTGTTTCTTCAATTGGCCAAGTTCTCCTTTGGCCCGCTCCAGACTATGCCTTAGTTCGGATACTTCCACAGCATGAGAGGCGGCAGTCGCTACAGACGCCTGCTTATATAAAAAGAGTGATAGATGTCATCAAGTGAGTCTCCTGCGAACATAAATTTGATCCTCTGTTCGGTTCTTTCTTTCACTGAACAGTGTATCAGGGGCTGCTATCTATACCACGACACTCTTACAAACCTCATAACACATACCTCAAAGCCTCTTATGAGGCTAATACATGATTCATTCAGTCCACTCTCAGCAGACTGAATCTTCTCAATCACCGCACCCATAAGGGCACGGTGTTCATCAATGATGGAGGCACCCTTCAGCGCCCCCAATAAAATATCTGGCACCTCTGGTTGGACAGAGGTGGCCGGTGGAGCAGACATACCTCCTCCAGCTGATGGAGGCCGCCTGTCTGATCCTGGGGCCTTATGGGTCTTCGGGATAGTGTCCGACTGGGGGCCGAATTCAAGATAACCCCCGCCGTTGACGTCCACAGGAGCTTTCTCTCCCGTGTTTCCGGACCCTGAAGTCTGGCCTCCTGGCACCGCCTTCGCGATCTTCTCCCCCCCTCCGTGGCCTGGGTCCTTCTAGGAAAAAACCTCGGTTTCATTCATACGTTTGGAGGAGGGGGCCTTTGGGGGTGTTCTGCTCTCCATTGCATCCGAACCCAGCAAATCCTCCGACGAGGATTGTTCGGCGCGGGACTTCGCCGGACTGAAAAAAGCACGACTCAGATTAGAATGCCATGCCATGAAAAGTCTGGACACATGAGTGTGTTCGGATTTTATACTCACGAGTTCACCAGGGGCTTGGCCCTGGGATCCCATTCCGGGCTGCTATCGACGGCGGCGGTGGACTCCTCTTGAAGAGGAGTTTTTCCCCTCTTAGGTGACTCGGCCTTCAAGGATGTGGAGGCCGTCCTTTTCTTTCTTCCCCCCGCGGGGGATTCGTCTCCTTCCTCCTCCTCATCCTCTTCGGAGGAAGAATGGGCATTGGAATCTTCGGATCTTGCGTCCGAAGCACCACGACGACGGAGGCCGCCCCTGGTCTTCTTGGCTTCCTTTTCGGCCTTCTTCTTTGGTGCCTTGTAAGTTGCCAAGACCAGCATCTTCATCAGAAGTGGGCCGGCTGGTTCTTCTGGCAGCGGGGCCGGACAGTAGATCCACCCCGCCTTCTTCGCCCAGCCCTAGGAAATTTGGGGGAAACACTTCAAGCATTTTCTTAAAGGATATGCGAATAAAACATATGAATTGTCAACGAACAATCACTTACCGAACTTGCGGGGCGGGACAGTTGGTACCCGCGGTCCTCGGCGGAGTCTGGCCACGATTTGCCGGACTTGAAAAGCACCTTCCAGATGTCCTTATGCGAGGAGCCGAAGAGCTCTAGCAAGGTCTGGTGCTTGGCCGGGTCGAACTCCCATAGACTACAAGCCCGGTATTGACAAGACAGAATCCGGCGAACTAACATCACCTGGACTACATTGACGAGCTTGATGTTCTTGTCTTCCATGTCTTGGACGCGCGTCTGGAGCTCCGATAGCTCGTCGGACGAAGCCCAGTTCAGGCCCTTCTTGGGCCAGGACGTAAGTCGCAGGGGGGCGCCGGATCGGAACTCTGGAGCCAGGGCCCATTCCTTGCCGCACGGCTCGGTGATGTAAAACCACTGCTGCTGCCATTCCTTGACGGAATCATTGAAAGTACCTGTTGGCCATGTAACATTGGGCATCTTGCTCACCATGGCGCCTCCGCATTCGGCATGCTCGCCGCTCACTACCTTGGGCTTCACGTTAAAGACCTTCAGCCATAGGCCAAAGTACGGCGGGACGGGAGAAAGGCCTCGCACACGACAATGAATGTCGAGATGTTGAGGAAGGAATTGGGGGATAGCTCATGAAAATCAATCCCATAATAAGACATGATGTCACGAACAAATGGGTGGAGGGGAAACCCTAGCCCGTGGACAAAATGAGGAGGAATACCACCCTCTCATGGGGTTCCGGGGTGGGGACGATTTGTCCCGCCGTCAGAAGACGGTGGCCGATTCTCTTGGCCAAATACCTGGCTCCCCGAAGCTTTTTAATATCTTTCTCCCGGAGGGTAGAGGCCATCCACTTGCCTCCTGCTCCGGATCCGGACATTTTCAGGAAACCTTTTTGGGTGGAGAAGATGAACGCCTGAGCACTAGGGCTTGAGCAAGAAGGAATGGGTGCACAGAGGAAGAAGGCGTGGGTGAAAAGGGGAGTTCTTATCCCCTTATAAAGGTAGCAGAAATCCTGCGCCTCCCCACTTGCCCGTTAAAATCGCTTATTCCCCAAGCGCCACGATTGAATCACGGTTGGGTTACCCATGCCCGTATTGATGAGAATCTCGTGATAAGGGAAACACGATCTCTGCTTCGACAAGACATGCCAATAAAACTGCCTCGCGATACGTGCGGTGGTAAGTTGCGAAACACGGTTCGAATAATAACCGGGCCGTGGCGTGATGTCACGCTATAAAAGGTTGTCAGCAGATCAGATTTGCGGAATATTATGCTCTCTACGGTGGTATGTGGAATTTGTTTTGCAGAGCCGGACACGATTCTTGTGTTCAAAATCTTCTATGGAGTATTCGAAGAAGGAACCCGCCTTGCAATGCCAAAGACAATCTTCGCGCCGGACTCATCGTCATTGAAGCCTGGTTCAGGGGCTGCTGAGGGAGTCCTGGATTAAGGGGTCCTCGGATAGCCGTACTATATACGTTGGCCGGACTGTTGGACTATGAAGATACAAGATTGAAGACTTCGTCCAGTGTCCGGATAGGACTCTCCTTTGCGTGGAAGGCAAGCTTGGCAATTCGGATATGTAGATTTCCTTCTCTGTAACCGACTCTGTGTAACCCTATCCCTCTCCGGTGTCTATATAAACCGGAGGGTTTAGTCCGTAGGACAACAACAATCATAATCATGGGCTAGCTTCTAGGGTTTAGCCTCTACGATCTCGTGGTAGATCAACTCTTGTAATACGCATATCATCAAGATCAATCAAGCAGGAAGTAGGGTATTACCTCCATCGAGAGGGCCCGAACCTGGGTAAACATCGTGTCCCCTGTCTCCTGTTACCATTAGCCTTAGACGCAAAGTTCGGGACCCCCTACCCAAGATCCGCCGACACCACCTGCTCCAACCGCGTACACAGCGCCTTGAACAACAATTGGTGCTCCGGTCGTTGTAGTATAGACCATGTATGAAGTGAGTGCGTACAACAGAAACTAACCTGCAGAGGACAAGCATTTTTTTCATTAAAAACTAAATTGTTTGTACATAGCCAGAGCGGCCAAATTGAGGCATACGCTCCCACCCTTATAAGCGCTTTAAACCTATTTCAAATACCATCCAACCAGTGACCAAATATATTGGCAACACTTGTGGACGGATATAAATTTGACGCTATTTGGATGATTGACCACGTAGAACGTGCAAACTTGTTGGGGAACGTAGTAATTTCAAAAAAATTCCTACGCACACGCAAGATCATGGTGATGCATAGCAACGAGAGGGGAGAGTGTTGTCTACATACCCACGTAGACCGAAGCGAAAGCGTTGACGCAACGTAGAGGAAGTAGTCGTACGTCCTCCCGGTTCAACCGATCCAAGCACCGTTACTCCGGCACCTCCGAGTTCTTGACACACGTACAGCTCGATGACGCACCCCGATCTCCGATCCAGCAGAGGCGCGGGGAGGAGTTTCGTCAGCACGACGGCGTGGTGACGATCTTGATGTTCTCCTATCGCAGGGCTTCGCCTAAGCACCGCTACAATATGACCGAGGTGTAATATCGTGGAGGGGGGCATCGCACACGGCTAAGGAACGATCTCAATGATCAACTTGTGTGTCTAGGGTGCCCCCCTACCCCCGTATATAAAGGAGGGAGGGAGGAGGAGGCCGGCCCAAGGGGTGGCGCGCCCTAGGGGGGGCAATCCTACTCCAAGTAGGTTTGGCCCCCTTTCCTATTCGGAGTAGGAGAAGGAAGGAAGAGGGGAGAGAGGAAAGGGGGCCAGCCCCCTCCCATTCGGATTGGGCTTGGGGCGCGCCTCCCTTGCTCCTTCTCCTCCCTTCCACTAAGGCCCAATAAGGCCCATATACTTACCGGGGTTCCGGTAACCTCCCGAGCTCCCAGATATTCCCAAACTCTCCGGAACCTTTCCGTGTCCAAATATATCCGTCCCATATATCAACCTTTATGTCTCAACCATTTCGAGACTCCTCGTCATGTCCGTGATCACATCCGGGACTCAACAACCTTCGTACATCAAAATACATAAACTCATAATATAAGCATCATCGAAACCTTAAGCGTGCGGACCCTACGGTTCGAGAACAATGTAGACATGACCGAGACATGTCTCCGGTCAATAACCAATAGCGGGACCTGGATGCCCATATTGGTTCCTACATATTCTATGAAGATCTTTATCGGTCAAACCGCATAACAACATACTTTGTTCCCTTTGTCATCGGTATGTTACTTGCCCGAGATTTGATCGTCGGTATCCAATACCTAGTTCAATCTCGTTACCGCAAGTCTCTTTACTCGGTCTTGTAATGCATCATCCCGTAACCAACTCATTGGTCACATTGCTTGCAAGGCTTATAATGATGTGCATTACCGAGAGGGCACAGAGATACCTCTCCGACAATCGGAGTGACAAAACCTAATCTCGAAATACGCCAACTCAACATGTACCTTTGGAGACACCTGTAGTACTCCTTTATAATCACCCGATTCGTTGTGACGTTTGGTAGTACCCAAAGTGTTCCTCCGGTAAACGGGAGTTGCATAATCTCATAGTTACAGGAACATGTATAAGTCATGAAGAAAGCAATAGCAACATACTAAACGATCAAGTGCTAAGCTAACGGAATTGGTCAAGTCAATCACATCATTCTCCTAATGATGTGATCCCGTTAATCAAATGACAACTCTTTTGTCCATGGCAAGGAAACATAACCATCTCTGATAAATGAGCTAGTCAAGTAGAGGCATACTAGTGACACTATGTTTGTCTATGTATTCACACATGTATTATGTTTCCGGTTAATACAATTCTAGCATGAATAATAAACATTTATCATGAAATAAGGAAATAAATAATAACTTTATTATTGCCTATAGGGCATATTTCCTTCAGTCTCCCACTTGCACTAGAGTCAATAATCTAGTTCACATCGCCATGTGATTTAATACCAATATTCATGTCTGTATATGATTAACACCCATAGTTCACATCATCATGTGACCAACATCCAAAGGGTTTACTAGAGTCAATAGTCTAGTTCACATCGCTATGTGATTAACACCCAAAGAGTACTAAGGTGTGATCATGTTTTGCTCGTGAGAGAAGCTTAGTCAACGGGTCTGTCACATTCAGATCCGAATGTGTTTTGCAAATATTTTATGTCCACAATGCTCCCACTTTCAATATGTATCCAGGTTGAGACTTAGAGTCATCTGGATCAGTGTAAAAGTTTGCACTGATGTAACAAACTCTTTTATCACCTCCATAATCGAGAAACATCTCCTTAGACCTTACTAAGGATATTCTTGACCAATGTCCAGTGATCTACTCCTAGATCACTATTGTACTCCCTTGCCAAATTCAGAGCAAGGTATACAATAGGTGCGGTACATAGCATAGCATACTTTATAGAACCTATGGTGAGGCATAGGCAATGACTTTTCATTCTCTTTCTATTTTCTCATTGTGGTCGGGATTTGAGTCTTACTCAATTTCATACCTTTGCAACACAGGCAAGAACTCTTTCTTTGACTGTTCCATTTTGAACTATTTCAAAATCTTGCCAAGGTATGTACTCATTGAAAATCTTATCAAGCGTCTTCATCTATCTCAATAGATCTTGATGCTCAATATGTAAATAGCTTTTACTGAGGTCTTTTCTTTTTAAATAACTCCTTTAAAACACTCCTTTATGCTTTGCAGAAAAATTCTACATCATTTCTGATCAACAATATGTCACTCACATATACTAATCAGAAAGGTTGTAGTGCTCCTACTCAGTTTATTGTAAATACAGGCTTCATCGTAAGTCCATATAAAACTATATGCTTTGATCAACTTATCAAAGCGTATATTCCAACTCCGAGATGCTTGCACCAGTCCATAGATGGATCGCTGGAGCTTGCACATTTTGTTAGCACCTTTAGGATTGACAAAACCTTCTGGTTGCATCATATACAACTCTTCTTTAATAAATCCATTAAGGAATACAGTTTTGACATCCATTTGCCAGATTTCATAAAAATGTGGCAATTGCTAACATGATTCAGACAAACTTAAGCATCGATACGAGTGAGAAATACTCATCGTATTCAACACTTTGAACTTGTTGAAAACCTTTCGCAACAAGTCGAGCTTGGTAGATAGTAATACTACTATCAGTGTCCGTCTTCCTCTTGAAGATCCATTTATTTAACATGGCTAGCTGATCATTGAGCAAGTCAATCAAAGTCCATACTTTGTTCTCATACATGGATCATATCTCAGATTTTATGGCCTCGAGCCTTTTCATGAATCTGGGCTCATCATCGCTTCCTCATAGTTCGTAGGTTCATCATGGTCTAGTAGCATGACTTCCGAACATGATTACTACACCACTCAGTGCGGATCTTACTCTGGAAGACCCACGAGGTTCGTAGTAACTTGATCTGAAGTTTCATGATCAATATCATTAGCTTCCTCACTAATTGGTGTATTTGTCACAGGAACTAATTTCTGTGGTGAACTACTTTCCAATAAGGGAACAGGTACAGTTACCTCATCAAGTTCTACTTTCCTCCCACTCACTTCTTTCGAGAGAAACTCCTTCTCTAGAAAGGATCCATTTTTAGCAACGAATATCTTGCCTTCGGATCTGTGATAGAAGGTGTACCCAACTCTTTGGGTATTCTATGAAGACGCACTTCTCCGATTTGGGTTCGAGCTTATCAGGATGAAACTTTTTTCCACATAAGCATCGCAACCCCAAATTTTAAGAAATGACAACTTGGGTTTCTTGCTAAACCACAGTTCATATGTTGTCGTCTCAACGGATTTAGATGGTGCCCTTTTAATGTGAATGCAGCTGTCTCTAATGCATAACCCCAAAACAATATTGGTAAATCAGTAAGAGACATCATAGATCACACCATATCCAATAAAGTGCGGTTACGACGTTCGGACACACCATAACGTTGTGGTGTTCCAGGTGGCGTGAGCTGTGAAACTATTCCACATTATTTTAATTGAAGACCAAACTTGTAACTCAAATATTCGTCTCCGCGATCAGATCGCACAAAATTTATTTTCTTGTTACAATGATTTTTCCACTTCACTCTGAAATTCTTTGAACCTTTCAACTATTTCAGTTATGTTTCATCAAGTAGATATACCCATATCTGCTCAAATCATCTTGTGAAGGTCAGAAAATAACGATACTTGCCATGAGCCTTCATACTCATTGGTCTACATACATCAGTATGTATTATTTCCAATAAGTCAGTAGCTCGTTCCATTGTTCTGAAGAACGGAGTTTTAGTCATCTTGCCCAAAGGCACGGTTCGCAAGCATCAAATGATTCATAACCAAGTGATTCCGAAAATCCATCTTTATGGAGTTTCTTCATGCGCTTTACACCGATATGACCCAAATGGCGGTGCCACAAATAAGTTGCACTATCATTATTAACTTTGCATTTTTGGCCTCAATATTATGAATATGTGTATCACTACGATCGAGATCCAACAAACTATTTTCATTGGGTGTATTACCATTGAAGGTTTTATTCATGTAAACAGAACGACAATTATTCTCTGATTTTAAATGAATAACCGTATTGCAATAAACACGATCAAATCATATTCATGCTCAACACAAACGCTAAATAACATTTATTTAGGTTTAACACTAATCCCGAAAGTATAGGGAGTGTGCGATGATGATCATATCAATCTTGGAACTACTTCCAACACTCATCGTCACTTTCCCTTCAACTAGTCTCTGTTTATTCTGGTAACTCCTGTTTGAGTTACTAATCTTAGCAACCGAACAAGTATCAAATACTTAGGGGCTACTATAAACACTAGTAAGGCACACATCAATAATTTGTATATCAAATATACCCTTGTTCACTTTGCCATCCTTCTTATCCACCAAATATTCAGGGCATTTCCGCTTCAAGTGACCATTTCCTTTGCAGTGTAAACACTCAGTTTCAGGCTATGGTCCAGCTTTGGGCTTCTTCGCAGGAGTGACAACTTGCTTGTCTTTCCACTTGAAGTTCCCTTTCTTTCCCTTTGCCCTTCTCTTGAAACTAGTGGTCTTGTCAATCATCAACACTTGATGGTCTTTTCTTGATTTCTACCTTCGTCGATTTCAACATCACGAAGAGCTCGGGAATCGTTTTCGTCATCCCTTGCATACTATAGTTCATCACCTAGTTCTAGTAACTTAGTGATGGTGACTAGAGAATTCTGTCAATCACTATCTTATCTGGAAGATTAACTCCCACTTGATTCAAGCGATTGAAGTACCTGCACAATCTAAGCACATGCTCACTAGTTGAGCGATTCTCCTCCATCTTTTAGCTATAGAACTTGTTGGAGACTTCATATCTCTCAACTCGGTATTTGCTGGAAATATTAACTTCAACTCTGGAACATCTCATACGGTCCATGACGCTCAAAACGCCTTTGAAGTCCCGATTCTAAGCCGTTTAAGCATGGTGCACTAAACTATCAAGTAGTCATCCTTTTGAGCTAGCCAAACGCTCATAACGTGCGGATCCGCTCCTGCAATAGGTTTGTCACCTAGCGGTGCATTAAGGACATAATTCTTACGTGCAGCAATGAGGATAAACCTCGATCACGGATCCAATCCGCATCATTGCTACTAACATCTTTCAACACAATTTTCTCTAGGAACATATCAAAATAAACATATGAAAGCAACAACGCAAGCTATTGATCTACAACATAATTTGCAAAATACTACCAGGACTAAGTTCATGATAAATTTAAGTTCAATTAATCATATTACTTAAGAACTCCCACTTAGACAGACATCTCTCTAGTCATCTAAGTGATCACGTGATCCAAATCAACTAAACCATAACCGATCATCACGTGAGATGGAGTAGTTTTCAATGGTGAACATCTTATGTTGATCATATCTACTATATGATTCACGCCGACCTTTCGGTCTCCGTGTTCGAGGCCATATCTCGCATATGCTAGGCTCGTCAAGTTTAACCTGAGTATTCGCGTGTGCAAAACTGGCTTGCACCCGTTGTAGATGGACGAGAGCTTATCACACCCGATCATCACGTGGTGTCTGGGCACGACGAACTTTGGCAACGGTGCATACTCAGGGAGAACACTTCTTGATAATTAGTGAGAGATCATCTTAAAATGCTACCGCCAATCAAAGCAAGATAAGATGCATAAAGGATAAACATCACATGCAATCAATATAAGTGATATGATATGGCCATCATCATCTTGTGCTTGTGATCTCCATCTCCGAAGCACCATCGTGATCACCATCGTCACCGGCGCGACACCTTGATCTCCATCGTAGCATCGTTGTCGTTTATGCCATCTATTGCTTCTACGACTATCGCTACCGCTTAGTGATAAAGTAAAGCAATTACAGGGCGTTTGCATTTCATACAATAAAGCGACAACCATATGGCTCTGCCAATTGCCGATAACTTCGGTTACAAAACATGATCATCTCATACAATAAAATATAGCATCACGTCTTGACCATATCACATCACAACATGCCCTGCAAAAACAAGTTAGACGTCCTCTACTTTGTTGTTGCAAATTTTACGTGGCTGCTACGGGCTTAGCAAGAACCGTTCTTACCTACGCATCAAAACCACAACGATAGTTTGTCAAATAGACTCCGTTTTAACCTTCACAAGGACCGGGCGTAGCCATACTCGGTTCAACTAAAGTGAGAGAGACAGACACCCGCCAGCCACCTTTAAGAACGAGTGCTCGTAACGGTGAAACCAGTCTCGCGTAAGCGTACGCGTAATGTCGGTCCGGGCCGCTTGACCTCACAATACCGCTGAACCAAAGTATGACATGCTGGTAGGCAGTATGACTTATATCGTCCACAACTCACTTGTGTTCTACTCGTGCATATAACATCAACGCATAAAACCTAGGCTCTGATGCCACTGTTGGGGAACGTAGTAATTTCAAAAAATTTCCTACGCACACGCAAGATCATGGTGATGCATAGCAACGAGAGGGGAGAGTGTTGTCTACATACCCTCGTAGACCGAAGTGGAAGCGTTGACGCAACGTAGAGGAAGTAGTCGTACGTCCTCCCGGTTCAACCGATCCAAGCACCGTTACTCCGGCACCTCCGAGTTCTTGACACAAGTACAGCTCGATGACGCACCCCGATCTCCGATCCAGCAGAGGCGCGGGGAGGAGTTTCGTCAGCACGACGGCGTGGTGACGATCTTGATGTTCTCCTGTCGCAGGGCTTTGCCTAAGCACCGCTACAATATGACCGAGGTGTAATATCGTGGAGGGGGGCACCGCACACGGCTAAGGAACGATCTCAATGATCAACTTGTGTGTCTAGGGTGCCCCCTACCCCCGTATATAAAGGAGGGAGGGAGGAGGAGGCCGACCCAAGGGGGTGGCGCCCTAGGGGGGCAATCCTACTCCAAGTAGGTTTGCCCCCCTTCCTATTCGGAATAGGAGAAGGAAGGAAGAGGGGAGGAGAGAAGGAAGGGGCGGCCCCTCCCAATTCGGATTGGGCTTGGGGCGCGCCTCCCTTGCTCCTTCTCCTCCCTTCCACTAAGGCCCAATAAGGCCCATGTACTTACCGGGGGGGTTCCGGTAACCTCCCGGAGCTCCGGTATATTCCCAAACTCTCCCGGGACTTTTCCGGTGTCCAAATATATCCGTCCAATATATCAATCTTTATGTCTCGACCATTTCGAGACTCCTCGTCATGTCCGTGATCACATCCGGACTCGAACAACCTTCGTACATCAAAATACATAAACTCATAATATAAGCATCATCGAAACCTTAAGCGTGCGGACCCTACGGTTCGAGAACAATGTAGACATGACCGAGACATGTCTCCGGTCAATAACCAATAGCGGGACCTGGATGCCCATATTGGTTCCTACATATTCTACGAAGATCTTTATCGGTCAAACCGCATAACAACATACTTTGTTCCCTTTGTCATCGGTATGTTACTTGCCCGAGATTTGATCGTCGGTATCCAATACCTAGTTCAATCTCGTTACCGGCAAGTCTCTTTACTCGTTCCGTAATACGTCATCTCATAACTAACTCATTAGTTACATGCTTGCAAGGCTTAGGTGATGAGTATTACCGAGAGGGCCCAGAGATACCTCTCCGACAATCGGAGTGACAAAACCTAATCTCGAAATACGCCAACTCAACATGTACCTTTGGAGACACCTGTAGTACTCCTTTATAATCACCCGCCACGTTATGACGTTTGGTAGTACCCAAAGTGTTCCTCCGTAAACGGAGTTGCATAATCTCATAGTTACAGGAACATGTATAAGTCATGAAGAAAGCAATAGCAACATACTAAACGATCAAGTGCTAAGCTAACGGAATGGGTCAAGTCAATCACATCATTCTCCTAATGATGTGATCCCGTTAATCAAATGACAACTCTTTTGTCCATGGCAAGGAAACATAACCATCTCTGATAAACGAGCTAGTCAAGTAGAGGCATACTAGTGACACTATGTTTGTCTATGTATTCACACATGTATTATGTTTCCGGTTAATACAATTCTAGCATGAATAATAAACATTTATCATGAAATAAGGAAATAAATAATAACTTTATTATTGCCTCTAGGGCATATTTCCTTCAAAACTTGCATTGGAAAAAGAGGTGTGATTGTCTCGTCATGAGTACAAAAACAACACTTCTTACTCCCTGGCCAGTTGCATCATGCGAGGTTGTCTTTGGTTAACACAACTCCCTTACGAAGATACCACATGAAGATTTTCACTTTTAGTAGAATTTGGACTTCCAAATTTTCTTATTACTCACTGGTACCTCAGAACGTGTGAGCGCATGGTACATAGAGTCTACTGTGAAAATCCCTGATGTAGTAAGGTTCCAGCGAAACACATCCCGGCCTTGTGTCAGGTTAATTTTGTCCAACCGGGACAAAAGATTATCCCATGATAGAAGTCTGGAGCCAATCAAATCCCGCCTGAACGAAATGTTCGGCGGGGATGAACTGAGCACGTGCGCAATAGTATTGTTCTTATCGTGATCAATGTAATATAAGGCTGGATATTTTTCTCTGATACTGGCATTACCTAGCGAGATGTCTTCCCAGAAACGAATCTCCGACCCCTTTTTATCGTGAAAGACCCAAAGCGGAAGAGATGTTTCTTTGCCTCCATTAGGGCAGGCCAGAAGTGCGAGTCACTAGGTTTCTAATATGCCTGGGACACCGCCTTTTGGCCTAGATACTTGTTGCGCAACATGGTTTGCCAAACACCATCCTCGGTAAGAAGTTTGAACAACCATTTACTGAGCAGGGCCTCATTCTTGACCTGTAGGTCATGAACTGCAAGGCCGCCTTGGTCTTTTGGTTGACAAACCATGCTCCATTTGGCCAACCGATATTTTTTCTTTTCTCCGTCTCCTTGCCAAAAAAAGCTGGATCTAAAATAGTCCACTCTTTGCAGGACCCCTTCTAAAATAGTCCACTCTTTGCTGGATCTAATTAGAAGAAAGAAAGCATATAGAGAACCATATTTGTGAGGACGGAGTTAATCAAAACCAGCCAACCTCAAACTGACAGCAGCTTGCCTTTCCAACTGCTCAATCATTTCTCTACACGCTCCTCTACATGCTTCCACTCTGCAATGGTGAGACACCGATAGTGGTCGGTATTCCCAAATATTTAATCGGGAATTGGCCATGTGCGCAACCAAAGAGGTCAGCATAATCGGCAGCTGCCTCAACGGCTTCTCCAAAGTAGAAAAGTTTAGTTTTATGGAAGTTAATTTTGAGACCCGACATTTGCTCAAACATTGAAAGCAAGAGTTTCAGGTTTCGAGCCTTGTCTAGGTCATGTTCCATAAAAAGAATTGTGTCATCGGCATATTGCAGAATAGAGAGGCCACCATCCACGGCACTACTCCTTCTATCTGGCCGTCCTACTTGGCGCGCTCAATCAGAATAGCCAACATGTCAGCAACAATGTTAAATAACATTGGGGACATGGAGTCACCCTATTGTAGTCCTTTTTTGTCTGGAACTAATGACCTACATCATCATTGACTTTGATGGCCACACTACCTCCAGTTACAAAATTTTGGATCCACTGATGCCATTTACCGGAGAAACCTTTCATTCTTAGGGCTTGTTAGAGGAAAGACCACTTGACCTTGTCATAGGATTTTTCAAAGTCAATTTTGAATACTACTCCACTCATGTTTTTCTGGTGCATCTCGTGAACGGTCTCATGCAAAATTACTATGCCATCGAGTATATTCTGTACTTGCATGAACGTTGTTTGAGATGGCTGAACAACATGGTCAACTACCGAGTTTAACCTATTTGTAGCCACTTTGCTGAAAATCTTGAAGCTAACATTAAGGAGGCATATGAGTCTGAACTGTTAGATCCGTTCGGCCTCCTTAATCTTCGGCAACAAGACAATCTCGCCAAAATTAAGTCTAAATAGGTCTAGTCGGTCGACATGAAGACAATTGAACAAATCCAAAAGGTTAGTCTTGATGATATCCCAGAAATTCTGATAGAATTCTGCAAGCAAACCATTTGGGCCTGCTTGGAGCTTTGTTATGTTCCATTTGGAACACCGCCGCTCTCTCTTCTGAGAATGGTACTGTTAGGATATCATTTTCTTCTGCAGTGACTCATGGGATATCATCTGTTCGGGTCTCGTCAAGGGTGAAGTTCCCTTCAACTGCGTGCTATACTTGAGGGCAGAGACACCCTCAAGCTCGGGTTGATAAAACGCATCGGTAATAGGGAGAAAACAAGAGTATGGCATGATAATCGGCTGACTAGAGACTTCAAGCTTAGGCTAATTGTGGCAACATGGAACCCTCCATAGATGGTGAGTGATTTAATCCAAAGCATGACAAGAACATGGGTTACATCTTTTTTGGATGATCACTTTATTGATATGGACAAAGAGATCATAAGAAAAATTCATATTAGCTCAAGGAGGCAAGATGACTTTTGAGCATGGCATTTTGAGAAACACGGTAATTTCTTGGTTCGGTCAGCATACCGGATGCTTGTGGGCATTAAGAAATAGAGAGAAGATTGGCTTGAGGATTGACCAAGCAACTTGGACACGAGCAAGATAAAAAAAACATGGGTACAGCTGTTGCATGTCCATATTCCTACCAAAGTGCGGATGTTCATATGGAGGCTAGCAAAGATGTCTATCCCTACAAGAGAGGTCCATGTTCATAGGAATATGGCCACTGATGATATCCGCCCAATTTGTAATGCAGCCTTGGACACATGGCGACATGCACTGCTTGAATGCAGCATGTCGAGGGCTGTGTGGGTATTAGCTGACGAAGAGATGTTGGAACATGTTATCATGAACCGAACAGATAATGTCGGGCTCTGTCTTTTCTGGCTGTTTGACTCGATGAAACAGTATGAGTTAGCAATGGTGCTAGTTACTCTATGGGCTATATGGTGGGAGAGGCGTCGGGCAATACATGATGGGGAGTTTCAGAATCCTATATCCACACACAAGTTCATCACAAAGTATGTAGAAGAGATTGATGTTCCGGTGAAACTGAAGAGAGAAGTGCGCCCTATAGAAGAACCATCGAGGCGGAGTAGGAGATGGATTATGTCGGAGACTGGATGGTGTAAAATAATTGTGGATGGAGGGCTTTCACGAGATGGCCGAAGAGGAGCAGCAGCAGCTGTTTGCCACGATGAGTTTGGACATTATTTGGGTGCTTCTGTAGTCGTTTTGGAAGGCCAGACAGATCCATCATGTTTGGAAGCTATGGCATGCAATGAAGGCTTTGCACTTGCCCAAGATCTGTAGATTATGTCGGTGAAGCTTGCTTCTGATTGCCTAGAAGTGGTGACTAATTTACAGACAAAAGGCAAACTGCACCTATTCAATAATGATCTTGAGAGAAGTGGAGGAGAGAACTGAACTCTTTGATCGAGTGAACGTGGCTCTGGTTCATGAGAGAAGAGAGTTTACTGCAGAAGCTCATATAGCTTGCCAAAGGCGGCTTCATCTCTTGGTGTATTTTACCTGTGGATGTTTTTGATTGAATAAAGAACATATGCCACTCAAAAAAAAAAAAAAACTGCACGTAGCAGATAAATTGTACGCTGGCTCGGCCCCTGCTCCATCCTCTGTTGGAAATAATCACGATTAGGTGTCCCTGTCCCGTACGGACCGGTAGCCTTAGCCGAATCAGCTCTGTACTAGATAGATCAGGCACCATATATATCTGTACTAGCTCCACCTATAATAAACCAGATCAATCAAATCAAAGCAAGTAAAAGATACGAAGGCTCGAGTTGTCGACACGAGCGGTTCTGGTCGTGCGTAGGTATACGCATCAAGCCGCGGCTCTACGCTTGTGAACTAGCACCCTAAGTGTGACTTTGGCGGAAGCATCTGCTTGCGAGCTTCGGGAGGCTAGCTTCTACATACTGATTTGTTGTGTGCTCGAGCGTCTTCTGATCAGAAAGCAATCGATCCAGACTTCCAGAGGCGAGTGCATCACCGACCTCATCGGGAAGTACACGACGAGTCGGGGCTTCACCAACATCCTCCTCCTGGTCACGAGATGAAGACGTGTAAGACAGTGTCTACGTGCACCCCAGTGGAGGAGGCTCAAGGTATGCATGTGTTTGATATCTTGGGTTACAGCAAGCACAAGGGCATGGGCCACGGCGTGGACGGCCTCATACGCTCAGGGGTTTTCTCCGTCGGCGGCCATGACTGGGCAATCTTCTTCTTCCCCGACGGGTATAAAGGACATGGCCTAGATTACATATCGGTTTTCCTCATGCTTTCGAGCAACAACGCTAAGGTTCGGGCGTCCTGCGACATGAGGCTGGTGAACCGGTACACCGGATTCTCATCTTCGGTGCATAAAACAGGACCTAGGATTTTCAGTTCTGGTGATATTAGTAAGTTTGCTCCACAGTCTAATTGTTTCATAAGGCACAGTGAGATCGAGGGATCCGCGTACCTTAGGGATGACCGCCTGACGATCGAATGCGTCGTCACTGTTTTCAACAAGCCACATGTTACCCAAACAAAACCATTCCCTAAAATCGACATGCCACCAGCTGACATGACTGAGCATGTTAGCAAGCTGCTTGAAGAAAAGCAGGGATTTGATGTCAGCTTCATCGTCGGAGGAGAGACCATTGAAGCGCATAGGTTTGTTCTCGCTATGCGCTCGCCTGTTTTCAAAGCAGAGCTCTATGGGTCGATGCAGGAGGCGAGGCCGGGGCAATGCATAACCATCATGGACCTGCAACCTGGTGTTTTCAAGGCCCTGCTCCATTTCATTTATACGGACTGTCTGCCTAGCGGTGAGGACACCGAGATGGTCCGGCTTTTACTAGTGGCTGCGGACAGATATGCAATGGACAGGCTCAAGCTGGTTTGCCAAAGCATCTTGTGCGAGGATCTGAACAAGGACACCGTGGCAATCACATTGGCTTTAGCTGACCAACGTAACTGCCACCGGCTTAAGAATGCTTGCCTTGAATTTATCGAATTATCAAATTTCATGGATGCTCCGGTGGCTACATGACGGTTAAAGGATATCAAGAAGACTTGCCCATCTTTCATAGTGGACGAATTGGAGAAGAGAACAAAGCGTCGTAAAGCATGAGCAGCTACAAAAGGTAGACCTGCTAAATTCCTCATACCAATTCGTGGAAGGAATGATCAGGCCATTGTTAGATGAATCTAAGAGTTGTTACGTAAATCCTTAAGTGATGTGGATGCCGACATGTTGTGAAACTATGTATACCGCACTCTATCTTCTCGTAAGAAGAAATGGTTTTTATACAAGTTGATATATATGTAAGAATATTTATGTAAAAGAGAGAGGATATGGGTGGAAAATATTCATAATATTATTGACCGGTTGACATAAAAGGGCCTTAATAAATTCTTGTGAATTTATCAAACCTGCACCACTGCACATTTAAAGTTTGACGACGAGCAAGCTCAATCGATTATTTTTCACGTCCATAATACGAGTAAACTGACTATCACAAGGACTACATGCGCTGTCGCCACTAGTGACGACCAAACTCTAATTAAAGGGCGTATGTCGCCCATGCTTCCTGCTAAAAAATGTATGAAAGTGTGGAAACGATTGGCTTGTTTGTATGGTTTAGGGACAAATCATTCATATCTTTTTGAAGTGCAATCGGTATGGAAGTAAACAATATTGTTTTTTTATGGTGACTATGCCTCCGTGAACCATTTCATCCTCAATGCTATGAAAACAGCTTAGTTTGAACAATTACAGTTGCAAAGGTGGAGGAAGCGAATTAAATTCTCGCAGATGGATGAAACAACATAGCACTCCAGCCGCGGAGAAGGGCCTTATTCTCAATGTTGGTCAACAGTTAGATCATAGGATTAGATCAACCTGTCCAAAACTGAACCTTCTATTTCTCTCCAACTTCGTAACACTTGTTGTTAATCTTCTGCCAAAACTTTTTCCCTGTGTGTAACCTTTGTTGAACATTTGAGTAACCAACTATAGCACTGAGATTAAAAGGATTATGGTTTTTGACTCTTTTTGAATAAACTATGTATAATGAACTCTATCTTCTCGTTAGAAAAACGGGGTTTTATACAATCTGACATGTAAGAATATTTATGTCAAACAATAATAGCATATGTTCTGGGTGGAAAATCATAAATTAGTTATCACTAGCTGATTGACATAAAAGATGTAATACATTCCTGCGAGTTTGTCAAACCTGCACCACCGCACATTTTAAAGTTTGATTGATCTAAGAAGTCTTTACAAAAATAACCTACACTAACGAACCTGACTCATAGCAAAACAAAACAAAAAAAAACTCTATAGGAGCCAACGACCGTCGCCATGCCAAGCGTCGACACCACACCTTTGCGTTTCTCAGATATAAGGTGCAATACTTGTGCGGCCATTGGCATGATCCAGACCACATCTTTGTTTTCTTTTTGTTTTTGGTTGGTCTTCCGCTATTGTCATGATTTGGTTAGTTTTTTCTTCCCTGTATCAATATATTTGGTTTAATCTTATGGCCTTTAAGTTTCGATTGTGAACGATTTTTGGAAGTCTTACTGATTTATCATGATTGATAATCTGATATTTGTGTTTCTTAGTTTTTTTTCTTGTATCCCCTCCTTTTTTCGAAAAGGGGGATTCCCCGGCCTCTGCATCAGAGTGATGCATACGGCCATCTTATTAACCAAATAAAGCAGTGCCAACATGGTTCCAAGGTCTCCAAAAGTAATAAAAAAGCAAAGAAAGCTCACACAGAGCCAAAAAGGGCTAGAAACACCCACTAGCCATGAAAAGATGCCACAACCGGCTGGCTAAAACTAGATAGGTAAACTACATGTCTATCCTATTACATGACCGCCATCCAAACCGGTTGAAGATATCCCGAGGTATCATCTCCCAGCGGAAAGACCCAGTAACCAAATGCTCCCTGGCCTCCGTCGGGGTGAGTAGTGACCATGAAGGGATCAGTGCCGTAGTTCGGAATATAACCTGCAAAAAATGGATACATGATATTCTGTTAAAAACCAAATCATTTCTGCAAGTCCAGATAGTCCACAGCAAAGCACAAACTCCAACCCGAATGTGTCTCGCTAAGTCAGGCTCAATCCCATTAAGCCATGTCCCAAATAACGCGTTAACATAATTCGGTGGATTGATATTAAAAGCGATGTGGACCGTCTGCCAAAGTACTTTGGCCAACGGGCAATCAAAAAAGAGGTGTTTGATGTCTCATCCCGATCACAGAAACTACACCTAGTAGGTCCTGTCCAATTACGCTTTATCAAGTTGTCCTTGGTTAAAATAACTTGTTTATGGACAAACCACATAAACACTTTTATTTTCAAAGGAACTTTGACATCCCAAACATGCTTGGAGGTAGGAATGGAGTTCGAATTAATAACATCAATATACATTGATTTAACAGTGAATACTCCAGACATAGTCAATTTCCAGCGTAATTCATCGGGTTGTTGAGAAAGCTGGACCTCCATCATTCTCCTAACTAGACGGAGCCATTCTTCCCAACGATTGCCGACTAGCGTCCGTCGGAACTGAATATTAAGGAGGATAGATTGAAATACCGATGCGACGAACACCTCACGTCGTTGAACAATACGGTACAAAGACGGATATTGGATGGCCAAGGGTATCTCGCCGAGCCAAGTATCCTCCCAGAAACGTGTACTAGAGCCGTTTCCAATAACAAACTTCATCCTATTAAACAAAGATTGTTTGACTTTCATCAGACCTTTCCAGAAAGGTGAATCGGTCGGCCTGACTGTAACCTGGGACAAAGTTTTTGTCTGGAGGTACTTGCTACGAAGGATTTGAGCCCACATGGCATCATTCTCCGTTGAGAGCTTCCACAGCCACTTGCTAAGAAGGCATCTATTCTTAACTTCTAGATTCTCAATACCGAGACCCCCTTGGTCTTTCGGTCTACAGATGATGTCCCATTTAGCAAGCCGATATTTTCGTTTAAGCTCATCACCCTGCCAAAAGAAACGCGATCGATAGAAGTCCAGTCTCTTCCTAACACCAACTGGGACCTCAAAGAACGATAGGAGAAACATAGGCATACTCGTGAGCACCGAATTAATCAGGATTAATCGGCCTCCGTATGACATGAGCTTACCCTTCCAGCAACTCAGTTTCTTCTCAAATCGGTCTTCGATGCACTTCCACTCTTTGTTTGTCAGCCTACGATGGTGGATTTGAATACCCAGGTAAGAGAAGGGTAACTCTCCCAACTCGCACCCAAACAATTGCCTATAAGCCTCCTGTTCGTCTTTGGCTCTACCAAAACAGAACAGCTCGCTCTTATGAAAGTTAATCTTTAACCCGGTCAATTGTTCAAATAGGCATAACACAAGCTTCATATTTCTCGCCTTGGCCAAGTCATGCTCCATAAAGATAATTGTATCATCAGCGTACTGAAGGATGGATACACCTCCATCAACAAGATGAGGTACCAATCCACCTACTTGACCATTTTCCTTAGCCCTTCCTATCAAAATTGCTAACATATCCACCTGTTAAACATGATAGGGGACATCGGATCTCCTTGTCTTAGGCCTTTATGTGTCTGGAAGTAATGACCTATGTCATCATTAACTTTAATTCCCACACTACCTTTTTGCGTAAATGATTCAACCTGTTGGCGCCAGGCTTCATCAAAACCTTTCATACGCAAAGACTGTTGGAGGAATGGCCATTTGACCTTATCGTATGCTTTCTCGAAATCCAGCTTAAAGATTACTCCATCTAATTTTTCGGAATGGATTTCATGGAGCGTTTCATGCACGACGACCACCCCTTCAAGGATATTTCTGTCCGGCATGAAAGCAGTTTGGGACTGTTGCACCACAGAATGCGCAATCTGTGTGAGCCTATTAGTCCCTACCTTGGTGAAAATTTTGAAACTAACATTGAGGAGGCAGATCGGCCTGAATTGCTCAATTCTCACAGCATCCGTTTTCTTAGGAAGCAGTGTGATAGTTCCAAAATTCAAGTGAAATAATTGAAGCTGTCCAGAGAACAGATCATGGAACATAGGTAGCAAATCCCCCTTAATAGTGTGCCAGCACTTTTTATAGAACTCGGCCGGGAATCCATCCGGTCCGGGAGCCTTATTGTTTTTTATCTGTGCAATAGCATCAAACACCTCCTTCTCTGAGAACGGGGCAACCATAATATCATTTTCGGCAGCCGATAGCTGAGGCACATCCTTAGTCCTGGACTCATCGAGGGACACACAATTATCCTCCGGAGGTCCAAATAACTGCTTGTAATACTCGGTAATATATGTTTTTAGGTTATCCTGTCCTAAAATAGTGCCCTCATCTTGTTCAAGCTGAAAGATACGCTTCTTTATGTGCTTACCATTAGCTATCAAATGAACGAATTGAGTATTCGCGTCCCCTAGGACCACTTTGTGGACTTTAGCACGCAAAGCCCACTTCAATTCTTCTTCGCAGAGCAATTCTTTCAACCTCTTCTCCGCCTCATTTTTAACCAGAAGCTCAGCTGGCATTAAAATAGTGGATTCGGCCTTTATGTCCAGGGCCTGTATAAGAGAAAGGAGTCTATCCTTTTCAATATTATACACACCACTGAGGTGCTTAGCCCAACCCCGTAAGAAACTTCTCAAATGCCTAATCTTATTCTGCCAACGCTCGATCGCAGTCGTGCCTCCTGCACCTCTATCCCATTCCCTGGCAATCAAGTCCAAGAACCCCTCGCGTTCGAACCATGACATCTCGAAAGAAAAGGTGTTCTTGTTACCCACGTGGTTCGGCTCCCCTGAGTCCACGAACAAGGGTGTGTGATCGGATATTCCCCTCGAGAGAGCTTGCACCATAACCAGAGGGAACTTTTGTTCCCACTCCACGCTCGCAAGAACTCGATCAAGTTTTTCATAAGTTGGGTTTGGCAGAGCATTAGCCCAGGTAAACTTTCTACCACAAACTCTATCTCCCTCAGATCCAAGCTTTCAATAATGGTATTGAACATAAACGACCATCTGCCGTCAAAGTTATCGTTGTTCTTCTCCTCTCTCCTCCTGATGATATTGAAATCACCTCCAACTAAAATTGGAAGCTGTTCTGACCCACAGATTTGAACAAGGTCCGCCAGAAACTCCGGTTTAAGCTCGGGTTGTGAGGCACCATAAACCGCCACCAAAGCCCAGTTAAAACCATCTATCTTAGACCTGACTCGAAACTTCACCGCGAAGTCTCCCATCACTACACTTCGTACTTCAAGCGAATCGCATCTCACACTGAGTAAGATACCACCCGATCTTCCTCGCGGAGGGAGGCAATGCCAATCGAAATCAATACCACCCACAAGAGAAGAAAGAAACTGGGGCGCAAAGTTTTCTCTACCAGTCTCCGATAGAGTAACAAAATCTAACTTCTACTCTAAAGCTACCTCAGCAAGGAACCTTCTTTTAGCCAAGTCCTTCAGACCTTTGCTCTTCCAAAAAATTCCTCTCATATTTCATCATGGAATTTTTTAGTGATTCGAATCCTAGCACTCCTACGAACTGTGGAATCAGGATAGATCTTCCGTTTCCACTTACGTTTTGGTTTACTAGGCTCTGACGCTCGGTCCTCATAACCGGGTGCACTAATACTACCAGCATCCTTCTCTAGGGGTACATCATCGTCCTCAGACTCATGATTTGGGGGTGCTAGATCCGCACACAGATTATCGAGCACTCTAACCCCCGCATCAGTCTCATCATCAGTCATTGGTTTAACCGCTGCAAGATTACGAATAGTCTCTAAGGCACGTTCCACCTCCAAATCTAACAGATCATTGACCGAATTAGTAATCTCACTATCCGTGGCACCTAGTGAAACTCCTAATTGGTTTGCATTATTTATAATCTCCTCATTAGAAAAATGCAATAAAGAATTAGATATGTTGACGGACATACCAGAAGATAATGCAGCCTCCTGCAGCTTGGCCGCCCTCATAGCGCACCGCTGTTGCATATCATCCACCTCCGGGAGCTCGTGGATGCGAGCACTCATCCGTCTCCCCGTCGAGACGGGGTCCGGGATCCCGCCAAAAGCAACAACCTCCTCCCTAGTAAAACCTGGCACTGAGTCCCTCAAAGGGTCAGCCGAGGTTACCAGAGAAGGCGGCTGTGGGCTCCCAAGCCCCTCAGACAGGTGCCCCATGCCGTCTGAATAAATTTATTCCTTTGTTGTAGGGAAAAACTAGCTTTATGCAAAATCATGAAACTTACAGCCTCCACCAGCCAAATATTGCATGTAGATATAGTTCTTGCATTTCATCACTTTACAGTGTAACTATGCCAGCATATTCCATGTGTTGACCCGTTTTAGGCTGCAACATCTTATGTTGCAGACTACTCAGACGACGAATAAGGTTTCGGGGGTCCGATTTTGGGCTTGCGCTCACGATATTTTTCCATGGAAATGGCCAAGTGTACTACTTGTTGATACGAATCCTTTTTCGGCGCCGCTTCCCCTGGTGACCCGATCTACGCCGACGCGAGAGGGAAGACTACTACTAGTAGTTTCTGGTGATTTTATTTGGGCAAGCTAGCTAGCAGACTACATATGTTTAATTTACTGTCGTGTTCGCTCAGGTGTTGGATTCCACACACACGCGCGTGTTGGATCGACGGTTTGATTTGATTTGGGATGCTTGCAACATGGTCATATCAGATCAAACATCTTTGTTTGTGCCTGCAATTTGTGGGAATTTGATTTTCAGGCCAGTTTAAGGATGTCCTCTAATATGTGAAGTCATGTGCTTGTTTGCTTCTTGTTTGGCTTTGTACTATGTTGGTATTTGGAGAGGGATAGCCTTTTTAGTTTCCAAACAAGATCGGTCGTGCTGTCCCTTGCTTATTGTAGCAGCATTGTTGTCCCTTGCTTATCCTAGGAGTATATTTATTGCTTTTCTGCCAAGATTGTCTTCAGTCCAGTCCCCATCAATGGGATTTCTGATTGAGACCGGACGAATCAAGCACGAGATGACCAGTGCTGGTAGTAGTACATACAATATCTATTTAGTTACTTGCGCATGCACAAGATTGTTTGTTTTGTTAGTTCCTTGATTGATGCACTTTGGTCGCCATCGGGCTTATCATTGATTGGCTGACTTATGTTTACTCTTGTTCATTGCAGTTCTAGCTAGCTATATATAGCTATGGCTGATGCGCTTGCTCCGGATGCTCTGCCTCCCGTGCAAATGGTTGATTGGAGACCCTTGTGCCTAGCAGCGAGGCCATCCCTTTTTCCTCGTCCTCTTCACACCCTTGCTTGGAAACCAGAAAGAGACCAAGAGGCTCATGGACCAAGCCGGCACCAAGTCTGCGCAAGAGAAGATGGCACTTCCTAGATTGAAGTGGTTAACAGAGATCGGACTTGACTCGCACATCGACGCCCGGTACCTCTACGTGCTCACATGCGCCCACATCATCGACCACCTTTTTCACGTGGTGGACAGCCCAATCCAAGCAGAGAAGGTGAACAAGCTGTTCAGGGTCCAGGTCACCTGCCACCACACCGAGAGAGCCTTCATCGAGGGGGGAGGGTCGGCGACCGAGCCTACGCGCCTCCCGATCCCGCACTTCTCCCCGGACCACATGCCGCCCGCCGCCCAGCTGATGCTGTTTTCTTGCCCTGAGTTCCAACCCTGCACGTTGGCCATGGGCCTTTACTACATGCAGCGGTTCCTGCCTGACATTTTTGGGCCCGAAGCAAGTTAGAATACAATCTTTTTATACAAATTGTTTTTGTACTAAACTTTTATACTTATGAAAATTAATTATAGCATACAATAGTTTTGTAACCAAAAATAAAATAATATCATTTCAGTGATCATAATTTTGTAGTATTTATCTATCATAGTTAAGCAGATAATAATGTTGCTAATTAGTACTTATAGAGTGAATTATTACACAAATATAGTGTATGTCAATGGAAAATTTTCTTCTGCTATATTCAAATTGTACAATGTAAATAATATTTTTTGAACATTAAACAAATTAAGTATATATATCTGCATATCTATCAATGTGTTCATAGATATTTTATTATGATTAAATATCATTGTACAAAATTCCAAATCATGCACTCTAACAAATATCTTAATAATAGTTTATAGTGCAAAACTAGGTAAGCATATCTATAGAAACTTCTTGGATACTAACCTGTACGGCCTGCTACTATGGGCCGAAGTAAAAGCCTGCTAGCCACCGCGTGGACGATAGATGAAGCTGTGAACCTCAAAGACTTGGAGTATATTTCAAGGATAACTCTTGTAGTTGGCGTGTTTATTTCTAACTAGAAGTGTTAACCGCGCATTTGCGCGGCTAGATTTGTTGTGTTTGTTTATATATTTATTTTATTTAATTCCAATTTCCGGTTTGTTGGCTCAATCCATGTGTCTTTATATACATTACTAATGGTCAAGAGTTTAAAATATCGACCACGTAGAAAGGAACAAACTTTTAAATAGAATTTTACTTTTTTCCGTTAATATAAATATAACCCACATAAGAACTAATTTTTGTTTAAAATTTTATTTATAAAATGAAATAGTGGAATTAGGTACATAGCAATCAACAATCAATTTGCATGACATAATAATCACTGACACTCGAGTGTTTCTAACTTCCATTAAGTTATTAAAAAACAGATTGTCATCGTTGCAGATTGCAGCGGCATCGATACTCAATATGCATCCATGGGGCTTATGTTAAACTGGAATAATCCCTGAAGGCAACGTACCATCAAGATTGTTCTCGCGTATATTTATGACGCCAGTTTAGGTTGTTTGCTTAATATTTTCTAATCAATAGGGGAAATATATATTAGTGATAAGGCAATAAGTTAATCATATACATTGCGTTATAAATTTTTTGTTCAACTGTATGTTTATTGATCCTCCTTGTTAGAATATCATCAAACAGAGCATGAGCTTCTTGTTGTTCATAGTTCAGTAGAGCACTACTCACCACCTCGTATAATTATAAAAAACTATCAGTTGAACTGGTGATGAATATAATACAGTAGAAGTCAACACAGTTGAAATAGTTCTTTGAATACTCATATTACAAAACAAAATACATATGTATATCTATATGGTTCCGTAATAAACTGGTATGAAAGAACATCAACTACGATACCGAACTGGTCATGGTTCTGATGTGGAATTGGCACTGTTTAATCTGGCGGAACAAATATGATGAATGCTCGAGTTAGATAAAAACCAGAATCCTTTATTTGATCACGTATGTTAGTTATGGAACCTTTATGTGCTCTACATCAGCACTGAAACATTATGCAATTCAAGGGTAGGAATTGACAACCTCATGCATTTCCTAGAGAACCTAACAATCAAATCAGAATAGGACCTGAGAACACATCGATATGATAGTAGACCTCTGAACCAACTCACCTGGGTAGTCAGAAAACATTGTAATCTGAAAAAAGGAACATCAACCAAGGCTATGTAGTGGTAAGAAAGGAATAGCTCTGAACATGTATATCACTCGGAGACACTCTGAACATGTACATCACCCGGAGACACGCTGCACATCAGCTCCTATATTAAACAGCTGAGGCGGCATAAAGACTTGCAAAAAAGAATATGTATTTACTTGATGTAGAGGTCAAATGGATTTCCTAAAAGCAAAGTCGACAGAGAACTGACTTGATATAACCACTATAGAATAACCTGAGATCATTAAATAAATTCTTCGTCAGCTACTTGATGTTAATTGCACAGTCAAAATGTCCAATCAGGAAATGAAACAGTAGCACGTCACCTTCGTGGATAAGGCATGCAAAACAGTGATTATATGTGGTAGTAGCTTGGAGCAATGAAAATAGTGGATCTATCTGCAAGATCACCACCTCAGCTATGTTCACGTTCACCATACAATAAAAGAACCATGTTCAGCGGTTGTTTAGACACTTTCATCAAGGGACGTTGGATGTTCAGCGGTTGAACTACGGGATTATCACGCTGCTCCCGAAGCTTTCTGGGGCTGACAAAATCCAACAGTTCAGACCCATATGTTTGCTTAGATGCCCCTATAAGCTCATTACAAAAGTCCTAGACCGCCGGGTGTCGGTGTATGCCGACAAACTAATTAGTCCAGTCCAGAATGCTTTTGTCAAAGGGAGAAGCATCATGGATGGTGTTCTCTCGCTCCATGAGATCCTTAATTACACTCATGTGAAGAAGAGAGTTGGCGTGGTGTTGAAACTGGACTTTGAAAAGGTGTATGATAAGGTTAATTGGGACTTCTTGCTAGAGTGTCATAAGATGCGGGGTTTCAATGAAACCTGGTGTGGGTGGATCAATTAGATTCTTCGAAATGGCACGGTTAGTATTAAACTGAACAACTGTGTGGGACCATATTTCCAAAGTGCCAAAGGGGTGCGGCAGGGCGACCCCCACTCCCCATTCTTGTTTAACTTGGCTGCTAAATGCCTCACGAACATGATTAAGAATGCACAACGTAACAAGCTGCTGGCTGGCTTAGCTGCCAATTTGATCCCTGATGGAGTTGCGGTTCTCCAATATGCTGATGACACTATTATCTGTCTCGAGCATGACATTGACAAGGCAGTTAACCTGAAGTTGTTGTTGTACATGTTTGAAATGATGTCAGGTTTGAAAGTTAATTTTCAAAAAAGTGAGGTTTTGACTTTGGGGGGAGACGATGATGTTACTAAGCAGTATGCAGATCTTTTCAATTGTGATGTTGGGAGCTTCCTCATCAAATACTTGGGTATGCCTGTTAGTTATACCACTTTGAGAAACTCTGACTGGGAATTCACCGTTTGCAAATATTTGAAAAGATTTGAAGCTTGGGTGGGCAATGCTGCCTCCATGGGAGGGAGACACGCCCTTTTAGACTCTGTTGTCACCCAGTTATCTTTGTATCATATGTCTATGTGGTTGATGAACAAAACTTTCATTGAAAAACTAGATAAGCATAGAAGAAAATTCTTCTGGCAAGGTTGTAACAAGAAAAAAAGATATTATCTTGTGAAATGGAGCAGGATCGGTAGATCCAAAGAGAAAGGTGGCCTGGGGATTAAGGATCTGCATAAACAGAATATCAGCCTAATGGTGAAATGGTGGTGGAAACTCGAAACACAAAGTGGGGTGTGGCAAGATATCGTTCATTCTCGCTACTTACGGAATAGGACAGTAGCGGATGTTACCCCAAGGTTCTCTGACTCTCCGAGTTGGAAAGCCCTGCTGAGAGTCAAGGAAATTTACATGGCTGGTAGGAAAGTTATCGTTGAATCTGGGAACATTGCTAGGGTGTGGAGCGATCCTATCAACGGACTGATTCCATTCAAGGATCAATACCCGCAGCTCTTTGAGATCTGTAATGTCCCTGAGTGCACCATTAAGCAAGTGCTGAATGTGGAGGCCGACTCCTTTTCCAGGCGCAGACTCAATTCTGCTCTTGTTGGTTAATGGGGGGGCAGTTTTGGATGTAGTGAATAAGCTTCCTCTTACTGACAAAGAAGATCGAGTGGTTTGGAGTCTGAACCAGAATGGTAAGTTTAGTACCAAATCTGTTTATAAATGGCTGGAAAAACCTCTCAACGGGTGCCATTATAAATGGATTTGGAAGGCCAAAATCCCGTTAAAGATCAAAAAATTTATGTGGCAACTTTCGCAAGACGCGGTGTTAACTCGGCAGGTGATGCGCCATAGGAATTGGCCTGGAAATCCTGTATGTTCCTTTTGCAATGAAATAGAAACTTCACAGCACCTGTTCTTTACTTGTTCTGTTGCGAGAGTGGTGTGGAGATCTATTGGGGTGGCCATTGGCACCGATAAGTGTCCAGATAACTACTGGCAATTCTTTGCCTGGTGCCACTCCTTTCTCCCAGGAGGGGGAAAATTCTATACGGTTGGACTTGCAGCCGCGTGCTGGGCAATCTGGCTCGCCCGAAATAAGGTTACGTTTGAGAAAAAGCAAATCAAGTCTCCTTTTGAAATCGTGTTCTCCATGTGTTCTTTTCTTTTGTACTGGACAGGACTGCAGAAGGGTGATGACGCCGACAAGCTTTGCTCAGGTGCTAAGATGATCAAGGCCAGCACGATGCAGCTGATGAGGCTTTGCAGGGCTGCCGCCCAGCCGATCGGAGGAGCTTGAAAGTACGTGGTGGACTCTTGCTGCTGCTGGAGCGAACAAAGTGGGGTGCTGCTGGGAGCGTCTTCTTCCCTCGCAGTGGCTGTTAGTCTGCGTGCTATGTTCTTTTGTTGTTTTAGCTTGTTTCCCTCTTTTGGTGTACTGGAGCTTGGGGCTCTTGAACTGTATGTGTTACCAGGTTTTCGCCCCACAGCGTTCGGGTCGACGGCGACCGAATGGCAGTGGGTTTCCTGGTAATGCTTGAACTCGCCTTACCTCTTTCCCTCCTCCTGACCCTTGTATTCGGAACTGGTTGTATTTCCGTTGTTTTTCAATGGAAAGGGGTAATGCCCGGTTCAAAAAAAAAAAGAACCATGTTGACATGAAATTGTACAACTCAAGTACTCGTTCATCAGTATCTCCAAATTTTATATGTATAGGAAGCTATCATAAGTCTAGGAATTGTATACCTTTGTTTATTACTAAAATGCCAAATAATTTGATATATAGTACAATGCATAAAATTATGAGTTTTGAAATATTAAAAAACTATATAGCATCCAAATCCTTTATATAGGAAAACAGTAATTTATTCCTTGGCAATCCTTAACAACAAAGGTTCACCCTATATTCCTCCAGCATGACCCATGCTACGCTACTGGATTTGGCTTTAGGCTGCACGCACACAGGTTTTTCTTGCCGATGTTGAGCAACATGGCATCACGTTGTAGTGTACTGTATTTCTTTGGTTAACCTACATTAAGTAGTCCCTATTGCTGGCTTTATGTTTGATAGGATCAAGACCATCCTAGCTGAATCTGCTCCGTTGCACTTCCACTGCAATACAATCACGGATCTAGTGAAGTACCCTCATGGATAGGCATGTTAATTTCGTACTATTTTTTTCTTGATATCACGATATGTATGAAGATAATCGGCACATTCAATGAATTTCAGGAAAGGTTACTTGCCTGTGGATTTTCAGAACCGAGGACAAACTCGACAACATCGGAGAGGTAAATCGCTGTGCGCTGCATCAACCATGACCATCGGGACACTTCACTTGCTCATCCTAGATTGCAGTCATGACCACGGCAGTGTCATGTTGGACTCTTTTCCCATGTGGCTCTGCACATCCTCTTTGATCTACATAGGTGGAGGGGTAGGGGCGAGGGGATAGGACCATGATAAGGTGATGGAGATGATCCGTCCCTACCATGTTGTTGCATCAACTATCATGCATATGTAAATTCATATGTTGGCCAACAATAGATGATGGATTCCTGCATGGCCAGAACTTGAAAGCTCATGATATTGAAGATTCCCATGGTCTTGGAGAGGAATATGATCACAGCTAGAGAAGATGGATTGGATCATACCCTGTTTTCTAGATGAATTCCAGCATGAGGAACAGTTAAGGCGCTGATGGCATGAAGAAAAGAAGCGGCACCCTGCAGTAGCACCAAATCCCCGTCGTATTGTTTCAAGACTTCTTCTCTCACGGAATCAACCAAACTGCTCCTCATATGAGCTCGGGTGAGAAGAACACGTATAGGGGGTGAAGGGCACCTTCAGGACATAGAAGATGGCAACGCCAGACAGCCCATGATGCCACGGAGATGGGATATATCAATGGGAGATAAGGAGATGGCAGATTGGATCGATTGAGAGATATTTAGTTTCACTTTTTCCTGAATAACCGGGTCGAGATGCCTAGATGGTAGGAGAGGCTCCGGAGACGTACGCATGGGGAGGGTAAAACACTGCAAGGCTACATATCGACCGCAATCAGATCACGATTACCTTCTCTCATGTCATTGCCTTATTTGAATCAACCTCCTATAGAAACACAATTTGTCTCCATTACGAATTAGTGTACTACCTTATTTGGAGACAGTCAACCTTTTTCTTTACGTCAGAGATAGTCAACCTTATTTTCCTTGCATTGCACGTACATGCATTGTGGCACGTACATGCAATCAGCTCACGATTATCCTGTTTTTTTATTTTTCCGAAACTATATGTGTCTATGTTTGAGTCGGTCACAGTTCTACACGTGACCATATATCACCACATGATCTCCCTTTATTCTTTCCAACTTATTTGACGCACCTTGTATGTGTCAGTTCAATATAGATAACTTTGTAACTTTTTCCATGTAACGTAATATCTTTAAATCTCAGCCATAAACATTACTGATCAACGATGTATATTATTTGAGACTAGAAGAATGCCCGTGCGTTGCAACGGGGCCACATTAACTTTAAGAGTTCAATATTACGACATTGGTGGCCTTTTTTACCATCAAATCCTCACACACACTCTCTCTTCCCCTCTCCCTCTATCTCTAACACACACATATCCATTTTATTGGGTACGGGACCATAATCTATCTATTTCACACCACAACTGAGGGAATTAATTTCATGTAAATCGGTCAGCCACATCTCCAAGAAAACGCGGAGGAGGTGGCCCGGGTCGGCGTCGGCGCCGTTCGGCGCAGGTCACGGGCGCGCTTCCAAGTGCACGTGCAATGCACGTCTTCACAAATATTATAACCAAATGTGAGAAATCACATGCATAGAAAAGACATTCTGATAGCAATCCAAATACCATAAATAACTTTTTTATTAGAAGATGTATTAGAAGGTTTGCATGCTGATGTATTAGAAGAAGAAATAGACATTACATAGAGTCGGGCGGCCATGCTGTGGTTACAAAGACGATGCGACTACATCTGGCGGGCAACCATAATGTCGCGGAAAGGAAAACAACCCACATACAGTTGAAATGAAACTATCTCCAGATATCAGCCAACCCTTTGGGCTTTGGCCCCGGAGAGCTTCCGCAATCTGACTTCATCCTCGATACGCCGGCAAAGCTCCTGGGCCAATCAACTTATGATTCAAATGTCCAAGAAATGCTATAATTTATCATTCTATGCATAGTGTAAAGAGTGAAGACACAAGCAATTATCTCAGTAATTCGTAAATTAGATTATGCAATTCTCATGGATGTTGTCTCCAATTTCATTCTCGGTGTATAGGTGAGAAGTGCACCAAAAATCGTGTTATGAGAATCAACATTCGTGCCATGTAATCGGCACTGTACATAATAAACAAAGTTGCTCGAAGTTGTCAATAAGTACCATTCCCAACATCGTGCACAAAATTATACATGGCCAAGACTAAATAAATACGTAAATCTGCAATGTTAACTGACCATGTAAACAAATTAAACACAATTAAGGTAAATCTGCTTGGATTGTGCATCATTCAGGTAAAGAAAGTAGAATACAAAATGTGATACATGGAAGCAGTGCCGTGGGCAGGATTTCGCCACGCCCAGGGACAGACACTCGTTGGAACAATATCTACTGTATCTATTGTGCGCTACTGTATCTACTGTGCGATAAATTTGTGTGTTATTTTTCTTGTGGAATGGAAAGTAGAAAGGTCCTCAAAACTCAGGCAGGCCTAGCATTGTAATGTGGTAGTCAACCATTAGCATTTACATAAAATTCATCATTGTCATACTCATAATCTAATGCAAGCAGAGTAACAATGATATGATTAGGGGCAAAACAATTCCCCGAAAACAATAAATCAATAATGAATAAATAGATACATGTTGTTCTTAAAACCAACCATTCTTATTGCCTGGCTCTAGGATTAGAGAGAGACCCTGAGGAGATGGTCAGAGGGGGAAGGTGCACATCTACAAGGACTTGTTAGGGAACACAATTAAATTATCTGATTCCATTGAGTTAAACAAGGATAGCGAGATCTGCAAAAATGTAGACAACATGTAGGCTTGTTATACACTTATTATGGCTAGTATCAACTTCAAATATTTTTTCTGGATGACCATCGCTTTAGTTAACAGACCATTAAAACGTCCTCTGAATTTCCTAAGCACTGTAGCAGATAATCCCTTAAGAAGATGAAGACTTGCTTCCAAGTGAAGAAGCAAGGCTTGAATCTATTATTATTCACATTTGGTTACATATTGTATGCGCGCACAGCTTCATGCAATAATTCTATCATAATTATCAAACGGATAAAAAGGAAAACAATACAACCTTATTTATTTATACTACCATACTACTTTCGTTCCTTTGCAGCAGGTATGATAATATGCAACAGCGTAATTTCTGGAGAAACAAGTGACCAACTTTGTTCGAAATGATATCCTCGAGTTCTCTTAAGATCCATAAGAGAAGTAGTCGCAGAACTGAAATGAACAACCGACAAAGCTTTGACATCCAAAGGCAAAAGGGGTGAGAGGGCAATCATAAAGAAACAGAAGTTAAATATAAAGGATAGCAATCTCACATCAGGATATGACTCGAGAGCATTATTGCCAGTTAAAAGTGAACCATGCTTGAAACCTTTATTTTCAAAAACATTGCACCTACATGCAGCAAAAATCCATAAGTCAATGATCAATAAAATAGTGTCCATGAGCGGGACAAACTAATAAATTTATGTGTATTGATTAACCATACATCCAAATCATGTAATAACCCGCATTGGTCCTTCTTCGGACATTTCTTCTTTCCTGAGCATAGACAGAAACAATAGAGAGATAATAGAGAGAAGGATGTCAGCTACTCAAACAAAAATGACAGACAATACACAAAATGATGGACAATAACCAACCAACACCACTTCCCTTTCCCAGCACTAACTCCAACCATCGTTGCAAACTTCGTCCTACGCCATCCCTGCAATCACTACCAGAGCATAGCCCATCTGCCGCCACATCGTTCAGCGTATCGCCCTCAATCACATATTCCACCTAAACTTACAGCTTTACCAATCAAAATTTCTCAATGCAGCTCGTTAAATTTTATCAGTGTTCAGGGGCACCTTTGTGTATCGCCAGCAATCACATATTCCACATAGAAGCAACCATATGCTGGGAGGTTCAGAAAATTTTGCTCCAAAGAAATTTGTCCCAAATATAAAAAGTCCGGTACATGTAGTATCGCTTGCGCAGTGTCCGGAGGAGGGTGCGACCACTTAAATTTATGCCAAATATGAAAAAAAAAATCAAAATTGGAATGGTATGATATTTTTAGAGTATTTTCCGCTAAAAATAGTTAGGTACCATACTGCACATAATGGGAAGAATATAATCTCTAGCCGTCTTTCTAAGTAAAAGAAAATTAAGGTGGAGTGTATCAAACATAGAGAACAAAGCAGTTATCATATAAATATCATAGATGTTGATTTTAATTGGAATGAAAAAAAGGCGGATCCAAATTTAATAGCATGGCAATGAAAATGAGAAGATGGACAATCTAATCTAATGCAAGAACTGATACACCATACACACCATAGGCTGGATAGAGAGAAGTTGAAGATCAGCTACACCCTAGATACCACCAAGCAAACGACGATAAGCAACCAAGCACCACTTGAGGTAAATGGGGACACAACCGAACATCGACGAGCCGAGGCCTCCAAAGCAGTGCCTTTAGGAAGGGCACGACACCGGAGCACCGTAACCGCCCGATCGAAGTGATATGGGGTTTCACCCAGAGTGTTCCGGAGAGGATGGAGTAGCCGCGACGGTGCCTTCAACAAGGGGGTGATGCCCACGGGCGCCGTCACCGACGGCCTGCCCAAAGGCATACAAGGTTTTCACCCTAGCGCACACGATCCATGCCCGAAACACGGTACGGGCACTGTTGTACCACCACCTCGGACCGCCGATCGCCAGCCACCATGCATCACTCACGACCATGATCGTCGGCCACCATCCGACCCACGGGCTTCGCCCACAAGCATCATGATCGTCGGCCACCATCTGATCCATGGGTTTTGCCCACAAGCACCGCAGCTCCCACCACCCGGGCCGCCGCCCGGGCATCCGCAACCATCCCGCCATCCTCGGCACGAACCACCGTGCCGCCGACTGGCAAAGGTGCAAAAGGCCTATCCTTTCCACCCCAGAATGCGCCCTTGGCCAGACCAGAGTTCATCCGAGCAAGATGTGTGCTACAATACGTCAGTATACTACAATACGGGCACATACATAAGTTTCACCTAAATCCATAAGAAGTCATATTGTATTCTCAGCAGGACGACATTTAAACACCAGCAAATATATTGCATCGGGTAACTGCTCGCTCAGAAGAACCATAACACAATGCTCTACATACGTATAATTCCAGAACATCACAAGTGAGACCTTCAGTCTGCAACCATTCCACATAACTATGAATCAACTAAGAGTGTAGTTATATCCAGATGGAGTTTAAAGCTGGAAGGCAGTATAGGATGGGCCTTCAAACTGGACAAGCATTTGTGCATGGTCAAGAATATGCATGATGAACCTCTCTGAGGTAGGTACTAAAGCATTCAGAATTACGGATTAACAATGAACTGTGCAGCACATCGCTTAGAAAAAAAAGATAAATCAATGGATCATGTCAAACCGCAAAGAGATGGTAAAAAAGGAATAAATGTGGATCCTTTTAGGTTTTATAAACTTACCCAGAGACGAACAGCCACTTGAGCGCATTAACCATTTGTGTGTGCTCGAGGCAGTGGAATATTGCCTGTTTGACAAACAGCATGCGTCGGTCATTAACAATCCTGAGAATAAATTTGCTGCTAATATTTCAATCATACTATTTAGGGAAGACAACAGATTAGACACAGAATATAATGAACATGGTAGATTTTAAACAGAGCATATAATGAAAAGACAGATTTTGAACATCCTCAGGATAACTGAAGAACCATGCCTAACAGTGGGTCACCCAGTTGTATCCACTCATATATAGATGTGCACCAAAAAAGAAATTTTCTTTGTAACTCAAGCTTGCCAAATAAAAACTGAAAAATTATGATTTACGCACTTTGGTGATATTTCCTTTGCTGAGCATAATTAATGGTCATACTATACCTCCTGCCAAGTGCAACTATGATGAATTTGCTAGTCACCTCCAGATATTAACACCTAAAGGGTGGAAGGACAACATATTCATTACTAATTATAGGTAAAGAAAAAGTCATAACAAAACTATAAGGGGGTTGCAAAGACAATCCAGAACAATGGTTGATGTGTTCAAAAATAACTTATAATTCGTTCCCATACCATTAGTGCAATTTACATATGGCATCACTACTCTTTGAACCTGGCATTCATCGTGGTGCTTCGCTGAAGGTCAGTCATGGCCGCCGTGTGGGTTGGATGTGAGGAATCAGTTGTTGCTGGGTATAAAAAAATGGGGCGAGACTACCAACTCACCTTTTGCCACAAAGTATTTAGTTAATAAATAAATAAATATAGCATGCTAGTATGGATTTCCTTATATCATGTACCTTAAGATTGACCATTTCAGAAGTTACTATAGAAAATAAACAAAATCCTAGCATAGTAACTTCCTTGGTTAAGACAAATTGAAAAAAATTGGGGGAGTTCTACCAAAGCATTATCTACTTTCCCTGCACAAGCATAGGTGCTAGAAGTGGATTGATTTCATGTAGCTTCATTTTCTAAGGGGGTTGGAGTAGAACCTATCCACAAACATGTTAGCTGGCAAATCAGAGAAGAGGTAGTACACTGCCCCAGGTGTCTACGGAGATAACCACGACTACTTACACCAACTGGAATCAATTACTGGGCTGACAATCATGATAACTGAAACAAATGGAGAAGAAAGGAGATGCAGCAAACTGTTTTGCAAGGTTGCAGGATTGGTCAGGGGAGTTCGAGATCTCATAGCAGAACACAGAAAAGTGGAGTGCAAGCTCAAGCCTGATGGGATGAGTCGGAGCCAAAACTGCAAGAGCGATGTCCTGCAAATAATGCACAAAACTCAGCCCAAAGGATCTACTCGTCATGTCTATCTACCCATAAAAATTGCCTTGTCAGTAACCAGAGCAGCTTTGTACGCATTCATGGTGCTCTCAGCAGCTACCTTCCTTTCCGCACCAGTCTTAAACTCTGCAAGGTACCTGCACAAATATCACAGGGAGAAATCAGGTGTTCATCATCCCCACGCAATAGAAGTCAGAAGCTCCCATCTCCCAATCACCACATTCAATGCCAGGTTGACCCCTCACCGCATGAAAGGGAGGGAAGGGGAGGAGGATGGAGGGCGTCAGTACCTTTGATGTCTACGTGCTGCAACCCGTCACCGACGCCGATGTCCACCACATCAGCAAGCACCGAGAGAAGCCGCCGCCGCAGCCGTCGTCGCCCCATCCCCATCCATCCATGGGTGGGTGTTGACATGCCTCTTTGGTAGAAGCCATTCAAAGAGAAAAAAATGGGTTCGAGGAAGGGGCCAGGTGGGGGTCGCGGGAACCGGCCGTGAGGAAGGATCCGGTGCGCCTTCGGCAGATCTGGGTGGGGGAGACCGGCGATGGGACCACTGGTCCCGTGGGCGGGGGTGGCGGGGCGGTGGCGCTCTGGGGAAGACGGCGGCAGCGGCGCGCTCGGGAAGATGGCGGGGGCAGCGGGGTGGCGGCGCTCCAGGGCAGCAGCGGCGACGAGATCGTGGGGGAGATTGGGGATCGGACGAGGGGATTTTTTTTAGCGGGTCGTGCAGTTCGGGGTGTGAGAAGGGGACGAAAAAAACCGACGAAAAAAAACCAACGAAAAAAAACCGGACGAAAGTGGTGGGACGAAAATAAAACCCGGAACGCGACCTACCAACTGAGACATTAGGAGTAGAGATTATGTGGAAGAACGTGGTAGATAGATAGATAGATAGATTGGCAACCGACCGTATGTAAAACTAAGTATCATTGCTGCCTATATAAGCCGAGGGGTTTAGTCCGTAGAGACACAATTATGAGCCTTAGGGTTTAGAACACAACATACGACCTCGAGGTCGATCATCTCATGCTCAATACTCCATCAATATAATCAAAGCAGTATGTAGGGTTTTACCACTTCGGGAGGGCTCAAACCTGGGTAAACATCATCTTCTTTATATCCTATTACCCATCGTTCCCAGATCCACAGCTCAGGACTCCCTACCCAAGATCAGCCTATTTTATCACCGATATTGGTGACCCATGCAGGTCCCATTTTGTGGTAAAAAAGGATCGATGGCTCGTCTTCAGCTTGGGGGAGTACGTATTTCTCACCAACATTACATTCATGTATCACACATTTATCCTAGTTATCAGTGTTCATCCTCTTTCTTTGTATATTGATGTTAGTTTTATTTCCACTTTCTTCTTGTGTGTTTGAAAAACTTAGAAAATCCAATAATATTTCTCGCTTTTTTTCAAAATAATAATTCTTGTTTAGTTAGTTCATAGTAGTAAAAGAAAACCCAAAAAGATTTCTCATTTCTTCTTTTGGGAGCTTTCCCATGTAAATAGTTTTTCTCTTTTTCATTTAAAATGGAGGGCTGGCTGGATCAGAGGATTCCTCCGTTACGGGCTCGATCAGATGGTACACACGATCTACAAGAAAAATACGAATAAATAATTTGTCCTAATGAGGAGGAAAAGAGGTTGGAACCTGGGGAAAAATCACCTGATTTTGCTTGGGATTGGGCTTTGTCTTGCTCAAAGGCCGCGAAGATCATCCCTGCATGGGATGTTAGACCAGTTGGATGCTATGGCTTGTTGACACTTTAACTTCAGCGGATCTAGCATGTGTTTTGGTAACGATGTGGGCAATATGGTGGGCTAGGCGCCGAGCTATACATGACAACCAGTTCCAGAGTCCATGAGTACCCATGTTTTTGTTAACAAATTTCTGGCAGAGCTCGAGTTGATCCCTGAGAAACAATCTCGCCCCAAGGAACTGCATGTAATATCCATTGACCCGCATGCAAACTCCAGGCACATGCATGTGATTACAGGAAGTCACGCTGAGCCGACTCCGCCCACCGGCACTAGTAGAAAAACTACTTTACGTGATATATTACTCCCGGTTTGTAAATGCATCGGCACTAATGGTACCATTAGTCCCCGGTTCAAACGGCTATGCATTAGTCCCGGTTCATTTGTGACCTTTAGTACGGGTTGGTGGCTCCAACCGGTACTAAAGGTCATGACCCTTTAGTACGGTTGGAGCCACCAACCCGCACTAAAGGTGGTGCCATAGTAGAAAAAAGGCCTTTAGTCGCGGTTCATAAAGGCCTTTAGTCGCTGACTGTGCAACGCGACTAACTATCGCGACTAAAGACCCCTCTTTAGTCGCGCCTCTTCTGAATCATGACTAAAGGCTTTAGTCGCGGTTCTCGTGGCTAACGGGACTAAAGGCCTCCTCCGCATGTTTAAATTTTTTACTAAATTTTTTTGCGAATTTTTCTTTTTTTTATTTTCAAATTTCTGAATTATTTTAACCTCTAATCTCTAATCACCACCCCTCATCACTGCTCAATTTCTCCTCTAATCTCTAATCACCCTCATAATTCCAAATCATCTAACTTCCGAACGGTCACCCATCCTCCCACTCCCCCAAACTGAGCACGCTTAACTTCCGGGTTCTATTCTCCTCGTTTCCAAGTCTGCACTTGTTGTTTTCGACAATAGTAGGATGTCAATTCTATTAACCCTCGGTATTTAGCTTGAGCATGAAGTGACACATTTCACTGTTTGAGTTTGAAACTATTGTTTTAAAAACAATAATTATTTAGTAACACTAATATTTCGGAATAATTAGTTTGACCATTTTTGACCACAGTTTGACCAGATTTGACCAAAATTTAAAAAAACTGAAATAATTATTTAGTAACACTAATATTCTAGAATAATTAGTTTGACCATTGTTTGACCACAGTTTGACCACAATTTGAAATTTTTTGAATTTTTTTGCCTCTCCAGAACTTAAAAGCCCCATATCTTTTTTTCTGTTAGGTTTTTGGGGATTCTAAAAATGTTTAACGGGGTTCCCCCGGTTAAATTCGGATGTAACTTTTCGAGTAGATGATTTTTCATATAAAAAACTTTTTCATCCGAGTTAGTATGCAAAAGTTATGCCCATTTTACTAAATTCTAGAGAGATTTTGCAAATAAAGCCGAAATTCACATTTACAAATTTTCCCAACAACTAGACCACAAATCACATGGAAAACTTATTTTATTTTATTTTTTTGACATTTTCATCATTTTCTTTTATTTTTTTGAAAACTGAAAAGGCGATCCAGGGGGGGTAGAGTTTGAAAATGAGGCCTCAAATCCCTTTAGTCGCGGTTGGCGGACCAACCGGACTAAAGGTCTCGCCAACCGCGACTAAAGGTTCGGGCCATTAGTCGCGGTTAGCTGATCAACGGGACTAAAGGTCTAACCTTTAATCCCGGTTGGCACGCCAACCATGATCTAAAGGCCTTGAACAACTTGAGGACCTTTAGTCCCGGTTGTCTCCGCCAACCGCGACTAAAGCCCCTCACGTGCACCGGTGGCCACCGAGCGCCTGGGCCCAGCCTTTGGTCGCGGTTCACCTCGAATCATGACTAAAGGTCCCATTGGTCGCGGTTCCTACAGCTTCGCGACTTATGGGGCTGGACGGAAAGCCTGTTTTTCCACTAGTGTGCGCCGCCACCCGCAGTGCACAATGTTTAGTCCTACCTCGCTAGTTGAGAGGAGCTCGCACCGGTTTATAAGCCCCGCTGCGGCTACCGTGTCGAGCTCCTCTCTAAGCAGACCTTTGTGGGCCTATTGCAAGTCTTCTGCCGTATGGGGCCTGCAGGCCCGTGGCCCGACTATAGATTGGGTTTTTAGTCGTATGCAGGTCGTGCCGGCCCAGTAGGCGGGCTGTTTTTCCTTTATTTCATAAAAAATTCAAAAAAAAACCTTTAGTCCCCAGACTACGGCGCGCCTCGTGCCACGTGGTGGGCCCTTGGTCCCGGTTTGTGTCGAAGCGGGACTAAAAGGGGGGGACCGTTAGTCCCCACCCTTTAGTGCTGGTTTCCAGAACTGGTACTAAAGGTCCTTACGAACCGGTACTAAAAGTCGTTTTTCTACTAGTGCGGGTGGCTTCCGCCTAAGAGCCATGATGTCAAGATGAATGTTGATGGCGCGGCTTCTCGAAGATCGGCGACCGTGCTACTTCAGCGGTGATTTGTAGGGACTAGGGAGGCAATTATCTTGGTGCCTCGGCTATAATCTATGAAGGCCGCCTTGATCCGACAATACTCGAAGCACAGGCATGCAGCGAGACCCTCTCACTTGCCTCTGATTTGCAGGTCCAGTCCGTGTGTGTGGCATCAGATAGTGTGGAGGTAGTGATGAATATACAAGATGAAGTCCCCTGCTGATATTATGCCATCCTGCAAGACATCAAGCACCAGAGGAGGTTATTTCATGATATCAAGTTTGTACATGAAAATAGGAAGCATAACGGGGAGGCCCATGCCTTAGCAAAGGCAATTGCTTCTCTTAGTCCCAGGCGCCACGTGTGGCTTAGTGTTTTGCCCGATATCGTGTATTTATCTGCCTTGATTTTTGGCCACGGGTCGAGCTGACCAGGTTTAAATGTGATGACATACCGATTGAGTCCAGCTCCCACGCACCCGCAAATTGCACAAACTCGATGGCGACGCCCCTCATGGGGAGGGGGGAGCTGATACCCGTCAGTTGCATGAAAACCCGGTCATTGTTAAAAACATCGTATGCCTGTTTTGTATCGTCTCTTTATGGGTGACATTGTCCTATCACAGTGAACTTCCTAACTAAATTCATTGGCAATTTCATAATTTCATGGCTCATATCCCAAAATTTATTTGAAATCGAGCATATAGATAATAATATAGATAAGCCATTGTGCTCACGAAAATAAAGAGACATGTCGACATGTCTCGGATCATCATTGGACAGTCCCGCCAAAATGTTTGTTAACCCGCAAAAATATTTCACGCCCCGTTGGACTGTCCCACCACCGTCGATTATGGTCCAAAAATTTCAGGCCAAACCAAAACAAATCCCGCCGAAAAATTTGGTTCGGGCTCGCGGTCACGGAGTTCAAATGAAAATGAGAAAAACCCTACCCAACCTGTAATTCAAAAAAGAAAACAAAAAATAGGACCACAAATAATTTTTGTAAAACACAAACAATTTTCAAAACTTGGAAAGATTTGGAAGTGCAGACATATTTTTAATATTTGGAACATTTTATAAAATTAGCAAAATAGAAAAAAAGGAGAAGAAAAAAAAAAGGAAACTTTGTGAGGTAATCAAGCATTTATTCAACCATGTTTGCAGGGATGAACAGAAGATCACCGGGGTGTCCTAACCAAACATGGCGTCCAGCCCCTAAATTCAAAGCATGCTTCGCGCTAGATTGTGAGACACGAAATTCAAGCTCCTAAATTCATGGACGAAATTACAAATGGTAAAAGAACTACTATAGTCTATGATTTCATGTATGATGGCTCCATAGCTGACCATACTTGTTTGCCGACTCAATCGCTTCCAAATCAGAGAGATAAGAAGCCACAAAAGTGTGAGTGGACATAGGACTTTGGAAGATGTCTTCATATATGACTTTTCTCCTTGATCTCCATATTGCCCAAAGTGTCACCGTCATCTGTAGGAACTCCACGTGAGATAAAGTGTCTTCCATAGAAAAGATCCAATTCTTAGCATTAATGTCCCGATTCATGCTCATCTACTCAACCAGCCCCTCAGCCAGCTCCCAAACTGACCGAGGCATGGTACAATCGATCAATGCGTGCCTCCAAGTCCAAGAGTCCTGAGTCCGCACAAAACACATGCGTCTGAATCAGCCATGTGGCGGTGATGAAGAAGGTCAAAGCATAGAGTGTTGGGCCAGGCGCCACATAAATAAATAAATAACATAGAAACAGAGAAAAAAAGAAACGAAACAAAAAAAAAAGCCCAGCCACTGAGCATGCAACTAAAGCCCGTTAGCCCAGCTCCATGCCTCCGTCATGATCGCTGCATGCCCACGCTCGGCTCCCTCAACAATCTTTGGCGGCAGGCAGCAGGCGGCACACGAGTCGACAAGATGAGTAAGGCCATCAGGAGGATCGGCGACAATGATGGACCACCGGAGACGGAGACGGAGAGGGAAGCGAAGAAGAGAAACCTTGCACCAGCAGAGGAGGAGGAGGAGGAGGAGGGGGTCTTCTCCGGTGCACGTGCACCCCATGGTCGGACTTCCCATCCAGAGATACACTTGGCGATCTTCGAGCCCAACAAAGCCCAATCGGAAGCAAAACAAGGTGATTTTGCCCCCATGTTCCAACCTCTTTTCCTCCTTTGGTCATCATGACAGATTGTTCCTGCTGTACGATCTTTCCCTAGATCCTGTGTACGATTTGGTCGAGTCCGTGGCGGAGGAATCCTCCGATCCACCCAGCCCCCCGATCTACCAACCCTACATTCCCGACGAGCTAGTTGATGATCCGGACATACTCGCTGCCTTCGACTACGCCAAGGCCAAGTACGACGCAGAACAGGGTAAACGCCCCCTCTCCTCCCTGATTCTTTCTTCTCATCGTTAATTTCCAACCTGATGTAAATTTTCCTTATTACATAGATCGTCGAGCTAACCTCTTCACTATGGACCATTACTCTGATAAAGCACCCTCCTGCCTGTTGGACACCCATCACTTGCTTCCTATTCTTGAACCCGCAAGGGATGCGGCACTTCTTGCTGCTAAATCTGTCGTCTTGCTCTCATCCTTTGTCGGTGCGTATTTATTTAACATATCATACTTGCTTGAAAATTAATACTCCTATTTGATTGCTGGCCAACTGTTTGTGACTTCCTGGTTCCTTTGCAGGGAGTGACCCACTGAATAACTGCTCTGGTTTATGGTTTCAAAGGGATGACCGGAGCAAAACCGCCCATGTTTTGACGTCTGCTCATCTTATTCGTGAGAAGAAGACAAAGAACCCATTCGAGTGGAAGGCACAGTGGACGGGCAATTATCATCGTGACGCTAAGGTTACCTTCTTAACATTCACTAGTCTTTATCATCCTGAAGGGCAGTTGTGCCACCGGATGATGGTACCCAAACATAGACAATGCATGTTTTATCAGCTTCTTTTCAATGGAAGATGGGGTGGGGAGCCGTGCACTACTGTACAAGGAAAAAAATCAACAGTCTATTTATCTACCCGCTTGGCTCACTATTACTTGTTTTATTTCTTTGTTTCTTCCATCTCAAATAAAATTATTCGTAATGTCTCCGTTGCCAAACCGTAGGCTAGTTACCAATAAAATGTGACATTATCCTCAACTTTGCTAGAAATAGAAAGTGAACTAGTACCTTCTGGCGTTTAATTTTCATGATAGTTCACCTCTCAAAAATGTTTTCATCAATATAAGTTCTGTCGAAAATGAAGTGTCATAACTTTTGCCGCCGCCGTTTTAGGTCATTGTTCACTTGCTGGACAACACAGCTACACCTGGTCGCCTCCTCTATCTGCAAGAGCATTATGAATTTGCTCTTTATGAGGTTAAAGTACAGAAACCAGTTCAGCTGCCCACTTTTACTGAGTGTGTGCGTTCTGGTCAAGATGTTCTCCGACTCGGAAGAGATGAAAGTATGAATCTTAGGATAACTCATGGTATGGTGTCTTGTAAGATTCCATCCTGGTATGAGAGATGCCACTATATGTATTTTTCTCGTGATCCATCTAGTCGGCCACTGGTGCGTTATATCTCAAATTTATGCTTTGTATTTTGATCTTTCTATTTTATTAATACAAATAATAATATTTGTCACTACTACAATGCTATAGCTTCAGGATGATGGAGGGCCCATCATTGATTTAGAAGGGAAGGTGGTGGGTCTAGTTAACAACCATATTAATGAGACTTTCGTACCTTCATTCATATTGCACAAGTGCTTGGATTTCTGGAGAAGGTTCAAGTATGTATTTGCCCTTTTCTCCTCAATACTGTGTTAGTACTCTTGTGTGATTCTAATGTCTTGTAAGGCTAATAGTGTTATAATGTTTTCCCTTAAATTTGTGTGATATTCATTTGGTCTTCATTTTATTTGGTATAGTTGTATGCCTCGCCTGCACCTTGGAATGACGTTCACTTCAATCAAACATTTAGATCCTATCTCTGTTGAGAGAATGACTCGTGATCATAACATCGAGTCGGGTCTCATTGTTGAACAGGTATATATTGCGGTGTTTATTTTTCTTTTGTTTAATTCACTTTTGTGAATAATTTCTTCTAAAACCGTTTCTCATATGCATATTACGATGTAACCATGGTAATTTAAAATAGGTGTCTAAAGGATCGAAGGCTGAGAAAATTGGAATTCGTGAGGGTGACGTTATTGAAAGCTTTAATGGAAAGTACATCTCTACTACGATTGAGGTATGTGTATTGTGTATTTACTAAATTTTAGTTTTATCTACATCCGAATTTAGTTAATCTCTAATCCACCTTGGACTAATCTCCCACGTCCTATAATCGGTAACACATATTTTTGTACTCCTAGTTAAATAATTTCAATAACGACGCGCTAGTTGAAGCACTTTCTTGATTCATGCCTGGATATATCAACTTTCAGCATGGATGGTTACTCTTGACGGTGTTACGGCCCAGGGGTGAACCTCCGTTTTCTGGTTTTATTTATAGATTGATTGATGCTTTAAGGCTTATACACGGCTGTCCAATATATGGGCACCATCTACTTGATCCCCAAGTTGGATCAGACCAATTCCTAACAAAACTCTGAACATTACCTACCAAACTCTGAATATTTCCTGTCTTAACAATTCTAATAACGATAAATCTCATGCTGCAGGCTATGCCCTAGCCCTCCACACATAATGATGGCCCCACATATGGTCAGCCATGACAAGTGTATGTTTTGTGCATATGTACCATGTAGTTAAGATTTAAAAAGAGTATATTATGTAGGGTGTAAATATGTTGAATTGTACATATGGCTGGAGTATTGGTATATGCATGACTTATTCAATAAAGGAGTATGCATATGCAGAAGCATAGGATACTCAGTTGATAATGACAAGCATACGCATAAATGTTGTTCATTTAATAGTATATGCACTATGTTCTTTCAAAGTAACAATATAATATTGTTCATTTGATATTAAGTATTTGGAGTATGGATTATGGAGTATGCTAGTTTAGTGGATGTGCTTTTTATATGAAATATCTTTAGACTTGTAGACATTATATATTTCAAAAATCACAGCACAAGGATATTGTAGTGGAGGTGCTTTTTTATGAAATATCTTTAGAGTTTTAGCCAACATGTATTTCAAAAATCACAGAACAAGAAAAATTCTCGTGTGAGGAAGAGGGAGATGGAGAGGTGCGAGGGTTAGTACACTTGGTTGTAGGGTATATTCTCTTTTTTTATGTGACACTCTTGACTTTTGCAATTTTGCCAGTTGGAGCAGATGTTGATAGATATATGCTGGGATCATTTTGATCAAGGAAAAGATTTATATGCTGAAAAAGATGTTTCGGTAAGTTAACTCTATATTGTAACTATGAGTAACTTAATTCATGCCCACCATAGCACTATGAAAAAGATGCTTAGGTATGTTAATTCTATGGATTGCTTTATAGGTGAGAATATTTGATGCCATCAAACATCGCCGGAGAACTAGAAACATGACTGTAATTGTATCGGATCTTGGAGAAGACATTGTAAAAGGTAAACATGTCTCTATTATAAGCCATATTTTTGCAGGAGCCAAAGATACATCTACTCTAATTATGATGTATTTATTTTTTGCAGGTGCTTACCCTATCATGGGTAAAGAAGCCATGCCAGTATCTTATGATTCTTGAGCTTGGCCTGAGAGAGGTAAACATCTTCCTTTTTAACATAGTTTAGATTCAACACGTTTTAACTCAAATTCGAAGGTTGTAGAGGAGATTGTCCTGTGCCGTAAACAAGATGTGGGATTAAGATGAGGGAAGATGGTTGAAATCGGTGCATGTGGGATTAAGATGAGGGAAGATGGTTGAAATCGGTGCATTTCCTTTAATTGGGTCGACTTTATATCCACAACAAGCTAAGGGGGGGGGCAGGCTTAGAGTGTACCAATTCGTTCCTTACATGCCACAACCTCCAAAACAACCTCATCACTCTAAGTCGCGTTGTATCATCAATTTCAGAGATTAGCTGGCCGAACCAATCTGCTCCAGTTGAACAAATAGTTCTGAACTTCTGATGTCAGGAAGATCCAACACGGATGTGCTTTCACAACAAATCTCATAACAACAATGCATTCACTTATATGAAAAGGAAAATTTTGACTACAAAAAGACAAATCCATATGGCCATGCCTCCAAAGCACATAATATAAGTCCATCACAGCTCAAATAGATTATTTTTCATGAGTACTACAACATAACTGCACTATAACTAGTGCATTAAACTTCTGGTCCATCTTCCCGATCGACAACAACAATAGATGGACAACATGCTTATTTTAGCCCTCACCATAATTATTGCGCACAAGTCTAAATAGGCTTACACTTGGGATCGGGGGCACTACTAGTTATTAGGCAATCTTTGGAACAAGGTAGAGTTTCTCATTTCGGCGAAGCATCAGCCCAAACGTCTCGGCCATACTGACCTTTCCACCACCACCATCTTGGGAGTGACCCACTGAATAGCTGCTCTGGTCTATGGTTTCAAAGGGATGACCGGAGCAAAATCGCCCATGTTTTGACGTCTGCTCATCTCATTCGTGAGAAGAAGTCAAAGAAGCCATTCGTGTGGAAGGCGCAGTGGACAGGCAATTATCATCGTGACGCTAAGGTTACCTGCACATGCTTTAGAAGCCGCCACTAACATCGAACCGCTGACCAATATTTAGGAAATAGGTCCGTAACATTGTTGCCAGGTCAGTCACCCATCGACGCCGCCATGCATGGTGCCAATCAACACGACCCCACCCCCGCTCATCAAGACGCATCTGCCGCCGAGAAGATGCCACACAATGCCGTCGAGACCCACCGGTGTCAACGTTGTAGATACGACGCCGCTCCACCTCTGGACCCCTATAGCTAGCGCTTGCACCAGCATGTATGTGTAATACAAGAATTACGTTCCACCAGGAACGATTTGATCTCCTCAACCAAGAAACGTGTCTCCCATCTGTTCAATTCAAACCCTGCTCTTGACCATATTAACCGCCTCCAGACAATCGCGCTCGACGTCAATTGGAAAGTTACTCCATTGTGTCGCCAAAGATAAGCCTTCATGAAGACCAAAGAGTTCAGTCCCTAAAGCATCATTGCAAACAAGGATCTATCGGCACGCACTAAAAATAATAGCACGTTCATGGTCACAAAGAACTATACCAGCACCAGCAACACCATTTACAAAGGACCCATTGACATTTAATTTAACCCATCCTAAAACAGGCCGAGACCGTGGGATCACACAGGTGTTAGCCCCTCCTATAGTGCATGTGGGATAAACATGAGGGAAGATGGTTGAAGTCGGTGCATTTCCTTTAATTAACTGGGTCGTACTTTGGAACCACAGCAAGTGAAAAAAGTGTATCAATGTAGCTGCAAACAAACCTGACAGATACCTTGATGGGGGGAGCTGGCTTAGAGTGTACCAATTCATTCGTTACATGCCACAGCCTCCAAAACAACATCATCACTCTAAGTCGCTTTGTATCATCAATTTCAGATATTAGCAATCTGCTCCAGTTGAACAAATAGTTCTGAACTTCTGATGTCAGGAAGATCCAACACGGCTATGCTTTCACAACAAATCACATAACAACAATGCATTCACTTATATGAAAAGGAAAATTTTGACTACAAAAAGACAAATCCATATGGCCTTGTCTTCAAAGCACATAATATAACTCCATCACAACTCAAATAGATTATTTTTCATGACTACTACAACATAACTGCACTATAACCAGTGCATTAAACTTCTCCTCCATCTTCTCGATCGACAGCAACAATAGATGGACAACATGTTTATTTTAGCCCTCACCTTAATTATTGCGCACAAGTCTAAATAGGCTTACACTTGGGATCGGGGGCACTACTAGTTATTAGGCAATCTTTGGAACAAGGTAGAGTTTCTCATTTCGGCGAAGCATCAGCCCAAACGTCTCAGCCATACTGACCTTTCCACCAGCACCATCTTTCTCATTGGGAACCTCCCAGTCAAAATGGTACATGAGATTTACTAGCATAATCTCCATTGTCGCAAGCGCGAAATTTGCCCCGGGGCAGATCCTGCGTCCGGATCCAAATGGAAGATACTTAAAATCTTGACCCAAGCTGCTAGACTTCTCCTGACCATCTTGTAGGAACCTCTCGGGCATGAACTCCTCTGGTCTCTCCCAAGCTGTTGGGTCTCTTCCGATGGCCCAACCGTTCACAAGGATACTTGTTTTGGCGGGTATGTCGTATCCGTCGATGTTGCAATCAGCGGTGGAGTAGTGCAGGAGGAGCAAATGCCCTGGTGGGTGCAAGCGCAGGGCCTCTTTCATGGTTGCCTTTAGGTAGGGCAGGCTGCTAAGGTCCTCCTCAGTAATCATGTCCAACTTTTTTCCCTTGGACGATGCAAACGTCCTTACCTCGGTTTGTAGTTTCTTCATAACATGTCTGTTGTTGATAAGCTCGGCCATGGCGTATTCCAGCACCAGATACGATGTTTCTATGGCGGCCTCAAATATGTTCTGGTAAGACCAAACAAAAGGGTCCAATTTCAATTAGTGTATATAGCAAGACTACCATGTATATATGTATGTCTTTCTCGAAAAAAAATGTATATATGTACGTGTACTAATAAGTAATAACTAGCTATATATGTGCAAAAACATGGAACTATAGATGGATTTTTAGGGTCTATATATAACTTTTGAATCAACCATGAATTTGCAATGGAAAAACTGTATATAAATTTTGCAATGGAAAAACTGTATATAACTTTTAAACCAACCATGAATTTGCAATGGAAAAACTGTAAGTGTAATAAATAAAACAATTAAAACTAAACAAGCACGCACCATCAAGAGGGACTTGACATTATCGTCGGTGAGACCGTACTCTTGCTGTAGAGAGAGGAAAACATGGATGAAGTCGGCAGAATTATCTTGCTTCAAGTTTATGTGCTCCTTGATGACCTCTTCCAGCAAGGCGTCCCACTTGTTAAGGTGTCGCTGAACCTTCCAGCAGACCAGCCTGAAGAGCACCTCCGTCAGTGGCCACCTAGGGATGAAGTTCTCAAGGTTGAATCCAACGAGAAGGTCGACGTTGGTCTCGGTCATCTCTCTGAAGAGCGTGTTGCGGCCTTTCTTCCGGTGGGTCGCTCCCAGCACCGAGCGGCTTACCACGTCGTTGGTGTAGGCGGCCAGGAACTTGCTCATGTCCACCGCCGTGGATGGAGCATTGGTTGCCGCCTCACGAATCTTGTCGACGACGAGGCACACCTGCACCACCAGTATATAGTGCGTTAAAAGCCAGCCAGCAAGCCAGCCAGCCGTCCGGATGAGTAGTGGTTTAACTTTTAACTTCCAATTTCAGAAAAATTTCAGCAACAACCAAAATAACTGAAATTTCAATGAATTTCAGTAATTTCGGGTTGCATTTCACTAACATAACGAACGTACATACCTCTTCTTGACGGCCATTTGCGAAGGAGTGCACCTTCTTGGCGCTGAGCAGGTGCGTGTTGACGAGCTTCCTGGTGTGCTGCCAGTACTCGCCCAGGGGCGAGAAGGCGACGTCGGTGGTGTTGTAGCGCAGGATGTGCGAGGCCATGGACCACGGGCGCGACGCGAGGATGTGGTCGTGGGTGCGCATGACGGCCTCGGCGGCGCTGGGCGAGGACACGATGACGGTGGGCACAGCCCCAGCGCGGAGGAAGAGGAGGCCGTTGTGGCCGTACTTGTCGACCAGGTGCTGGAGGGAGATGTGAGTCTGGGCGCCGATGTGGTGGAGGTGGCCGATGATGGGGAGGCTGCCCGGAGGCGAAGGCGGGAGCCGCAGCTTGCGTGCGGTCTTGGTGGAGCTCTTTACCGATGCTAACAGTAACAGCAGTAAGGGTACTACGACGAGGAGCGGTGCCGCCGGCGAGGACGTGCCATGGCCGACGGCGAGCTGAAGGTAGTGGTGGGCAGCTTCAAGAGCCATGTATGGCGTCCACAGGTGACCAGGAAGCTAGCGAGGCCTGCAATGGCTGCACTGGGTTGGTTTCCTACTCATGCATCTCTCCATATAAATAAACACGCCCGGCCTCAAGCTCTCCATCAATTATGCCTACAATAATCATCAGAATGTCACTGCTGGTGCAGTTTTTGCGACAGGCCGGCTGAGCGAGGCGTGGCTTACAACGGCCGTAACATGTATTCACTCCAGCCACACAACTTGTCTAGAAAAAAAAATTTGGAGTTCCATTGCATTTCCATGTATAAATTGTGAAGCCTCGGTTCAGTCCCAATAAATCGCACTCCCAAGTTTTTTCCAATTCAATTGAACCGCAAAAACGCCTTATATTTAGGGACGGAGGTACTATAATACAATATTTCTCATGGATTAGGTGCCACTTACAAATGTAAATACTCTCGACGAACTGACTGTAGCTCAAGTTGTCAGGTATCTTGTGGTGAAACTTGTCCATCCCATTCGTCAGGTTCTTTGTGATGGAACTTACGCGTTCATCTTCTAAACTTGGCATGGATGCTTGCCTTTTTCTGGATTTATTCCAAATTTTAAAACTTTATTCTTTCATTTGTAAGCAATGTGCTCATAACGAGGCGACTGTAGTGACTTCATCAATCTCAAAATCTGCCGCTTCGGTCTCGATGGGATGCGTACATGCTTCCATTTCTACGTGTTTCTCATGTTTCTTGGTATTATTTGGATATATATGCAGCTCATTCCAATGAACGGGGTCACAACAACTTCACATCAGGACTCCTTTGGTTGGAAGGAATTCCATAGGATTTCCAGAGGTTTTGGATCCTTAGGAAACTTTCCTAGGGTGATTGTTTGATTCGGAAGATGTGAATCTTTAAGAATTTTTTCATACGATTCATTTGTACAACATTTTAGAGGAAAATTACTACCTCTATAGTGCAAAGTAACATAGTTGTAGTGTCATAGATGACTTCATTTATTAGCTTGTAGACTCATCCTTTCTCGGTAAGACTACCACAGTAGAAGTAACACAGGTGGTATCATCACACAACTCTTGACAAAATATATGATGTGACGAGTAATTAATGAGGAAAGAGAGGCATGTGGTAACATAACTACTTACGGTAACATCACACATACCAAGACAAGATAAGTCTACAACCTAATAAATGAAGTGTTGCATGACACCAATAGAGGTAGTAACATAGACTAGTAATATATGCATGTTACTAGTCTAAGTTATTACCCATTGTGACTAGTCTAAGTGATATGTTACAGTAACATATTATGTTACTCTAAACACCTCTCTCCTCATTAACTACATGTCACGTAAGAAAAATATTTTTGAAGTGCGCTATGTTACTATCTAAGTTATAGTAACATATTATGTTACTCTAAACACCTCTCTCCCTGTTAACTACATGCCACATAAGGCCACATAAGCAAAATATTCTTAGAGTGCCGTAATGAGCCATTATTTTTGCCATGCATGCCCGACGCGATCCACTAGGTAGTTCACAGCGATGCAGCGAGCCAGTGACCACTGACCAGCGAATGAACACGACAATATGCATGGCCAGCCTTGTGCATGCAGGATCCCACGCGTTGCACGCGCATGTTATTCTGTAATATCACCTTCCCACCCGGTAACAAATCTTAGCAAACTGCCAAATGTTGCTATTACACTCATAGTCATAGGATACTAGTCAGTGGTCATCGAACCTCCGACCAGGCCAGTTGCCTTGCCATGGCACTTGTACTAGCGGGCATCGAAGCTCCGACCAGGTCGCCTCACGGTGAGGCGCGCGACTTAATGGGAGCTTGGGGCAGTCAAAGCAGCGTGAGGAGGCGGCGACTCGACGGGAGCTCGGTAGGAGCACGAGCGGCGACTTCCCTCAAGATCCAGATCCTGAAACAGAGTCAATGTTGCGATGAGAGAGATCGCAACAACGGTCACAACAGCTTCACATCATGACTCCTTTGGTTGAAAGAAATTCCATAGGATTTTTAGAGGTTTTGGATCCTTCGAAAAAATTTCTAGGGTGGTCGTTTGATTCGTAAGATGTGAATCACTAAGAATTTTTCCATAGGATTCATTTGTACAACAATTTAGAGGAAACTTTCCAGTCACTCTTTGTTTTTCCTATACTACCAAACACTCTTACAAATTCCTTTATTTTTTCAATCATGCAGGATATAAGACGACATGCCACTCCATTCCCCCGCGCCCTCCTCCCGCCCCACCCGCCGGTGCAGACGGAAGAGCCGTCGGCGAAGGAGAAACGGTCCTCCTGACCGCCGGGGGAGAAGGATGAGCCAGGGCCTCCTGCCCCAGCCTCCCCCCCAACGCAGCAGTTGGCGTGGGTGTCACCGCCACCACCGGAGTAGCAGGAGCCGAGGCCACCTGCCTCGGGCTCCCTCCCCCGGCGCTAGCCGACCCCAACGTGACTAACGTCACCGGCGTCGGGATATGGAGGGGAGACGTCAAGGCCTCCTGCCCCGACCCCCTCCCCCCAACACCAACTCACAAGCAGCAATCCGCACCGGAGCCTCGACCACAAGAGGAGGAAGGGAAAGAGAAGCAACCTCCGGCTCCCTCACCCCAACTCCATCCAGAGTCCTCGCCGATGAGGCCCTCACCAAGCGTCCAGGCAAAGAACCACCAGCCCCCTCAAACTCCAACAGAGGAAGCGTGCGCTCAAACATATCATCAGAGTCTACCCGGTCACTCCAAAGTCTGGGAGGCGCTGATGATGGCTCAAAGGACCCGAACCGCAACGAAGTCATAGGCACCGATGGCGATGCTGCCGGCTCAACCCCGGTCCCATCCCCGGGCAACTGAGCATCTGGGCGAGAGCCGTTAGACCCCTCTCGTGTGGACTCATCAGTCTTTGCCCCATTGGCTCCCGCACCGCTATCACCCTCGTGCATATCAACATCATTCCCATTAACCTCATCAAAAAACAGATCAGTGTCCTCAAACTCAATCTCGAGCGGGAACACCTCTCCCCTATAAGTCCAGTTGACCACATCAGGCACGAACTCAATATCCAGAACACTGACTAAAAGCCAAGCCACCCCATGAGCCCTGGTAAAAGCCATATCAACTCTCTCCGTCTTCCCAACCAACATACCCAAACTGGCCACAACTCGAACATCCTGCAAAGGCTTAGACGGGCCCCCTACAAACCGCAACCAGACCTGCGTAAGTGGCTTTCCCTTAGGCTCCACCTTCTTCCACTCATGGAACTCCAGAATGCACGAAGTGCCAGGAACTCTACACAAACCAAAGCTCAACAACCGCTGCAATTTATCCACCGTGGGGAAATCAACCTTATAGACCTTATCCTCGAGAACCACCAGCTCCCACCGAAAGTCCCCCGGAGCCAGCTCCTGAAGCCTCCGCACGATCTGAGCCTCAGTGACCTCTCCCTGGGTAGCTTTCACAACCCCGGTAGTCAAGCTCGGGGTCTCCTCCGGAATCTCTCCCGCAGCCGGTGATTCAAAGAACATAAGCTCAGCACAGTAGACGCCATACACAGTCAGCGACGGAGCCTGGTCACGCAAGAACGGGCACTCCCCCGAGGCATGTGTCGGCTTGCCACACGTCTCACACAGCTCGGCCACGCACTCAGCAATGAAGTGGCCCTTCTCCCCACAATGGTAGCAAAGCATCTTTTCCTTTTTGTGCGCATACTTGGACACCCTCTCAGCATCGGACCTGTCGGTATCCTCGGCCAAAGTCCCAGTCTCAGGAACCTCAACACTAGCCAAAGCAGTCACCACCTCCATCGCCTGGGAAGGAAGTGCAGTGGACGCGTGGTCGACCTCCAGTGTTGACGCCGCGTGCTCAACAACTGCCTTAGGCGGGGGCGGTCGGCGAAACCTCCCACGGTCCCCTCCCCGACCACCACGATGGCCCCGAAAGCCTCCTCTCTGACGGTGATCCGGGCCTAAGGCTCCCTCAACAAATCCGCCTGGAGGGCCGAGAAACGGTCTCTCAGCAGACCCATCACTCTGCCAGGCATAGCCACGACCTCCTCCCGTGGACGAGGAGCCACGGTGCCGTCCCTCACCATACGCATCATACCCATCATCCCCCCACTGGCCTTGGGGCGGATCATTGGGCTCTCTGTTGTTTGAATGCTGATTAGTCTGAGTCGGACCGGACCGGTTTTGTGTCGGCCTCGCAATGTAATGGGGTGGAGGTGCAGCACGAGGTTGATTGCCCGAGGGCGCCGGCAGGCTCCCAATAGGCCGAGGCCCTCCACCGCGGCCAGCCGGATCCACAGCGGTCACGCCCGGCGCAATAGGCCGAGGCCCTCCACGACCCGCAGCCGACTGGGCAGGGGGCGCCGCGCCCGGCGCCGGGGGCCTTATGCCGCCCCGACCAGCGGCCGGCTAGAAGGGCACTTGCCCCGGAGGCTGCGCGCCCAAGGGGCCAGCACCTCACCCCGGGTTGCCCTGAATGACGCCCCCGCCCGCCGGCGGCCTCTGGCCGGACGGCGTCGGGACTCCACATCCAGTACCCGCCACCGGCGGCGGAGCCGTCCCACCCCGTCCCGCAGGACCTGACGAGGCCTTCTTGGCTGGCGGCGGCGCAGCCCCGCGGCCGGCCATGTCTAGCAGCGGGCGAATCCTCCTAGTCAGACGAAGACCACAGGCAGTAAAACCTCTCGTCCCGTGCTTACGAACCCTAGGGCGAAGAGGCGGCGATACACGATCGATAGAGAAACAATCACGCTCGTACATGCATGGCAACACAATAGGTGTAGGAGAGTGGCCCGGTCCAGCATGGGCCTCATACCCATCTTTCTCCGGCCCAACTCCACCTAGCAGCTGATTCAAACGCTGTGATCTCGCGAGCGAGATCCTGGTCATCGCCGCCGCCGTCATGGGCGTCGCCGTTGCCGGACTACCGGCGCGCCGCCTCGCGTTCTTCTTTTTCTTGACAGTGATCCAAGACTCCGGCCTAATCAAATCGAATAACGTGAGATTCGGAAGATTCAACTTAGGAATGGGGCCTTTCCACGGTCTGAGCGCCGACGTCGCCGTCTTCCGATGAACTACGCGTCGGATCATCTCATTCTTCTCGCCCGCGTGGAGACCAATACGCACCGGATCATCCGGTGGCAGAACCCGATCAATCGTCGTAGCCACTTCATCCTCGCTATAACCTGAATGAAAAAATTCACAAATGAGATCGGAGGGCGTGGGAGAAGGCGGCGACTCCACCGGAGAATTTTCCCCATCGTCGTCCGCGTCATCTTCGTCGGACTCGGCGAGAGCCCAGAAGCGCCCGCCGACGCGCCGGCGATCCCCCGCGGTAGACGGCGCCGTCGCAGTCGGAGGGACGGCCGCCCGCCCAGTCGCCCGAGCCGCCCTCCTTGGACTACTCACATGGCTTTCAACTTTTTCCTATGTGGATGATTACTGGAAGTTATATCGGTTTAGCATGATTGGTCATTGATCTTTGTTGAGCATACGTTATACTCCCTCCGTTCCGAATTACTTGTCGTACGTATGGATGTATCTAGATGTATTTTAGTTCTAGATACATTCATTTCAGCGACGAATAATTAGGAACGGAGGGAGTATGTCTTGTGTTATCTATTAACTGTTTGTTCTTTCTTGCGGCAGCATGAAACCTACAAGTATATCCTAAACCTTTCCTCAAATGGGTTTCACTCAAAATTATCGAGGCCAATTCTGATAGAAGAAAATTGTAGAAAGTAACTGAAGACTTGATTGTGAAACGCAGTTTAATCTCCAGATTGCAGATTTATCACTCTATATGGTGCAACTATATATCATCTCTGAATTCCAAATGTGTTTCCATTACTGGAGGTCAATGGTACGATTAATAATCCCTGATGTGATAACATTAGGGCATATCTGATTAAGAATCCATGATCTGGTAACATAGAGTGTTTTCATGGTAAACCTTTTATTGGTCATTGAGTTCAATTTTGGTGCAGACCTGGAGCAGGACATCATGATAACAAAGGGAACAAATGCAGTGTCATTTTTAATTTTTTTGGAACACTGCAGCTTCCTAGAAAATGGAATAGTTTCATTGTTTGTAGTCAATCTTGACTAGCTCACTGGACCATTGATCTTGTATAGGTGCTCTTTGTATGAGCTTGTTTGGTTCAGCTGCACATGAGAGACGGTAACACTTCACGTGGGTTTGATTAAATATTTACTTTTGTTTCCTTGGCGTCTTTATCAGAAAACAAAAATTCCTGAACGTGGTATTATTTTTTTGTTTCTGCTGACTGGTAGTGGTAGAGTGATATTGAACTTCATTTGTTTGATTAAATAGTACATCTTTATATATTTTTTGAGGGAATGGTGAAGGCTTGCAGATTAACCAGCTTCATTTGGGCCATTGGCTGGGCTATCCGAAGTGCATTAGGCCCATTTCTGGCGCTCTTCCTTCCTGTCTTTCTCTTTCCCCAAAATCAACCGACCTCTGAATCTCCTTGCTCGTTGAAATCGGTTGCAGCGCGCGGGAGCCGAGAGCCGCTGTGTCGTCGTCTATATAGCTACGCCGGTGCGCCACGAGGGGAGCAGCAGTACCGGGCTGGGCTGGAAGCGCTGGATGCGGGGCTGCTGGCGGCGGAGAGGATTCTCAACAGACCACGATGCAATTTTTGCCGAGAGCTCACCACGCTGGTCTTAGGCGAGGTGCCCTTCTGTCCGACTTGCTTCCGCCATCATTTCTTGGGCGGCCCGCCTCCGCAGCACGCGCAGATCGGCGGTGCGCCTCGGGAGCCAGTGGCACTCCCTACCAGTGAGCAGGAGTTCCGGGCTGACCTGGCAGCGCTGGATGCGGAGCTGCTGGAGGTGACCAGGACCCTGAAGAATCTCAAGGTCGGGTCGGGCCCGATCTGCAAGGCTTGCGGCCGCCTCTCCGGCAGCAACAATGCGTGCGGTGTTTGCCGCCAGGGCGGCCCGCCACCACCGCCGCCACCACCAGGGCTCAGCTAGCTCAAAGCTCTGTTCTCTCCTTCCTCATCTCACATCGCTGAGCTCTGGGAGCAGGCAGCGTAACTGCTGAGCCTTTCTCTGCTTTGCTCTGTTTTGACACAACAGAACATAATGATTCCTCTGTGATGTGGCCAAATGTGGCTATGCATACATACATAAACTATATACTCCCTCCGTCTCAAAATACTTGTCGGAGAAATTGATAGAAATGGATGTACATAGAACTAAAATATGTCTAGATACATCCATTTTTTCGACGAGTATTTCCGGACGGAGGGAGTACTACTTGTACTCCGACGTTAGTAATTGATTCTTGTTCTGGAGTCTGATTCGTCCGTTCGTTAATCTTTGATTCTTTTCTGGTGCCACTTTGAGTTTTGCCTCAAGTGTTTGACTGATTTACTTTCAGTTTAACCAAAATGGTCGACTACTCAGAGTTTCGTTGCCACTGATTCAGTTTAAGCTTATAACACGCATATACTCAGTAGTATATGCGTGTGCTTGTTCAACCCTTGTCATCAGTTTAAGCTTACCTCACTTGTTTGGCTGAAACAGTTTCAGTTAAACCTTTGGCTGTTTTCTGACGCTTTTGTTTTGCCTCGTGTTTGACTGAGACTCACTTTCAGTTCAACCAAACGAGTATTCAGAGCTTCCTTGCTATACATGACGGTTCGGGCTGATTTTAGGTGACTCGGATGATTGTCACTAGGCATGTTCATATTCAGTGACAATTTGAGTGTCACCGAAAAAGTTGGGTGGGCCATTTTTTAAAATATGAATAGAAAAATAACAAATTGTTTTTGCATCTGACTTATTTGGTGGCATGTCCTTTGTTAACAAAGGGAAATTTCTTGGAAATGGGGTTGTTCGGTTCCCTCCTAACAAAGGAATTTGGAACGAGGACTTAGGTTTGTGCTCGAGTATGACGTCCCTGGTGAGGTGAGAGGGCGGCACGGCGAGGTGACGTGGCTAGGGGTGTACAGCAAGGCGACACACGCCTGGTGCGTAGTGAATCAAGGGTGATTTTAGGTGAGATCTGTTTACTAAGAGACATTGTAGCGAAATTGATTGGGTTTCTTGGATTATGCGATGCGAATTATTATGCAGTTTAATGTTGTGTACGAAATATGGATCAAAAATGGATAAATGATGAACCCAAGATGACCCTAACATACAAAAAAGGTGTGAAGGATGTAGGACCCGAATATATTGACCAGAGGCGTGGTGAATGGGAGATTTAAAATTTCTTCCAAAACTTTATTACCCTCAGCGCAGCATACCGAAAATGAAACAAAACACATGCAGTTCTATGAAAAGAGAATCTACTACAGAAAAGAAACATGACAGAGCTGAAAGATAAACTCTCAACAGATAACTGCTAGAATTCAGATAGAAAACTCGAGAGAGAGAGAAACACTACTGAAAGTAAACTACCGAAACAAGAACGTGATTGCATATAGATAGAGATGCACGAAAGATATGAGCACACGGATCACGGAAAGATATCTCACGACAAATAATATAGCTGAAAAATAAACTACTGAAAGTAATGCAGTCAGATAGAAATGACAAGTCGTGCACAAAGGCAACAGACGATTTGATAGACGAATTCACTCTTCTTCAAAAGGGCTACGTCTGGTTGGAAGGACTTATGATTGAACAAGGGAGCAAACCTCCCTCCATCCTATTGTCCTCCATGTAAAGTTTCTCGAGCTTCAGTTGATTTTACTCGTGGTAGATTCTTCTCGGCAATCTCCAAACCTTGGAAAGAATTCGCATCGCGAACCACAATGACTCTTGGTTGCTGAAGACTTTGTCTTCGGTGACCACAATTACTCTTAGTTACTCAGACAGACGCCTAACCATCTAGAGAGTTAGCAACTCTCAAGAGTAATAGGCTCAAAGCTCTCGACTTAGATCTCTGTGATGCTCAACCACTATTAAGTTAGCTCTGGGTTTTCTTTTGGTGGATTACTCAAATCTCTAAGAGATGGGTGCTCAATCAATCTTATCGGAAAAAAATAAAGCGGAGCAGCTGACAACAACGGTAGGCGTGGGTTGGCTGTTTATAGTTAGAGTAACCTAGAGGGTGAAATGACCAATTAGGACCTATGGCCCAGCCAATGGCCAACCAACAAGTATCCAACGGTCGGATTCAAACTCACATGGCAACTTTACTTGAGGAACAAGTAAAGTTGACTCCTCTGCTGAAGCATTTCTCTCGCAGCCCAAAAGAACTAGTTGGCGAGTAAATGTTTCGAAATAAGAAGATATTTCTCTCAGTTCTCATGGGATAAATTTCGGTTAAGCATCACAATAGAGAAAAGTCTCAAAATGCTTGTACCCCCTCTTAATAGTATGCATCAAAAGAAGAAAATGAGACAACATAACAAATAGTATGACCTAACTTTGTCTTCATTCTTCTCCGTTGTAGTCATTTTTCTCGGACGCCTTGTGTACCAATTGATTCACATCAACAATCTTTTTGGGGGTCATCTCCGACATGCAATCTGTTCGATAGGAATCTTGATGCAGAGCATCCCTACATCATCCCCATGGACTCTACTATAACTCATCAAGCACGAGGTGGACCAATGACAAGAGCACGCACCATCAAAACTGAGGTTAATTCTTTCCTCTTCGAACTTCATTCAGATTCACATATGAGTTGGGTCCTACCTCAGATGGATATATTGTGCCTTTTTAGGTACCAAGGATATGACCATGAAGAAGCAAGGAGGGAGGTTCAAGCACGCACGAAGTCTCTCGGAGAAGGAGAAGAGAGGAGTGGTCCAAACAAGGAAGACCGGAGGCCCCTGGACACTCCGGGTGCCTGGAGGTGGACATCCCCGGTTGCTTGGTTCCTTGGCAGTCGGCCGCCCCCCCTGCCTGGACGCCCCCAGTGCCCGGCCCCGCCGGGCGCCATACCGCCGCCTGGTGCCCAACCCCGCCGGTTGGAGCTGCACAGCCCGCCCGGGTGCCCATCCCCTTCTGCCGCCTCAACCTGGGCGCGGCCCTGTCCGGTCTGGGTGCCCGGCCTCCCCTTGGCGTCGGCCTCTGTCCGGTCCGGGCGCCCGGACCCCTTTACCCCGGGTGCCCGGACTCCTCCTCCGTGCCTGTGTGCATTTCGGGTTAATTGACCCTTGTACCCCTCTTTCCCTCTTATTTCGTCCCTAGGCTATAAGTACCCTCCCCTAGCTCATTTAGAGGATAGAAAAGTATTTGATAGACAAAGAGAGAGCTTTGCTCATCTTCCTCCTCTTGGAGATCTAGACCTCCTCTTGGAGAAGCTCCTCTTGGAGATCAAGCCCTCCTCTTGGAGAAGATCCTCTTGTGGATTCAAGACCTCACCTAGTGGGAAGAACTTTACCCTAGTGCTATTTTCCTTGGATTGATCTTATATGCTTGTGGATCTCTTGTATGCTACTCTAGAGGATGTGTGATTGTGCTTTGTTTGAGTGTTCCCTCTCTTGCGTTCTTGTGTTCTTGCTCTTTCCCCCCTCCAAGTGTGAAAACATCCTCCCCTAGGGTGAAACCCTACAACAAATCTTCTCGAGTGCCTCAACATTCTTCTCTGCTTCGTAGTTAACTTCTGCAAATTATAGCAAACTTCTCGGAAGTAGCAATCTTCTTGGAGCTTAGTAATCTTCTTTGCTTTGCAGATAACTTTCGTGGAAGTTTATGGCAAACTTCTCGAAAGTACCAATCTTCTCAGTAGCAAACTTCTCATAGCTTAGAAATCTCCTCAGTTGCGCAGATGATTTCAGCAGAAGTTTATAGCAAACTTCTCGAAAGTAGCAATCTTCTCAGTAGCAAACTTCTTGAAGCTGAGCAATCTTCTCGAAACTCTAGGGACTATAATTTCTATCTGTGCACTAGCAAAGACATTAGCCTGTCAATGTTTCTAGCAACAATCTTCAAAATACAAGGGTGCATTGGACTGCACCAACAAAGGATTTTACGGAATTCAAGGTTTCTCATAAGAATGGATACAAAGATGTGTGTTGTGCCCATGCAGAAAGTGTAGTAATGGGTACCAGAGTTCTACAGGCAAAATTGAAAATCACGTAAGTACCAATGGTATGTCCACGACATATACAAGGTGGATTCATCATGGGGAACGAGTGGGCAATGGGTGGTTATAAAACTGACCACAGTGATAATGGTGAGGCAGCTGATGTAGCTGAGTATGATAATGTGAAATGTCTCATAGATGACCTGATGCAACTGGTAGATTTGATTTGTTTAAAAAGCTCATGAATGAAGCAAAGTGATAACGTCACCCGGAGAGCGATAGTATGACGTGGCTGGTATTCATTATGAGGGTCATTCATATCAAAACATATACCCATATGATCAATAGAGCATTTGGTGTGTTGTTTAAGCTCTTAAAAATGGCTTCCCCTGAAGTGGACTTCCCTAAATCTTAAATTGATGCTAACAAAGGTCTTTCTGATGTTGGTCTTGATTATGAGACAATCATGTATGCAAGTATGACTCGACTTTGTAACCATGCCAAGAAGACTAATTGTCCTGTGTGTGGATTATCAAGGTGGAAACATGAAGATGGGAATGGAAAGAAAAAGATTCCTCGCAAGGTCCTTTGATACTTTCCCATAATTTCACTTTTACAAAGATTTTTTCATATCAGAGCACACCATGTGGCACAAAGAGAAGAGGGTTGGTTGAGGAAAATGTTATTAGGCATCCTACAGATGGCATGGTATGGAAGTCTTTTCACAAAGACCATCCTGAGTTTGTTGTAGATCCCTGTAACTTGAAGTTAGTTTTGCAACAAATGAATTCAACCCCTTTGGGCACATGAGCACTGCATATAGTATGTGGCATATGAATGATAATACACTAGCATTCTATGAACCGATCGATAAAGAAAGTTTCATCATATGAATGATTGTATACTAGCATTCTATGCACGTGTTCCTGAAAAGTATGAGCATAAGCATCTACTAACTCGGTTTGTTTCAAAGAGAAAAACACATCTATAGCCTAGAGTATTTGTTCCTGTTAAACTTTGGAAAGACAACTACACACAAAGTTGCACAATTGTCAATGCCATGCATTGCTTCGCAAGTCCGTAACCAGAGTGCAGCATTGCCTGCAAAGTGCACATTCGTGAAACCGACCCAAAGATCTGCCTGAACATTGTACATGTGAAAGTACTTCTCGCAACTATTTTTTTCCACCACTTTGCATTATCCCCTTCGAATTTAGGAAAAATCAAACGATGGAATTCGAGCAGAAAAATGACCGGTAGTAGGCTGAAGGTGGGAAACTAGGGACTGATTGAACTCATCCATTGTCGTTAGAGAGTTCCTCAGGAGACGGGAATTGGGATTCCGAATGCTCACCAGTGTACAAGGTATGATTTGAGGAACGTGGTCCTCGGAGATCAGTATCATGTGGTTGTTATGCAGCGTCGTGCCTCGGCCGAGGCGGTCCTAAGCGCGAGGGAAGCAACTGCAAGAGTGTGGTGTGGTGCGGCACCTCTAGGTTGTTGACGCGGTGCACCACTTCGTCCAACGGTCGCCTCATCTCTGCCATTGCCGCATCGAGAGAGGCAGAAAGAGGAAAGCTTAGGAGGAGAATTGTGCTTACAATTGTCATTGGTTGCTGCACATGCACGCTACACACACGCTTAGTAGTAGATCGTTACAAGCCACTTGGTCAATTGTGAGATAGCCAGAACAAACGCACGTGCCAGGCCCATGTCGATGGATGATATTATACCCGAGAGAATTTGCTTCAAACAATTTGACATAACCTTTGAAGCGATCTTATCCAAATAGGAAGTTTTTTTAGGTAAATCCAAATAGGAATTTGCTGCAGTAATGCTTGTGGCGGCATGGCGGGGTGCTCGCGTTGACGGATGGGAGAGACGACAAGGGAAAGAGAGGATAAGTGGATTCGTGAAGGATGGGATGCTCGGGATTTCTCTGGAAATGGGTGACGTGCTACATGAGGCCCACGGGACGTGTGGCAAGTCATGGAGGCGACAGATGCTAGCGATTTGTCACCCGCCTCAACCAAAGTGTTTCCCTTCTTTATTTAAACAAGTTCAACGAAATCGTTACAATGTCATGTTGTTGAAGGACCACACATGCCTTCTATACGCATAAAGATAACGAAAATCCAAACTTTTTCTTTGAGACAGTCGAAAAAGGAAGTTTTTTTTAGGGGTCAATCCAAAAAGGAAGTTTTTTTAGGGGTCAATCCAAATAGGAAGTGAAGCATGAAATGGGAGAGACGCGAACGAGCTGCACGCGAGCCCGGCCCACTCCTGAGTCCTGAGAATCTGCAGTCCTGTGGCCCAACCACGGCATACCCCAGCGCACTTCCACTCCACCAATGATGCTGGCGGCCGGCGCCGACCGCACCATGCCGGAGGGGGCGACGGCATTGGAGATCCCCTCCGACCGCCCGGCCTTCTTAACCAGCCTGTCCTACGGCGGGGGGCCTCCGGCCGCTACGGCGGTGTTCCTCCCCCGGGAGACGCTCACGGTCACGGGACCCCCGGCCACAATCAGTGTGTACGTCAATTTCGTCCTCGACCCCGAGCTGGAGCACTACTGGCGGCGCCTCGCGTACGCCTACATCACCCCACCGGAGGCCCCGTGCCGCGCCGACCCGGGCCCCTTCATCCGCCGCGTCTTCCGCACCCTCGCCCTCGACCTGCCGCAGAACTTCGAGCTCCTCCCTCCCGAACACGGCGCCGACATGGCTGTGCGCTTCCGCACGCCCGACTTCCGGGAGGCGGCCCTGCTGCGGCAGCCGTTCGTGCTCTACGGCGTCCCCGTGAAGCTCCTGCGCGACGGGGAGACCCCCGACACCATCTGGGTGTCGTCCGACTACCTCGTCCACGCCGCCCTGCGCGATTACCCCGTTGAGCAGCGCACAGAGGAGGGGATCAGGTGGAACTGCTGCAGATTCGGGTACGTGCGCGAGATCGACCCGGCCTGCTTCGCGGCGCCCGACCTAGCCACCGTCCGCGTCGTCCTTGAGCTGGAGCACCCTCGAGAGATCCCCCACGAGCTCCGGATTGACTACAGTGACGATGATGGCCCCACCAGTGTCGTCCCCGTCGAGATCGTCAGGGTCTGGCACCACTCACACTCCTACGACGCCAATGGACAGTACGTGCCTCTCTTCCATCCCCCGGTTGCGGCTGCTTGATGGATGCCAAGCTCTGACGTTAAACAGTATCAGCAATGGTCTTCCAGTAGTAGCTGCAACCTATCTATCCTTAGTTTTATGTAGGGCCAGATTCTTAATTAGTTCTCCAAAGATACCGCTTTATTTTAGCTTGTTTGGGCCTTAATGTGTGCTAGATGCTACTCTAACTGTTGTGAAATTTGGGTTGCAGAGAGGCAATTAACAAGTCAATCCATAAGATCCTGTCTTTCTCAACGCTTCTCTGAACATACACGCTATAAAACTTATAATTGGTGAACACTGAAAAAGCTGTCTAATTGACTGAATGCAGTAGCAACCAAATGCATATAGCTACTACTCCCTTGTGAAAAGGTAGCAAGAGTGAACCCAGGAAAATTCTGCAAGTAGTATCAGCATTGGTCTGTGTGGAACTGTGGATGTTTCTCTTGCAAGTCCAGGTTTTCAGACCCAAAAAGAAATCCTGCAGTTGTTTGGGTAATGGATATTTTTATTGGGAGATTTTTTATGTAGTTAAAATTACAAAAATTATTACAGCACAGAGACAGTAGATGGTGCTCTGAATTGTAGCCGCTCATCAAGCACATCGGCATCTATTTTCGAGCACGCCAACATGTTGTCCACGATTTCATGAAGGTAACATTCGAGCACTGCATTATAGAGGTGATTGCAACAGTATACACTCTAGCTCGAACCTAATTGATGGCAGGCTTTGAAAATCCTACTGAAATTTCTTCAAATACACATAAAAGTAAAGCTAGTTTGAAATTTTTATGGTGCAAACTTTGATCGGTCATTTAACTATTTTGATCAAACAAAACTTACCTTATATTATCTTTTTTTTTTCAAGAAAACTCCTTTGAGAAATACCCCGAAACCAAACTGTCCCTAAGCATGTTTAGACAGGATAATAAAGAAATGGATAATAACAAAATATTTACTATTTCTTTATCTGCACAAGGTATTATTATTTATTCTCTCTAATTGTACAGTAAATCATTAAATCATAGTGTGATTGTGTGTTTTACATGTGCCTGAATGTGGAACCTGAATTTCTCAACTGCATGAACTGAATTCCTCATTGCTACTCCCTCCGTTCCTAAATACTTGTCTTTCTAGGTATTTCAACAAGTGACTACATACGGAGCAAAATGAATGAATCTACACTCTAAAATATGTCTACATACATCCGTATGTAGTAGTCATTTGAAATGTCTAGAAAGACAACTATTTAGGAACGGAGGGAGTAGTTGGGAGATAAAGTTACATATAATGAAGCAAAACATGTTGTAAAGATTGTTCGGTTTATCGAGCAAATATGATTTCGGCCCTGCTTCATGTAAGCTAACCTTCCAAATGTGCATCCCATGCTTTGAGTTATTATATTCTTCTGCAAAAATCATCTATCATGTTCTTTTTTTAACAAAACTTCTTTGAGAAATACCCCCAAAACCAAACTGGCCCTAAGCAGGTCTAGGCAGAATAATAACAAGATAGTTGCAATTTCTTTATATGCACAAGGTATTGTTATTTATTCTCTCTAACTATACAGTAAATCATAGTGTAACCGTGTGTTTTTCACGTGCCTGAATGTGGAACCTGGATTTCTGAATCGCATAAGCTGAATTCAGCTTGCTAGTTGGGAAATAAAGTTACATATGCGGCAATACGTGTTGTAAAGTTGTCCAGTTTATCGAACAAATAATATTTTGGCCCTGCTTCTTAGCCTGGTATTCTCCATTCCGGAAGTATCTAACATTTCTTTTAGCTGTAAGCAAATGTAAGTTAACCTTCCAAAGGTGCATGCCCATGCTTTGAGTTCTTATATTCTGCAAAAATCATCTACCATGTTAGCATCTGAGCAAGATGCAGTTCTTTCTTTTTTTCACTATCCGGAATATGTATACCGTGTAAACATGCAGTTCATGTTTTCGCACAGTACACAGACTCAACTTCCCATGCGGTACGGGCTATCCGGCGCTATGTGCATGGCCATCACACCAACCTTGCCTGTATTTTGCTTTTGCCACAAATTTGACTGCCCAATAACCAATTTGATCCCAAGGTAGATGCATTTTCAGCGATCATGCAAAGATAACCTCCGCTGAACATGGAGCCATCCCTCTTTCTGTTGCCACTCTGTGCTCCTAATTACTTCTGAATTCCGTAGACAGCACCATTTTATTTTTGCATGACCGGCAGTTCACAGAGCTTCGCAACTCCTCTTCCATGGCATCAACCATGCCGTTCTCCGCTGGCTTCGTTTCCCTTGGGTCTCCACCGCCACAGTGCCACGGCCGCAGGTTCCAGCGATATCAGCGACCGGGCACTCTCATTTCATCAGGCAATTGATCAAATCATATCTGGGCGGTAGACTTTGTATCAGTCTCCTTCTTAATTAGGTGGTCTTTCTGACGGAAGGAATTGTCTTTCTGTAGCTATAAGGCATGGTCAGGTTAAAGCTATGGCTGGAGTGAGCATGGATGGCTTGGCACAGCCTCAAGCCCCGGTTGCAGTGGTTACCGGAGCATCGAGGGGGATTGGGCGAGCCATAGCTGTGGCTCTTGGCAAAGCAGGGTGCAAGGTATCAGCAATCAAATGAAAAAACGAGTGAAGTAATATTCCTTCAAAGAAGCATGGAAAATGTATAATTGTAAGGCTAGTTGAGCTGTGATTTCATTGGAACTGTACTGAACATCATCTTTTGTTTGTTTAAGGTACTTGTGAACTATGCCAAGTCAGGCATGGAAGCTGAAGAAGTGCGCAGAGAGGTGAGTAAAATCGCTCCTTCTAGCCTTCTAGCCTACCCAATATATGATACAGTTGCTCGCATACAAGTGCATTTTACCTCATAGAAAACTTTTCATGCCATGCTTGTTTTCCTTGTGCCACACAAACACACATCATGATCCATTCAGATCGAGGAGTCCGGTGGCACTGCCATCACCTTTTCAGCCGATGTCTCCATTGAAGCCGAGGTTGAAACCATGATGAGAGCGGTGAGTTGACATCAGTTCGTTATTCTAGGCAAAACAATAACAAATAATTCTCCGAGTCGGTGCATACTTTTATACATGATGTTGGATGTTGGCTCAGGCAATTGATACTTGGGGAACGCTGGACGTGCTGGTGAACAATGCAGGTTCCCCCTTTTCATCTCTCTTCCTGCCTTCCCCTGCACAACTGACTACGTAAGTTCGCATTTGTATCGCCTTGACAGTGGGTTTTGATGGCTTGGGGGCCATTCTTGGTGGGCAGGGATCACGCGAGATGCTCTGCTAATGCGGATGAAGAAGGCGCAGTGGCAGGAAGTAGTGGACGTAAACCTTACCGGTGTTTACCTCTGTGCCCAGGTGAGACGTGCTGTTCACTTGGCCTCCGTAATTGGCATCAAATATGCTTTGTGCTTGCCTATTATTTAAAAATCTTGTTTTAGGCTGCGGCGGCAGTGATGATGAAGAGGAAGAAGGTACGGAGTATCAGTGGACTATGTGCCGTTTCTATTCTTAGAAGCGTCTTTGTTATATGATCAGAGACAATAATTTATTGGTACAGTTTTTTCACTGGTTAATTTCCCACAGGGAAGAATCATCAACATCGCCTCAGTTGCCGGGATGATCGGCAACATTGGCCAGGCCAACTACTGCGCCGCCAAGGCCGGGGTGATTGGGTTGACCAAGGCCATGGCCCGGGAGTATGGTGGCAGAAACATAAATGCAAGTAGCAGCCATGGCAACCTAGAATAAGCACATCTTGATTAAAGTGCTGCTCCTTATTTGAACATTAAGCTTGTCTGACATTTTGCCTGGTTGGTTTTGCAGGTGAATGCAGTTTCCCCGGGCTGGGTCGCGTCTGACATGACCGCAAAACTAGGCGACGACATCGAGCGAAAGGCGCTCGAGACAATACCATTAGGTTAGTAGTAGTGGTAGTAATCATCTGCTAAATTCCATATGAATCATAACAGAAGATGGAATATAGAGTTTCCGGTTATAAGCATCCGCCCATAACTCTTGCAATGACACACCGCTTGGCATGAGCGGGTTCGCTATCTCCAAAAAAAAAAAAATCTTGCAATGGCACCAAAGATGAAACAGAGTTTTCGTTTTGGTTTTACTGCCTTTTGTTGCTGATGGAAACTTCAGGACGATTCGGCAAGCCAGAGGAGATCGCTGGACTGGTGGAGTTCTTGGCTGTTCATCCGGCTGCAAGCTACATGACCGGGCAGGCAAGTAGAAATGGTTTTCAGATATGTACTTCATTCATATGGACCCGATCTATTAACATAGTTATGTGTTAGTGTACTTGAAGACTTGACTTGTTTAATTCTGCAAGTGCAGGTGATCCCAGTTGATGGCGGCCTGTCCATTTGAGTGTAACTGAAACCAAACCGAAGCGAGGCGTGGAAACTTAAAATTTCCAATGAGAAACAAGGTTGTGTCACACACAATTAAGCTCAACAGCGTCAGGCTTGTGGCGTACGGAGTGCCTACCTTTGGAGAAAGTTGTAGTCTGGATGGAAATTCAGTAGTATGTATTGGCCATAGCATATACTCAATCATTTGGTTCAACCGAAAGTACCAGAAAAATAACCAAAGTTAACGAATGTACATCCAAGATATATTGTACAAGTCCGCCAAATGTAATGTTTTGGCTGTGCTTTGTCGTCGACGTTTTTATTTTGCATCGAAGAGTATTTGAATTAGTATGTTAGGCATTTTATACTGTCCGTAGAGCGCCTCTACTGAAGAAGTGAACTTGAGAGTCGAGGTGTCAAAACTTGTGCCAGATTAGCATCCATTTCAATGGCCTCATTATGGGAACAGATCCTACTAGTAATTCAAAGTTGCATTACCACATCCACATGACAGATGTGGTAAGCAATCCAAACTATTCAAAAATAATAATAATTCAAAGTTGCATTCGAAATTCAGAGCTGAAAACTGCTAACAGGCAACATCTATCTTCGAACATGACGCTGAAAGCACCTTAAAAGTCACATGAGGTAACACTAAAGCGCCAGGAAAGAAGAAAATATTACTGGAGGGTGTTACAAAAATAAACAAATAAATTTACTAGTGAATCAGCCTAGTCTCTTGCAGGCCACTGTAGGATCACTAGTATTAAATGATATTATTTGCAACACTTGGAGGACTGCACTTTATGGATATCAGGTGATATTATTTGCAACACTTGGAGAAGAAGATGATAACCCAATCCACTAAATAGTCTAGTTCATGGCGATCGATCTGAGCTACCAAGTAGTTCGTGGCGATCGATCCCATCTACCAAGTAGTCTCCTTTTCTAATTTTTTTTACCAATTAGTCTAGTTCTAGCACTAGCTACAGATAATAATACTTGGAGAAGAAGATGATAACCCAATCCACGAATGGCGGAAGTAGGAGTAACTGAAATTACACTCAGTGGACAGCAGTTAAACTTCAGTTAACTCTGTGTGTGTGTGTGTGTGTTTTAAACTTCAGTCAACTGTAGCCGTTGTCGGACACTGAACAGGGGAGCCCTTGGTCTTTGAGGGGCGTTGATCTTTCACAAGTGGAGCGCATCCTAGCCGTCCGCCTCCCTGCTAGCTGTCGAATTCTTCAGAGAAGGTGTCAAATTCTTCAGGTGTGTTCAGAGGCAGGAAGTTCAGAGAATCAGGTGTGTACTGAAACATGAAAATTTGAGCGCTCATTCGGTTTAACTGAAATTAAACCAGTCAAACATCCAAAGCATCCACATCCTATCTCCACGCCAAATCACTTGCTGACAACAAGCATATGCAGCACTGAATCTGTTATATGTAGTATCTCCACGCCAAAGCACAAGCATATTACTAGCAATTACAACGATCATTACTTGCAAGCTTTAAACGAAGTTCTGAAAGTTAATCAGTCGAAAATTTGAGGCAAAACCAAAAGTTAACGATTAACACTGACATCAACAGCAAGTATGAAGTATCATTTACTAGTGTCAGAGCACTTGAATATAGCAAACAAAACAGAGCAAATTATAAAAGGCTCAGCAGTTAAGAGGACATTCAGCATAACCACAATCAGACCAGGAGCTACGTTGCCGGTCGGAGCCGCCCAGGATCGACTACCAAAAGCTACTTACAGTCAACTGGAGCTATTGTCGGGAACAGAACAGTAGAGACCTTGGGCAGCATTGCGGTTCGCGTCTTGATACTCAGTAGCTGTCGAATTCTTCAGAGAAGATGTCGATTTCTTCAGGTATGTTCAGAGAACTAGTGTCCTGGCAACTGAAACTACAAATTTGAGCACTCATTCGGTTTAGCTGATCACTAACGAATCAGACTGTGCAAGATAAAAAAGGAAACATCCACAGCAAAAACTTGAGGCAAAACTGAAGAGTCGGAAAAGAACTGCACACTGAATGACATTATAGTTTCATCTACTAATGTCAGATCACAGACAAGGAAACAAGTACATAGTTTCATGGATCTACTCAAGTATGTATCACAGGAATCATTCTCTTCTGTTCTTTCAAAACGAGAGCAAAGCAGAAAAGGCTCAGCAGTTAAGCTGTCCTGCTCCCAGAGTTCAGACTTCAGAAGACATTCTCCACTCACAGCGGTGAGATGAGCTAGCTCTGCCCTGGCGGTGGCGGTGGTGGGCCGGGGTTGTGGCAGAACATGCACGCCTTTTCGCCGGATAAGCGGCAAGCCTCGCACCTCGAATAGGCGGCACGCTGAGAACCCGCCGGAGGAGAAGGCTCGGTCGCCGCCAGCAGCTCCGCCACCGAATCCCGGAACTGCTGCTGACCGTGAGGCGCACCGGCGTTGCTGGGAATGGGAATGCCCTGAGCCTGAGGCGCACTGGCGTTGCCGGGCTGCCGCCTTGCCAGTAATCTGCGCCGGCTGTTGTTTCTCAGGCTAGTTACTAAGAAACCAAAGAAAAACAAGAAATCCAACTCCGGCGTGAGTGAAGAACCAAGAACCAGAGAGAAAGAATTTGCGATTTTCTTGGGTTGGGATGGGAAGGAAGGAACACACCTGTAACAAGATTGCCCCCGCGCCCGTGACCGAGAGCTGGAAGAGACGGAGCTCGCCGGTTCGCATAGGCTGCCGGCGCGTGGCGCGTGGAAGGCTCCCCGGTGTAGGCTACAAAAGAATTACACAGTGGAGGGAATAGAAACCAAGAAATCAATGTCAGACGTCAACGAACCAAGAATCGCACTAACCAGAGAGAAAGAATCCCACCTAGAACATGATTGGCGAAGATTGTCGGCGTCGGCAGCGCTCTCCCATGCGGCGGACAGAATCCCCCGAGCCCCGACCCCGACCAGCCGCCGCGACCGAGAGCTGCAAGAAACCAAGAAGCGGGCATCAACCTCGAAAAAAACCAAGAAATCGAACTCCGACGATAACTAACCAAGAAACCGCACGGACCAGAGACAAAGAACTTGAGAGTTGAGAGGGAACCCACCTGGATTGCCCAGCGGCGGAGCGAATCCCCCGTGCCAGGCGTCGGGGGGGCCTACAGCGACAGTCGCCGACGACACCCGTGCTGCAGTGTCGCCGGCTCCGGCTGTAGGCGCCGCACGCGGAGTGCCTCCTGTACGATCGAAAGAAACCAAGAAATCCAACTCCGACGTCAATGACGAACCAAGAAACCACACGGACCATAGAGAAAGCATTTTGCGCTTTTCTTGGGAGGGAACGCACCTCGATTGCGCAGCGGCTGCTGGAGCATCGTCATCGGTGCCGACTGAGAGAATCCCCCGAGCCCCGACCCGCCGCCGCGGCCGCCGCCTCTAAGGAACTGGATAGGGGTGCCGGTGGGGCCTGGAAGCGGCTGCAAACTGCCGGCTGCAGTAGCCGTCGATCCTGCAGGCGCCTGCGAAGTGTCGTCGACGGCTGTAGTCTCCGTCCGTGCACGCTGATGCGGCTGCCCTGTCCCGGGGATGTCGTCGTCGGTGGCCTTCCGCTTGCGGTCGTCCATCTCGCCTCGGTCGAACAGCTTCGCAAGAACGCCCAGATGAAGGAGATTCAGAGGTCGCAAGAACTCGGGCGTGGAGGGATGTTGGTTACAGGAAAGGATGGGAGAGGGGAGGATGGCGAGGCGAGGCGAGGCGAGGGAGGCTATATAGACGATGACAGAGCGTCTCTCGTCTCCCGCTGCAACCGATTTCAAGAAGCAAAGAGATTCAGAGCGCTCGGTTAATTTGGAAGACAGGAAGAGCCTAAAAATTGGGCCTCCTGCACTTCAGATAGCCCAACCAATGGCCCAAATCATTAGCCAGCCCAGTTCTATCCTCTTTGTTTTTTTGGAGAAACTATTCCAGTTTTTACAAAGTTCCATTAGTACGGTTTTTTTAGAAAAGGAGGTTAAGACCCAATAGGATTGTCTGCCCCGATAGGTGGCGGTTAACGTTTTCGTCCGGCGATTGCGGAAGCGATCGCGGCGGCATACGAGTTAGGGTTTCTGCGTTCTGGTGATCCAATCCGTGTCCGCCCGTCGAGCGTCCTGCCTCTCGATCGTCTTCCTCCCTGAGAGCTCCCTTGTCCCATCCACCATAAGCCTTCCGTGTGTTCCTAGGGCACGTGGTCCTAAGACACTAACCTAGGCGGGGGAGGTGAAGGTGCTAGCAGGTGGGGGTGATGGAGGGGGTCGCAGGTGTGATGAAGGGATTGAGATTGTCGGAGGAAGAGAGGAAAGGGGTCAAGATCAAGATCTTGGCGAAGGAGAAGGGAAAGGGTGTAGAGGTGCAAGCGGTGGGGAAGGTTCTGTCGGAGCGACTGGCGCATCCTGACGCGATCTGCTTGTCCCTGGGGAGGGTATGGTGCCCCATCAAAGGGATTGACTGCAAGGAGGCTGAAGATAACAAGTTCGTGTTCACGTTCTCCAGGAATCGGGAAAGAGAAAGGCTCTGGAGAATGGCCCCTGGATGTTCGACAAGGATCTTGTGGTTGTGGTGGATTTTGTGCCAAGCAGAAGAATGGAGGACTATGAGTTCAACAACGTGCCGATATGGGTGAGAGTTTTTAACCTGCCCCTTGGGATGATGAATGCGGAGTCGGCGGTAGAAATTGGTAACACTATAGGCCAGATTTTGGAAGTCGATACCAGTGCTGATGGCAGTGCCATAGGGAAATATTTGAGGATGAAGATTAGAATGAGAATTGATAAACCCCTGATGAGAGGATTCACTTTGGAGGATGTAGAGGATGGAAGCGTGCAGGCAGCAAGAAAGGAGAAGACTGATACTGTGGAGGCGGAGGAGGGAGGCTGATGTCGTTTTGAATACGAGTATCTTCTAGATTTTTGCTATACATGCGGGATCATTGGGCATTGTGAGAAGAACTGTACCATTAAACTCAAGAAAGGAGAGAACCCGCAATTTGGACGGTGGCTAAAAGCTGATATGAACTTTAGACGGAATGCACAAGAGGATGGAGAATGGAGGAGTGGTGGGCGTAGAGGAAGTGGGAGCAGGAACTATGGGTTTAGTAGGTCTAGTGGCAGACTTGGGAGTGGAAGTGGAAGCGGGTCCTGGCAGAAGAATGAGTCTCGGGAGAGTGATGGCGGTGGTAGTAAGGTGGAGAAGGGGGAGGAGGTTAACAGTCCATCTAAGACAGGACTGAATAGAGATAGATCAGGAACTCGGCGCAAACTATTGTTGGAAGGGGATGATCCCGATGCGGAAAGGCGTAAGGGAGGGAAACTAGTGGCTAAGGAGAAGGAGGTGCATGCTGTTGATCCTGGTTTGGGTAGTATGGATGTGGAGAAGGCTGAATTGGAGAAGCCAAAGGAGCATGGTAAGGGGGCTAGGGTTCAGAAGGGGAAAACATACAAAAAGGTTAGGCGGGAGGAGAAGGTTGGTGACGAGGTGACAAGGAGGGAGAAGGTGATCGGAGCGAAGAGAGGGAGGGTTGAAGAAGATATGGAGGAGGGTGGTAAGAAGGGGAGGACCATGGAGGCTAGTGGGGTGAAGGATGTGGAGAGGATCGTGCAAGTGACAGATGGAACAATCAACATATCGGCTGAGCTGCAGGAGCAGCCCCGCCGAGAGCAATGAAAATCGTAAGTTGGAACTGCCGGGGGCTTGGGAATGGCCCGGCAGTTCGCAACCTCCTCGAGTTGGGGAGGCGGGAGGAGCCCGACATTCTATTTCTCGGAGACAAAGCTGACAGTGAAGGAGTTGGATAGGTTTCGTTGGTTGTTGGTTTGACTAACATGAACGCATGGAATCTGGTCGGTAGGAGCCGGGGTGTGGCACTTTTTTGGAGGAGGGGAGTGGATGTGATGCTGAGATCTTATGGTAGGAGGCATGTGGATGCTGATGTGAAGGAGGACAGTGGGTTGATTTGGAGATTAACAGGTGTGTATGGTGAATCTGAAGCAAGGAAGAAGAAGGATACTTGGAGAACAATGAAACTGCTAGGGCAGCAACACCAACCGGGAAGGCCTTGGCTCTGTGTAGGTCATTTCAATGAAATTTTGACTTGTGACGAAAAGGAAGGTGGGGTGGCTCGGACCCAAGGATGTATGGACAATTTTAGAGAGGCCTTGGACTCGTGTGAGCAGACGGATATTGGATACCTTGGGACAAGTTCACGTGGAGGAACCATAATAGGGACATTGACTCCTATATCTGTGAGAGGCTGGACAAAGCTACGGCAAACACACTTTGGTCTGAGGCGTTCCCTGACTTTTCGGTGATCAACGGGTACCCAAGACACTCAGATCATCGGTCGGTAATAGTTCATACAGTCGGAGGCGGCCATAGGAATCGGGAGGAGAGGAAATTCCGATTTGAGGCTTGGTGGTTACAGGAAGAGGGGTGCACGGAGGTGGTTCAACCGGCTTGGGAGGCAGGGCTTGCTGGTAGTCAAGGTGGAGTGAGCGGGGCAATGAAGAATGTTGCTAACACAATGGTTACATGGAAAAAAGAAGTTGTTGGGGAGATTGAATAGAGGCTTAAGCTGGCTGGTAAGGAGTTGGAAACATGTATGCGTGCCCCGGTTTTAGAAGAGAAAATAAATGAGGAGGCCCGACTATGATGTGTAGTTGATGATCTGGAGGAGAAGAAAAACACAAAAGAAAAACAACGATCACGTGTGTCATGGTTGAAGGATGGGAATAGGAACACCTGCTACTTTTATGTCTTTTGCTTCGGCAAGGAGAAAGATGAATAGGGTGAAGGAGTTGAAGAGGGAGGATGGGTTGCTGGTGAAGGAGGGAGAGGAGCTAACTAACTATATTTGTTCTTAGTTTCAGGAGCTCTTCACAACTCGAATGGGGAACCACCTTGATGAACTCATTGCCAAGGTTGAGCCCCGCATTTCACCAGCCATGCATGCGGTCCTGGATGCGGAGTTCACTCGGGAGGAGGTGAAAGCTACCCTCGATCATATTGGGGACCTAAAGGCGCTGGGTCCAGATGGGATGTCATCCATTGTGTACAAGAAAGCACTTTATGGATGACAAGGTGGTGGAGGAGGTCTTGGCTGTCTTGAACGGGGGGCCAATCCCAGAAGGATGGAATGATACGGTTGTGGTGTTAATCCCTAAGGTCAAAGACCCGTCCAAGATCAAGGACCTCCGCCCAATTAGCTTGTGCAATGTTATATACAAGCTCGTGTCCAAGGTGCTTGCTAACCGTCTAAAGATCATCCTACCTGAGATCATCTCTGACAATCAGAGCGCGTTTGTGCCGGGAAGATTGACCACGGCTAATGTTCTTATTGCTTATGAACTTTCACACTTCCTGTTGGGCAAGAGGAGAGGAAAAGAGGGCTTTGCTACAGTTAAGGTGGACATGAGTAAAGCATATGATATAGTGGAGTGGAGTTTTCTGAGTACTATGCTGGGCAAGTTGGGGTTCAAGCAAAGCTGGGTGGACCTAGTCATGAAATGTGTCACTTCGGTCAGATATCAAATCAAGGTTAACGGTGGTCTGACTCAGCAATTTAGCCCTTCGTGTGGTCTGAGGCAAGGGGATCCAATATCGCTGTATCTCTTCGGCAATTGTATAGAGGGGCTCTCGGCTTTACTCCATGATGCCGAAAGGAATGGTCAAATCAGCGGAGTGAAGATCTGCACGAATGCACCGGCGTTGTCACATCTACTCTTCGCAGATGACTCCATGCTCTTATTGAAGGCGTGTCGAGAGGAGGCCACAGCGGTTAGGCAGGTGCTGGAACTGTACAAGAACTGCTCCGGACAGTGTATCAGTATGGACAAGTCGGTCGTCATGTTTAGCCCTAACACTCCAGCTAAGACAAGAGATATGGTCAAACAGGTGATCCACATACAAAGTGAAAAGTGGAATGAAAAGTACCTCGGACTGCCAGTGCATGTGGGTAAATCCAAGAAGAAAGCCTTTGCGTATATTAAGGTCTCAATGGCAGGGAAGGTTTACGGATGGCAGGAGAAGCTGATAGCGAAAGTTGTTGGGGAACGTAGTAATTTCAAAAAATTTCCTACGCACACGCAAGATCATGGTGATGATATAGCAACGAGAGGGGAGAGTGTTCGTCCCACGCACTCGTGAGACCGAAGCGAAGCGTTATGACAACGCTGTTGATGTAGTCGTGCGTCTTCACGATCCGACCGATCCAAGTACCGAACGACGGCACCTCCGAGTTCAGCACACGTTCAGCTCGATGACGATCCCGGGCCCGATCCAGCAAAGCTTCGATGAGTTCCACAAGACGATGGCGTGGTGACGATGATGATGTTCTATCGGCGCAGGGCTTCGCCTAAACTCCGCGACGATATGACCGAGGTGGAATATGGTGGAGGGGGGCACCGCACACGGCTAAGGAACGATCCATAGATCAACTTGTCTCTTTGGGGTGCCCCCCCGCCCCCGTATATAAAGGAGCCAGGGGGAGGAGGCGGCCGGCCTAGGGGCGCGCCAAGGGGGGGAGTCCTACTCCCACCGGGAGTAGGACTCCCTCTTTCCTAGTAGGATTAGGAGAAGGGGGGAAAGAGGAGGAAGAGGGGAAGGAAAGGGGGGGCGCCACCCCCTTCCCTTGTCCTATTCGGACTAGGAGGGGGAGGGGCGTGCGGACCCCTCCTGGCTCCTTCCCTCTTCTCCCTCTTGGCCCATGTAGGCCCATTAACCCCCCCGGGGGGTTCCGGTAACCTCCCGGTACTCCGGTAAAATGTCGATTTCACTCGGAACCATTCCGATGTCCAAACATAGGCTTCCAATATATCAATCTTTATGTCTCGACCATTCCGAGACTCCTCGTCATGTCCGTGATCACATCCGGGACTCCGAACAAACTTCGGTACATCAAAACTTATAAACTCATAATAAAGCTGTCATCGAAACGTTATGCGTGCGAACCCTACGGGTTCGAGAACTATGTAGACATGACCTAAAACCATTCTCGGTCAATAACCAATAGCGGGACCTGGATGCCCATATTGGTTCCTACATATTCTACGAAGATCTTTATCGGTCAAACCGCATAACAACATATGTTGTTCCCTTTGTTATCGGTATGTTACTTGCCCGAGATTTGATCGTCGGTATCCAATACCTAGTTCAATCTCATTACCGGCAAGTCTCTTTACTCGTTCTGTAATAGGTCATCTCATAACTAACTCATTAGTTATAATGCTTGCAAGGCATAAGTGATGAGTATTACCGAGAGGGCCCAGAGATACCTCTCCGACAATCGGAGTGACAAAACCTAATCTCGAATACGCCAACTCAACGTGTACCTTCGAGACACCAGTAGTACTCCTTTATAATCACCCAGTTACGTTGTGACGTTTGGTAGTACCCAAAGTGTTCCTCCAGTAAATGAGAGTTGCATAATTCTCATAGTTACAGGAACATGTATAAGTCATGAAGAAAGCAATAGCAGAATACTAAACGATCAAGTGCTAAGCTAACGGGATGGGTCATGTCAATCACGTCATTCTCCTAATGATGTGATCTCATTAATCAAATGACAACACATGTCTATGGTTAGGAAACATAACCATCTTTGATCAATGAGCTAGTCAAGTAGAGGCATACTAGTGAGTATATGTTTGTCTATGTATTCACACATGTATCATGTTTCCGGTTAATACAATTCTAGCATGAATAATAAACATTTATCATGATATGAGGAAATAAATAATAACTCTATTATTGCCTCTAGGGCATATTTCCTTCAGTCTCCCACTTGCACTAGAGTCAATAATCTAGATTACATAGTAATGATTCTAACACCCATGGAGTCTTGGTGCTGATCATGTTTTGCTCGTGAGAGAGGCTTAGTCAACGGGTCTGCAACATTCAGATTCGTATGTATCTTGCAAATCTCTATGTCTCCCACTTGGACTTGGTCCCTAATGGAATTGAAGCGTCTCTTGATGTGCTTGGTCCTCTTGTGAAATCTGGATTCCTTTGCCAAGGCAATTGCACTAGTATTGTCACAGAAGATCTTCATTGGTCCCGATGCACTAGGTATGACACCTAGATCAGAAATGAACTCCTTCATCCAGACTCCTTCATTTGCTGCTTCATAAGCAGCTATGTACTCCGCTTCACATGTAGATCCCGCTACGACGCTTTGTTTAGAACTGCACCAACTTACAGCTCCACCGTTGAATATAAACACGTATCCGGTTTGCGATTTAGAATCGTCCGGATCAGTGTCAAAGCTTGCATCGACGTAACCTTTTACGACTAGCTCTTTGTCACCTCCATATACGAGAAACATATCCTTAGTCCTTTTCGTATTTCAGATGTTCTTGACTGTCCGATGATCCACTCTGGATTACTTTGGTACCTTCCTGCCAAGCTTATTGCTAAGCATACGTTAGGTCTGGTACACATCATTGCATACATGATAGAGCCTATGGTGAAGCATAGGAACATCTTTCATTTCTCTCTATCCTCTGCTGTGGTCGGGCATTGAGTCTCGACTCAACTTCACACCTTGTAGCAGTGCAAGAATCCTTTCTTTGCTCGATTCATTTTGAACTTTTCAAAATTTTGTCAAGGTATGTGCTTTGTGAAAGTCCTATTAAGCATCTTGATCTATCTCTATAGATCTTGATGCCCAATATATAAGCAGCTTCACCGAGGTCTTTCATTGAAAAACTTTTATTCAAGTATCCCTTTGTTATCCAGAAATTCTATATCATTTCCAATTAACAATATGTCATCTACATATAAAACTAGAAATGCTACAGAGCCCCCACTCACTTTCTTGTAAATACAGGCTTCTCCAAAAGTCTGTATAAAACCATATGCTTTGATCACACTATCAAAGCGTTTATTCCAACTCCGAGATGGTTGCACCAGTCCATAAATGGAACGCTGGAGCTTGCACACTTTGTTAGCACCTTTTGGATCGACAAAACCTCCTGGTTGCACCATATACAACTCTTCTTTAATAAATTCATTAAGGAATGCAGTTTTGACATCCTTTTGCCATATTTCATAAAATGTGGCAATTGCTAACATGATTCGGACAAACTTAAGCATCGCTACAGTTGAGAAAATCTCATTGTAGTCAACACCTTGAACTTGTCAAAAACATTTTGCGACAAGTCGAGCTTTGTATATAGTAACACTACTATCAGCATCTGTCTTCCTCTTGAAGATCCATTTATACAATATGGCTTGCCGATCATCGGGCAACTCCATCAAAGTCCACACTTTGTCCTCATACATGGATCCCATCTTAGATTTCATGGCCTCAAGCCATTTTGTGGAATCTGGGCTCATCATCGCTTCCTCATAGTTCGTAGGTTCATCATGGTCTAGTAACATGACTTCCAGAATAGGATTACCGTACCACTCTGGTGCGGACTATACTTTGGAAGGCCTACGAGGGTTTTTTTAGTAACTTGATCTGAAGTTTCATGATCATCATCATTAGCTTCCCCACTAATTGGTGTAGGAATCACTGGAACTAATTTCTGTGATAAACTACTTTCCAATTCGGGAGAAGGTACAAATTACCTTATCAAGCTCTACTTTCCTCCCACTCACTTCTTTCGAGAGAAACTTCTTCTCTAGAAAGAATCCATTTTAGCAACGAATGTTTTGCCTTCGGTTCTGTGAAAGAAGGTGTACCCAACAGTTTCCTTTGGGTATTCTATGAAGATGCACTTCTCTGATTTGGGTTCGAGCTTATCAAGTTGAAATCCTTTTTCATATAAGCATCGCAACTCCAAACTTTAAGAAACGATACTTAGGTTTTATCGCTAAACCATAGTTCATACGGTGTCGTCTCAACGGATTTAGATGGTGCCCTATTAAACGTGAATGCAGCTATCTCTAATGCATAACCCCAAAACGATAGTGGTAAACTAATAAGAGATATCATAGATCGCACCATATCTAGTAAAGTACGGTTATGACGTTCGGACACACCATTACATTCTGGTGTTCCAGGTGGCGTGAGTTTGTGAAACTATTCCACATTGTTTTAATTGAAGACCAAACTTGTAACTCAAATATTCATCTCCACGATCAGATTGCAGAAACTTTATTTTCTTGTTACGATGATTTTCCACTTCACTCTGAAATTCTTTGAACCTTTCAACTATTTCAGACTTATGTTTCATCAAGTAGATATACCCATATCTGCTCAAATCATCTGTGAAGGTCAGAAAATAACGATACCTGCCACGAGCCTTAATACTCATTGGTCTGCATACATCAGTATGTATTATTTCCAAGAAGTTTGTTGCTCGTTCCATTGTTCCGAAGAACGGAGTTTTAGTCATCTCGCCAAAAGGCACGGTTCGCAAGCATCAAATGATTCATAACCAAGTGATTCCGAAAATCCATCTTTATGGAGTTTCTTCATGTGCTTTACACCGATATGACCCAAACGGCAGTGCCACAAATAAGTTGCCCTATCATTATTAACTTTGCATCTTTTGGCATCAATATTATGAATATGTGTATCACTACGATCGAGATCCAACAAACTATTTTCATTGGGTGTATAACCACCGAAGGTCTTATTCATGTAAACAGAATAACAATTATTCTTCAACTTTAAATGAATAACCGTATTGCAATAAACATGATTAAATCATATTCATGCTCAACGCAAACGCCAAATAACATTTATTTAGGTTTAACACTAATCCCGAAAGTGTAGGGAGTGTGTGATGATGATCATATCAATCTTGGAACTACTTCCAACACTCATCGTCACTTCCCCTTCAACTAGTCTCTGTTTATTCTGTAACTCCTGATTCGAGTTACTAAATTTTTTAGCAACCGAACAAGTATCAAATACTCAGGGTCTACTATAAACACTAGTAAGGCACACATCAATAACCTGTATATCAAATATACCCTTGTTCACTTTGCCATCCTTCTTATCCACCAAATATTCAGGGTATTTCCGCTTCAAAGGACCATTTCCTTTGCGATTGTAAGCACTCGGCCAGGATTTGGTCCAGCTTTGGTCTTCTTCACGAGAGTGACAACTTGTTTGCCATTCTACTTGAAGTTTCCCTTTCTTTCCCTTTGCCCTTTTCTTGAAACTAGTGGTCTTGTCAATCATCAACACTTGATGCTCTTTCTTGATTTCTACCTTCGTCGATTTCAGCATCACGAAGAACTTGGGAATTGTTTCCGTTATCCCTTGCATATTTTAGTTCATCACGAAGTTCTACTAACTTGGTGATGGTGACTAGAGAATTCTGTCAATCACTATATTATCTGGAAGATTAACTCCCACTTGATTCAAGCGATTGTAGTACCCAGACAATCTAAGCACATGCTCACTAGTTGAGCGATTCTCCTCCATGTTTTAGCTATAGAACTTGTTGGAGACTTCATATCTCTCAACTCGGGTATTGCTTGAAATATTTGAAGGAAATATGCCCTAGAGGCAATAATAAAGTTATTATTTATTTCCTTATATCATGGTAAATGTTTATTATTCATGCTAGAATTGTATTAACCGGAAACATGATACATGTGTGAATACATAGACAAACATATAGTCACTAGTATGCCTGTACTTGACTAGCTCATTAATCAAAGATGGTTATGTTTCCAAACCATGGACATGTGTTGTCATTTGATTAAATGGGATCACATCATTAGGAGAATGATATGATTGACATGACCCATCCCGTTAGCTTAGCAATTGATCGTTTAGTATTCTGCTATTGCTTTCTTCATGACTTATACATGTTCCTGTAACTATGAGAATTATGCAACTCCCGTTTACCGGAGGAACACTTTGGTACTACCAAACGCCACAACGAATCGGGTGATTATAAAGGAGTACTAGTGTGTCTCCAAAAGTACATGTTGAGTTGGCATATTTCGAGATTAGGTTTTGTCACTCCGATTGTCGGAGAGGTATCTCTTGGGCCCTCTCGGTAATACTCATCACTTAAGCCTTGCAAGCATTATAACTAATGAGTTAGTTATGAGATGACGTGTTACAGAACGAGTAAAGAGACTTGCCGGTAACGAGATTGAACTAGGTATTGGATACCGACGATCAAATCTCGGGCAAGTAACATACCGATGACAAAGGGAACAACGTATGTTGTTGTGCGGTTTGACCGATAAAGATCTTCGTAGAATATGTAGGAACCAATATGGGCATCCAGGTCCCGCTATTGGTTATTGACCAGAGACGTGTTTCGGTCATGTCTACATTGTTCTCGAACCGTAGGGTCCGCACGCTTAAGGTTTCGATGATAATTATATTATGAGTTTATGTATTTTGATGTACCGAAGGTTGTTCGGAGTCCCGGATGTGATCACGGACATGACGAGGAGTCTCGAAATGGTCGAGACATGAAGATTGATATATTGGACGGATATATTTGGACACCGGAAAGGTTCCGGGAGAGTTTGGGAATATACCGGAGTTCCGGGAGGTTACCGGAACCCCCCCGGTAAGTATATGGGCCTTATTGGGCCCTAGTGGAAGGGAGGGAGAAGGAGCAAGGGAGGCGGCGCACCCCCCCAAGCCCAATCCGAATTGGGAAGGGGGCCGGCCCCCCCTTTCCTTCTCTCCTCCCCCCTCTTCCTTCCTACTCCTACTCCGAATAGGAAAGGGGGGGGGGCAAACCTACTTGGAGTAGGTTTGCCCCCGTAGGGCACGCCACCCCTTGGGCCGGCCTCCTCCTCCCTCCCTCCTTTATATACGGGGGTAGGGGGCACCCTAGAAACACAAGTTGATCATTGAGATTGTTCCTTAGCCGTGTGCGGTGCCCCCTCCACGATATTACACCTCGGTCATATTGTAGCGGTGCTTAGGCGAAGCCCTACGACAGGAGAACATCAAGATCGTCACCACGCCGTCATGTTGATGGAACTCCCCAGCGCCTCGCTGGATCGGAGATCGGGGTGCGCCATCGAGCTGTACGTGTGTCAAGAACTCGGAGGTGCCGAGTAACGGTGCTTGGATCGGTTGGACCGGAGGACGACGACTACTTCCTCTACGTTGCGTCAACGCTCCGCTTTGGTCTCACGAGGGTACGAGACAACACTCTCCCTCTCGTTGCTATACATCACCATGATCTTGCGTGTGCGTAGGAAATTTTTTGAAATTACTACGTTCCCCAACAGTGGCATCCGAGCCTAGGTTTTATGCGTTGATGTTATATGCACGAGTAGAACACAAGTGAGTTGTGGACGATATAAGTCATCGCCTACCAGCATGTCATACTTTGGTTCATCGGTATTGTGAGATGAAGCGGCCCGGACCGACATTATGCGTACGCTTACGCGAGACTGGTTTCACCGTTACGAGCACTCGTGCTTAAAGGTGGCTGGCGGGTGTCTCTCTCTCACTTTAGTTGAACTGAGTGTGGCTACGCCCGGTCCTTGTGAAGGTTAAAACGAGTCTATTTGGCAAACTATCGTTGTGGTTTTGATGCGTAGGTAAGAACGGTTCTTGCTAAGCCCGTAGCAGCCACGTAAAATTTGCAACAACAAAGTAGAGGACGTCTAACTTGTTTTTGCAGGGCATGTTGTGATGTGATATGGTCAAGACGTGATGCTATATTTTATTGTATGAGATGATCATGTTTTGTAACCGGGTTATCGGCAATGGCAGGAACCATATGGTTGTCGCTTATTGTATGAAATGCAAACGCCTGTAATATCTTTACTTTATCACTAAGCGGTAGCGATAGTCGAGAAGCAATAGATGGCGTAAATGACAACGATGCTACGATGGAGATCAAGGTGTCGCGCCGGTGGCGATGGTGATCACGACGGTGCTTGGAGATGGAGATCACAAGCACAAGATGATGATGGCCATATCATATCACTTATATTGATTGCATGTGATGTTTATCCTTTATGCATCTTATCTTGCTTTGATTGACGGTAGCATTTTAAGATGATCTCTCACTAATTATCAAGAAGTGTTCTCCCGAGTATGCACCGTTGCGAAAGTTCTTCGTTTGAGACACCACGTGATGATCGGGTGTGATAGGCTCTACGCTCAAATACAACGGTGCAAAACAGTTGCACACGCGAATACTCAAAGTTATACTTGACGAGCCTAGCATATACAGATATGGCCTCGTAACACGGAGACCGAAAGGTCGAGCAAGAATCATATAGTAGATATGATCAACATAGAGATGTTCACCATTGAAACTACTCCATCTCACGTGATGATCGGACATGGTTTAGTTGATTTGGATCACGTGATCACTTAGATGACTAGAGAGATGTCATCTAAGTGGGAGTTCTTAAGTAATATGATTAATTGAACTTAAATTTATCATGAACTTAGTACCGATAGTATTTTGCCTGTCTATGTTTGTTTGTAGATAGATGGCTTGTCTTTGTTGTTCCGTTGAATTTTAATATGTTCCTTGAGAAAGCAAAGTTGAAAGATGATGGTAGCAATTACACGGATCGGGTCCGTAATCGAGGATTATCCTCATTGCTGCACGTAAGAGTTACGTCCCGAAGCACCGGTGGGTGCCAGCCTGCCGCTTGATGTAACCGACGACGTTAAGAACGTCTCGCGAGCAAAGTGATGACTACTCTATAGTTCATGTGCCATGCTTTACGGCTTAGAACCGGTCTTCAACGACGTTTTGAACGTCATGGAGCATATGAGATGTTCCAAGAGTTGAAGTTAATATTTCAAGCAAATGCCCGGATTGAGAGATATGAAGTCTCCAATAAGTTCTACAGCTGCAAGATGGAGGAGAACAATTCATCGGTGAGCATATACTCAAAATGTCGGGTATAATAATCACTTGATTCAACTGGGAGTTAATCTTCCGAATGATAGCGTCATTGATGAATTCTCCAATCACGCCACCAAGCTACAAGAGCTTCGTGCTGAACTATAATATGCAAGGGATGAACAAGACTATTCGAGCTCTTCGCGATCTTGAAAGCAGCGGAGGTAGAAATTAAGAAGGAGCATCAAGTGTTGATTGTCAACAAGACCACTAGTTTCAAGAAGAAGGGCAAAGGGAAGAAGAAGGAACTTCAAAAGAACAGCAAGCAAGTTGCTGCTCAAGAGAAGAAACCCAAGTCTGGACCTAAGCACAAACCGAGTGCTTCTATTGCAAGCGATCGACATCGAAGCGGAACTGCCCCAAGTATTTGGCGGATAAGAAGGATGGCAAAGTGAACAAAGGTATATGTGATATACATGATATTGATGTGTACCTTACTAATGCTCGCAGAGCACCCGGTATTTGATCTGGTTTTGTTGCTAATATTTGTAACTCAAACAGGACTACGGATTAGCGAAGATTAGCTAAGGACGAGGTGACGATGCACGTGGGAAATGGTTCCAAAGTCGATGTGATCGGGGTCGGCACGCTACCTCTACATTTACCATCGGGATTAGTTTTAGACCTGAATAATTGTTATTTGGTGCCTGCGTTGAGCATGATCATTATATCTGGATCTTGTTTGATGCGAGACGGTTATTCATTTAAATCAGAGAATAATGGTTGTTCTATTTATATGAGTAATATCTTTTATGGTCATGCACCCTTGAAGAGTGGTCTATTTTTATTGAATCTCGATAGTAGTGATACACATATTCATAATGTTGAAACCAAAAGATGCAGAGTTGATAATAATAGTGCAACTTATTTGTGGCACTGCCGTTTAGGTCATATCGGTGTAAAACGCATGAAGAAACTCCATACTGATGGACTTCTGGAATCACTTGATTATGAATCACTTGGTACTTGCGAACCGTGCCTCATGGGCAAGATGACTAAAACACCGTTCTCCGGATCTATGGAGAGAGAAACAGATTTGTTGGAAATCATACATACAGATGTATGTGGCCCGATGAATGTTGAGGCTCGTGGCGGATATCGTTATTTTCTCACCTTCACAGATGATTTGATACTGGTATATCTACTTAATGAAGCACAAGTCTGAAACATTTGAAAAGTTCAAAGAATTTCAGAGTGAAGTAGAAAATCATCGTAATAAGAAAATAAAGTTTCTACGATCTGATCGTGGAGGAGAATATTTGAGTTACGAGTTTGGTTTACATTTGAAACAATGCGAATAGTTTAGCAACTCACGCCACCGAACACCACAATGAAATGGTGTGTCCGAACGTCAGAATCGTACTTTACTTGATATGGTACGATCTATGATGTCTCTTACCGATTTACCGCTATCGCTTTGGGGTTATGCTTTAGAGACAGCCGCATTCACGCTAAATAGGGCACCATCAAAACCGCTGAGACGACGCCTTATGAACTGTGGTTTGGCAAGAAACCAAAGTTGTCGTTTCTTAAAGTTTGGGACTGCGATGCTTATGTGAAGAAACTTCAACCGGATAAGCTCGAACCCAAATCGAGAAATGTGTCTTCATAGGATACCCAAAGGAGACTATTGGGTACACCTTCTATCACAGATCCGAGGGCAAGATTTTCGTTGCTAAATTCGGATCCTTTGTAGAGAAGGAGTTTCTCTCGAAAGAAGTGAGTGGGAGGAAAGTAGAACTTGATGAGATAATCAGTATCTACTCCCTTATTGAAAGTAGTTCATCACAAGAACCGGTTCTGTGACAACTACACCAATTAGTGAGGAAGCTAATGATATTGATCATGAAACTTCAGATCAAGTTTCATCGAACCTCGTGAGGTCTACCAGAGTAAGATCCGCACTGAGTGGTACGACAATCCTATTCGGAAGTCATGTTACTTGACCATGAATAACCTACGAACTATGAGGAAGCGATGATGAGCCCAGATTCCGCAAAATGGCTAGAGGCCATGAAATCTGAGATGGGATCCACGATGAAAACAAAGTATGGACTTTGGTTGACTTGCCGATGATCGGCAAGCAATTGAGAATAAATGGATCTTTAAGAAGAAGACGACGACGATGGTAATGTTATCGTCTACAAAGCTCGACTTGTTGCGAAAGGTTTTCGACAAGTTCAAGGGTTGACTACGATGAGACTTTCTCACCAGAAGCGATGCTTAAGTCTGTCCGAATCATGTTGGCTATTGCTGCATTTCATGATTATGAAATTTGGCGATGGATGTCAAGACTGCATTCTTGAATGGATTTCTAGAAGAAGATTTGTATATGATGCAGCCGGAAGGTTTTGTTGATCCAAAAGGTGCCGACAAAGTTTGCAAGCTCCAACGCTCCATTTATGGACTTGTGCAAGCATCTCGAGTTGGAATAAACGCTTTGACAAAGTGTGATCAAAGATATGGTTTTATCAGACTTTTGGAGAAGCCTCAGATTTACAAGAAAGTGAGTGGGAGCTCAGAGCATTTCTAGTTTTATATGTTGATGACATATTATTAATTGGAAATGATATAGAATTTCTGGATAGCATAAAGGGATACTTGAATAAAAGTTTTTCAATGAAAGACCTCGGTGAAGCTGCTTACATATTGGGCATCAAGATCTATAGAGATAGATCAAGACGCTTAATAGGACTTTCACAAAGCACATACCTTGACAAAATTTTGAAAAGTTCAAAATGGATCGAGCAAAGAAAGGATTCTTGCCTGTGCTACAAGGTGTGAAGTTGAGTCAAACTCAATGCCCGACCACGCAGAAGATAGAGAGAAAATGAAAGGTGTTCCTATGCTTCAGCCATAGGCTCTATCATGTATGCAATCTGTGTACCGACCGACGATGCTTAGCAATAAGCTTGGCAGAAGGTACCAAAGTAATCCAGAGTGGATCATCGACAGCGGTCAAGAACATCCTGAAATAACCGAAAAGGACTAAGGATATGTTTCTCGATATGGAGGTGACAAAGAGCTAGTCGTAAATGGTTACGCCGATGTAAGCTTTGACATCGATCCGGACGATTCTAAATCGCAAATCGGATACGTGTTTATATTAAACGGTGGAGCTGTAAGTTGGTGCAGTTCTAAACAAAGCGCCGTGGCGGGATCTACATGTGAAGCGGAGTATATAGCTGCTTCAAGCGTAAAATGAAGGAGTCGGATGAAGGAGTTCATTTCCGATCTAGGTGTCATACCTAGTGCATCGACCAATGAAGATCTTTCGTGACAATATGGTGCAATTGCCTTGGCAAAGGAATCCAGATTTCACAAGAGGACCAAGCACATCAAGAGACGCTTCAATTCCATTGGGACCAAGTCCAAGTGGGAGACATAGAGATTTGCAAGATACATATGGATCTGAATGTTGTTGCACCGTTGACTAAGCCTCTCTCATGAGCAAAACATGACCAGCACCAAGACTCCATGGGTGTTAGAATCATTACTATGTAATCTAGATTATTGACTCTAGTGCAAGTGGGAGACTGAAGGAAATATGCCCTAGAGGCAATAATAAAGTTATTATTTATTTCCTTATATCATGATAAATGTTTATTATTCACGCTAGAATTGTATTAACCGGAAACATGATACATGTGTGAATACATAGACAAACATATAGTCACTAGTATGCCTCTACTTGACTAGCTCATTAATCAAAGATGGTTATGTTTCCTAACCATGGACATGTGTTGTCATTTGATTAAATGGGATCACATCATTAGGAGAATGATATGATTGACATGACCCATCCCGTTAGCTTAGCACTTGATCGTTTAGTATTCTGCTATTGCTTTCTTCATGACTTATACATGTTCCTGTAACTATGAGAATTATGCAACTCCCGTTTACCGGAGGAACACTTTGGGTACTACCAAACTTCACAACGTAACTGGGTGATTATAAAGGAGTACTACAGGTGTCTCCGAAAGTACATGTTGAGTTGGCATATTTCGAGATTAGGTTTTGTCACTTCGATTGTCGGAGAGGTATCTCTTGGGCCCTCTCGGTAATACTCATCACTTAAGCCTTGCGAGCATTATAACTAATGAGTTAGTTATGAGATGACGGTTACGAGCGAGTAAAGAGACTTGCCGTAACTAGATTGAACTAGGTATTGGATACCGACGATCAAATCTCGGCAAGTAACATACCGATGACAAAGGAACAACGATGTTGTTGTGCGGTTTGACCGATAAAGATCTTCGTAGAATATGTAGGAACCAATATGGGCATCCAGGTCCCGCTATTGGTTATTGACCGGAGATGTGTTTCGGTCATGTCTACATTGTTCTCGAACCGTAGGGTCCGCACGCTTAAGGTTTCGATGACAATTATATTATGAGTTTATGTATTTTGATGTACCGAAGGTTGTTCGGAGTCCCGGATGTGATCACGGACATGACGAGGAGTCTCAAAATGGTCGAGACATGAAGATTGATATATTGGACGGATATATTTGGACACCGGAAAGGTTCCGGGAGAGTTTGGGAATATACCGGAGTTCCGGGAGGTTACCGGAACCCCCCCGGTAAGTATATGGGCCTTATTGGGCCCTAGTGGAAGGGAGGGAGAAGGAGCAAGGGAGGGTGCACCCCCCCAAGCCCAATCTGAATTGGGAAGGGGGCCGGCCCCCCCTTTCCTTCTCTCCTCCCCCCTCTTCCTTCCTACTCCTACTCCGAATAGGAAAGGGGGGCAAACCTACTTGGAGTAGGTTTGCCCCCCCTAGGGCGCGCCACCCCTTGGGCCGGCCTCCTCCTCCCTCCCTCCTTTATATACGGGGTAGGGGGGCACCCTAGAAACACAAGTTGATCATTGAGATCGCCTTAGCGTGCAGCGGTGCCCCCTCCACGATATTACACCTCGGTCATATTGTGGCGGTGCTTAGGCGAAGCCCACGACAGAGAACATCAAGATCGCCACCACGCCGTCAGGCGGACAGAACTCCCCCGCCTCGCTGGATCGGAGATCGGGGTGCGCCATCGAGCTGTACGTGTGTCAAGAACTCGGAGGTGCCGGAGTAACGGTGCTTGGATCGGTTGGACCGGGAGGACGTACGACTACTTCCTCTACGTTGCGTCAACGCTTCCGCTTCGGTCTACAAGGGTACGTAGACAACACTCTCCCCTCTCGTTTCTATGCATCACCATGATCTTGCGTGTGCGTAGGAAAGTTTTTGAAATTACTACGTTCCCCAACAATATTAACTTCAACTCCTGGAACATCTCATATGGTCCATGACGTTCAAAACGTCTTTGAAGTCCCGATTCTAAGCCGTTAAGCATGGTGCACTAAACTATCAAGTAGTCATCATATTGAGCTAGCCTACCGTTCATAACGTCTGCATCTGCTCCTGCAATAGGTATGTCACCTAGCGGTGCATTAAGAACATAATTCTTCTATGCAGCAATGAGGATAAACCTCAGATCACGGATCCAATCCGCATCATTGCTACTATCATCTTTCAACACAATTTTCTCTAGGAACATATCAAAATAAACATATGAAAGCAACAACGCGAGCTATTGATCTACAAAATAATTTGCAAAATACTACCAGGACTAAGTTCATGATAAATTTAAGTTCAGTTAATCATATTACTTAAGAACTCCCACTTAGATAGACATCCCTCTAATCTTCTAAGTGATCACGTGATCCAAATCAACTAAACCATGTCCGATCATCACGTGAGATGGAGTAGTTTCAATGGTGAACATCACTATGTTGATCATATCTACTATATGATTCACGCTCGACCTTTCGGTCTCCGTGTTCCGAGGCCATATCTGTATATGCTAGGCTCGTCAAGTTTAACCTGAGTATTCCGCGTGTGCAACTGTTTTTCACCCGTGGTATTTGAACGTAGAGCCTATCACACCCGATCATCACGTGGTGTCTCAGCACGAAGAACTTTCGCAACGGTGCATACTCAGGGAGAACACTTCTTGATAATTAGTGAGAGATCATCTTAAAATGCTACCGTCAAACAAAACAGAATAAGATGTATAACAGATAAACATCATATGCAATCAAAATATGTGACATGATATGGCCATGATCATCTTGCGCCTTTGATCTCCATCTCCAAAGTACTATCATGATCTCTATCGTCACCGGCACGACACCATGATCTTCATCATCTTGATCTACATCAATGTGTCGTCACATGGTCGTCTCGCCAACTATTGCTCTTGCAACTATTGCTATCGCATAGCGATAATGTAAAGCAATTATTTGGCGCTTGCATCTTATGCAACAAAGAGACAACCATAGGGCTTCTGCTAGTTGCCGATTACTTCAACAAAACATGATCATCTCATACAACAACTTATATCTCATCACGTCGTGACCATATCACATCACAACATGCCCTACAAAAACAAGTTAGACGTCCTCTACTTTGTTTGTTGCAATTTTTACGTGGCTGCTACGGGCTTAAGCAAGAACCAATCTCACCTACGCATCAAAACCACAACGATAGTTTGTCAAATAGACTCCGTTTTAACCTTCGCAAGGACCGGGCGTAGCCATACTTAGTTCAACTAAAGTTGGAGAAACTGACACCCGCCAGCCACCTGTGTGCAAAGCATGGCGGTAGAACCAGTCTCGCGTAAGCGTACGCGTAATGTCGGTCTGGGCCGCTTCATCCAACAATACCGCCGAACCAAAGTATGACATGCTGGTAGGCAGTATGACTTATATCGTCCACAACTCACTTGCGTTCTACTCGTGCATATAACATCAAACCATAAAACCTAGGCTCTGATACCACTGTTGGGGAACGTAGTAATTTCAAAAAAAATCCTACGCACACGCAAGATCATGGTGATGATATAGCAACGAGAGGGAGAGTGTTCGCCCACGCACTCGTGAGACCGTAAGCGAAGCGTTATGACAACGCTGTTGATGTAGTCGACGCCTTCACGATCCGACCGATCCAAGTACCGAACATACGGCACCTCCAAGTTCAGCACACGCTCAGCTCGATGACGATCCCGGGCTCCGATCCAGCAAAGCTTGAGGATGAGTTCCACAAGACGATGGCGTGGTGACGATGATGATGTTCTACGGTGCAGGCTTTGCCTAAACTCCGCGACGATATGACCGAGGTGGAATATGGTGGAGGGGGCACCGACACGGCTAAGGAATGATCCGTAGATCAACTTGTCTCTTTGGGTGCCCCCGCCCGAGATATAAAGGAGCCGGGGAGGAGGCGGCCGCCTAGGGGCGCGCCAAGGGGGAGTCCTACTCCCACCGGGAGTAGGACTCCTCTTCCTAGTAGGATTAGGAGAAGGGGGAAAGAGGAGGAAGAGGGAAGGAAAGGGGCGCCGCCCTTCCCTGTCCTATTCGGACTAGGAGGGGAGGCGCGCCCTCCTGGCTCCTTCCCTCTTCTCCCTCTTGGCCCATGTAGGCTCATTAAACCCCCGGGGGGTTTCGGTAACCTCCCAGTACTCCGGTAAAATGTCGATTTCACCCGAAACCATTCCGATGTCCAAACATAGGCTTCCAATATATCAATCTTTATGTCTCGGACATTCCGAGACACCTCGTCATGTCCGTGATCACATCCGGGACTCCGAACAAACTTCGGTACATCAAAACTTATAAACTCATAATAAAACTGTCATCGAAACATTAAGCGTGCGGACCCTACGGGTTCGAGAACTATGTAGACATGACCTAAAACCATTCTCGGTCAATAACCAATAGCGGGACCTGGATGCCCATATTGGTTCCTACATATTCTACGAAGATCTTTATCGGTCAAACCGCATAACAACATACGTTGTTCCCTTTGTAATCGGTATGTTACTTGCCCGAGATTTGATCGTCGATATCCAATACCTAGTTCAATCTCGTTACCGGCAAGTCTCTTTACTCGTTTTGTAATACGTCATCTCATAACTAACTCATTAGTTATAATGCTTGCAAGGCTTAAGTGATGAGTATTACCGAGAGGGCCCAGAGATACCTCTCCGACAATCGGAGTGAAAAAACCCAATCTCGAAATACTTCAACTCAACATGTACCTTCGGAGACACCTGTAGTACTCCTTTATAATCACCCGTTACGCCAGACGCTTGGTAGTACCCAAAGTGTTCCTCCGGTAAACGGGAGTTGCATAATTCTCATAGTTACAGGAACATGTATAAGTCACGAAGAAAGCAATAGCAGAATACTAAACGATCAAGTGTTAAGCTAACGGGATGGGTCATGTCACTCACATCATTCTCCTAATGATGTGATCTCATTAATCAAATGACAACACATGTCTATGGTTAGGAAACATAACCATCTTTGATCGATGAGCTAGTCAAGTAGAGGCATACTAGTGACTATATATTTGTCTATGTATTCACACATGTATCATGTTTCCGGTTAATACAATTCTAGCATGAATAATAAACATTTATCATGATATGAGGAAATAAATAATAACTTTATTATTGCCTCTAGGGCATATTTACTTCAAAAGTGGGGAAGGAAATCCCGGTGAAAGCGGTTGCGCGGGCCATTCCAATGTTTGCTATGTCATGCTTCTACTTGACCAAGTCTTTTTGCCAGGAATTAAGCTCGCTCTTGGGGCGATACTGGTGGAGCCAGCAGGAGAAAGGGAACACTCTGCATTGGATAATCTGGGAGAAACTAAAGAAGTCGAAAGCACATGGAGGGCTCGGATTCAGGGATTTGTACAGCTTTAACTTAGCCATGTTGTCAAGACAGATTTGGAGATTGATCCAAAACCCGGACTTCCTTTGTGCACAAATTTTGAAGGCCAGATACTTTCATAACACTCATGTCCTAGATGCTGTGGTTAAGGAGGGAATCTCGTATTCGTGGTGGAGTCTTCTTCACGGGCTGCAATTGTTCAAAGAAGGACACATCTGGCGGATTGGAGAGGGTTCCCAAGTCCACATTTGGTCTGATCCCTGGTTGCCTAGGCCGTGGTCAAGGAAGATTATAACCCCGAGAGGGGCAAGTATCCTTGAACTTGTCGGTGATCTGATCAACCCTATAACAGGCCACTGCGATGAGCAGCTCGTACGGGACACCTTCTGGGAGGTTCATGCAGTTGCTATATTGCAGATCCCAATCCACGAGGGGGTGGACGACTTCATTGCCCGGCAGTTTGAGCCGAAAGGAATGCATTCAGTCAAGAGTGCTTATAAGTTGCATGTCCAGCTTGAGAAGATGGACCGAGGTGGTAATACGGGCAACAGCATGGGTGTATCCGGTAACCTTGATCACTGCAGCGATGATTCATGGAAGAGGCTATGGAAACTACCTTGCCCAAGAAATATACAGATGTTTGCATGGCGAATCAAACACGAATCCATGGCGCTGCAAACAAATCTTGAAAGAAGATGTGTGACAGTGGAGGACAAAGCATGTTTATTTTGCGGCAGAGTAGAGGAGGACGGGGCACATTTATTCGTTAAATACAAGCTCGTGAAAGACGTGTGGAGGGATCTCTCACTAGAGCACGAGAGGATGGCGCTGGAGTGCATTACGTCCGTGCATGTCATGCTCGATTTCTTATGGGGGCTAGATGAGAAGAAACACATCCTAATCCTCACCTTCTGGTGGCTATGGTGGAGTAATCGCAATGAGTTAAGGGAAGGGGAACTATCAGACTCTGCTGCGAAAGTTGCTAGGAGTGCTAGGAGGGCGAGGAGCTGCGCTATGGAATATCAACAAGTCTTTTCACCTGCTGCGTCCAGCCCGGACAAGATTTCTTGGAAACCACCTCCTAGTCAGAAATTTAAGATCAATATGGATGGACATGACGAGGCGGAGGTCCAAGCAATGGCTGAAGTTGTTTCACTTGCAGCTGACCTGGGAATGCTACGAGTGATATTTGAGACTGACTCCCAACTGCTTGTAGAGGCCATGGATCTTCGGAAGGTGGACTCTTCTGCGTACTCTGCGATCATCGAGGATACAAAGCTTCAGTTGAAGCTGTGTTTCTCACACCATGAAATAATGTATTGTAAACGAAGTGCAAACTCAGTAGCTGACAAGCTTGCTAAGTTTGGTCGTTTATGTGATGTAAACCACTCTCTGCAGTGGGAGTCGAATGTTCCAGCCAACGTGGCTGATTGTGTTCTGGGCGATTTTCCCCGACACCAGTAATACAAAAGCTATGCTTGCCCTAAAAAAAGTTCCATTAGTGCTCCAAATGAAAATAAAATGACACTGCACTTTTTATCTATTTGTTATCTTGCTCCAAGTATAGAGTGCTAACGATGTGATGTATGTACTCCCTCCGTATATAAGGTTTGTCTAAAGTTTGACCATATTTACATGAAAAAATAGCAACATCTACAATACTAAAGTTATACTACAATATGAAAATTAAATTGATGATGTACATAATGTTATTGATTTCGTATTGTGAATGCTGATACTCCCTCCGTTTCAGTTTACAAGTCCCATGCGTATACCTAGGTTGCCAATTTGATCACCGTAATATAAATTATATAACACAAAAATTATATCATTTGAAAACAGAACATCTAAAGTTTATATTGGTATATTTTTTGTAATATATGACTTGTATTAGGTTGGTCAAATTGACGACCTAGGGGTACGCGCACGCCCTGTAAAATGAAAGAGGGGGAGTATTTTTTTTCTCTATAATGTTGGTCAAACTTTACGAAGTTTGACTTCAGACAAATCTCATATGAGGGAGGTAAAAAAGACCAGAGGAAATATTGCCACATTTGTTCACATCAGTACATCACAAGTCAACTTGACATATTCTTTCACCCCACTTTATAGATAAATAAATTAATAAAATTACACAATGCGAAGAGCGAGGAACAAAATCCTGGACTAGCGAATAAGATACAATGCACCAAGGAGAAGAATGAACAAAGGCTACGAGCGAACAAGCACATCAAAGATACAGAGAGAAGTGACGCTTGATACTACTGAATTCCTTGTCTACTGAAACACAAGTTGATCATGGCAGACGGAACAAGAAACCCTGCGAGCGGAGCTCAGACTCAAGATGAAGGCATCATCGTCAACTTTGAAAAGAGGACACCTCACCGTTTCACCAACCAGCCATTGTTGAGCCTCTTGCCCCCGTTACTTGTGAGCTGCATTGGGATTTTCTCGAAAAGAAAAGGATGATGTAGTACAGTAGAGATAAATATTTCCCTCGGTTAAGAACCAAGATTATCAATACAGTAGGAGAACCACACAAGACCTTGTGAACAACACCTACACAAAAAAATAAATACTTGCATCCAACGCGATTAAGGGTCTGGAGACTCGCACTTTTGGGCTGGCCTAATGGCGGGAAAGAAGCATATCTTTCGCTTCGGGTCTTTTGTGATAAAGGACGGGTCGATGATTCGTTTCTGGAAAGACACCTGGCTAGGCAATGCAAGTCTCAGAGAACATTATCCAGCCTTATATAACATTGCTCGCGATAAGAATAATACTATTGTGCATGTGCTCAGTTCATCCCCGGCTAATATTTCGTTTAGGCGGGATTTGATTGGCCCTCGACTTGTGTCATGGCATAATCTTTTGTCCCGGCTGGATTTGATTAACCTAACACAAGGCTGTGATGTGTTTCGCTGGAACCTTACTACATCAGGAACCAGCTAGCAATAATAAGAAAATTTGGAAGTCCAAGATTCCACTAAAAATGAATATCTTCATGTGGTATCTTCGTAGGGGAGTTGTGTTAACCAAAGACAACATGGCATGGCGCAACTGGCGAGGGAGTAAGAAGTGTTGTTTTTGTACTCATAAGGAGACAATCAAGCACCTCTTTTTCCAATGCAAGTTTGCACATTCTACGTGGTCAGTCATTCAAGTATCGTTAAATTTGTATCCGCCCACAAGTGTTCCCAATTTTTTTGGTCATTGGTTGGACAATATTCCAAATAAGTTCAAAACACTAGTAAGGGTGGGATCGTATTCCTTAATTTGGTCGCTTTGGCTATGTAGAAATGATTTTGTTTTTAATGACAAAAATGCTTCTACGCTACAAGTTATCTTCCAGTATACACACGGTACGTATGTGGTCTATACTATAACGACAGGAGTACCAGCCATTGTTCAAGGCGGTCTATACGTGATTGGAGCAAGTGACTATGGAGATTTCTTCCCAACATAGGTGTCAGCATAACCTACGGATCGATCGACCACCTCCTTCGATATAGGCATAGTATCGGTCTATAGGACTCTACTGTTGCTGATTTATCTATTTTTTATTTCATGTTTTTATCAGACATTTGGATTTGGCTATTTGCACCCTAATTATGCAGAGGCCGGGTGCTACTCCTAATGTTTTGTATCCCCTTGATGCTACATTTTAAGATAATAAAATCGCCCTTTATCAAAGAAAAAAATGCGATCAAGGGTTTTGTCAATCCCGTCGGCGGTTAATTGCAAGGATCAAGTCTGATAATGGTAGCTAGATAAACAAAAACACACACAAAAGTGGTAAATAAATTGCAGCAATGTATTTCTGGTTTTTAATATATGATAAAGGTAGACCCAGGGGCCATAGTTTTCACTAGAAGCTTCTCTCTCGAATAAAAACATACGGTGGGTAAACAAATTACTGTTGGGCAATTGATAGAAAAGCACATAGTTATGAATGATCATGTATATAGGCATCACGTCCGAGACAAATAGACCGACTCCTGCCTGCATCTACCACTATTAATCCACACATCAACCGCTATCCAGCATGCATCTAGAGTATTAAATACATAAAGAACGGAGTAACGCCTTAAGCAAGATGACATGATGTAAACAACGTAAACTCAAGAAATATGAATAAAGCCCATTATTTAATCCTTAATGGCAATAATACAAATACGTGTCTTTTCTCTTTCTGTCACTGTGATATAGAGCACCGCAAAATTAAACCCATTACCAAGCACATCTCCTATTGCAAGTTCTAGGTGGCCAAACCAAATGGACAGATTGGAGGGAAATACAAATCTATAACAATCATGCATAAATTAGTTCAGAGAAGACTCAAATAATATTCATGCATAATTTGATCATAAACCCACAATTCATCGAATCCCAACAAACACACTGCAAAAGGACATTACATCTAATAGATCTCCAAGAACATTGTATTGAAGATCAAAGAGAGAGAAGAAGTCATCTATCTACTAGTTATGGACCCATAGGTGTGTGGTAAACTACTCATAGATCATCGAAAGGGTAGCAAGGTTGTAGAGGCCCTTCGTGATTGGTAAACAAAAATCAGCAAAATTAAAGAAATTATCCATTCATAAAAAATATTGTCTTTTGTGTGAAGTTCTGCAAGCACAAGAGAGAAGTAATTGTCCATTAGGTACCTAGTGTGGTGTTGAACCACCTGGCTGTTGGTAAACGTAGTAGACAACAACACAAAATTATACCTATGCACACCTAAGACCAATATGAAGATGCATTACGGGTTGGGATCATGATCGTTACCGTCACCGAGTTGCAGCGAAAGAAGAACGTGTCGGTGTAGATCGTACTTGGAGTCCCTCGAACAGTCAATGAATGATCCCGCGAACAGCCCACAAATAGTTCCTCGAACCGAAGACTGAAGGCAAGACCTCTCTACTTGGTTGCAAGTGTGCAACCTTCACGGTCAGGCAGCGCTTCACTGCCTAGAGCTAATCATCGCCGGAGAATTAGAGGGGGAGATTAGAACCACATTGGGCTTCTAATTATGAGGATTATATGATCTAGGTCTAGCTATAATTGGATAAACTAGGATCAACTAGAACTAGAAGTAGAGGGAACTAGGGTAGGCTCCAAAACTTGTGTTTCTCCATAGAGAAAAAACTCCTAGTATGTATAGGTTGGAGGGGAGGGAGAGGACAACCACGAAGGAGGGAAGGTCCTTCCTTGGGACGCCGGCCAAGGGGGAGGAGTGGTCCATGATAACCCACAAGTATAGGGGATCACAATAGTTTTCGAGGGTAGAGTATTCAACCCAAATTTATTGATTCGACACAAGGGGAGCCAAAGAATATTCTCACGTATTAGCAGCTGAGTTGTCAATTCAACCACACTTCAAAGACTTAATATCTGTCGAAAAGTAATATGGAAGTAACGCTAACGGTGGCAAAAGTAACAGTAGCAGTTTTGTAGCAATTGTAACAGTGGCAACGGAAAAATAACTTAGCAAAGATCAATATGAAACGAACTCGTAGGCAATGGATCAGTGATGGATAATTATGTTGGATGGCATTCATCATGCAACAGTTATAACCTAGGGTGACACAGAACTAGCTCCAATTCATCAATATAATGTAGGTATGTATTATGTATATAGTCATATGTGCTTATGGAAAAGAACTTGCGTGACATCTTTTGTCATACCCTGCTGTGGCAGTGGGGTCCTAATGGAAACTAAGGGATATTAAGGCCTCCTTTTAATAGAGAACCGGACCAAAGCATTAGCACTTAATGAATACATGAACTCCTCAAACTTACGGTAATCATAGGAAAGAATCCCAATTATTGTCACCTTGGGGTATGCGGATCATATAATAGGTTTCTACAACTTGCAAGATGGGATCAAGAACACAAATATATTCATGAAAACATAATACGTTCAGATCTGAAATCATGGCACTCGGGCCCTAGTGACAAGCATTAAGCATAGCAAAGTTATAGCAACATAATGTCAGAACATAGTGGATACTAGGGATCAAACCCTAACAAAACTAACTCGGTTACATGACAAATCTCATCCAACCCATCACCGTCTAGCAAGCCTATGATGGAATTACTCACGCACGGCGGTGAGAATCATGAAATTGGTGATGGAGGATGGTTGATGATGACGACAGTGTCGATTTCCCCTCTCCGGAGCCCTGAACGGACTCCAAATCTTCCCTCCCGATGAAGAATAGGAGGTGGCGGCGGCTTTGTATCGTAAAACACGATGAATCCTTCTCTCTAATTTTTTCTCCCCGAACGTGAATATATGGAGTTGGAGTTGAGGTCGGTGGAGGTCCAGGGGACGCACAAGGCAGGGGTGCCCCTTAGGGGGTGGGCGCACCCTCCACCCTTGTGGACAGCAGGTGGGTCCCCCTCGGTTGATTCTTTTGCCAATATTTTTTATATATTCCAAAAATATTCTTCGTGGATTTTCAGGTCATTCCGAGAACTTTTATTTCTGCACAAAAATAACACCAAGGCAATTCTACTAAAAACAGCGTCAGTCCGGGTTAGTTCCATTCAAATCATGCAAATTAGAGTGCAAAATAAGGGCAAAAGAGTTTGGAATAGTATATATGATGGCGACGTATCAACTCCCCCAAGTTTAACCCATTGCTTGTCCTCAAGCAATTCAGTTGACAAACTGAAAGTGATAAAGAAAAACTTTTACAAACTCTATTTGATCTTGTTGTTGCAAATATGTATATCCAACATTCAGGTTTCAGCAAAGACTATGAACTAACCATATTCACAATAACATTTAGGTCTCACATTTACTCATATCAATGGCATAATCAACTAGCGAGTAATAATAATAAATCTCGAATGACAACACTTTTGCAAAACAATCATGATATGATATAACAGAATGGTATCTTGCTAGCCCTTTCTGAGACCGCAAAACATAAATGCAGAGCATCCCTAAAGGTCAAGGACTGACTAGATATTGTAATTCATGGTAATAGAGATCTAGTCACAGTCATACTCAATATCAATTAATAACAATGCATACAGATGACAGTGGTGCTCTCTAACTGGTGATTTTTATAAAAGGATGATGACTCAGCAATAAAAGTAAATGGATAGGCCCTTCGCAGAGGGAAGCAAGGATTTACAGAGGTGCCAAAGTTTGAGCTTTTAAAACAGAGATGAATAATATTTTGAGCGGTATGCTTTCATTGTCAACATAACAACCAAGAGATGTCGGTATCTTCCATACTAGATACTTTATAGGCGGTTCAGAATGGTAAAGTTTTTACTCTCCCACCACCAACAAGCATATTCCATGGCTTGTCCGAAACAACGGGTACCGTCCAACGAACAACAATTCTGGGGTAGTTTTGTTTGAAGTTATATTTGATTCGAGCATGGAACTAGGCATCCCGATTATAGTACAGGAATCAGGAACTTTGCCGTCAGCCATGGCTGACAGCAAAGGCACGCATGGCGGACGGCAAAGGCCTTTGCCATCAGCCAGCAGACGGCAACACGTCCGGCTGAACAGGCTACGGCAAAGGCTTCTTTGTTGTCTGCTGGCTGACGACAAAGATGCAAAGGTCTTTGCCATCCGCCAGTAGACGACAAAGAGCCTGGACGACACACGTGTCAGCTTAGGTCTGTTAAGGGGTTAACGGCGTGCTTTGTAGTCTGCCAACGGACATCAAAGACCTTTACGTATTTGTCGTCTGCCAGCGGACAGCAAAGAACATTGATTATTTGTCGTCTGCCAGCGGACGACATAGCATGCCATGTGGCAGCACCTGGGGGGCTGGCCTATTTGGTAGTGTCGGTGTACTAATGTAGGGGTACCTTAGTACCCCGAACTTGTGCACGGGCAGTCGCAGCGTCCCGCGGCAAGGCTTGCCGGGCGTCCGCCAAGAACCTCCACTATTCATATTACTGCCATTCAAGAACAAAGTGTTAACTTTGAAGACAAGGCCCCGGCAAGAGGAGCTTGCCGGGAAGGACAAGACCCCGGCAAGAGGAGCTTGCCGGGAGGAACAAGACCCCGGCAAGAGGAGCTTGCCGGGAAGGCCAACTAAGGCATGTCAAGAGACTTGCCGTGACGCGCCACGCGTCCCGGCAAGACCCGACGAGCGGCAAGCTTGCGGTGCGACAAGACAGCGACCGCGGTAAGGAGCTTGCCGCGGCGAAGCCACCACCCTGCATCCACGCTCCAGCGCATCCCACGACGTGTCGCCGCAGGACCGCTCCTGGTGCACGTGGCGGGTGGCTGTGCAGCCTAGCGGTGCGAGGTGGCGAGCGAAGCTGACTAGGAGGCCATCGTGGCGATCGGTGGTGCCCCTAACGGTCGCTTCTGCCTTTGTTAGGCGACCGGACGGGCATTAAATGCCCTTGTCCCCTGCCGTCGAGTTAGGTAGGGGCATTGTTGATAGTGGTTGTACCAACCCGCGTTTTACCTTTTTACCCTCTTTCACGCTGCCACTGTCGGTGACCCTTTAGCCTATAAAAGGAGGCCCATGCGCACGTAGAAAGGGTTTGGTTCATTCGACTCATTCAACACCACAGCATACCCACGCTCTCAAGAACAGAATAGAAACACAAAGCAGCAGTAGGAGTTTTATCTCTCTGGAGAGCTTCGAAGCTGGGTAAAATCCCCCGCGTGCTCTCGCCTCGATCTGCTCTGCGTGCGCCCTCCGCTCCCTTGCCGGACCAGAAGGGCCCCCCTGCCCCATAGGTGCTCGTCCCCAGCCACGACATCTTTGGCGCGCCAGGTAGGGAGGCGTCGAGGTCGTGCATATCTGATCCGGCATCTACGCGCGCTACATCAACATCTTCATTGACATGCCACCGAAGAAGAAGACTTCGGAGGTGGCTGCTCCGTCTGCGACTATCCTACCGCCACCGGAGCAAACGGGCGGTGGGGTGGACGCCGGCGGAGGAGCGGGCGCCGATGGCGGGACTCGCATCGTCACCCGGTCCAAGGACAAGGCCCCGCAAGGTTCAGCGTCTGCACATCCACCGCACCCCTCCCAGGAGGTGCAGGATCGACAATGCCACGGTGCTCCAAGCACCGTACTCGCGTTGGAACAAGGCCAAGCTGGTGGGTCGCGGGACGCTCAAGGCCAACATACACGATAACACGCTGGCACGAGCGCAGTGCGGTCGCCTGGACGAGATGTTGCTCCTTCTAACACCGTTAGGAGTTTGAGCATGTCCCGCACCTCGCGCCGCTCGCCACCGCCACCCAAGACTCCAGAGGAAGCGCTGGCCCGAGCCCAGCTGCTTCTAGATTACCCTCCAGCGCCAGACAAGATCGACGACTGGAGGGCCGCCATTTATAGCCTCATCGGCTTCGCCAACGGCGACAAGCCCCGGCAACCGAGCATATCGAAGCCCCGGCAAGATGCCCAGACACAAGCCGACGCTGACAAGACCGGTGGGGGTGCCACCACTGTGCACTCCCCGCCCCGAAAGCCAAGATCGCCGACTCACCGGGCCAACCTCGACGCCGACTCCACCGCGTCGTCGGACCCGCGAGTTCGCCGCGATCAGCGCCAAGTTCTCCAAACGGCGACATCGAAGACGCCTTCCTTTTTCGCCAGCGCAGAAGAGAAGCGCGACGTCGGTCCGACCAGCGCTGGGCCCACTGTCGATATGCATGCGCCGGGGAACTGGCGACTTGTCAGTCTGTGATAGGTTGCCCGCGTTCACCTGTGAGCTGCGGCAAGTCCAGTGGCCCAGTACCAAGAACTTCAAGCTAGACGTGCCCGAGAAGTATGATGCCAGGATACATCCGTCGGAGTTCCTCAGTGTCTACACCATCGCGGTGCAGGCTGCCGGAGGACGCGACGAGAAGATCCTCGCCAACTACTTCCCGCTGGTGTCCAAGCCCAACGTCAGATCTTGGCTCATGCACTTGCCGGACAACTCCATTTCTTCGTGGGCGGACCTGTGCCATCAGTTTGTCGGCGCCTTCACAGGCGGCCACAAGCCCCATGGCCAGGAAAGCGACCTTCATCTGCTCGCCTATAAGGAAGGAGAACCCCTGCGCAAGTACATATAGAGATTCAGCCAAGTGCAGCGCAACATCCCAGACGTCCACCCTGCCGCGGTTATCAGCGTGTTCCATCAGAACATGCGTAACCGCAGGATGAGGGAGGAGATGGCGATGTGCATGATCAGAGATGTCAGCGAGCTCTATGCTTTGGCCGACAAGTGTGCACGTGCTGAGGAGGGGAGGAGACTCCCCGGAGAGAACGCAGGAGCCGAAGAATCTGACAGCAAGGATGCCGCCCCGGCAAAGAAGAGCCAGAGGCGGAACAACAGAAAGAGAAAGGCTAAGGATGTGCTAGTTGTCGAGCAGTCCGGCAACGGAGGCGGCTCCGACAAGGCCAAAGCTGGTGACTCCGGCGAGGCTGTGGTAGCCGCCAACAAGCAAGACAGCTCCGGCAAGCAGTACTGCAAGATCCACCGCACCAAGGGCCACGACCTCCAAGCGTGCAAGAAGGTTGAGCAGATGGCCTGTCAAAATGTGCCGCACTTAAGTTGCCTGTGGAACCAGGGATTTTTGTGCTCAAGCTGACTCAACCATCTGTGACATCATTAACTGGACAGAGCAAAAATAGAAAGTTGGTCACTGGCGACTACTTTCCGGCAGAGCTCACCAGAGCCGCCGCCAAGAAGGTCCCCAGGATCAACACAAAGAGCGCTGAGGGGCAGCCTGCTCCGACAAGCCCTAGGGTTTGTTTCGTTGAAGCAGACGCTCCCGACAAGCTGTGTCCCGACACGCTTGCCGGGGAGCATCACGCTCCGGCAGGATCCCAGAGTCTTGCCGTAGAAGCGGATGTTCCCGCAACAGCATTTGCGCCTTTAGTCCTTGTTGTCGAGCCACAAGCTCCGACATGGGCACAGCAGATAGTCCATTTCCTTCAGACAGGAGAACTTCCCGAGGAGCAAGAAGAAGCGAAAAGAGTAGCCCGCAATCGAGTGCATGCCAGTTTGTCGATGACATCTTGTATAGAAGAAGATTCACAGAGTGAAATTGAAGTGCATTTCCGGGAAGATGGACAAGAGCTGTTGGCGGAGATACATGGAGGCATATGTGGTCACCACATTGGCGCAAGAGCACTTGCCGGCAAAGCCTTCCGGCAAGGTTTCTTCTGGCCGACAGCCCTCTAGGATGCAACTGCACAAGTAACCAAGTGTGAAGCGTGCCAGTTCCACTCCAAACAGATACATCAACCAGCTCAAGCTCTCCAAACAATCCCTTTATCCTGGCCATTTTTGGTCTGGGGGCTCGACATTCTCGGCCCCCTTTCCCCTCGTATACGGATCACCTCGAGTGCTCGCTTATGATGAGCTAGAACAAGAGCAGCTACGGCAAGATGACGCGCTGCTCCTCGAGGAAGATCGTCTTCAGGCTGCGGTACGAGCTGCTCGCTACCGGCAAGCTTTGCGCCGCTACCATAGCCGCAAAGTTAACGCCAGAAGCTTCGAGAGGGATAGGGACCGGACGTCGCTCAAAGAAGTACAGCCTTGCCGGGACGCAGAAGACAGAAAAGCTAAGTTGCCAAAGTTTGAGCATGATCAAGTTTTAAATTTTTAAGTTATATTCCTTGAACGTCCGTGCCTTGTATGGAAAACCTGTGCACGGAGGAATCGACTCGTGGCTAAGTTGCGCCCTTAATTTTTTTCCGAGTCCGCTCAACAATACAAGTGCGCTGCAACTAGCCCGACAAGGTTTCTTGCGGAGGCAACACCGCCTTGACAGGCTGATGATGTTCCGCACTCAGCAAGTGTGCTTGCGCCGGCAAGTTCCCTCAAAGCGTAGGGTAAAAACATACAAGGGATGTAACAGAGTAAAGGATATAACATAGCAAGCATTGCACAGAATATAGTTATATCACCAGAGTAACTTATTGCGGCATTGACTAAATTATTCTCATAACTGAGATAACAACGACAAGGAACGGAGAAGAAGGGTGCGCCGGCACCTGGGTCCCGGCAAGCCAGTGTTGCTGGGGGCTGCGAGTACCATGATTCATCCACGGCAAGCCAGAGTTGCCGGGGGCTGCGATATCAGATAAGTCTTTCGTCCCTCATCATGCATCCTCTTATGGACTGGGGAATGCGAAGCCGTGTCCTCCCCGACCGTGCCTTGTATGGAAAACCTGTGCGCGGTGGAATCGACTCGTGGCTAAGTTGCGCCCTTAATTTGTTTTCGAGTCCGCTCAACAATACAAGTCTTGCTGCAACTAGCCCGACAAGGTTTCTTGCGGAGGCAACACCGCCAAGAAGTCTGCCGATGTTCCGCTTTTCGGCAAGTGTGCTTTGCCGCAAGTTCCTCAAAGCGTAGGGTAAAAACATACAAGGGATGGAATTGAGTGAGGGATATAACATAGCAAGCATCCCCTTTTCATTAAAAAACATCCCACTCAAGTACAGTCCATAGAGGATGAAAAACATGAAAGAGAGGATTACAAGTTTTAAATGCAGCTAAGACCCGAAGGCTTACAAATTAAAAAGATAAGATGCCCGTAATCCCTTTCCTGTCCCCCTTTTCAGGAGGTAGGTCAAGGAGACGAAAAGGGCAAAAGAGGCGCCTAGGTGAGCTACGGGTGTCAGAAGAACCCAAGAGAACATCCCGGGGGCCGTCCGAAGGCTGGATGGTGATGGCGGCGCCGGAAGCGGGGCTCGAAGACGGGGCGGCAGGACGTCAGCACGCTGTCGAGGGCACTACGCCCTCGTACTCCGACTTGACGGCCTTGTCGCCAGCCCTCTTCCCCTTCCGCAGCCTCCCTACGCCAGCCGCCCAAGGAGACGACCCCGGGGAGTTCAAAGAGCCGGCGACACGGATGATGCGGTCGCCGGTGACGCCCGAAGCGGCGCCCGACACCTAGTCGGGCCCGCCATCCCGCCACCCGCTACCCTCGTCGTCGCTGTCGCTCTCCTCCTCGTCACTCTCGCTCGAAGGGGAGTCTTCGCTATCGGAGGAGCTGTCCACGCAGCACTTCGCCCGAGTGTCGAAATCCCCGAAGACCTTGACGGAGAGAAGATCACCCTCCATTAACTTAAAATGGAGGGTAAAACCCGCCGTCAAGCTGTGGATACGGGCGAATGTCTTCCACCCACGATCAAGATACATCACATTAGGTGCTGGGAATACAACGCGGACTCGCGTACCGCTGATTCCACGGCCCCTCATGTGCAATCTCAGTGTCTCGGGCGGATCCGACTCCATCGCGCCGCATAAGCGGAGCTGGAAGCCGAGGCGACGACGAGGCGCCGGCGCAGCTCGACGAAGAACTTCGCAAGGGTCGCCCCGTATGGACGCCGTGGGGAGAGGAACCGCCGGCGGAGGCGGAGCTAGCGCGCCGCCCCGTCCGCCTCTTCCCCGAGCGCTTCGACCTCGTCCTCGACCTCGTCCACGACCTCGCCCCCTCCCTCTTCCCCTTGTGGCTGGCTCTGCCACCACAGGCGCGGGATAGGGAGGGATGCACTGTCTGGCAGCGACCCTCGCCGCCACCGATGAAGGGCCAGGGTTCCCTTCCTCCATGGCGGATGAGAGAAAGGGGAGCAGAAGTTGAAGAAAGGAGAAGATGAGGGAGTGCGGGCTTCTGCACTCCCCTTCCGCTCTTCTTAAAGGAGCGAGGTGGGGGCTCAGCCGCCCCGCTCAGCGAATCAGAGCACGGGAAGAACAGGGGGTCGGGGCCGACCCGCTGCCTCTGCCCGTGACGGCCCAGTTCCCCACTTCCACCGCCCGCGACCCCAAGCGCATGGAAGCCGCGTGGCGGGGATGCAGAACCGAGGCGACGGATGAGGTGACCTCGCCCGCCCGTGTTCACGAAGTGGGCGCCTCGAAAATTGTGCACGCCACCCACGTCTCCCATGACGCCGCGATTGACGCGTGCCGTTACGGGAGGACGCGGTGGGTACAGAGTGGATTTGGTTTGGACCCAGGCCGCGCGTGCCCATGCCCTGTTTTGGGCCTGGCCCAATAGCGCTCGGCACCGTGTATGGCCCAGGCCCGGGGGCTCTGTCGGTGTACTAAAGTAGGGGTACCTTAGTACCCGAACTTGTCTGCACGGCGATCGCATGGCGTCAGCGGCAAGGCTTGCCGGGCGTCCGCCGAGAACCTCCACTATTCATATTACTGCCATTCAAGAACAAAGTGTTAACTTTGAAGACAAGGCCCCGGCAAGAGGAGCTTGCCGGGAAGGACAAGACCCCGGCAAGAGGAGCTTGCCGGGAGGAACAAGACCCCGGCAAGAGGAGCTTGCCGGGAAGGCCAACTAAGGCATGTCAAGAGACTTGCCGCGACGTGCCACGCGTCCCGGCAAGACCCGACGAGCGGCAAGCTTGCGGGTGCGACAAGATAGCGACCGCGGCAAGGTGCTTGCCGCGGCGAAGCCACCACCCTGCATCCACGCTCCAGCGCATCCCACGACGTGTCGCCGCAGGACCGCTCCTGGTGCACGTGGTGGGTGGTGTCTTGACCTAGCGGTGCGGTGGCGGCGAAAGCGACTAGGAGGCCATCGTGGCGATCGGTGGCGCCCCTAACGGTCGCTTCCTACACTGTTGGCGCGACCGGACGGGCATTAAATGCCCTTGTCCCCTGCCGTCAGAGTTAGGTAGGGGGCACTGTTGATAGTGGTTGTACCAACCCGCGTTTTTACCTTTTTACCCCTCTTTCTACGCTGCCACCTGTTGGTGACCCCTTTAGCCTATAAAAAGGAGGCTCATGCGCACGTAGAAAGGGTTCGGTTCATTCGACTCATTCAACACCACAGCATACCCACGCTCTCAAGAACAGAATAGAAACACAAAGCAGCAGTAGGAGTTTTATCTCTCCGGAGAGCTCCGAAGCTGGGTAAAATCCCCCGCGTGCTCTCGCCTCGATCTGCACTGCATGCGCCCTCCGCTCCCTTGCCGGACCAGAAGGGGCCCCCTGCCCCATAGGTGCTCGTCCCCAGCCACGACAGGTAGCTTTGCCGTCAACTGGCTGACAGCAAATATTTAATGTTCTTTGCCGTCTGCTGGCAGATGGCAAAGCATCCAAATAGCCAGCCTACTGCCCCAGGTTGCACATGTAGCTGACACGTGGCATGTTTGCCGTCTGCTGGCTGATGGCAAAGCTCTTTGCCGTCGGCCAGCAAATGGCAAAGAGTCTATATAGCCCCTGTTTTTTCTGTTTTTTCTTAAATTCATTCAATTTGACAGAATTTCACATATATATACACATATGAAAATACATTCAACAAGCATACCAACACATATACATACTAAATCATATCCCTGCCACATGGATATGATCATCCAACACATATACGTAGCAAATGGTTTCATCCAACACATATACATAGCCAACATATCCAACAACAAGCATACAATGGTTTCATCCATACATACATATATGGGTAGCAAGTTTGACATTGTTCATCCTACAAAATCAAAACAAGAAGGAAGCATAAAGAGAAGATTAGACTCCATCAACGCAAGCTTCCTCATCTAAAGCAAAGCAAATTGGGAAAGAAGCAAGGAAAGAAGCAAGACTAGCGATAAGAAGAAGAAGAAGAAGAAGACTAGCGAAAAGAAGAAGAAGAAGAAGAAGAAGAAGAAGAAGAAGAAGAAGAAGAAGAAGAAGAAGAAGAAGAAGAAGAAGAAGAAGAAGAAGAAGAACACTAGCGAGAAAAAAGAAGAAGAAGAAGAAGAAGAAGAAGAAGAAGAAGAAGAAGAAGAAGAAGAAGAAGAAGAAGACTAGCGAGAAGAAGAAGAAGAAGAAGAAGAAGAGGAAGAAAAGGAAGAAAAGGAAGAAGAAGAAGATTTTTTTTCTTCTCTTTCTTTTTCTCCTCTCCTCTTTTTTATCCTTTTCTTCTTCTAACTAAGGTAGGTAAAAATGCCATTTTATTGCTAAGCTAGGTAAAAATGCTAAGTGTAGATCATTTTAGAGCTAAGCTAGGTAAATAGGTCATTTTGGGGCTTACTAAGGTTATTATGTCATTTTGGAGGAAAGTAAGGTAAGTCTATATCATTTTGGAGGTAACAAAGATTATCATGACATTTTTGAGGAAACAAAGCTAAGTATAGCTCATTTTTTGTATAACTTAGGTAGTTATGCCATTTAGGAGGAAAGTAAGCTAAGTATGCATTTGTTAAGCAAAACACTAGAGAAAACTTACCCTCATCACAACAAATGCAATGAAGATCACAACCAACGTAACAATTGATCCAACGGCATAATGATACCAAGCCTCATTATCAATTGCATATTTTCTAATCTTCTTAATCTTCAAGCGCATTGCATCCATCTTCAAGCGCATTGCATTCATCTTCATCTTGTGATCATTGACCACATCGGCAACATACAACTCTCATACGTCTCCAACGTATATATAATTTTCGATTGTTCCATGCTATTATATTACCCGTTTTGGATGTTTATGGGCTTTACTTTACACTTTTATATAATTTTTGGGACTAACCTACTAACCGGAGGCCCAGCCCAAATTGCTGTTTTTTTTTGCCTATTTTAGTGTTTTGAAGAAAAGGAATATCAAATGGAGTCCAAACGGAATGAAACCTTTGGGAGCAATCTTTTTGGAACAAACGCAATCCAAGGAACTTGGAGTGGAAGTCAAGAAATAAGCGAGGCGGCCACGAGGGTGCCCGGCACGCCCCCTAGGGGTGGGTGTGCCCCCCACTCTCGTGGCCCCCTCGAGCGTCCACCGACCTACCTCTTCCTCCTATATATATCCACGTACCCCGAAAACATCCAAGAGCACCACGAAAAACTATTTCCACTGCCGCAACCTTCTGTATCTGGGAGATCTCATCTTGGAGCCTTCACCGGCGCTCCGCCGGAGGGGGAATCGACCATGGAGGGCCTCTACATCATCTCCAAGGCCCTTCCGATGAGTTGTGAGTAGTTTACCACAGACCTTCGGGTCCATAGTTATTAGCTGGATGGCTTCTTCTCTCTCTTTGAATCTCAATACAAAGTTCTCCTTCATCTTCTCGGAGATCTATTCGATGTAACTCTTTTTGCGGTGTGTTTGTCGAGATCTGATGAATTGTGGGTTTATGATAAAGTTAATCTATGAGAAATATTTGAATCTCCTATGAATTCTTTTATGTCTGATTAAGTTATCTTTGCAAGTCTCTTTGAATTATCAGTTTGGTTTGGCCTACTAGATTGATCTTTCTTGCAATGGGAGAAGTGCTTAGCTTTGGGTTCAATCTTGCGGTGTCCTTTCCCGGTGGATGTTAGGGCAGCAAGGCACGTATTGTATTGTTACAATCGAGGATAAAAAGATGGGGTTTATATCATATTGCATGAGTTTATCCCTCTACATCATGTCATCTTTCTTAATGCGTTACTCTGTTCTTCATGAACTTTATACTCTAGATGCAGGCAGGAGTCGGTCAATGTGTGGAGTAATAGTAGTAGATGCAGGCTGGAGTCGGTCTACTTGTCACAGACGTGATGCCTATATACATGATCATGCCTAGATAATCTCATAAATATTCGCTTTTCTATCAATTGCTCGACAGTAATTCGTTCACCCACCATAATACTTATGCTATCTTGAGAGAAGCCACTAGTGAAACCTATGGCCCCCGGGTCTATCTTTTATCATATAAGTGTTCCATCTACTTTTATTTGCATCTTTTATTTTCCAATCTATATCATAAAAATACCAAAAATATTTATCTTATCATATTATCTCTATCAGATCTCACTTTCGCAAGTGGCCGTGAAGGGATTGACAACCCCTTTATTGCGTTGGTTGCGAGGTTCTTGTTTGTTTGTGTAGGTGTGTGGGACTTTTGAGGAGCCTCCTACTGGATTGATACCTTGGTTCTCAAAAACTGAGGGAAATACTTACGCTACTTTGCTGCATCACCCTTTCCTCTTCAAGGAAAACCAACGCAAGCTCAAGGCGTAGCAAGAAGGATTTCTGGCGCCGTTGCCGAGGAGGTCTTCGCTCAAGTCAAGACATACCAAGTACCCATCACAAACTCATCTCTCTCGCATTAGATTATTTGCCATTTGCCTCTCGTTTTCCTCTCCCCCACTTTCACCCTTGCCGTTTTATTCGCCGTCTCTTTCCCAATATCCTATCTCTTTCGCTTGTCTTTTTGTTTGCTTGTGCGTTGGATTGCTTGTCGCGATGGCGCAAGATAATACCAAATTGTGTGACTTTTCCAATACCAATAATAATGATTTCCTTAGCACTCAGATTGCTCCTCTTAATGATGTTGAATCTTGTGAAATCAATGCTGCTTTGCTGAATCTTGTTATGAAAGATCAATTCTGCGGCCTTCCTACTGAAGATGCGCTACCCATCTAAACAACTTTGTTGATTTGTGTGATATGCAAAAGAGGAAAGATATGGATAATGATATTGTTAAATTGAAGTTATTTCCATTTTCACTTAGAGATCGTGCTAATACTTGGTTTTCGTCTTTGCCTAAAAATAGTGTTGATTCATGGAATATGTGCAAAGATGCTTTTATCTCTAAGTATTTTCCTCCCGCTAAGATCATCTCTCTTAGGAACGATATTATAAATGTTAAACAACTTGATCGTGAGCATGTTGCCCAATCTTGGGAAAGAATGAAATTGATGATTCGCAATTCCCTACTCATGGTTTGAATTTATGGATGATCGTACAAAACTTTTATGCCGAACTAAATTTTGCTTCTAGAAATCTTTTAGATTCGGCCGCGGGAGGCACTTTTACGGAAATCACCTTAAGAGAACCTACTAAACTCCTTGATCATATTATGGCTAATTATTCTCAATGGCACACCGAAAGATCTACTAGTAAAAAAGTGCATGCTATAGAAGAAATTAATGTTTTGAGTGGAAATATGGATGAACTTATGAAATTGTTTGCTACTAAGAGTGCTCCTATTGATCCTAATGATATGCCTTTGTCTACTTTGATTGAGAATAATAATGAATCTATGGATGTGAATTCTGTTGGTAGGAATAATTTTGGTAACAATGCTTATAGAGGAAACTTTAACCCTAGACCGTTCCCTAGTAATTATGGAAATTCCTACAATAATTCTTATGGAAATTTTAATAATATGCCCTCTGATTTTGAGAATAGTGTTAAAGAATTTATGATCTCTCAAAAGAATTTTAATTCTTTGCTTGAAGAAAAATTGCTTAAAGTTGATGAATTGGCTAGGAACGTTGATAGACTTTTGCTTGATGTTGATTCCTTGAAACTTAGATCTACTCCTCCTAAGCATGATATCAATGAGTCTCTCAAATCCATGAGAATTTCCATTGATGAGTGCAAAGAAAGAACCGCTAGATTGCGTGCTAAGAAAGATTGCTTTGTAAAAGCGTGTTCTTCTAGTTTCCATGAAAATAATGATGAAGATATAAAAGTTATTGATGTGTCCCCTATTAAATCTTTGTTTTACAATATGAATCTTAATAATGATGGGACTGGAGATGAGTCAACTTTAGTTAAAAGGCATCCCAATGATTCGGAGTTTTTAGATCTTGATGCTAAATTTGGTAAAAGTTGGGATTGGAGAGGTAAAGACTTTAAATAGCATTGAACCCACTATCTTGGATTCAAGGAATTTAATTATGATAATTGTTCTTTAATAGATTGCATTTCCTTGTTGCAATCCGTGTTGAATTCTCCTCATGCTTATAGTCAAAATAAAGCTTTTACCAAACATATTGTTGATGCCTTGATGCAATCTTATGAGGAAAAACTTAATTTGGAAGTTTCTATACCTAGAAAACTTTATGATGAGTGGGAACCTACTATAAAGATTAAAATTAAAGATCATGAGTGCTATGCTTTGTGTGATTTGGGTGCTAGTGTTTCCACGATTCCGAAAACTTTATGTGATGTGCTGGGTTTCCATGATTTTGATGATTGCTCTTTAAACTTCCACCTTGCGGATTCCACCATTAAGAAACCTATGGGAAGGATCAATGATGTTCTTATTGTTCCAAATAGGAATTATGTGCCCATAGATTTCATCGTTCTTGATATAGATTGCAATCTTTCATGTCCTATTATTCTTGGTAGACCTTTCCTTAGAACAATTGGTGCAATTATTGATATGAAGGAAGGGAATATTAGATTCCAGTTTCCATTAAGGAAAGTCATGGAACAATTTCTAAGAAAGAAAGTTAAATTACCTTATGAATCTATCATGCGAGCTACTTATGAATTGAGTGCCAAAGATGGCACCACTTAGATATATTCTCGCTTTTATGCCTAGCTAGGGGCGTTAAACGATAGCGCTAGTTGGGAGGCAAACCAATTTTATTTTTGTTTCTTGCTTTTTTCCTCTATTTAGTAATAAATATTTCATCTAGCTTCTGTTTAGATGTGTTTTCATGTTTTAATTAGTGTTTGTGCCAAGTAGAACCTATAGGATAACCTACGGTGATAGTTAATTTGATTCTGCTAAAAAACAGAAACTTTTGCGTGCACGAAAATAATTTTAGTAATTCACAGAAATGTGATTTTTGCACTGATTAGTTTTGATGTAGATCAATAGACAAATTTCCCAGGACTTCCTATTTTTGTAGGACTTTTAGAATTCCATAAGTATTCGAAAGTTACAGATTGCTGCAGACTGTTCTGTTTTTGACAGATTCTGTTTTTTCGTGTGTTGTTTGCTTATTTTGATGCATCTATGGCTAGTATTGGTGGTTATGAACCATAGAGAAGTTGGAATACAGTAGTTTTAACACCAATATAAATAAATAATGAGTTCATTACAGTACTTTATGTGGTGGTTTTTCTTTCTTACACTAACGGAGCTTATGAGATTTCCTGTTGAGTTTTGTGTTGTGAAGTTTTCAAGTTTTGGGTAAAGATTTTATAGACTATGGAATAAGGAGTGGCAAGAGCCTAAGCTTGGGGATGCCCATGGCACCCCAAGATATTCAAGGATAACCAAAAGCCTAAGCTTGGGGATGCCCCGGAAGGCATCCCCTCTTTCGTCTTCGTTTATCGGTAACTTTACTTGGAGCTATATTTTTATTCGCCACATGATATGTGTTTTGCTTGGAGCGTCTTGTATGATATTAGTCTTTGCTTTTTAGTTTACCACAATCATCCTTGTTGTACACACATTTTGGGAGATACCCACTTGATTGGAATTTATTAGAATACTCTATGTGCTTCACTTATATCTTTTGAGCTAGATAGTTTTTGCTCTAGTGCTTCACTTATATCTTTTAGAGCATGGTGGTGGCTTGATTTTGTAGAAATTGTTGATCTCTCATGCTTAACTTATATAATTTTGAGAGTCTTTTAGAACAGCATGGTACTTTCTATGGTTATAAAATTGGTCCTAGAATGATGGGCATCCAAGTTGGGTATAATAAAAACTATCATTGGAAGTGAATCGGATGCTATGATCAATTTGATACTTAATAATTGTTTTGAGATATAAAGGTGGTGATATTAGAGTCATTCTAGTTGGGTAATTGTGAATTTAAAGAATACTTGTGTTCAATTTGGCAAGTCCCGTAGCATGCACGTATGGTAAAAGTTGTGTAACAAATTTATTGCATGGAGTGCTCTTTTGATTGCCTTCCCTTGAGTGGAGGTCGGGGGCGCGCGATGGTTAACTCCTACCAACCTCCCCCCTAGGAGCATGCATAGTAGTACTTTGCTTCGAGGGCTAATAAAACTTTTGCAATAAGTATATGAGTTCTTTATGACTGATGTGAGTCCATGGATTATACACACTTTTACCCTTCCATCATTGCTAGCCTCTTCGGTACCGTGCATTGCCCTTTCTCACCTTGAGAGTTGGTGCAAACTTCGCCAATGCATCCAAACCCCATGATACGATGCACTCTATCACACACAAACCTCCTTATATCCTCCTCAAAACATCCACCATACCTACCTATTATGGCATTTCCATAGCCATTCTGAGATATATTGCCATGCAACTTTCCACCGTTCCGTTCATCATGACACGCATCATCATTGTCATATTGCCTTGCAGGATCATGTAGTTGACATAGTATTTGTGGCAAAGCCACCATGCATAATTTTTCATACATGTCACTCTTGATTCATTGCCCATACCGGTACACTACCGGAGGCATTCATATAGAGTCATATCTTGTTCTATTTTTGAGTTGTAATTCATGAGTTGTAAATAAATAGAAGTGTGATGATCATCATTATTAGAGCATTGTCCCTTATAAAAGAAAAAAAGGCCAAAAAGAAAAAAAAATGAAAGCAAGCAAGTTGGATGCACACCCACTAGTTTCTTTTGTTGAGCTTTCATACATTTGTAGCTCTAGTGCATCTGTTGCATGGCAATCCCTACTCCTCATGTTGACATCAATTGATGGGCATCTCCATAGCCCATTGATTGTCCTCGTCAATGTGAGACTTTCTCCTTTTTTGTCTTCTCCACACAACCTCCATCATCATATTCTATTCCACCCATAGTGCTATATCCATGGCTCACGCTCATGTATTGCGTGAGAGTTGAAAAAAAGTTGAAGCGCGTTAAAAAGTATGAACCAATTGCTTGGCCGAAACCGGGGTTGTTCTTGATGGGAGTATTTTGTGTAATGAAAATGAAACATAGCCTAACTATATGATTTTGTAGGGATAAACCTTCTAATGCCATGTTATTTTGAGAAGACATGATTGCTTAGTTAGTATGCTTGAAGTATTACTATTTCTTATGTCAATATGAACTTTTATTTTGAATAATTTGGATCTGAACATTCATGCCACAATAAAGAAAATTACATTGAGAATTATGCTAGGTAGCATTCCACATCAAAAATTCTGTTTTTATCATTTACCTACTCGAGGACGAGCAGGAATTAAGCTTGGGGATGCTTGATACGTCTCCAACGTATCTATAATTTTTGATTGTTCCATGCTATTATATTACCCGTTTTGGATGTTTATGAGCTTTACTTTACACCTTTGTATCATTTTTGGGACTAACCTACTAACCGGAGGCCCAGCCCAAATTGCTGTTTTTTTTGCCTATTTCAGTGTTTTGAAGAAAAGGAATATCAAACTGAGTCCAAACGGAATGAAACCTTCAGGAGCAATCTTTTTGGAACAAACGCAATCCAGGGAACTTGGAGTGGAAGTCAAGAAACAAGTGAGGCAGCCACGAGGGTGCCCGGCGCGCCCCCTAGGGGTGGACGTGTCACCCACCCTCGTGGGCCCCTCGAGCGTCCACCGACCTAATTCTTCCTCCTAGATATATCCACGTACCCCAAAAATATCCAAGAGCACCACGAAAAACTATTTCCACTGCTGCAACCTTCTATATCTGGGAGATCTCATCTTGGAGCCTTCGCCGGTGCTCCACCGGAGGGGGAATCGACCATGGAGGGCCTCTACATCATCTCCAAGGCCCTTCCGATGAGTTGTGAGTAGTTTACCATAGACCTTCGGGTCCATTGTTATTAGCTAGATGGCTTCTTCTCTCTCTTTGAATCTCAATACAAAGTTCTCCTACATCTTCTTGGAGATCTATTCGATGTAACTCTCTTTGCGGTGTGTTTGTCGAGATCCGATGAATTGTGGGTTTATGATCAAGTTTATCTATGAGAAATATTTGAATCTCCTATTAATTCTTTTATGTGTGATTAAGTTATCTTTGCAAGTCTCTTCGAATTATCAGTTTGGTTTGGCCTACTAGATTGATCTTTCTAGCAATGGGAGAAGTGCTTAGCTTTGGGTTCAATCTTGCGGTGTCCTTTCCCAGTGACAGCAGGGGAAGCAAGGCGCGTGTTGTATTGTTGCCATCGAGGATAAAAAGATGGGGTTTATATCATATTGCATGAGCTTATCCCTCTACATCATGTCATCTTTCTTAATGCGTTACTCTGTTCTTCATGAACTTAATACTCTAGATGCAGGCAGGAGTCGGTCGATGTGTGGAGTAATAGTAGTAGATGCAGGCAGAAGTCGGTCTACTTGTCATGGACGTGATGCCTATATACATGATCATGCCTAGATAATCTCATAACTATTCGCTTTTCTATCAATTGCTCGACAGTAATTCATTCACCCACCGTAATACTTATGCTATCTTGAGAGAAGCCACTAGTGAAACCTATGCTCCCCGGGTCTATATTTTATCATATAAGTTTTCCATCTACTTTTATTTTCATCTTTTATTTTCCAATCTATATCATAAAAATACCAAAAATATTTATCTTATCATATTATCTCTATCAGATCTCACTTTCGCAAGTGGCCGTGAAGGGATTGACAACCCCTTTATTGCATTGGTCGCGAGGTTCTTGTTTGTTTGTGTAGGTGTGTGGGACTTTTGAGGAGCCTCCTACTTGATTGATACCTTGGTTGTTAAAAACTGAGGGAAATACTTACGCTACTTTGCTGCATCACCCTTTCCTCTTCAATGAAAACTAACGAAGCTCAAGACGTAGCAAACTCCAATTTCATCTTTTCTTCTTTTAATTTTTTCTTTCAAATACTCATTTTCTTTTTCAACTAAATTTAACTTCTCGACAAGAGGGTCGATTGCAAAATTCCGTTTCGCATACCTCCTAGATTAAAATATCTCTATGTCAACTTGATGGCCATAATTGTCCTAAATGCGAAATGCAACAAATAGTTATAAAAGAGGATTTACCACATCTGAATCATAAAGCGGGCGAGGACCGACGGGAACGGATATCAAGACCATGCCACTATGTATAACAAACAATCATACAAATTAAGAAAATTATACAAGTAACTATATAAATCATACAAGTAACTATATAAATCAAGTACAACATAAAAAATTTAATACCTAGTAATAATCTAGTTCAATAAATGCTTTGGGGTCAATAAATGCATCATCATCTTCACTATCGGTAATGACGTGTGCATCATCATCATTAATAAATGCATCATCATGTGGAAGGCCACCTCTACGTAATCTGTCAAGCATTGACAAGTCATCCGCAACAGTAACCTCTTCTAGTTCAGGCTCTTCTTGTTCCGGCTAAGGGGTGAAGTCGGGTTCACTATCGTTGTCTACCTCAATGTTCTGGGGTGAAGTAGAGCGGTTCTTCAAACATTTTTTGGAAAGACGTGTTTCTTGGAAGAATTCTCCTTCATATGTGTCTGGGTTAATGTGAGATTCATAATCATCTTCATTGGGGGAAGGTGGTCTAACATGTGGCGGCACTTCATAAACGACATCCCAACCATTGAGATTAGGATCACTTTGACAGGCCCACGGTAGATAGGAAACTTGGGTTGCCTGTTGAGCCATAATATAGACATCGGGAACATCCAAATGGGTGCTTTGATTGGTTTCCACTAGCCCTATATGTTCATGAGTCCTTCTAGTCTCCTTCGACTGGAACCAATAACATTTGAAGATTGCGACGTTTGGTGGGTTTCCACCATAGAATTGAAGTTCATAAATTGTTTCAACTCTTCCATAATACTCGGTATCTCCTTCGTAGATAGCAGAGACACAACAATTTGTAGACTTTCGGTCGGCCATAGATAGCTCTTTGCCATAGGTACGAAAGCGATACCTGTTGACATCGTATTTGTCAAATGAACGGACCTTATAGTCAAAACCATTAGCGACTTGTCTCAATTCGGTGTCCTTAAGCTCTGAATTAGCATGTCTTGTGAGTCCACGCGTGTTGCGAATTATACCCCTTGAAATACCCTGGACGCTCTGGATCTGGCTCGAGAGCGTTTAACTGATCCTGGATCTCTTGGCCTATCAACGAAGGTGGTGCAGAGTTTTTCACAACTCTACCTTTGATGAATTTCTGCTTGTCTTTCCTGAACTTATGGCGAGGATGCAAGAACGGTCTATGCATGTCGAAGCAAGAAAATTTGCGACCGGCCTCAAGCCAATGAACCTGAAGAGCTCATTTGCATGTGGGGCACGGGAACCTTCCATGCACACTCCAGCCGACGAATAGCGCATACGCCAGTAAGTCATGCGTCGAGTACATGTACCACACACGCATTATGAAGTTCTTTTTGCTAAAAGCATCGTATGTCTTGAACCGATTATCCCAGGCTTCTTGCAATTCATCCTTTAGCGGCTGCATGTACACATTCATATTCTTCCCTGGATAGTTCGGCCCCAGAATTATCAACATCAAGAAAATGTTCTTTCTTTGCATAATCTGTCCGAGGGAGATTGAGTGGAATGAAAAATATGGGCCAACAACTGTATTGGGTTGCCATCAGACCAAACACACTGAACCCATCCATGCTGATGGCGACTCGAGGATGCCTCGGATCTGCCGCTTTGTCGTCATGTAATGCTTCGAAGCGCTTCCACGCTTCACCGTCCGATGTGTGCACCATCATCATCTTCCCATCTACATCTAGTTGGGTTCTTTTGCCCATTTTGTGCCATGTCATCTGTCTTGCCGTCTCTTCGACCATGAAAATACGTTAAAGTCTTGGTACGATTGGCATATACCGAAGAACATTAACGGGGATTTTGGTCTGCGTCTTCTCACCCATACCGTTGTCTACGGTCTACCACAACATACCTGGATGACTTGCAAATGGGACAATAGTTCAAGTCCGCATACTGAAGCCTAAATAAGGCACATCCATTCTCACAGGCATGCATCTTCTCATACGGCATCTTAAGAGCACAGAGGATTTTGTTTGACTGGTACAGGTTTGCAGGTAGTACGTGGCCTTTGGATAGAAAATGTCCAAATACTATCATCATCGCTTCGTAGCATTCTCTGCCCAAGTTGAATTGAGCCTTCGGAGCCATTATTTGTGAGATGGCATCTAGCTGACAAAGCTCAGTGTGCCCGTGGAGAGGACGTTTTGAAGACTCCAACATTTCATTGAAGGCATTTGCAGATTCCTCCATCTCATCGTACGAGTCCCGAGCATCATCAAAGTCTTGCACCATGTCTTGCTTCCTGGTAACATGCTCCTCGGTGCGACGATGAAGCACCTCAGCTCTTGCGTGTTGGCCAGAGTCGCCATGAAATGTCCACACCGTATAATCTGGCATAAAGCCCTCTTCTACAAGTGTTTGCCCAGTTCATCCTCTGTCCTCTTGTGCCAATTGTTGCACCCTGCATAGGGGAACCAAGTTGTCCTCTGGCCATTTGCAAATGTGGCTCTCATAAACCCCTTGGTGTTTGTTACCATTCAGTGGTCATGTTTTTCTGACTAGTGTGACCGGTGTACATCCATGCATGATCACTCATCTTGCCTAGCTACTGGACACATAAGAAATATATATATAAATTATTCAGCATGTATATATTCATTAGTTAATGGAGTTTGTCATTTTTATTACGTCCATGCAACCTAGACGCTAATAGGTAAAGATAGGTCCTAATCCCACCCGAGTATGTGTAGATTGGGTTTGTTTTCCCATGCTCTACTCTGGATCGGACGCAAAATTTCGGCAGCACCTCCCCGTTGTTCTCCTGATACACATCTTGGCAATAAGCAGAGAGGATGTGTACACGGAAAACAACAGGGAGGCACTGGCGAAATTCTGCATTGGATCCGAAGCAGAGCATATGGGAAAACGAACCCAATCTACACGTACTCGGGCTGTCCATGGATAACGTTGGACAATTCAAAAGAATCACGGTTATAAATATGCAAATGCATGCATATTTATAGATGTAACCCTTTCGAACAGGAGACGCATAGTGGTCACGCATACTGATGATTGAAGACACCTATAGCTAGCAAGTTTCATCGGCATGAAGACTGGAACAGAGCAAATCAAGGGGGGAGGAGATGTCATTTGTGCTAACCCACGAATGCAGGGGCGGAGCTCGTCGAACACTAGACCCTCGCAGTGCACATTTAAATCGAAAGATGAGTTTCATAGCAATATTGGTTTTTCCGTCAACCTAACTAAATATTTACAACAGGACGAGCGGGTTAGGGTTCCTCGACGTCGATAAAACCCTAAATAGCAAGTATCATCGGTGCAAGATACATGAGGCGCTCGGCGTTGAACACTAGCTCCCCATCCCACAAGTGACGCTGGCGCCCGGCATCCCGCAACAATAGTTCTGGTGGCCGATGACGGTCGAACACCTTGGAAAATTTGTCTGGCAGCCTTTGCAATGAGGATTAAAGACAAGTTTTGAAAGTTCAAACAACCAGACCGAGTTGAGTCAGTTGTTTCAAGTTTCAACACTTAGCTTTTAATCATCATCTCAGAGGCTGCCAGACAAATTCGTGATGGTGTTCGACCGCCAATGACGCCGAGAATTGTTGATGCGGGATGCAGGACCCCTGTGTCACTTGTGGGACGTGGATGTAGTATTCGAAACCGACGGCCACATGTATGTCGCACTGACGATACTTTCTATTTAGGGTACCATAGACACTGAGGAACCCCCAGCCCGCTCGTCCCCGGGCGCCATAAATTAGCATGCATTCAATAAGCAAAACTACATCATCTCTTGCGTCTGTACATCATCGAATATTATCACTAATACATCTCGAATAGTATCATACATATAGCTTCGCTAATACAGCTAGAACCGTAGCAAACGACGGGTAATGGCACGGGCGGTGGATACCCAAATAGAATGAACCATCACAGGATCATAGCTCCAGTGAGATCCCTGAAGAACCTGCCAGGTATTGTCGAACTTGGCCTCCAACACAACCATCTAGCGACGGACGTGCTCGTCCTCCTCGCTGACATGGTGACGTACCACCTTCGCGATGTCCGAAAGCCTCGGCACCGTCACTAGCCCACACGACCACCACCAAAGAAGGTTCGGGTCAACGACGGGCTGGCCCCCCCGAAAGGTAGAACCTCCCAGTACCAACTCGGCGGAGCCCAGTCTCGGACATGGCCACTCTGATCAAGCAGGCCTCCTTTGCCGAGTCGACGACGAGGATGCGGGATAGGCATCTTCGATGTCGATGCGGGAATAAATGCTTTAACTAAAAAAATAACAACAAATTTGACATGTTCAAAATAAACCAGAAACTTAACCTAAACTAAACTATACTAAACCTAAAGTAAACTAACTAAACTAAAACTAAACTGAACTAACTAAACTAAAACTAAACTGAACTAAATCTAAACCTAAACCTAAAAAACAGAAACAAATCCTAAACAAAAGTATACTAAACCTAATTAAACTAAATCTAAAAAACAAAAAAAAGAAGAAAAGGTCTCATCTTTAGGCGGACGGGGCGGCGAGGTGGGGTGGCGAGGCGGAGGCGGCAGGCGGCAAGGCGGGCGGGCAGGCGGAGGTGGGGCGGACGGAGGCGGTGCGGCCGGGCAGCGTCGCTGGCAAGGGCAGCCGGGCGGCGTGGAGGGGCGGGCGGGCGGGCTGCGCTGGCGGGCGGGCCGGAGTGGGCAGGGGGTAGAGCGGGCGGCAAGGCGGGGACGGCCGGGCGGCGAGGCGGGGCCGGGTAGCGGCGCGGGGTACTAATGAGGGAAGGGAGAGAGGGGGTGAGAGAGAGGGGTAGGGCGAGGGCCTTTTGTTAGATAGGGCACATCTCTTTGTCGTCCGCTAGCAGACGGCAAAGTGCCTAGCTAATGGATGTTAGTTTGGCCACCTTCTTTGCCGTCTGCTAGCGGACGGCAAAGATTCTTTGCCATCAGCTAGCGGACGGCAAAGAAAGTGGCCGTTAGGTGGCTCTCGCTAGCGGGCCACCCTGCCTCTTTGCTGTTCGCTAGCTGACGGCAAAGATGCGGCTGACATCAAACGCTTTCTTTGCCATCAAATCCTTCTTTGCCACCAGTTTTCTTCAAGCTAATGGCAAAGACCCTCTTTGCCATCAGCCAGCTGACGGCAAAGAACTGGCTAATGGCAAAGATCCTGATTCCAGTAGTGTTACCAGCCATTTTCTCGTGAATGACGACGGAGTCCACTCATCATGAGAATAACCCACCTAGCATGAAAGATACTGACAACCCCTAGTAGCTACATGAGCAATTCGGGCACAAAAAACAGATTATCATTTGAAGGTTTATAGTTTGGCACATGCAAATTTACTTGGAACGGCAGGTAAATACCGCATATAGGTAGGTATGGTGGACTCATATGGAACAACTTTGGGTTTATGGAAGTGGATGCACAAGCAGTATTCCCTCTTAGTATAAGTAAAGGCTAGCAAGGGATTGAGGAGCGACCAACTAGAGAGCGACAACAGTCATAAACATGCATTGATATTAACCAACACGGAGTGCAAGCATGAGTAAGATATAAATCACCATGAACATAAATATCGTGAAGGCTATGTTGATTCTGATTCAACATGCGTGAACATGTGCCAAGTCAATCCACTTAAATCATTCAAAGGAGGATATCATCCTATCATACATCACAACCATTTCAAAAGCATGTTGGCACGCAAGGTAAACCATTATAAGCTCCTAGCTAATTAAGCATGGCATGAGTAACTATAATCTCTAATTGTCATTGCAAACATGTTTCATTCATAATGGGCTGAATAAAGAACGATGAACTAATCATATTTACAAAAACAAGATAGGTCGAGTTCATACCAGCTTTTCCTCATCTCAATCACTTCATCATATATCGTCATTATTGCCTTTCACTTGCATGACCGAATGGTGTGGATAATAATAATAGTGCACATGCACTGGACTAAGCTGGAATCTGCAAACATTTATTTGAAAGGAAAAGACAAGGTAATATTAGATCAACAATAATGCTTATGAGAACCACTCAACATTTTCATTGTGGTCTTCTCCTCTCGACCCAAAGAACGGAAACAGAATTTCAAAGAAACACACTGAAATGTTTTTGGAGTTTTTGTTTTTCTGAAGGAAGTAAAACAAGAACGAAAAAACTATTTACACGGGAAATCTCCCAACAATAAAAAGAAGAACGACATATCTTTGTGGGTTTTCTTTAATACTACAACTAAATAAATAGGTAAAGGAAACTAAAAAGATGCTATAACTATTTTTTTTTGTTTTTTCTCAAAGTTTTTCAAACACACAAGAAGAAAGCGGGAAAAATAAAATAAACTAGCATGGATACAATGAAAAAGTATGAACACCGACAACTGGAATGAGTGTGTGAACATGAATGTAATGTCGGTGAGAAATACGTACTCCCCCAAGCTTAGGCTTTTGGCCTAAGTTGGTCTAAGCCCATGGATCAAAGTAGCCCTCTCTAGTGTACTGAGGAGGATCCTCAGGGTTCCACTGGTTAGCGAGCTCCTGCGGCTCCCACTGATAAATAGACTCCGGCTTATCATGGAGGAAGTCGGTGATGCCTGCATTCCCTGCCAAATAATAGAAATCTTCATAAATTCCGGCCGTCTCCAAGAATGCATCACTTGGCCATTCACACGGCCGAACCTCCGCGGAGCGAGGAAGGTTGTACTTGGGCTTATTCTTCTCCTCATTTTCATTTTCCTTTGAACTCCAACTCGAAGAGCCTCTCAACAATCTCCTCTTCATTTTATCCCTCTGAAAAATTCTGAATTTTTAGTGACTCAAAATAAAAGTGAACCAAACTCAGCAAGATTGATAGCAACAACTCCTACAAGTGTCTAGAAGCTATATCATGCATCAAAACTACTTTGGACCATATAAATTTGACATGCAAGCTCAAGAACAAGGTCACCATAGCAGCAAAAATTTGCAATAAATAAAGCACTAGAACAAAAACTAATTGGACCATTGGAGGAGTCACATACCGAAGAACAATACCCCAAAATAGTTTTGCAAATGGAGCTTTGCACAAGGAGATCGGAAATGGCAACAAGATGAGCAAGAACACGGATTTGAGCAATGAGATGATTTTTTTGGAGGAAGATGAAGTGAATGGGTGTTGTAATAAGTGAGGGGGGACCCACGTGGGACCCACAAGGCAGGGGGCGCGCCCAGGGGGTAGGGCGCGCCCTCCACCCTTGTTGTCCACTGGTGCAGCCCCCTGGTGCATTCTCAGCGCCAGAAATTCTAAATTATTCTATAAAAATCATACTCAATTTTGAGGGCATTTGGAGAACTTTTATTTTTGGGACATCTTTTATTGCACGGATAATTCAGAAAACATACAAATAATACCATTTTTGCTTTATTTATTCTAAGTAACAGAAAGTAAAAGGTGGGTACAGAAAGTTGTGCTTTCTAAATTCATAAATCTTATGCTCATCAAAAGGAATCCATTAACAAGGTTGATCAAGTCTTATTAACAAACTTCTTTCGAATAACATGAAAACGGAGAATTTTTGAATAACACTAGGTTACCTCAACGGGGATATGCATGTCCCCAAAAATAAGAATATCATATTTCTTTTTTACAGTAGGGAGAGGGAACTCAAAACCTCCAATAGTAATAGTTAAATTTTTTCTAATAGAATTGATACTATGAACTTGAGGTTGTTTCTTCGGAAAGTGTACCGTATGCTCATTACCATTAACATGAAAAGTTGCATTGCCTTTATTGCAATCAATAACAGCCCCTACAGTACTCAAAAAGAGTCATCCAAGGATGATCGACATACTGTCATCCTCGGGAATATCAAGAATAACTAAGTTCGTTAAGATAGTAACGTTTGCAACCACAACAGGCACATCCTCACAAATACCAATGGGTATAATAGTTGATTTATCAGCCATTTGCAAAGAGATTTCAGTAGGTGTCAACCTATTCAATTCAGTCTACGATACAAAGAGAAAGGCATAACACTAACACCGGCTCCCAAATCACATAAAGCAGTTTTAACATAGTTAATGGAGCATGGTATAGTTGGTACTCCTGGATCTACTAGTTTCTTTGGTATTCCACCCTTAAAAGTATAATGGGCAAGAATGGTGGAAATTTCAGCTTCCGTATCTTTATTTTATTTGTAACAATATCTTTCATATACTTAGCATAAGGAGACATTTTCAAAATACCAGTCAAACGCATACGCAAAAAGATAGGTCTAAGCATTTCAGCAAAGCGCTCAAAAGCCTCATCATCCTTTTTCTTGGATGGTTTAGGAGGAAAGGGCATGGGTTTCTGAACCCATGATTCTCTTTCTTTACCATGTTTCCTAGCAACAAAGTCTCTCTTATCATAACGTTCATTCTTTGATTGTGGGTTATCAATATCAACAAAAGGTTTTACCTCCACATCATTATCATTACTAGGTTGAGAATCAACATGAACATCATCATTAACATTATCACTAGGTTCATGTTCATTACCAGATTGTGTCTCAGCATCAATAGAAATATCATTGGGATTCTCAGGTATCTATAACAGGTTCGCTAGAAGCATGCAAAGTCCTATCAGTTTTGTTTTTCTTTTTGTTACTAGGACTAGGTGCATTAGTGTTAATTCTATGAGAATCTTGCTCAACTCTCTTAGGGTGACCCTTAGGATACAAAGGTTCCTGGGTCATTTTACCACCTCTAGTCATAACTCTAACAACATTATCATTGTTCTTACTATTCAACTCATTGAGCAAATCATCATGTGCCTTAAGTACTTGTTCTACTTGAGTTCTAACCATGGAAGCATGCTTACTAATAATCTTAAGATCACTAATAGTTCTAATCATGTAATCACCCAAGCAGTCAAGCATGTAAGCATTACGTTTCAATTGTCTACTAACATAAGCATTGAAATTTTCTTGTTTAACAATGAAATTATCAAACTCATCCAAGCATTGACTAGCAGACTTATTATGAGGAATATCACCTTCATCAAATCTATAGAGAGAATCTACCTCTACTACCTGTGACGGGTTATGAAGACCATGTATTTCTTCAATAGGCGGTAAATTCTTAACATCTTCAGCTTTAATATATTTTTCTTTCATAGATCTCTTTGCATCTTGCATATCTTGAGGACTGAGAAATAGAACCTATTTTCTTCGGAGTTGGCTTAGGAGGTGACTCAAGAAGTGTCCAATCATTATCATTACTCAATATATTATTCAACAGAACTCAGCTTGCTCAACAGTTTGTTCCCTGAAAACACAACCAGCACTAATATCTAGGTGGTCCCTAGAAGCATCGGTTAGTCCATTATAAAAGATATCAAGTATTTCATTTTTCCTGAGAGGATGATCAGGCAAAGCATTAAGTAATTGGAGAAGCCTCCCCCAAGCTTCTGGGAGACTTCAATTTGCACAAAGTTAAATATTTCCTTTAAAGTAGCTTGTTTCTTATTAGCAGGGAAATATTTTTCAGAGAAGTAGTAAATCATATCCTGGGGACTACGCACACAACCAGGGGCAAGAGAATTAAATCATAACTTAGCATCACCCTTTAAAGAGAAAGGAAACAATTTAAGAATATAGTAGTAGTGAATTTTTTCCTCATGAGCAAATAGGGTGGCTATATCATTCAATTTAGTAAGATGTGACACAACAGTTTCACATTCATAACCATGGAAAGGATCAGATTCAACCAAAGTAATTAACTCAGGATTGACAGAGAATTCATAATTCTTATCAGTAGCAAAGATAGGTGAAGTAGAAAACTTAGGACCATATTGCATTCTAGCATTCAAAGACTTTTCTTTCCACTTGCATAATAATTTCTTAAGATCATCTCTATCCTTACAGCAAGAAAGTCCCTAGCTACCTCTCCATCCATAACATAACCCTCAGGTATAACAGGAAGTTCATATCTAGGAGAGCTAGACTTATCAAGTGTTTCAAAGTTTTCAGTTTCAATAATTTCATTAGTTTCAAAAATATCATCATCTTCAGCATAATCAATAGTTCTAACTCTAGCAAGATGTTCATCAAGTAATTCACCCAGTGGCACAGTTTTATCAAGCAGAGTAGTATCATCATAAGAATCATTCATAGTAGAAGTAGCATCATCAATAACATGCGACATATCAGAATTACTAGAAGGTGCAGGTGTTGCAAGTTTACTCAAAACAGAAAGTGAATCAAGTGTAGACTAGATGGCAGTTCCTTACCTCTTCGTAGTAGAGGGATAGATCTTGGTTCTTGGATCTTTCAGATTCTTCATAGTGACCAAGAAATATAAATTCCAAGTGACTCAGAGAATAGAGATATGCTCCCCGGCAACGTCGCGAGAAAAAGGTCTTGATAACCCACAAGTATAGGGGATCGCAACAGTTTTCGAGGGTAGAATATTCAAACCAAATTTATTGATTCGACACAAGGGGAGCCAAAGAACATTCTCAAGTATTGGCAGCTGAGTTGTCAATTCAACAACAACTGAAAGACTTAATATCTGCAGCAAAGTATTTAGTAGCAAACTAATATGGAAGTAACAGTAACAGTGGTAAAAGTAACAGTAGCAGTTTTGTAGCAATTGTAACAATGGCAACGACAAAGTAACATAGCAAAGATCAATATGAAATGAACTCGTAGGCAATGGATCAGTGATGGATAATTATGTCGGATGGCATTCATCATGCAACAGTTATAACCTAGGGTGACACAGAACTAGCTCCAATTCATCAGTATAATGTAGGCATGTATTCTGTATATAGTCATACGTGCTTATGGAAAAGAACTTACATGCCATCTTTTGTCCTACCCTCCCATGGCAGCGGGGTCCTAATGAAAACTAAGGGATATTAAGGCCTCCTTTTAATAGAGAACCGAACCAAAGCATTAGCGCTTAGTGAATACATGAACTCCTCAAACTACGGTAATCATCGGAAAGAATCCCAATTATTGTCACCTTGGCAGTATGCGGATCATAACTCGTAATAGGTGTCTACAACTTGCAAGATAGGATCAAGAACACAAATATATTCATGAAAACATAATAGGTTTAGATCTGAATGCATGACACCCGGGCCCTAGTGACAAGCATTAAGCATAGCAAAGTCATAGTAACATCAATCTCAGAACATAGTGGATACTAGGGACCAAACCCTAACAAAATTAACTCTATTACATGATAAATCTCATCCAACCCATCACCGTCCAGCAAGCCTACGATGGAATTACTCACGCACGGCGGGAGCATCATGAAATTGGTGATGGAGGATGGTTAATGATGACGATGGCGTCGATTTCCCCTCTTTGGAGCCCCGAACGGACTGCAGATCTGCCCTCCCGATGAAGAACAGGAGGTGGCGGCGGCTTCATGTCGTAAAATGCGATGGATCCTTCAGAGAGGATGTCGATTTCTTCAGGTATGCTCAGAGACAGGAAGTTCAGAGAACTAGTGTCCTGGCAACTGTAACTAAAAATTTGAGCACTCAATCGCTTTAACTGATTACTAACGAATCAGACTCTGCAAGATAAAAAAAGGAAACAGCCTCAAGCAAGGAAGCTCACTGAAAGTGAAAAACTTGAGGCAAAACTGAAGAGTCAGAAAAGAACCAAAGGTTAACGGATCAATCTGCACACTGAATGACATCCACAGCAAGTATATATAGTTTCATCTACTAATGTCAGACCACTGACAAGGAAACAAGTACTACGTACATAGTTTCATGGATCTACTCAAGTATGTATGCATGCATTGCCACATTTGGCCACATCACATCACAGGAATCATTCTGTTGTGTTCTGTCCAAACGAGAGCAAAGCAGAAAGGTTCTGCAGTTAATTAAGCTGTGTGCTTCCAGAGTTGAGAAAAGCTAGCAGAGCCCCCGGCGGCGGCAGTGGCGGGCCGCGGCGGTGAGAGCAAATCCAACGGGGCGACCCATTTTGTCCGCCGCCGTCCATTTGGGTCGGCGCGGACAAAAGAGGAGGCCCAACGCGCCGACCCAAACCCAAAACGCGTCCGCTTTACTTCCGCGCTGACGCATTTGCGGCCCAAATTTGCACCCAAATGCGTCGACGCGGACGCGGAACGGACGCCACGCGCGCCTTCTCGGTGTCTGCCGTGGCCTCACTTGGCGGTCGTCCAACTGCCCGCCACCTCGCCGGTCAGGTTAATTTATGACCCCGGGCCCACGCGTCAGCGACGGCGGTCGTCCTTTTTTAAGCCGACCGTGCGGCGGGCCAGCTCCCGCCCCCATCTAGCCACACTCGCTCCCCCGTCGCCGGCAAGCAAACCCTAGCCACCCCAGCCGTGCCAAATGGGGCTCTTCTCCGGCGCCGGCAGAGCAGCAGCAAGTCGAAGGGCAAGGCCCCGCCGTCCCCTTCCCCGCGGAGTTCATCCCGCCTCCACCTGACCGGCTCGCCGGCAGAGGCAGCGCGTGAACGTGCCTTTGCACTAGGCAGAGTGGCACCCCGACGTCACCCTGCCGCACGACTGGCATCTGGATCCGGAGAGGATCCCAGTGCCGGCGGCGCCGCGGTCGGCTAGGGCACACGCGGAGGAGGTGCGTCGCCGGCGGGCGCTCCTGGCGCCGGAGCAGCGCCGTGACCAGGCCTATGCCTCCGACTCGCCCAACTGGGCACGCTGGTTCACCTTCGAGCACGAGGAGGCGAGGCGAAGCGGCGTGCGCGAGGTCGACCACAGCTTGCCGCCGCCCCCGCTCATCGTCCGTGAGGAAGACCAGGCTGCAGAGGACGCCTACCAGGCGGCCCTTGCGGACGTCTACCGGGAGAGCGAGGAGGACGAGCGGCGCAGGGCGGAGGCGGCAGAGGAAGAAGAGGCTAGGTACGAGGCGGCCATGGCCCTCTCCGCAGCCAGCGATTGCGTCGCGCCGCCGGTGGCCCCGCCGCCTCGCCAAAGCCGAGCCGCAACCGGAGCCCATCGAGCGCTACTCCTGGACGGGAGTAGTGCGCGAGTGGGTCAGGGCGCCGCCGGTCTGGCTGGGGGCGACGCCGGAGCAAGAGGCGGCGTACCTCGAGCACTAGCGCTAGATCTAGGTGGCTGAGGAGCGCCGCGACGGCGAATACCTCGAGATACTCAAGCACGATGCCGAGGCCGAGCAGCTCGAGGCCGAGGAGGAGGCGCGCCAGGCCGCGGCGGCCCAGGCGGCAGCACTGCCCGCGCTGGCACAGCCTTGCCCGACATGATCACGCTCTGGAACGCGGCGTTCGCCTAGGCCGGTCCGGCGCCGACGCACATCGACCTCACGGACCCCGAGGACGACGATGATGACGCCTTGGGTAGCGCGTCGGCACGTAGTTTTTAGTTTGTTTTATTTTTATTAAATGCTAATGTGGACGCGTGGACTCCCGCCGGCCTTCGTGGTCGGCTTTAATGTTTAATTAATGTTGTTTTTATGTTAAATATGATGCATTCAAAAAAAATGTGCCGTCAAAATGGGTCGCGCCAGCATTGGCGCCGACCCAAACGCGGAAAAGTCCTTTTGGGTCAGCCCGTTGGAGTTGCTCTGACGCACCGTGCACGCCCTTCTCCGCAAGTCTTGCATTTCCTCAAGATGGAAAAGTCCTTGTCCTTTGTAACAATGGCCACCGTCTTCAAGTTATACCTAGCCATACCTCGGGCCGGGCCGGGCTTCGGGCCAGGCCTAGCCAAGCCCGACGCAAAAAACCCAGGCCCGGGCCCGGCCCGGCCCGGCCGTCGGGCCTGTTTTTTGGGCCCGAGCCCGGCCCGAACACGTACAAGCCCGTCAGGCCCCGGCCCGGCCCGGCCCGACCTTCAGAAAAACACAAAAACGATGGGCCCGGGCATGGCCCGGCCCGGCCTCTGGGCTCAAAATCTAGGCCCGAGCACGGCCCGGGGGCAGCGTCGGGCTTTTTCGGGCCGGGCTTCCCATGGCCAGGTATACTTCAAGTCCTCGTCCAGCTTCGCCCGTATAGCTTCCATGAGTGGCATACTTGGGGCCCAGCAAAGTTATTATGGACGAGATCAAGATGAAGAAGAATATGTTCCAAACCATGGAGATCATATATGAAAAACGCGAGTGTAATGTTGAAGCGCATGTGCTCGCAAAAGCTGCTACATCTTTGCCTTGTGGAAGCCATCTTTGGCTCACAGGAACCCCCGAAATTATTTGTATACCTATGACTGTTAATCTTCAATAAAGCAGCTTTTATCCCTCAAAAAAAAAGCTTCCATGAGTGGCAGAAGTTGGAGGAACTGAAATTACGCGCAGTGGACAGAGTTAACTGACCCCCGCAAAAAAAGAAAAGAAAAAAGAGTTAAATGACCCCCGCAAAAAAAGAAAGAAAAAAGAGTTGACTGAAGCTTACAGCAGTTAAACTTCAGTTAAGTGTGTGTTATTTAAAAAAAACTTCAGTTAACTGTGTTTTCTTTTTTAAAAACTTCAGTCTGCTGTAGCCGTTGTCGGACACTGAACAGGGGAGTCCTTGGTCTCTGAGGGGCGTCGATCTTTCAGAAGTGGGTCAAATTCTTCAGAGAAGGTGTCAATTTCTTCAGGTGTGTTGAGAGGCAAGAAGTTCAGAGAACTAGTGTACTGTAACAAGAAAATTGGAGCACTCATTCGGTTTAACTGAGACTAAACCAGTCAAACATGCGACGTAAAACCGAGGCATCAGGAAACCAAAGCCTATTCTCCACGCCAAATCACTTACTGAAGACAAGCTTAAATTACAACGATCATCATTTGCAAGCTTAAAGCGAAGCTCTGAGTAATCATTTGGTTAAACTGAAAGTTAATCAGTCAAACACTTGAGGCAAAACCAAAAGTTAACGATTAACACTGACATCAAGAGCAAGTATGAAGTATCATTTACTGATGTCGGAGCACTTGAATATAGCAAACAAAACAGAGCAAATCATAAAAGGCTCAGCAGTAAAGAGGACATTCAGCGTAACCAGAATCAGACCACCAAAAGCTACTTACAGTCAAGTGTAGCTATTGTCGGACACTGAACAGTAGAGCCCTTGGTCTTCGAGGGCCGTTCATCTTCCATAACTGGAGCGCATCCCAGCCGTCCGTCTCCCTGGTAGCGATCCGGTTCGTGCCTTGAGACTCAGTTGCTGTGGAATTCAGGGACAGGAAGTTCAGATAACTAGTGTAGTGACGCATTTCTTTCCTGACAACTCAAGCTTCAGACTGTGCAAGATACAAAAGGAAACAACCTCAAGCAAGGAAGCTCACTCATTTGGCAAAACTGAAGAGTCAGAAAAGAACCAAAGATTAACAGATCAAACTGCACACTGCATGACATCGACAGCAAATCTACTAATGTCAGATCACTGACAAAGTGACAAGGAAACAAGTACATAGTTTCATGGATCTACTCAAGTATGTATGCAGAGCAAAGCAGAAAAGGCTCAGTAGTTAAGCTGTGTGCTTCCAGAGTTGAGAAAAGCTAGCAGAGCCCCCCTGGCGGCGGCGGTGGCGGGCCGCGGCGGCGGTGGCCCACCGTGCACGCCCTTCTGCCGCAAGTCTCGCATCTCCTCGAGATGGAAAAGGCCTTGTCCTTTGTAACAATGGCCACCGTCTTCAAGTCCTCCTCCAGCTTCGCCCGTATAGCCAGATGCTGGTTCAGCGCATCCTGCTCATTCACCGGGACTGCCCCCTGGCCCTGCTGCTCAAGGACCTGGCAGATCGGCGTCGCAAGCCTCGCAGATCCACCTGGGGTCCTCGACCACCAAAACCGTCTGCGTCTCCATCGGCTTCTCGCAGAGAAGGCACAAGTCCATGTCTGGACGCTGAATCGAGGACTCCAGCTCATCTAGAAACTCCTGCTCGATGTCCAGGACTGCCTCCTCCTCCATATCTGGGACTGCCTCCTGGCCCTGAGGCGCACCGGCGTTGCTGTGAACTGGGCTCGAAGGCTCCCAGCAACTCTTGCAGAAGTAAGGCTCCCAGCTGCCGGAGTCGTCGACCACCAAAGCCCTCTGTATCTGCCTGTTGCACTGAAAGCATGCACCTGCCTGCAATGCTTGCACTTGAAGAAGAACGCTGCTCCGGCGGCACGGAGGAAGACTGGCCGCGGTGGGGGTCGGCTCTCCGCCTCGGAATAGTGACAACAACGGCATCACTCCCAACGACTGCAACACAATTACACAACAGAAAAACAAGAAATCGAACTCCGGCATCAGTCAATGATTATGAAGAATCAAGAACCGCACGGACCAGCAGAGAGAAAGAATTTGAGATTTTCTTGGAATCAGGGAACCAACTTTGATTGCACAGCGGCTGCTGGAGCATCGTCATCGGTGCCCACTGAGAGAATCCCGACCCGCCGCCGCCACCGAGAGCTGCAAGAAACCAAAGCATCTGACAGATGTTACAATCCAAGAAGCGGGCATCAACCTCGAAAGAAACCAAGAAATCGAACTCCGACGTCAACTAACCAAGAAACCGCACGGGCCAGTGACAAAGAACTTGAGAGGGAACCCACCTGGATTGCCCAGCGGCGGAGCGAGCCCCCAGTGCCAGGTGAGGGAAGAGGCGTCCAGGGGGCCTACAGCGGTGACAGTCGCCGACGACACCAGTGCTGCAGTGTCGCTGGCTCCGGCTGTAGGCGCCGCCGCACGCGGACTGCCTGTACGATCGAAAGAAACCAAGAAATCCAACTCCGACGTCAATGAAGAACCAAGAAACCACACGGACCACAGAGAAGAACTTTGCGCTTTTCTTGGGAGGGAACGCACCTTGATTGCGCAGCGGCTGCTGGAGCATCGTCATCGGTGCCGACTGAGAGAATCCCCCGTGCCCCGTCCCGCCGCCGCGGCCGCCTCTACGGAACAGTAAAGGGTCGCCGAGGTGGCCTGGAAGCGGCTGCAATCTGCCGGCTGCAGTAGCCGTCGGTCCTGCAGGCGCCTGCGAAGTGTCGTCGACGGCTGTAGTCTCCGTCCCGGGGATGTCGTCGTCGGTGGCCTCCCGCTTGCTGTCGTCCATCTCGCCTCGGTCGAACAGTTTCGCAAGAACGCCCAGATGAAGGAGATTCAGAGGTCGCAAGAACGCTCAGATGAAGGAGGGATGTTGGCTACAAGAAAGGATGGGAGAGGGGAGGATGGCGAGGCGAGGCGAGGCGAGGGAGGCTAGCTATATAAACGACGACGGCAGAGGAGAGCGTCTCCCGTCCTGCTGCAACCGATCGATTTCAAGAAGCAGAGAGATTCCTTCTGCGGTTGGTCGTCGGTTGGTTTTGGAGGGAACAACACGGGCGGGAGGAAGGAAGAGCCTCAGAAACGGGCCTAATGCAATTCTGATAGCCCAACCAACGGCCCAAATCATCAACAGCCCGAGGCCAAGCCGATGCTATTCTATCTTTGTCTCAAAAAAAAAGGCCGATGATCTTCTCAAAAAAAAAAAGGCCGATGCTATCCAGGTTTATCATTTTCTTTTTCAGAACCCCTCAATTTTTTTCTGGATGGCGAGGCGAGGCGAGGCGAGGGAGGCTATATAGACGACGACACAGCGTCTCTCGGCTCCCGCTGCAACCGATTTCAACAGGCAAAGGAGATTCAGAGGTCTCGGTTGATTTTTTTATTTTTGTTGGAGACAATAGGTCTCGGTTTTTTTTTGAGGGTGGAAAACCAATTTTATTCATGGAATTCCACAAGAAGTGGGATACATCTGGGGTCATGTGGGGTGCCAAGCCATACATGGCGTCCCGGGCCCCTGCTCAAACAAAACTTAGCTAATCTATGTGCTTCATAATTAACAGCACGACTCTCAAAAGTAAACGAACATTGGAAAAGAGAAACTTTTAGATTAATCTCACTTATGATAGCTCCATATTGTCCTCTGGTTCTCCTTGTAATATCAGAGACCACCTGTTGGCAGTCCGACGCCACTATAAACTGGTGGATCCCCAGATCTTCGGCAAGGGCTAGAGCCTCCCGACACGCCATTGCTTCCAAAGTAGCCGGATCCGTGACTCCTTCAATCACCAGCGCCGAGCTACCGAGAAAATTTCCCCCTTCGTCCCTGCATATTGCCACTGCAGAACCTCCTGTTCTCCCTCGCACTCCGGCGTCCACATGTATCTTGCAGTAGCCTTGTGGCGGCTTCTTTGGTTGCATGAATCTTTGCACCGAGGCCGGCCGACTCGTCCTGGTTTGCTCCTTGTTGCCTTTGAGGGTGCCCAACTCCGTGATGAAGCTCATGATGAAGCCATGTGTAGCGTGGGGGCTCTGGAAAATTGACTTGTGGATGGCCTTGCGTCTTGCATGACATATTGACCACAGTGTTACCGCCACGATGACAAAATCATCGTGAGAGAACGATTCCATCAGTGTGAACAGCCACTGTTTCGCTTTAGGCTCGGTAGTGGTTATGATTTTATGTGTAATCTCTTCCTCCATAAGAGCCCAAACACTTCTTGAGGAGGTGCATTCCACCAGTGAGTGACGCCATGAGTCCCGTGCGCCACACAGTCCGCACTGTGGAGAGTCAGCCATGTGCCGGTGAGCATGCACGTCGTTTGTCGGAAGTGAATGTTTGGCAAGCCGCCATAAGAACATGCGTACTTTTCCTGGAACCTCCGTTTTCCACAGAGTTTTCCAGGCTCCCTCCTCTGAACTTGTACTAGAAGGACCCGGTCCCTCTTCAAGCCATGCTTCTCTGCGCGCTTTCGTCGCAACCAGCATGTTGTAAGCAGACTTAACCGAAAAGTTGCCATGTTTCTCATGATGCCAAGCCCAAAAATTTGGGAGATTACGGGTGCACAGTGGGATCCCTAAGATCACTTGAGCATCCATCGGCAGGAACGTAGCCTGAACCAGCTGTTTATTCCATGAAGCTGAGTTACTCAATATCAACTCGGACACCCACGTTGGTGGATTGGCCGTCAGACATCCATAGGGTTGTTTCTGTTCATCTCTGGGCAACCAGTTTTGTGTCCATATCGCCGTAGAGGCTCCATTACCGATTCTCTTAATCAGACCAAGTTTTAGAGTATCCCTTCCTTCTAAAACAGCTCTCCAAACTTGACTTGGATGGCCCCCCCAAATCAGCATCCAGGAGATCTTTGTTTGGGTAATAGATGCTCTTCAGAATTCTTGCGCTTAGGGACTCGGGGTTCTGCAAAAGACGCCAAGCCTGGCAGGCCAGCATGGCTAAGTTGAATAACTCGAAATCCTTGAATCCCAAACCCCCCATGCTTTTGGGCTGGGTCATAGATTTCCACGAAACCCAGTGGGGTTTTCTTTTTCCCTCTTTGCTTCCCCACCAAAATTTTCTGATGAGCATGTTAAGATGTTCACACAGCCCTCTAGGTAGCTTGAAACACGACATTGAGAAGACCGGTACTGCCTGGGCCACCGCCTTCAGCAGAACCTCCTTCCCTGCCGTGGACATGGTCTGCTCAATCCGGCCCTGCACCTTGCTCCACAGCCGGTCTTTGAGATACTTGAAAGCACCGTTTTTTGAATTGCCAATATCTGAAGGCATCCCCAAATACTTCTCATTTAGAGTTTCATTTGGGATGTTCAGTGTGTCCTTGATCTCTTGTCTGACTGAGTCCGGGACTCCTTTGCTGAAATACACCGAGGACTTTGAGTAATTGATGCGTTGTCCAGTTGCTTGACAGTAAGTGTCCAGAACCTGGTAGACCTCATTGGCCCCCACGCCGTTTGCCTTGAAAAACAGCAGGCTGTCATCAGTAAATAAGAGATGGTTCACTGGTGGCACCAATGGAGCTACCTGTAGACCATGCAAGTTGGATGACTCACTTTTTGATTTTAGGAGGCACGAAAGGCCCTCTGCTGCTAGCAAGAACAAGTATGGAGAAATCGGGTCCCCCCGTCTGATACCTCTCGAAGGGATAAACTGTTGCAACTTCTTCCCATTGAACAAAACAGAGAATTTAACTGTTGTGACCAAACTCATAACTATATTGACCCACCTTTCAGTAAACCCCAACTTCAACATTATTGCTTTTAAATAAGGCCACTCAACCCTATCGTAAGCTTTCATCATGTCAAGCTTGAGAGCACATGTCTGGTGTTTCTTTGCTTTGTTCCTCTTCATGAAATGCAAGCATTCATATGTTGTGATGATATTATCTGTGATCAGCCTGCCAGGCACAAAAGCTGACTGTTCTTCTGAGACTATTTCAGGGAGCACTTGTTTCAATCTATTAGAGATAACCTTGGAAGCTATTTTGTATAAAACATTGCACAAACTGATTGGACAGAATTGAGCCACGAGAGTTGGGTTTTTTTACCTTGGGGATGAGTACCAAGATGGTTTCATTTATGCACTTGGCCGATTCTGTCCCCTCAACAATTCTCAGGACGGCCGTTGTCACATCTTCCCCACAGGTCTCCCAATGATGTTGAAAAAAATGAGCGGGAATTCGTCGGGGCCCGGAGACTTGATCGGGAACATCTGGAACAAAGCATCCTTCACTTCTCTTTGGCTATATGGTGCATTCAACATTTCGTTCATCGCTTCTGTTACTTTGACAGGAAAAGTGCCAAGCACCTGATCCATGTCATGGACTCCCTCGGACGTATACAAATTCTGATAAAAATTTGTTGCCATGGCCTCCATCTCCGCCAGGTTGTCGGTAAGTTTTCCATCCGGCCTCTGCAGCGATTTAATCTGGTTCTTCCTCCTCCTTCTGCTTGCCCGAAGGTGAAAGAAATAAGTGTTCTTGTCACCATGCATGAGCCACTCCAACCTGGCCCTTTGTCTCCAAAGTATTTCTTCCCTGTGATAAAGTTTTGTTAAACATTCCACAATTTTTAATTCTGCATGAGAGGGACCAAATCTTCCTTGGATCGCGCGCAACTCCTGTAGTTCAGTTTTGAGATGCTGGATGTCGCGTCTGATATGACCAAACTGCGATCTGTCCCACTGAGAAAGATCGGATGACAGCGACTTTAGCTTGTCGCTTAGCTCCTGGAGTGATTCGCCTTGTCGCTGCGCCCATGCCGTCTGAACCACTGGTTCCAATGCTGGGTCCCGCTCCCATGCAAGTTCGTATTTGAATGAACATGGGGCCCTCCTGCATGCAGCCCCATGCACGTAGCTTACGTATAAGGGACAATGATCACTGCCCGCTGCTGTTACATGCTCCAACCGCGCTGAGGGAAAGGAAATTGACCACGCCGGGTTCGCGACGCCTCTATCCAGCCTGACTCTTGTGTATGTGCCTCCCGCCACTTTCTTTTCGAAGGTCCAGTCATTCCCTTCGTAACCTATGTCCGCCAAACCACAAGTGTCTAGGGCATCTCTGAATCCATCCATTTGGGCTTGGCTCCTGCTTCCCACGCCATCGCGTTCATGTGCGTGGAGGACTTCATTGAAATCGCCCAAAACCAGCCAAGGAACTTGGTTAGTACCAACTATCCCTCAGAGTGTATCCCATATCATGTGCCTCTCGGTCACCTGAGCTTCACCATAAATGAAAGTGACCCTTGTTTTGATCTCAACCATCTCATCAATAGTAACGTCAATATGGTACTTCGAGTAACCAGAAATATCAAGCTTTATTTCATCATTCCAAAAAATACCAAGACCTCCACTTCTACCGGAGCTACTAACTGCAAAACTATTATTAAAGCCCAAAGAACCCTTCATATTCTCGACCCTCGATCCCTCTATTTGTGTTTCAAGAATGCAAAGCACAGAGGGGGCAAATTGCTTCGTCATATCGTGAAGCTCTCTAACTGTCGCGGGTTTGCCAGCCCCGCGACAGTTCCAACACAGTAGACTCACTGCGCTTGGCGCGACCCCTGCGGGGGCCCGCCAGAACGCGCATAAGGGTTTTTGGGTATTGTCGGGTTCTTTCCACTATTTTTGTCGCTGATCATCCCTCTGGTCTTGTTCCTCTTTGTCTCCTGCTTGGTCAAAGGGTTGGCTGGTGTTTCCGGGGCTGGCAACATCGGTAATTTTCCTGACGAGTCTGTTGCTGATGGCTTGATCACTGACGCAGCAGGGTCCATCACATCAGCTCCCCTTTTTCTGTTATTCTCTGCCTCCCCCATAGTGACATCCAGGCTAGGACTACTATCGTTGCTGAGCTCACGTGAAACATTAGCATTCTGTGTTGGCCCACGGCCTCGCCCTCTCCCCGAGCGGCCATTGCCTCTTCCGCCTCGTGAACCTCCGCCATCGTTCGAGCCATGTCCTTCTACTGGGCCTTTGCCAGGCCCCTTGAACCAAGAAGCCTTCAGGTCCTTAAAAATTAGATCCTTAGGAGTATGAACTCCATCTCCACACTCCTTGTATAAGTGTCCAAGATAACCACATACAGCGCACCAATCCAGGAGCCTTTCATACCTCACCCTGAAGATTTCTCTCTGTACTGTATCTTTCTTTCTGACAACCAAGGAGACGACATTCTTGAGTGGTTTGGTCACATCGATCCTCACCCAAACCCTAGCAAAATTTCCTTCAAAATCCTGAGCCATTGGCTCTGCGTATATGAACTCTCCCACAGTAGATGCAAGAGCCTTGATTTTTGTGAAAAAACCGTTCGGGAAATCATGGATCTGAATCCAGATCTCTATCTTGTTTAGCTCGATCGATGATGGTTTTGTGTAGCCATCATAGGGTTCCAGCACCACGGCCTTGCCCTTGAAAGACCACGGCCCATCCTGCATCACACGTTCCCAATCGCCCAAGCATGCAAACTGCAAAGTATACAAGTTGTCCTCGAGAGGCCTGATTTGCACTCCCTTGGCCAGATCCCATGCTGCCCTCATGTTTCTGAAGAACCAGTACTGGCTATAGGTGTTATCCGTGTGAACCCTAGCTATCGCCATCCAGCGAGTCGCCTCCTCCAGAAGCTCTTCATCCTCGATCACTACGTCCTGGAGCTCACCTTCCTTCAATCCCAGCTCCTCCATCATTGCCTCCAGGTCTGACGTGAATCCGCCCGATCCAGAAGCTGTGTCACCCATAGTTCTCTAGCCCGAAGTTTCTTTGACCCGCGGGCGTTTGATTCCCAGCCCACCCAACTCTACGTCGGACATGGAGAACCCAAGGGCCACCGATCGCCGACGAGAGGGGTTAGGGGGGGAGATGGGAGGTCTCAACAATGGGGCGATGGAATCGCCGCCACCGAGAGGAGTCGAAACCCTAACGAGAGGGGAACATTAACAATAGGTCTCGGTTGATTTGGAAGACAGGAAGAGCCTAAAATTGGGCCTCCTGCACTTCCGATAGCCCAACCAATGGCCCAAATCATTAGCCGGCCCAGTTTCATCCTCTCTTTTCTTTGGAGAAACTATTCCAGTTTTTACAAAGTTCCAGTGTTAAAAATGAAAATCAAATGACAATGCACTTTTTATCTATTCGGCATCATGAAGTCCTGCTCTAGTAACGCTGCTCCAAGTGTAGAGTGCTATCGATGTGATATAAATGTACTCCCTTTGGTCCTTTTTACTCCACATATAAGATTTGTTTGAAGTCAAACTTCGTAAACTTCTACCATATTTGTATGGAAAATAGCAACATCTATACAATACTAAAGTAATAAAATATGATAAACAAATTCATGAAGCATCTGATGATATTGATTTCGTATTATGAGTGTTGATATTTTTTCTATAAAGTTGGTCAAACTTTATGAAGTTTGACGGAAGAGAAAACTTATATGCAGAGTAAAAAAATACCGGAGGGGTACTGCCACATTTGGTCACATCAGTATATCACAAGAATCAACTTGAAATAGTATTTTAGCCCACTTATTTTATTAAGAACAGAACCCTGGACTAGTGAACAACATACAATGTACTCCCTTCGTTCCTTTATATAAGGTGTATTTGTTTTTTCAAGAGTCAAATGAGTGCATGTTTGACCGAGTTTTTAGAAAAGTGAATATCCGCAATATGAAATTTATATCATGTGATCCATCATGAAAAGTAGTTTCACATTTTATCTATTAGGTATCGCAGAAGTTGTTATTTTATTTTATAATCTTGGTCAAACATTCAAATGGTTGGCTTGCACGGAAATCAATATGGGATGCCCACAAAGGCATTCCCTCTTTGGTCTTCGATCTATCAGTAACTTTACTTGGAACTATATTTTTATTCGTCACATGATATGTGTTTTGCTTGGATTTTCTTTTGATTTTCGTGGGTTTGTTTGCTTATTTCCACAATCATTATTTGTTGATCACACCTTTTTATGATAGACACACATTCATCTCAAAGTTATAGAACATGATGGGCCGTAGGGGGGTACTAAGGAGAAAAGCGGACAAAGGCTATGATCGGGCAGAGAAGCACATCAAAGATACAAAGAGAAGCGTCGCTTGACTGAAGCCCTCGTCTACTAAAACACTCGTTGGTCTAGGTAGAGAGAACAGAAAAAGCATGTGAGCGAAGGGCAGACTCAGAAGGAAGGCGGCATCTTCAACTTTGAAAGGAGGGTAGCTCGCTGCTTCACCAACCGATTGTCGTTGAAGGGGACCTCTTGCCTCCTTCCCGCACCCTAGCTAAATGGGCGCCAATCCGTTTGACAATAAGGATAAGGGAAGCGAAACATTGGAGCGCGGAGGAAGAAGGGACTCTGAGAACGACCACCATCGCTAGCTAAGCAATGCCACAAGCCACACTGCCACCAGCGATGAACCTTCTTCATGAGCACTCAAAGAAGCTACCTAAGCTCCTAGAGCGGCGCATAAGGGGGGAAATTTAAAGGATCGGGATGGGCCTAGAAGAGATGGGTGAATAGGTCAACTACATATATTACCGTACCTGAGTATAGGAGTGATGGCACTAATGCAGGAACCCCTTACTACTGGCATGTGCGGAAGCCTACTAGTGGCATGTAGGCGACTCCCATTAGTATCATGCCATTGGTAAGTGGTTACTAGTGGCGTGTGTGTTGCACGCCAACTAGTAACTCATATAGCAGTGTCATGTGTGGTTGCCTGCGCCACTAGTGACTTATATATTAGTGGTGTTCATGTTTTACTACGCACCACTATGACCTGACTAACTAGTGGTGTCTTCTCCTCGTGGCACTCCACTGATAGTAATTTATGGTATAAAAAGATTGCAAATAATGAAATAGATTCAATATTTTATTGCTGCCATGAAAACATTTTGTAAATATTTTAGCTGCCAATGGGGCATTATTGTGCCAAAAGGCTTCTCGTGCTTCCATCAGAGCATTCTTTTAGCTATTTTGCTCCCATGGCAGGTTTTGCATTTTTTAGCCAAATGAATTATTCCCTGCCATGGCAACATTGTTTAGCCTTTTTGGCTGCCATGGCGGCAATTTTCACCCATTGTTGCTGCCATGGTAGCACTAATGAGCCAAAGAGTTCATTTTGCCGTCATGGCAACATTTTATAGCAATTTTTGCTGTGATGACAACATTTTTGAGAAAATCTAACATTAGCATTTCCTAGGTATCCAACAAGAAAGACTAATTAGGGAAGTATTTCAATCCAAATTTATTGATTCGACACAAGGGGAGCCAAAGAATATTTATAAGGTTTAGCAGTTGAGTTATCAATTCAACCACACCTGAGAGATAACTTTTTGCAGCAATTTATTAGTAGCACGGTAATATGACATCAGTAGTGATAAAGTAGCAGTAGCAATAGAAACAATAGTAACAAGTTTGTAGCAAACCAATATAGTAGTGAATTTAATAGAGACAACATCGGAAAAGTGTAGGCATTGAGTACCGGTGGGGTGTTTAGATGACATTCAATATGCAACAGTCATAACCTAGAGCGATAGCAAATTAGCTCCAATTAATCAATCACGCAAAATTGACTGAACTGATATGAGATTTCCAATGGATTCACTCGAAGGATTGGGTAGGTGTAGGATTTTGAGATGAGCATCACTTGGAAATTAGTTTCCTTAGTATTACCTCGACCCCCTTTAACAGTACGGTGTTTCCTATGACTCAAGAAGAAGAATAACAAACTACGAAAAGAAAAGTCTTCACGCTTCAGATTCCTCGCATGAATATCGAAGTCTTCAAGGTCACACCAATTTCTTCACTTTCAAAGTCTTCAGGAGAACCAAAGTCTTCAGCCGAAGACATACATTTTTAGGGGTCAACTTTCACTGTTAATATCAAACTCCTCATCGACTTATAGAGCCTGTGTACACTCACAAACATATCAGTCCCTTAACCTATAAGTCTTCAATACACCAAAATCACTAAGGGGCACTAGATGCACTTACAAGTTGTCCAAAGAAATCAGCAAGCTTAGTTAGAGGAAGTCATATAAATGATACTCAAAATTTATCACATATGGTTAAGAAAAATTACATGGATGGAGGGCCAGAAGATTTGGCAAATGCACCATGAGGTCAAGATCAGGTTGCCCGAGAATACTCATGTAGATCTTCATCAAAACTTCAAACGTGTATGCTTTGGCCAATCCTCTCCAACCTTTGCAATCAAGAAATGCTTGATTCTTTTTCATTTATGATTTATACTACAAATTAAAGCCCTCCTTGTTGGGGAACGTAGCAGAAATTCAAAAATTTTCCTACGTGTCACCAAGATCTATCTATGGAGAAACCAGCAACGAGTAGAAAGAGAGTGCATCTACATACCCTTGTAGATCGCTAAGCGGAAGCGTTCAAGTGAACGGGGTTGATGGAGTCGTACTCGTCGTGATTCAAATCACCGATGATCAAGTGCCGAACGGACGGCACCTCCGCGTTCAACACACGTACAGCCCGACGACGTCTCCCCCGCCTTGATCCAGCAAGGAGAGAGGGAGAGGTTGAGGAAGACTCCATCCAGCAACAGCACAACGGCGTGGTGGTGATGGAGGAGTGTGGCAATCCAGCAGGGCTTCGCTAAGCACCACGGGAGAGGAGGAGTACTTGGGAGAGAGGAGAGGGCTGCAACCAAAGGCAGAGACCGAATCACGTGTATTCTGTGTGTTCTCTGGGCAGCCCTATGCCTCACTATTTATAGGGGGAGAGGGGGCTGCGCCCCCCTTTAGGGTTTCCCACCCCCAAGGGGTGCGGCCAGCCCCCAGATCCAATCTGGGGTGGCGGCCAGGAGGGGAGGAGAGGGAGGCGCAGGGAGCATGGGCCTTATGGCCCATCTGCCCTAGGGTTTGCCCCTCCCACCCCCCCCGCGCCTTGGGCCCCTTGTGGGGGGCGCACCAGCCCACAGGGCTGGTTCCTCCCACATATGGCCCATGCAGCCTTCAGGGGTAGGTGGCCCCACTTGGTGGACCCGGGACCCTCCGGTGGTCCGTGCTTTACCGATAAAACCGAAACTTTTCGGTGACCAAAACAGGACTTCCCATATATAAATCTTTACCTCCGGACCATTCCGGAACTCCTCGTGACGTCCTGGATCTTATCCGGGACTCCGAACAACATTCGGTAACCACATACAAGCTTCCTTTATAACCCTAGCGTCATCGAACCTTAAGTGTGTAGACCCTACGGGTTCGGAGACATGAGACATGACCGAGGCGTTCTCCGATCAATAACCAACAGCGGGATCTGGATACCCATGTTGGCTCCCACATGTTCCACGATGATTTCATCGGATGAACCACGATGTCAAGGACTCGATCGATCCGTATACAATTCCCTTTGTCTAGCGGTATTTTACTTGCCCGAGATTCGATCGTCGGTATACCGATACCTTGTTCAATCTCGTTACGGCAAGTCTCTTTACTCGTTCCGCAACACATCATCCCGTGATCAACCCCTTGGTCACATTGTGCACATTATGATGATGTACTACCGAGTGGGCCCAGAGATACCTCTCCGTTTGCACGGAGTGACAAATCCGATCTCGATCCGTGTCAACCCAAGACACTTTCGGAGATACCTGTAGTGCACCTTTATAGTCACCCGATACGTTGTGACGTTTGATACACCCAAAGCACTCCTACGGTATCCGGAGTTACACGATCTCATGGTCTAAGGAAGAGATACTTGACATTGGAAAAGCTCTAGCAAAGCGAACTACGATCTTTGTGCTATGCTTAGGATTGGGTCTTGTCCATCACATCATTCTCCTAATGATGTGATCCGTTATCAACGACATCCAATGTCCATAGCCAAGAAACCATGACTATCTGTTGATCACAACGAGCTAGTCAACTAGAGGCTTACTAGGGACATATTGTGGTCTATGTATTCACACGTGTATTACGATTTCCGGATAATACAGTTATAGCATGAATAAAAGACAATTATCATGAACAAGGAAATATAATAATACTTTTATTATTGCCTCTAGGGCATATTTCCAACAGTCTCCCACTTGCACTAGAGTCAATAATCTAGTTCACATCGCCATGTGATTAACACTGACAGGTCACATCACCATGTGACCAACATCCAAAGAGTTTACTAGTGTCTAAACTAGTTCACATCATCATGTGATTAAGACTCAATGAGTTCTGGGGTTTGATCATGTTTTGCTTGTGAGAGAGGTTTTAGTCAACGGGTCTGAACCTTTCAGATCCGTGTGTGCTTTACAAATCTCTATGTCATCTCCTAGATGTAGCTACCACGCTCTATTTGGAGCTATTCCAAATGACTGTTCTACTTGGAGCTATTCTAAAAGTTGTTCCATTATACGTATCCGGTATCTCTACTCAGAGCTATCCGGATAGGTGTAAAGCTTGCATCGACGTAACCCTTTACGACGAACTCTTTTACCACCTCCATAATCGAGAAAATTTCTTAGTACACTAGTTACTAAGGATAACTTTGACCGCTGTCCTGTGATCCATTCTTGGATCACTCTTGTACCTATTGTGACTCATGGCAAGGCACACTTCAGTGCGGTACACAAAGCATAGCATCTTGTAGAGCCTACGTCTTAATCATAGGGGACGACCTTCGTCCTTTCTCTCTATTCTGCCGTGGTCGAGCTTTTAAGTCTTAACTTCATACCTTACTGATCCATCTCGAACACCTTCAAGATCATGTCAAGGCATGTGCTCATTTGAAAGTACTATTAAGCATTTTGATCTATCTTATAGATCTTGATGCTTATTGTTTAAGTATCCTAATCCAGGTTTTCCATTGAAAAATACTTTTCAAATAACCCTATATGCTTTTCAGAAATTCTACATCATTTCTGATCAACAATATGTCAATAACATATACTCACCAGAAATTCTATAGTGCTCCCACTCACTTCTTTGGAAATACAAGTTTCTCATAAACTTTGTATAAACCCAAAATCTTTGATCATCTTATCAAAGCGCACATTCCAACTCCGAGATGCTTACTCCAGTCCATGGAAGGATCGCTGGAGCTAGCATACCTTTTAGCATCCTTAGGATCGACAAAACTTTTCTGATTGTATCACATACAACCTTTCCTTACGAAGACTGGTAAGGAAACTCGTTTTGTCATCCATCTGCCAGATTTCATAAATGCAGCTAATGCTAACATGATTCCGACGGACTTTAGCATCGCTACGGATGAGAAAATCTCATCGTAGTCAACTCCTTGAACTTGTGAAAAACTCTTCGCCACAAGTCGAGCTTCATAGACGGTGACATCACCGTCCACGTCCGTCTTCTTCTTAAAAATCCATTTATCTCAATGGCTTGCCGATCGTCGGGCAAGTCCACCAAAGTTCATGCTTTGTTATGATACATGGATCCTATCTCGGATTTCATGGCTTCTAACCTTTTGTCGGAATTTGGGCCCACCATCGCTTCTCCATAGCTCGTAGGTTCATTGTTGTCTAGCAACATGACCTTCAAGACAGGATTACTGTACCACTCTAAAGTAGTACGCATCCTTGTCACCCTACGAGGTACGGTAGTGACTTGATCTGAAGTTTCATGATCACTATCATAAGCTTCTCTTCAATTGGTGTAGGTGCCACAGGAACAACTTCCTGTGCCCTGCTACACACTAGTTGTAGTGACGGTTCAATAACCATATCAAGTCTCCACCATCCTCCCACTCAACTTTTCGAGACAAACTTTTCCTCGAGAAAGGACCCGATTCAAGAAACAATCCCTATTGTTTTCGGATGTGAATTAGGAGGTATACCCAACTGTTTTGGGTGTCCTATGAAGATGTATTTTATCCGCTTTGGGTTCGAGCTTATCAACCTGAAACTTTTTCACATAAGCGTCGCAGCCCCAAACCTTTAAGAAATGACAGCTTAGGTTTCTCTAAACCATAGTTCATACGGTGTCATCTCAACGGAATTACGTGGTGCCCTATTTAAAGTGAATGTGGTTGTCTCTAATGCCTAACCCATGAACGATAGTGGTAATTCGATAAGAGACATCATGGTACGCACCATATCCAATAGGGTGCAACTATGATGTTCGGACACACCATCACACTATGGTGTTCCAGGCGGTATTAATTGTGAAACAATTTCCACAATGTCTTAATTGCGTGCCAAAGCTCGTAACTCAGACACTCATCTCTATGATCATATCATAGACATTTTATCCTCTTGTCACGATGATCTTCAACTTCACTCTGAAATTACTTGAACCATTCAATAATTCAGACTTGTGTTTCATCAAGTAAATATACTCAACATCTACTCGAATCATCTGTGAAGTAAGAACATAACAATATTCACTACATGCCTCAGCACTCATTGGACTGCACACATCAAAAATGTGTTACTTCCAACAAGTTGCTATCTTGTTCCATTTTACTGAAAAACGAGGCTTTTTAGTCATCTTGCCCATGTGGTATGATTTGCATATCTCATGTGATTCAAAATCAAGTGAGTCCAAACGATCCATCTGCATGGAGTTTCTTCATGCGTATACACCAATAGACATGGTTCACATGTCTCAAACTTTTCAAAAAACGAGTGAGTCCAAAGATCCATCAACATGGAGCTTCTTCATGCGTTTTACACCAATATGACTTACATGGCAGTGCCACAAGTAAGTGGTACTATCATTATTATCTTATATCTTTTGGCATGAAAATGTGTATCACTACGATCGAGATTCAATAAACCATTCATTTCAGGTGCAAGACCATTGAAGGTATTATTCAAATAAATAGAGTAACCATTATTCTCCTTAAATGAATAACCGTATTGCGATAGACATAATCCAATCATGTCTATGCTCAACGCAAACACCAAATCTCGATGGTAGAGGGAGCGTGCGATGCTTGATCACATCAACCTTGGAAACACTTCCAACGTATATCGTCAGCTCACCTTTAGCTAGTCTCCATATATTCCGTAGCTTTTATTTCGAGTTACTAACACTTAGCAACCGAACCGGTATCTAATACCCTGGTGCTACTAGGAGTACTAGTAAAGTACACATTAACATAATGTATATCCAATATACTTCTATCGACCTTGCCAGCCTTCTCATCTACGAAGTATCTAGGGTAATTCTGCTCCAGTGGTGGTTCCCTTTATTACAGAAGCACTTAGTCTCGGGTTTGGGTTCAACCTTGGGTTTCTTCACTGGAGCAGCAGCTGATTTGCCGTTTCATGAAGTATCCCTTCTTGCCCTTGCCCTTCTTAAAACTAGTGGTTTCACCAACCATCAACAATTGATGCTCCTTCTTGATTTCTACTTTCGCGGTGTCAAACATTACGAATACCTCAAGGATCATCATATCTATCCCTGATATGTTATAGTTCATCACGAAGCTCTAGCAGCTTGGTGGCAATGACTTTGGAGAAACATCACTATCTCATCTGGAAGATCAAATCCCACTCGATTCAAGTGATTGTTGTACTCAGACAATCTGAGCACAAGCTCAACGATTGAGCATTTCTACCTTAGTTTGTAGGCTAAGAAAATCGTCGGAGGTCTCATACCTCTTGACGTGGGCACGAGCCTGAAATCCCAATTTCAGCCCTCAAAAACATCTCATATGTTCCGCGACGTTTCAAAACGTCTTTGGTGCCTCAACTCTAAACCTTTAACCGAACTATCACGTAGTTATCAAAAGCGTGTATGTCCGATGTTCGCAACATCCACAAACGACGTTTGGGGTTCAAAGACATCGCGGTGCATTAAGGACATAAGCTTTCTACTGTCCGCATAATCGCTACTGTCAACTTTCAACTATATTTTCTCTAGGAACATATCTAAACAGTGGAACTAAAGCGCGAGCTTATGACATAATTTGCAAAGGTCTTTTGACTATGTTCAGGATAATTAAGTTCATCTTATAAACTCCCACTCAGATAGACATCCCTCTGGTCATCTAAGTGATTACATGATCCAAGTCAACTAGCCCGTGTCCGATCATCACGTGAGACGGACTAGTCATCATCGGTGAACATCTTCATGTTGATCGTATCTTCCATCGACTCATGCTCGACCTTTCGGTCTCCGTGTTCGAGGCCATGTCGTACATGCTAGGCTCGTCAAGTTAACCCTAAGTGTTTTATTTGTGTAAAACTGTCTTACACCCGTTGTATGTGAACGTAAGAATCCATCACACCCGATCATCACGTGGTGCTTAGAAGCGACGAACTGTAGCAACGGTGCACAGTCAGGGGAGAACACTTCTTGAAATTTTGTAAGGGATCATCTTATTTACTACCGTCGTCCTAAGTAAACAAGATGCATAAACATGATAAACATCACATGCAATCAAATAGTGACATGATATGGCCAATATCATTTTTGCTCCTTTTGATCTCCATCTTCGGGGCTCCATGATCATCATCGTCACCGGCATGACACCATGATCTCCATCATCATGATCTCCATCATCGTGTCTTCATGAAGTTGTCTCGCCAACTATTACTTCTACTACTATGGCTACCGGTTAGCAATAAAGTAAAGTAATTACATGGCGTTGTTAAATGACACGCAGGTCATAAAATAAATAAAGACAACTCCTATGGCTCCTGCCGGTTGTCATACTCATCGACATGCAAGTCGTGATTCCTATTACAAGAACATGATCAATCTCATACATCACATATCATTCATCACATTCTTCTTGGCCATATCACATCACATAGCATACCCTGCAAAAACAAGTTAGGCGTCCTCTAATTGTTGTTTGCATGTTTTACGTGGCTGCTATGGGTTTCTAGCAAAACGTTTCTTACCTCGCAAAACCACAACGTGATATGCCAATTGCTATTTACCCTTCATAAGGACCCTTTTCATCGAATCCGTTCCGACTAAAGTGGAGAGGCGGCACCGCTAGCCACCTTATGCAAGTGCATGTCAATCAGTGGAACCTGTCTCACGAAAATGCGTGTAAGGTCGGTCCGGCCGCTTCATCCCACAATACCGTCGAAACAAGATTGGACTAGTAACGGTAAGCATATTGAACAAAATCAACGCCCACAACTACTTTGTGTTCTACTCGTGCAAAGAATCTACGCAGAGACCTAGCTCATGATGCCATTGTTGGGGAGCGAGCAGAAATTCAAAATTTTCCACGTGTCACCAAGATCTATCTATGGAGAAACCAGCAACGAGTAGAAAGAGAGTGCATCTACATACCCTTGTAGATCGCTAAGCGGAAGCGTTCAAGTGAACGGGGTTGATGGAGTCGTACTCGTCGTGATTCAAATCACCGATGATCAAGTGCCGAACGGACGGCACCTCCGCGTTCAACACACGTACAGCCCGGCGACGTCTCCCCCGCCTTGATCCAGCAAGGAGAGAGGGAGAGGTTGAGGAAGACTCCATCCAGCAACAGCACAACGGCGTGGTGGTGATGGAGGAGTGTGTCAATCCAGCAGGGCTTCGCTAAGCACCACGGGAGAGGAGGAGTACTTGGGAGAGAGGAGAGGGCTGCAACCAAAGGCAGAGACCGAATCACGTGTATTCTGTGTGTTCTCTGGGCAGCCCTATGCCTCACTATTTATAGGGGGAGAGGGGGCTGCGCCCCTTTAGGGTTTCCCACCCCAAGGGTGCGGCCAGCCCCAGATCCAATCTGGGGTGGCGGCAGAGGAGGGAGGAGAGAGGAGGCGCAGGGAGCACGGGCCTTATGGCCCATCTCGCCCTAGGGTTTGCCCCTCCCACCCTCCCCGCGCCTTGGGCCCTTGTGGGGCGCACCAGCCCACAGGGGCTGGTTCCTCCCACATATGGCCCATGCAGCCTTCAGGGGTAGGTGGCCCCACTTGGTGGACCCGGGACCCTCCGGTGGTCCGTGATTTTACCGATAAAACCGAAACTTTTCCGGTGACCAAAACAGGACTTCCCATATATAAATCTTTACCTCCGGACCATTCCGAACTCCTCGTGACGCCCTGGATCTTATCCGGACTCGAACAACATTCGGTAACCACATACAAGCTTCCTTTATAACCCTAGCGTCATCGAACCTTAAGTGTGTAGACCCTACGGGTTCGGAGACATGCGACATGACCGAGGCGTTCTCCGATCAATAACCAACAGCGGGATCTGGATACCCATGTTGGCTCCCACATGTTCCACGATGATTTCATCGGATGAACCACGATGTCAAGGACTCGATCGATCCGTATACAATTCCCTTTGTCTAGCGGTATTTTACTTGCCCGAGATTCGATCGTCGGTATACCGATACCTTGTTCAATCTCGTTACCGGCAAGTCTCTTTACTCGTTCCGCAACACATCATCCGTGATCAACCCCTTGGTCACATTGTGCACATTATGATGATGTACTACCGAGTGGGCCCAGAGATACCTCTCCGTTTGCACGGAGTGACAAATCCGATCTCGATCCGTGTCAACCCAATGACACTTTCGGAGATACCTGTAGTGCACCTTTATAGTCACCCGATTACGTTGTGACGTTTGATACACCCAAAGCACTCCTACGGTATCCGGAGTTACACGATCTCATGGTCTAAGGAAGAGATACTTGACATTGGAAAAGCTCTAGCAAACGAACTACACGATCTTTGTGCTATGCTTAGGATTGGGTCTTGTCCATCACATCATTCTCCTAATGATGTGATCCCGTTATCAACGACATCCAATGTCCATAGTCAGGAAACCATGACTATCTGTTGATCACAACGAGCTAGTCAACTAGAGGCTTACTAGGGACATATTGTGGTCTATGTATTCACACGTGTATTACGATTTCCGGATAATACAGTTATAGCATGAATAAAAGACAATTATCATGAACAAGGAAATATAATAATACTTTTATTATTGCCTCTAGGGCATATTTCCAACACTCCTTTCTACGGACATGGGTTTAACTTTGGTCTCCTAGTCCATGTGAATGTCCAGGATCTCCAAGACTTCCCCTTGCAAAGCATTGTATGTTGTGAGCAAAATCTAAGAAAAAATTAGACATTTGTTCATAAACAAAAATAAGCAACATTAAATAAATTATCCATTCATACAAAATATTATCTTTTGTGTGGAGTTCTCTTCAAGCACAAGGGAGAGGTAATTATCCATTAGGTACCTAGTGTGGTGTTGAACCACCTAGTCGCACCTTTGTAGCCTCCTGTCGCCACACCTGCGACACATGCAATCCATTTGCTACATTGACAAACAAATAAAATATTAAATTGTTAGATAAATTTTAAAAACATCTATAACTATAACAATCTATAAAATTCATTATAAAAATAGGCATGACCTTTGCCAAAAGTGAAACAAACTGAAAACTAGAAATTTGATTGCACATTGACGAATCAACATTTTGTCCAAACATTGGCACTCATGTATATTTTCTTGAAAAATAAACCACACAAGGCAATACACATATCACAAATTTTTTCTCGGCTCATAGCCGGTACCGCATGGCATACATCCATACATACATAATCATGCATATATAAAAGTGGTGATCGGTGGACAATGGCGAAGAGGACATTGATGAGCGTTGATAGGGAGAGGAACAGTCGAAGAGGGGGTGTGGTGAGTGCACTACAAAATTTGCTCTATTTTGTGATGTTTCACTTGTGTCATGTAAAACCTTTTTTGTCACTGAAAATGCTCCGGTGACGTTCCCCGACCGTCACTGAAGCGTCATCATAAAAAAATGACGGTACCAATTCCTCCGTCACGGAAGATCGTATCTTAGGTGACAAACCCAAAATTGTCAATGATGGCCGTTTTTGGTGACGGTCTAGAATGTCACCTATGATAGGCCAATCTGTCGTCCAAGATAGTTTTTGTTGACGATAATTGGTCACCAGTGATCGGTCCGCGGGTTTGACCGGTCAAAGATTCTAACAAGTGGGGCCAGCAGTTGCTGACGTGGCTTCATCCATGTGGATCCGATGTGGGTTTTATCACTGACGGTCCCGTGAATAATAAGTTGGTGTCAGTTTTGATCGATCAACGTTGCTGACATATGGTCCTAGAAGATGCTGATGTTACTGCTTACATGTGGGACCGGGCATTGTTTTTTCGGTGACGATGTGTCGTTTGACCGGTCAATGATTCTGACATGTGGGCCCAGTGTAGCACTACTAGGGAAAAGGCTAGCAGCAGCGCGGGTTTCGAGCTAGCAAGAGCGGTGGTGGTGGCGCTACTAATAAGGCGCTCTGACTAACTCATAGTAGTAGCGGCCGAACCAGCGCTACTATCGTTGAGCGATATCGCAGCGCTTTTTAGAACGCGCTACTATTAGCTAGCGATAGCGATTTCCTCATCCAACGCTACTGCTATCTCTTTCATCATTTTCCATTTCAACTCTCCTTCGGATGCTAGAAACTAGGTACTATCTTTCATCAAATTCATAAACCATTACTAGATGCGGTAGTACTTTTCGTTCAAATTACTCGTCGTGGTTTTAGTTCAAACCACGACGAGTAATTTGGAAACGGCGAGTACTAAGATAACAATTTCATGCACAGCCAAAATGTATCCTCAAGCAGTACATGCATGGTCATATCAACGGCCATCATCATATGTAGTTTTAGATGATATCGACGACGATCATCATATGTAGTTCTAGATGATATAGCCACACACACATATGTAGTTCTAGATGATATAGCCACACACACACATGTAGTTCTAGATGATATCAAGACAATCATCATCCTCAAGCTCGGGCGGTTGGTGTTCTGATAGTAATTAGGATAGCCTGTCCAACACGAAGATTCTTGCCATCGAGGAATTTCTTCCACCCAACCGAGCTTAAGTGTGTGCGACCGTCCGTGTCCACGCTGTAAGTACAGGTTGTGACGGAGCCCCTTGCAAGAAGGCGTAGTCCAGCTGAGCCTTCTTCATCGGGCTCGATACCATAACTCACAGATATGCTCTTTGCCAATTTCTGAATAAGAAAACATATCAATTAATAAGCATGTGATCGAACTCTACACTAAAACATATATATCATCGACTAGATTCCACACAACATATACCATATCATTGGACTGTACACTAAGTAATTCACACTATTAATTTGCATTTGTAAGTATAACATACCATATCATGTCGATCAACCATGGTATTTGTCAAGCGGGTCACGAATGGCACCCGACAAAGTCAAGACGTGGTGGAATTATGTCCCACAAGTTGGACACCTCCTCCTCACTCAGCCTTGTTCTTTGAGCTACGATGGCTTCATGAAGTGGGTCCTCATCATCTTCATCATCTTCATCATCTTCATCATCTTCGTCATCTTCATCATCTTCCACCAGGTTGAGATAAATGACAGCTAGTTTGGGTCTTTCTACTCGGAAGTTGAAGCTGATCAACTCACCACCAGTAAGATGCATGCGAGCGCATTTAAACAGGCCCATCCATCTCCTCCAATCTGCGACATATTGCGTCCTTTCTCGACCTCCATAGTGTACGGCCCCAGAGCCTCAAATGTCACAGTGTCTCTCGTCGACTTGTTGAATTTCAACCTCACATTGCATGGGACGATCTGTGTAAACTAAGCAAAATGACACAATGCAGTAATGCCAACACTAAAAATAAAATAGTTATTACATTTCATCTAATTTCTTACCACCGATGACTAAAACTCGGCGGAAGTAGATGCCGAACAGCTTGCCAGTTGCAAGGCTCTTTGGCGCATCTTGACTTGCACAGTTGACATAGTGGTGGTGGTGGCGCCATTCTTCCTAAAGCAATATGAGCAAAGGATTACTAAATCAACTAAATCAAAATGTTCTAAGTCAACTAAATCAACTAGCCTACTAAATCAACTAAATCAAAATGTTCTAAGTCAACTAAATAAACTAACCTACTAAGTAAACTAAAGCAATATGTTCTAAGTCAACTAAATCAACTAAATCAAAATGTTCTAAGTCAACTAAATCAACTAGCCTACTAAATCAACTAAATCAAAATGTTCTAAGTCAACTAAATCAACTAGCCTACTAAATCAACTAAATCAAAATGTTCTAAGTCAACTAAATCAACTAGCCTACTAAGTCAACTAAAGCAATATGTTCTAAGTCAACTAAATCAACTAAATCAAAATGTTCTAAGTCAACTAAATTAACTAAATGAATTAGCCTACTAAATCAACTAAATCAAAATGTTCTAAGTCAACTAAATAAACTAACCTACTAAGTCAACTAAATCAAAATATTCTAAGGCAACTAAATCAACTAGCCTACTAAATCAACTAAATCAAAATGTTCTACTAAGTCAACTAAATCAACTAAATCAAATGTTGCATATGAGCAGGAGGGAGAAGGAGGCGACTCGAGGAGGGAGAAGAGAGTAGGATGGAGGAGGAAGGCGGAGCGGAGGGGCGGCCGGGCGCGGCCATTGAGGGAGAACGGAGGAGGAAGGCGGAGCGAGGAGGGCCGGCCAGCGGCGAGTGGAGAGGAGGACGGAGGAGGAGGCCGGCACCGAGTCCAGCAAGGAGGAGGAGGTGACGGCCTTGGCGCAGACGGAGGAGCGGCGACGGGCGCTTGGCGCAGACGCTGCTGGAGGAGAGGGCGACGACGGGCGCGTGGCGCAGATAGAATTTGTGGCTGTGTGTGTGAGTGGATCCGAAGGGAGGAGATAGATGGCTTAGCAGTAGCGCTCTTCGGAAAAACGCGCTACTGTTAGGCTATCTAGCAGCAGCGCTTTTCAAGATAAAGCGCTACTGATATATGTCAGCATGCAAAAATACACATTGATCATCAACGATCTTTTTGTGTACAATCTGATTCGACAATATGAGTCCTCACCGGTTTAGGAACAGGTGAAGACTCATATTGCAGCCACAAATTCTACACATAGAGTTCAATGAAGATCAAGTGCTTGTCAAAGTGTGGGAAGTAACATATTTAAGGTGGTATAAACTCTCTTCACGGAGCGAGGTGGGACTAATTTTTGTAGGAAACTTAGCAGTAGCGCTTATGCAGGAAAGGCGCTGCTACTATGCTAAGTAGCAGATGCGCGCGTCGTGCTAACGCGTTGCTGCTATAACTAGCCTCTCATGGCGGTCGTAGGAATTATAGCAGCAGCGCGTCTTTCGTTGGACGCGCTATCTGCTATATTTTTACCAGCAGCGGGTTCTTTGTGGACGCGCATCTTGCTAGTTAGCAGCAGCGAGTTATTTTGAGGCGCGCTGCTGATAAGATTCTGTGTATAGGCTTTTCCCTAGTAGTGTAGTGCTGACGTGGATGCTGGCAAGCGGGTCCATATGTGGGTAATGTGGCTTCTTACATGTGGGCGTCGGTGACGGTGTCGATCGAGGTAGGACCAGAGAGAAGAGTGAGAGCAAGAGGAGTACGAGCAGGGGAGTGGGGGAGACAGTGACACCTCTGTCCGTTTATGAGCGAGCATGTTTGGGTTCCGACCGCACCGGTCATGTAACGCCCGTTAACGGTCGCGTCGTCTCGTGCCGTGTTGACGTGTGGCCTAATTGGTAGGCCCGGAACGTCAGAAAACAACTTAAATCATTAGCAACGGTCTTTTTTTGTTTTGGTTTTTTGAAACAGCTGACACCAAAAGTGGTAGTTATTAATCAAAAATACTTTTTTGGTAGTTTTTTGGAACCCTAATGTGAATTGCGATAGTTTTATATTATTCACTTCCTTCTGTGCCCTATTTCCGACTCTCTCAACGACAGAGAGCAAATCGTCTCACCTCATTCGGCTTCTGGCAAGTTTTCGGTTAAATCTTTTACTCTAGACTCATGTTGAGCCGTCCCATGGGCAAGTTCCGAGGGTGTGAGGTGATTTCTCCTCAAAATTAAAATATTTCTTTGGCAAGCGATTAGACGGCGCCTTCCGACCAGTAGATCTTGGAACGTGATGGTAATGCCATCTGCAGTTCTCTTTGTGGAGAGATTGAGGACTCGGAACATATCTTGCATATATATAGCAAACACGTCTGTGCTTTCTGGAAAAATGATCTTTGTGATGGCTCTGGATCGTGTTACACGGGACATCAGAGCAACTCCAACCGGGGAACCCATTTCATTCATCCACGTCCGTTTGGATCGCCGCGGACGAAAACGCCGGTCCGATGCGTCGACCCATTCCCAAAATCCGTCCGCATTGCATCCGCGCGCGGACCCATTTCCGGCTCAAAATTGCGCCTGAAATGCGTCCGCGCGGACGCGCAGTGCGTCTCCTTGGTGTCCGCCACGGTCCCACTTGTCGGCCACCCAACCATCACCCGTCGTCTAATTTATGACAGCCACCGACACCGGGCCCACTAGTCAGGCACTGGAAACGTCCTTTTAAACCCCACGCATGCGGGGGGGGCTCGTCCACTTTCGTCCACCTCTGTCCCCCCACCACCCTCTTCGTGCTTCCTCGTCGGCGACAAGCCAAACCCTAGCCATGGGGCTCTTCGGCAGCAGCAAGGGCAAGGGCAAAGACGCCTCATCTTCTCGTGTCCCTCTCCCTCCTCCTCCTCCGCCGGCGCTTGACCGCACAGGTCGGCAGCGCCTGCACATCCTGGTGCATCAAGCTCGGTGGCACTGAGAGTTCAGGCAGCCGCTGCCACACCACTAGCACCTAGATCCGGATCGGATCCCGGTGTCGGTGGTGCCGCAGACACAGCGGGCGCACGACGAGGAGGTGCGCAGACGCTGGGCGTAGCTCACGCCGGCGCAACAGCGCATGTCCGAGTACGCCGCGGACTCCCCAAACTGGGAGGCTTGGTTTGCCCTTGAACACGAGGAGCAACGGCGGCTAGGCGTGCAGCGCCACCATGCCAACCCCCTGCCTCCCCCCGTCATCAAGCCAGAGGAGGAGGAAGCCAAGGCGGCGTACCAGGAGACGCTGGCGGAGGCCTTCGCCGACTCCATCTAGTTGGAGAGGCGGAAGGCCGAAGCAGCAGCAGCTGAGGAGGCCGCGTATGAGGCGCAGATGGCGGAGGCCATGGCCCTCTCCATAGCAGGCGACTACGTGCTCTGCCGCCGTCTCCACCACCGCTAACCCTGACGACGCCTGCGCCCGAGCTGGCCGAGAGGTATGTCTAGACCGGCTAGGTGCAGGAGTTCGTCAACGCTCCCCCCCCCCCCATTTGGCTTGGTGCCATGCCAGAGCAGGAGGCCATGTACCTCTAGCATTGGCGGCAGCGCCGGCTGGCGGAGGAGCGTGCCGACGCGAAGCAGCTCATGCAGAGGGAGGGGGAGGCGGAGGAGGAGGAGTGCGCCCGCGCCGCCGCACTGCCTTAGCCGTAGCCGCAGCAAACGCCAGAGGAGGCAGCCCTGGCGGCCTACCAAGCTGCTTTTGGTTGGGTCGGCCCGCCTCCCGTCTTCATCGACCTCACCGGCGATGATGACGATGGCAAGGGCAAGGGCAAGGCCGGCGTCTAGGGCTGCGAGGAGGCGTCAACCTTTTTCTATGTTTTAATTAATATTTAATTAAGTTTAAGTGGACTTTGGCCGGCGGTTGACCGCCAGTTATTGTAAATTAAAGTTTGTTTTTTGTGCCATGTGTTTTTTTTTATTCGCGTGTAAATTTGCGTCTGCCTCCCTTAGGCTGTCAAGCCCGCCCATACGGAAAAGCGAACGCGGACGTCCGTATGGCCGATCCAAACGGACGAAAAGCGGACAAAGCGCGTGTCCGTTTGAGTCACCCGGTTGTAGTTGCTCTCATCATCTTGTGCCTGGAGCTGTGCATTCGTTGCGGGACGTCGTTGGCGAGATAGGTCATCCGTGCCGTGGGGCGTAGGAGCTCCCGCGTTTGACGGCTTCCGATATCCTTTTCCGTTTTTGAAGTATATATATACATCCTTTGGGTACAAACCAGCACACCAGAAACTAAACCCCAAGCCCAGCCCTCTTCCTCCCCCGAAAGAAGCAAAGTAGTTGTTCTCATAAAAGAAAAACACGGCGACTTCATCTCCATCCTCTCCTCAGCCGCCCTCTGGCCGATTTCATCTTCATCTCCATCTCCGATCGAGGTCACCATCGGAGACCTGAAGGTAGGATCGATTACATCTCCATCTTTCACTCTGCTTTCCTCTGGGATTAATGGGCTTTTCTTTCGCACCAGCAGATTACCACGCGGGAGCCCCCTCGCCGCGATTCTTTCTCCTCTGTCCGGGAATTTTCCTGTGACCAGATCACTATGAAGACATGTAAGACGGTGTCCACGTGCACCCCACTGGAGGAGGATCAAGGCACACATGTGTTTGATGTCTTGGGTTACAGCAAGCACAAGGGCATGGGCCATGACCGTGACAGCTATATTCGGTCCGGGTTTTTCACCGTCGGCGGCCACAACTGGGCCATCTCCTTCTTCCCTGATGGTTTCAATGGATATGGCCAAGATTACATCTCGGTTTATCTCGTGCTTGTGAGCCACAGAACTAAAGTCCGGGCATCCTGCGACATGAGGCTGGTGGACCAGTACACCGGATGCTCGGTTTCAATGCATAACATAGGACCTAGGATTTTCAATCCCGCTGATACTACTAGGGTTGCTCCACAGACTCCTTGTTTCATAAGGCGGGATGAGATCGAGGGATCTGCATACCTTAGGGATGATCGCCTCACGATTGAATGCGTTGTCACTGTCTTCAAGAATCCACATGTTACCGAAACCAAATCGCTCCCCGTAATCGACATGCCACCAGCTGACATGACTGAGCATGTTGCCAAGCTGCTCGAAGAAAAGAAGGGATTTGATGTCAGTTTCATTGTTGGAGGAGAGACCATTGAAGCGCATAGATTTGTTCTCGCTATGCGGTCGCCTGTTTTTAAAGCAGAGCTCTATGGGTCAATGCGGGAGGCAAGGCCGGGGCAGTGCATAACCATCAAGGACATGCAACCTGTTGTTTTCAAGGCCCTGCTCCATTTCATCTATACTGACTCCTTGCCTAACGGCGAGGATACTGAGATGGTCCGGCTTTTACTAGTGGCTGCCGACAGATATGCAATGGATAGGCTCAAGTTGGTTTGCCAAAGCATCCTTTGCGAGGATCTGAACAAGGACACTGTGGCGACCACATTGGCTTTAGCTGACCAACATAACTGCCTCCAGCTTAAGGATGCTTGCCTTCAGTTTATCGAATTATCAGGTTTCAAGGATCTCAAGGCGACTTGCCCATCTTTCATAGAGGACGTATTGAAGAAGAGAAGAAAAGTTTCATGAAGCATGAGCAGCTATATTGGTAGATTTGCTAAATTTCTCATACCAATTTGTCATAGGGATAATCAGCTCAATGTTAGATGGATCCAAGAGTCGTTAGTTTAATTCTCAAGTGATATGAATGGCGTGAAAGTCACACTAATCAACCTGTCCAAATCTGAACTTTTTATTTATCAGGTTGCTGATTTTATCTGGAGTGCTTCTCTGCTACCTGTAAGACTTGCTCTTAATCTTCTTTCAAAAGTTCCTTCTTGTATGCAACCTTTGTTGAGCATTTGATACCCCAGATGGTTTACATTAGCATGCAATGAGAATGAAATAGGATTCCCCTCCCCCTTTCACGTTCTATAAAAGTTCGTCTCCTCTCAGATTTGTGTGATTGCCCTCTCGCGCGCCATCATTCAACCATGGCTCCGGAGGCCCTCAGGTCTTCCCAAGACGCGATGAATTACAGCTCCTTGGTAGCGTGACTTGTCATATTGTAAAACAAGAGAAAGAACTGGCAAATTGGCAGGGGTAAGAAATGTAATTCTATAATGCGAGTTGGTTGTTGAGAGTTTCTGTTTTATGCAAGACCAATTTATAAGCATCTGCCTTCCCAGGGATAAAAAGGGTGTGGCTTGAAAAAAAATGCAGACAATTTCACTTCTTTAAATGTACAAACTATTTAGTTAGCAAAGTACAAACAACATTATATTAGAGAGAAACAATTTCTTATTAATGGCAAATCTTGTAGAATGAAGAAGAACTGTTTCTGCACACACACAAAAAAAGCATTCCACTGAAAAGAAAATGTTCCGGAATCACATTTCTTCTAGACGAAATAGCAAAGGAAATGTTGATATGAGTTGGTCACAAGCCTGATCGGCGTCATCCCACCCCAACTTGTTTAATTCTGCAAGTCCAAGTTGATGGCAGCCTGTCCATTTGAAATTTTGAATGTAACTGAAACATAGGATTTTTATGAGAAACAATGTTATGGAACACACGATTAAGCACAACAGGGCTCCATGCCTTTGCGTCAGCACGACCAAGGACACGACGACGGCTCTCTACACGACCGACGTCACCAGCGTCCCCGTGGCTACGAGGACGAGGCCGACAACCGCAAGCGACATGAACTACAGAGCGACCTCCATCGCCTTCATGGCCTTCAACGCGGCGCTGCAGCTCCTGCACTGCGCGCCGTCACAACATCGACGCTGTTATGATCGGAATTCTCAGGTGTTCCAAGCTTGTGGTGCAGAAGAATAATGGTGGCCTGTTTTCGTTGTACCTTTCCATGAGCTTGTCTTTCGCTGGACCGCTGGAGTCGTTGGCACGTGATCGATTGTCGGGACGGCCCAGCCGACCTGACTCTCGCGGTGCTTTCTGAGCCAGTTTCTGAAAGCGATCACCATGTTGTCCGACGACGTGGGCACGTAGGCTTTCTGCCAGTTTTGGGCGCCGGCGCCGGCCAAGTTACGCTCCTGAAATGAAGGAAGGAACAACGGGCTTGCTGCTTGAACTCCATATACTGGATCAGGTTCAGAATTCAGAAATTCAGAGCAATGGGTTTGTTGCGTGGAGGAGGTACATGCGAGTCCAAGAGGGCGTTCTGGCCGATGTGGTGGTACCACTACCACCGTGGTATGATCTTGTCAAGCCAGACGCCGACACTCCTCGGGTGCGCCCAGATCACCCTGCATTTGACACATGAACACCAGCATGAACCGAGGCAGCTTCTTCTTCTGCCCAAACCAAAGCACTAACCGTGAACTTCTGAACTATTCCTGCTTGTGCTTCTCTCAAGTCCTGCGAGTTTCGCTTGCATCGGCAAAAAAAGACTGAATCGGACACTCTCATTCAGTGACACTGTAAACTGAATTCGATGGGCCGATCATGTCAGAGTCGGGCAGGGCAAGAGGGGCTTATCTTCCGGGATCTTCTTTCTTGCCAAGCTTGCCCACCAACCCCTTGCACAAGTCAGCATCTTCGTCTGAACCTGAAATCATCATACTGCGTGACATGTAAAAATACAGGTTGGGCATGCTCCTCTGCTTCTTCAGCTTACAACTCTGAGTGAACACACCAAGTGAATTTGTCAGATTCAGACGATTGGTAAATACAACAATTCATCCCTCCGCGCAAATGAAAAACTCCATATAGCACTAAGAAATCATGAGCATAGTGTCAACATAGCAGAAATTTACTGCAAGTCAGAGAGATCTCTGACATTCTTTTTCCAAAGCAGAGCATAACATTACTACATCGACACCATTACCCATACAGCGAACACTAAGACAGTAAATAATCGACTAAGCCTTCTTGGGGGACTTGGCGGCCTTGGGCGACTTGGGCTCCTTCTCGGCCGCCTTCTTGGGGGACTTGGCGGCCTTGGGCGACTTGGGCGCCTTCTCGGCCGTCTTCTTGGGGAGCAGCACGGGGTTGATGTTGGGCAGCACGCCGCCGTGGGCGATGGTGACGCCGGCGAGCAGCCTGCCGAGCTCCTGGTCGTTCCGGATGGCAAGCAGCAGGTGGCGCGGGATGATGCGGGACTTCTTGTTGTCCTTGGCGGCGTTCCCGGCGAGCTCCAGGAGCTCGGCGGCGAGGTACTCGAGGACGGAGGCGAGGTACACGGGGGCGCCAATGCCGACGCGCGGCGCGTAGCGGCCCTTCTTGAGGAAGCGCCCGATGCGGCCGACGGGGAACTGCAGCCCGGCCTTGACGGACCGCGCCACCGCCTTCTTCCTGGGCCCGCCGCCGAGCTTGCGGCCCACCACGTACTTCTTCGCCTTCGGGACGGCGCCGGCGGCTGAGGCTTCCATGGCGTCTGGCGGGCTAGAGGCGCGAAGGGATTCGGCGATGGCCGATGGGGAATTGGGATTTGAGGAGGCGGGACGGGAGCGCGCTGTGTTGGCGGGAGTGCGTTTTGTTGGTGATGCCGGGAAGACGAGTTTGGGCGGACTATTTAAACGGCGCGGGAAGGGGTGGCGTGGGCCCGTCGATCCGCGCGCACGGGCAATGGACGGTCGGATCGGTGGCGAATGGACGGCTGCGATGCGAAAATTACACGGAGCCCTTCCCATCATTCAGTTAATACTTTTGTCAACGGAAGGACCGCAGAAATCGGAGCCCTTCCCATCATTCAGTTAATACTGTGTGTTTTCAAAATAAAACTTCAGTCAACTGTAGCCGTTGTCGGACACTGAACAGGGGAGCCCTTGGTCTTCGAGGGGCGTTGATCTTTTACAGGTGAAGCGCATCCTAGCCGTCCGTCTTTCTGGTAGCTGTCGAATTCTTCAGAGAAGGTGTCAAATTCTTCAGGTGTGTTCAGAGACAGGAAGTTCGGAGAACTAGTGTACTGACGCATACTCTGAACAAAATTTGAGTGCTCATTCAGTTTAACTGAAATTAAACTAGTCAAGCGTACGAGGCAAAACCAAAGCATCCACACCCTTATTCTCCAAGCCGAATCACTCACCAACGACAAGCATATGTAGCACTGAATCTGTTATATATATTGGTCATAGCATATTACTATGATCATCACTCGTAAGCTTAAACCGGAGCAGTAGCAACTAAACTCTGATTGCTCATTTGGTTAAACTGAAAGTGAATCAGTCAAATACTTGAAGCAAAACAAAAGCGTAAGAAAAGAGCCAAAGATTAACGAATCAGACTGCACACTGAATGACATCCACAGCAAGTCTGAAGTATATATCATCTACTAATGTGAGAGCACTTGACAAGTAAACAAGTCTTACAAGTATATAGTTTCATCATCTACTCATGTATACCTTGCCACACTTAGCCACATGCATCACAGAAATCATTTTGTTGTGTCAAAACAGAGCAAAGCAGAAAAGGCTCAGCAGTTAAATTGTTCATAGTTGAAGCAAAGCCTCGCTCAGAGAACTAGTGTCCTGACGCATAGTTCGAAAAAAACTTGAGCACTCAATCGGTGTAAGTGAAAATAAAGCAGAGAAAAATGCGTGGTAAAACAAAAGAATCAGTAAACAACAAAAGATTATTCTCCACGATAAATCATTTACCGGCGACAAAGTACTGAAAGATACAAAAGAAAAGAGCGACAAGCAGATGCAGCACTGAATCTGTTAATGTATTGGCCGCAGCATATTATTATAATTTATTTAGATTGATCTCTACTTGTAAGCTTAAGCTGAATCAGTAGCAATGAATCGCCAACGAAGCTCTGAGAACTCGATCATTTTGGTTAAACTGAAGGTGAATCAGTCAAACACTCAATGTATTGGCAATATATGAATGTATGATACAGTTGCTCGCATACATGTGCATTTTACCTCATAAAATACTTTTCATGCCATGCTTGTCTTCCTTGTGCCATACAAACACATATCGTGATCCGTTCAGATTGAATAGTCCGGTGGCACCACCATCCTCTTTTCCGCCGATGTCTCCATCGAAGCCGAGGTTGAATCCATGATGAGAGCGGTGAGTTGACATCAGTTCATTACTCTAGGCAAAACAATAACAAAAAGTTCTCTGAGTGCATGCGAACGGCTCCTTTACGCATATCAGACCCACTCTGTGTGTGAGGCTGTGAGCCTACCGAGGAACTGAACTTCAGAATCGGGGCAATATCTTAGCTTCCAACGTGACACTGAAAGCAGTCTGCACTCTGCAGAGTGCGACTTCAGAATCACACCAACCTTAGAAACAGCAACAAAGTCACAGCATTGCCCCGGTTTAAAATTCGTGCCAAGCTCCCGGGTTTAGAACTAGAGAAGATTTTGCCAAATTTTGAGCCCTCATTCGGTTTAGCTGAAACTGAATCAGTCAAACATATGAGGACACAAGAAAATATTACTAACGGATCAGTCTATTCTCCCTACAAAAAAAAAAAAAGAATCAGCCTATTCTCGGGCAGGCACGCGACCATAGTAGGATCCAGGTTAAAGGTCTCTTTCATGACTAGCATTGCTGTACAATTCTGAAATGTAGTAGTACATCACTAGTATATGATATTGTTTGCAGCACTTTAGTATTCTGCATAAATATCACAAGATTGCACGTTGAAGTACTTGTTTAAGATAAAGCTATCAGGTGTTGCCTATATCTCCAACCACGATAGACATATTGTCAGAAGAACCCACAAACTAATCGCTAGCAATAATGACAAATTGTTATCTAAGGAGGGAAGATTAAAGTCACTGGATACAGTCCATGGAGATGGGATCTACCTCAACTCTAGTTCTAGAATTAGCTATGGATAAGACTTGATCGACATGCGGTGAAACAGAGTTAACTGAAGTTTACAGCAGTTAAACTTCAGTTAACTGTAGCCGTTGTCGGACACTGAACAGTGGAGTTATCGGTCTCCAAGAGGCGTTGATCTTTCATAACCGGTTCGCGTCTTGATGCTCGTAGCTATCAAATTCTTCACAGAAGGTATCGATTTCTTCAGGTATGTTCAGAGAGGAAGTTCAGAGAACTAGTGTCCCGACGCATAGTCCGAATTTTTTTTATCACTCATTCGCTTTAACTTATACTAAACAATTCACTCATTGATTTGGTTAAACTGAAAGTGGACCAGTCGAACACTTGAGGCAAAACTGAAGAGTCAGAAAAGAACCAAAGACTAACAGATACATATAGTAATGCCATAGCACTGACAAGGAAACAAGAACAAGTAGTATATAGTTTCATTGATCTACTCAAGTATGCATCTAAATAAGCACAATCATAGAGGTGTTGATGTTTCATAGCTGGAGCGCATCCTAGCCATCCGTCTATCTGGTAGCTGTCCAGAATCAAGAGTCCTGAGTCCTGACAACTGAAACTTTAGTTTTCTGAAACTAAACCAGTCAAACATACGAGGCAAAGCCAAAGCACTTATTTTCCACGCCGAATCACTTATTTTCCAAAGCCAAAGCACTTATTTTCCACGACAAGCATATGCGGCACTGAATCTGTTATATATATTGGCCGCAGCACAGTACTAGAATTTACAACGATCATCACTTGTAAGCTTAAACCAGAACAGTAGCAACTAAACTCTGATTACTCATTTTGTTGAACTGAAAGTCAAGCACTTGAGGCAAAACTAAAGCGTCAGGAAACCAAAGCATCCAGAGCCTATTCTCCACGGCAAATCATTTAGCGACGACAAAGGACCAAACCAATCTGTTATATGTAGTATTGGCCAGAACATAAGCTTAAACTGGAATAGTAGGAAGAACTAAACTCTGAGTACTCATTTGGTTAAACTGAAAGTGAATCAATCATACACAAAGAGCCAAAAATCAGTTAAACACAAGGCAAAACTAAAGCGTCAGAAATGAGCCAAACATTAACGAATCAGACTGCACACTGAATGAGCGTCAGAAAAGACCCAAAGAGCCACTGAGTGAGCAAGTATATATCATCTACTAATGTGAGAGCACTTGACAAGGAAACAAGTCCTACAAGTATATAGTTTCATCATCTACTCAAGCATCGTCATGGAATCATTCTGTTGTGTTGTGTGAAAACAGAGCAAAGCAGAAAAGGCTCAGCAGTTAAGCTGTCTGCTCCCATAGTTCAGAAGACATTCTCCACTCATAGCGGTGAGATGAGCTACCTAGCTCTGCCCTGCCGGTGGCGGTGGTGGGCCGGGGTTGTGGCAGAACATGCACGCCTTGTCGCCGGATAAGCGGCAAGCCTCGCACCTCGAATAGGCGGCACACTGAGAACCCGCCGGAGGAGAAGGCTCGGTCGCCGCCAGCAGCTCCACCACCGGATCCCGGAACTGCTGCTGACCCTGAGGCGCGCCGGCGTTGCTGGGAGTGGGAACTGGAATCGAAGACACATTGCCGATCCGCGCGTGCTGAGGACGCGCGTTCGCCATGAATGTATCCCTGAAGCAAGCGTCGCAAAAGGGCATCTTGAGAGCAACCCGCGTGGCGCGCGCTCCGCAAAAAGAGCATTCCCAGCTGAGGAGGCGCGTTCCCAGCGCCCTTGCCTGTGAAGAAGAAGGCTGCCGCTGGCCGCGGAGGAGCTCGAGCTGGCGCTGCTGATCAACGGTAGTACCGTGACCCTGAGCCTGGGGTGCACGTGCACCGGTGCTGCTGAACAAGGGGCCAATAGCTCCTGTGCGACGTTTTTGAGGTGAATTGGCAAGTGTGCGACGTTGTTCGAGCGAATGGCTGTGGTGCGACGCATTTGAGCAGGTAAATAGCCCACGCACGACATGGCTGTTAAATGTGGTTAAATTGGTCGTCAACCAAGCCCGCCCGTTTATGTTAGGACATGTGGGTCCAACTTAATTGTTTCTCAAAACAGCTGACCGTGCCCTGCCGCCCGACCGTGCCGGGCCCGCCACTCTGCCCCCTTCTTCTCTGGTGGCGGCGGATCTTGCGTTCTCGGTGGCGGCGGCGGAGCCCTCGTTCTCAACGGCGGCGGAGCCTTCGTCCTCAGAAAATGGTGAGTGAGTTTAAACCCTAGTCGCCTTCCCGTTCCTCTCTCGGGCCCGTAGATCTCAGCTAGTTTCCTCTGTTTTCGCTTGCGGAATCGATAGGTTGTGAGGGGAGCCCGTGGGCATACTGACATGGAGCCACCAGATTCAACTTCGAATAGGTAATCGCCTCTCTCGATCCAATTTTGCATGCAATTAGGGGTGGCCTCGTCTGCTCTTTCTCACAAGCTCACTTTGTCCGCCAGCGACAGAGGGATGCTGCCTTCGGACCTTTGAACTGACAGTCAATTTCTTTCCATCAAAGGCAAAATTAGTTGATGGTAGCATCTGAACATTGAGAGAGACACAATTGTTAAATGGGATGTTGAGTTTACAGAGATTGATCCACAAGTTCTCTGAACATGGGAGAGACGGCAGTGAAGAAATGGGTGGAAAAAATTGGGGAGAATATTGTTTGGGGTCCAGAGCAAGAAGTATCACTGTTGCGGTTTGATGATTGGAAAGGAGAGTATGTTAGAATAGAAGATGGTGAACAGATTGTTGAAGAAATCGATCGGCAAAACGGCTGGACAAGCAAACGGGCTAATTTTTTTGTTGAGCTCGTTGATCTGAACATTTTTTCGAAGGTTGGATATGTGCCATCATAATTGGCTGCACAGATGGTAGATGATGATTGGACTACACAGAGGCCATTGATTCCCATGTGTACTGAACTTACAGTAATAGCCGAAGAGGGACATGTGGCTGGAACTGAAATTGAAACTGCAGCAACTGTTGATTGGAATGTAGTTGAATTAGATGAGCCTACTGATTTGGTCATTGCACCAATGCCTGACATTGAGATGGTCAAACTTTTTGGCATTCCAGTTGATGACAGAGATAAGCAGGAGAGGGGCGAATCTAGTTTGCCTGCTAATGCTGATGAAGAAGTAGATGGACAGTTGATGGAACAAGCTGCAGATGAAGTAGATGATGCACATGATGATGAGCTGGTGCATGTGTATGACAAAGAAAACCCTGTCATTGAAGTAGGCAAGTTGTTCCCAAGCATGAAGGAGTTTAGGATGTGTTTCAAGACTTATGCAGTGAAACATGAGTTTGATGCCAAGACAGTTTGGACTGATAGAAAGAAGTTTTATGCGAGGTGCAGAGGATTTGATGGTAGTGTGAAGCCTTGCAAGTGGTACATATCTGCTAGACTGCAACCTGATGGAAGTACTGTCAGGGTTAACCAAATCCCCAATCAACATACTTGTATTACAAGTTCACAGACAGTATCAACCATGACATCACAACTTTGGGTTGCAGAAAAGATCACCCCAATTTTAGCCAAAACACCAAACACTACTGCCAAGAAACTCAAAGTAGACTTGGAAAAGATGTACCCCATTAAACTGAAATATACCACAGTGTGGAAGGCAAAACAAAGGGCAATGAAAAATTTATATGGTGATTGGGCAAATACATTTAGGATGCTTTACAACTTCAAAGCAGAGGTGGAAAAGAGGTCACCTGGCAGTGTTGTGGAGATAGATACAGAGGTATCACCCTCAGGTGAAGTCAAGTTCTCCAAGTTTTTTATGGCTTTGAAGCCTTGCATCGATGGGTTCAAAGCAGGGTGCCGTCCATATTTGAGCATAGACTCATCATTTTTGACAGGCAAGTGGAATGGTCAGTTGGCAGCATGCAATGCTCTAGATGGACACAATTGGATGTTTCCTATTGCTGTTGGCTTGTTTCAGTCAGAAACAGAGGCTTCATGGACATGGTTCATGATCCAGTTGAAAAGATGCCTAGGGCCAGTGTCACCTTTGGCTATACACACAGATGCATGTAAGGGGCTTGAAAATTCAGTTTAAAATGTTTTCCCACATGCTGAGCAGAGGGAGTGCTTCGGTCATTTGTGGATGAATTTGATCAAAAAATTTAGAGAAGAATTTGGGCGCATGTGGCCAGCAGCAAGATCTTACACTAGACAGACACACAAATATCATCTTGATAAGATAATGGCAGCATGTGATGAGTTTGGTCCATGGCTGAACACCTACCATTCTTTGTTATGGTGCAAGTTGACATTCAACACTGCCATCAAGTGTGACCACATCAACAACAATTTGGCAGAGAGTTTCAACAACAAGGTGAAGGAGTTAAAAGATTTGCCTGTGCATGACATGGTTGACCAAATTAGGATCATGCTCATGCGGTTGTGGGAATTGAGAAGAAGGATAGGTGATTGTCTGCAAGGTGATAAGCTTCCAGCAGTGGTACAACAGGTGGTCAATAAGAGCAGAAATCTTTCACATTTGTTTGTTGAAAAATATTCACCTTGGGGTGCTGAAGTTAGAGATAACAAAACTAGAAGGAGACATGTTGTTAACACTGAATTGCATGATTGCACTTGCCTCGAGTGGCAACACACTTGTAAACCATGTGAGCATGCCATTCTCTTCTTAGCATCCCAACCGAAGATAAACATGCACCCATATTTGCATGAATATTATTCGGTAGCAAGATTCAAAGCTGCATATGCTACTCCAATTCCAGCACTTACAGATCAGTCTCGGTGGCACAAGTGGACATTGAATTTTCCATGTGTCCTCCTTGTGAAAAGAAAGGCTGGCAGGCCTAAGCAGAGTAGATTCAAGGCATGGTTTGAGAAAGGTGGGAGTAGTAAGAAGGAAAGCAAGATGGAAAGCCAAAAGGGCCCAAAAGGTAACAAAATAGATGCAAGTTGTGCGGGAACTTGGGCGCGAGTGGGATCTGTCAAATGCCGTTACACTCTGATAAGCAAAAGTATGTTCTTGTTTATTTGTCTGTGTTTTATTTGGTTCTTTTTCAAATTGCTATATCTATAACATTTTCCCAATGGCCAGGAGGAAGCGAGCAAGTCAGCCCCTTGTTATTGAACAGTGTTGGCCAACAAAAAAAGCAAGAGTCAATGGCGGTAGAAAGAAGAGAAGTGTGCCTGAGCCTGAGCAGACATAAGAAAATCCTGCTGCAGTCAACATTCAGACTGAAGAAACTGATGTGGAGGTGCACACCGAAGAAACTGAAATTGCAGTCAACATTCAGACTGAAGAAACTGCTCTCGAGGTTGAAACTGAACCTGAGCTTGTCGAGGTTCAGACTGAAGAAACCCATGTTGAGGTACACACCGAAGAAAATGAAACTGTTGTCAACATTGAAACTAATCATGAGGGTGTTGGCGAGGTGTTGAAAAGACCGGTGAAGAAAACCAAGATGATCAGTGAACTTGTGTGTGTAGTAGAACCAAAAACAAGAAGTGCTAAGGTGAAGAAGGGCACGCGACGTGGTAGGAAGAGGTAGAACAGAGAACAATTTGAAAATTTGGGGCATGTAATAATATTTGTAACTTGATGCGTACTGGTAGTCACTATGTATCCCCGTATTTCTATTCGAACTTGTTTGTTGGTACCTTGTCTAAACCAGCCAAATAAAATTCAAATTTAAATTCAAATTTGGGCTCAAATTTGAATTAGGGATGGGTTATTGATGTTTTAATGCTATCTAAAGTACCTCAACTGAAATTATGTTTGCTTGCTGATCATTCCGAGCCCTTTTGGTAAGTTGAACTCATAGTCATGAAAAGTGTGTCTCAAATGACCTCCAAAGGTAGGGTAAACGGCCTCATATTTAAGCAAGTTTTTTTGGCACCTTGTCTAAACCAGCCAAATAATTTTTCTACACATCTATTGTAGCTTTATAGTGTAAATCTAAAGTCTCACTATTTATTGAATTAATTTTCTATTATTTTCTTTTTTTAGAAAACAAGGTTTAATAGAAAATTATATATAAAACAAGTTTAATGAGAAAAGTAAGTTAAGATCTTTCTTACTCAGTCAAAAATGAAGTTTTGGTGAGGTTTTCACACTTTTCATTTTCAAAACCCCACCTACTCTCTCGGGTGCCCACTACTCTCTCCCTTGAACTCCATACTACATTGTTCGAGGAATGACAATTTTGTGAAGGATTTTTCGTAAAAATGTATGTAAACCATATTTATATTTTTTTCTCGTTAGTACACAACATAATAAGACTATGTGCGCAAGTTTTATATTTTTTTTGATTTTTTTGAATTAGTTATGCTCAACCCTAATCAGCCAAAACCGCTCAAAACCCCTCAAAACCCCTCTCAAAACCCCGCACACTACCGGGCCGTCGATCGTTGTGCGTGGACGGTTGAGATCAGGCGCTAGGGTTAGCTACAGTGTGCATCGATCCGCATGAGACGCGCTGATTGGTTGAATCGGTGGGGTTTGGATCAGCCTCTCGTTGGGGCATCGGGACCGTTCATTTGAATCCAACGGCAAGAGTTGACATGGTGCATGGACCAAGCCTACGCAGTGCCCTTTCCATCATTGCATGCGTGCCTGAGCCTGCCCGCCCACCCGCGGCATGCATGCCCACCCGCAGAGCTGCGCCCATGCGTTGCATGCATGCCCCTCGACGTAGCCCTGCTCCGCCAACCCTATCAACGCAGTAAGCTGTCGCATGCCTACCATTAGAACCAATGCATCGTCGCATCAAAGCTAGGGCATGAATGCACGGGCGGCACACGCAAAGAACCCGGGGCAGGCGTGTCCCCTTGACCCACGACAGCACAGACGCGTGCGTGAGCCCGTCCCCCTTGACCCGCGACCGGTGGCACAGAAGGATTGCAGTCCATTTCCCACGCTCCCACCAAATGCCGCCACCCCATTGTGTACACACTTTCATGGGGCGCCACGCCCCCACCAAACGCCGCCCGCCCATTAATTCTACGGGGTGAAACCACGTCGCACTTGGGCTATTTAAGCCGGGCACTATCGTCTTCCTCTCCCTCCTCATCCACACCCCATCCGCCTCCTCTGCCCTCCTTCTTCCTTCTTCTCCAGCAAACCCGACCGAGCCCTCGAGCCATCCCGCCACCATGCGTACACGGCCCCACCTACAGCTTCCCCCAACTGTGCGGAAAGGCTCTACCGGACGGAGTGTATGTAGAGAGAACCCTTAGGGTTTGGGCGATCTCGAGGTGGAGGCGCAAGGAGTTAACGGAGTTCTTCCTTGGTGCGGCTTCCGCCACCTCCCGTGGCTCTCCTCGGATGTACCATCTTGAGGAGGTCAACCACAGCAACATTGTGGTTGGGCTCCTCGCCACGTTCACCAACCCTTTCGATGCTTTCCATCTCCTCGGCGGCGTATTGGGTTGGTTGTGAGTTCATAGCTTTCACAACCTACAATATCTACACCGACTTCAACGGCATCTTCCCCAACAACGGCGTTATGCACGCTCCCGCACCCCATCAACAATGGGGGAGGAGTGAAGGGCGGCCTTGGGAGGAGCGAGGTGGCCCCGGAGGAGGAGGAGAAGAAGAACCCGAAGAACCCGCGTTTGGTGCCCCCCTATCTATCTAGCGAGATCGATCGTATTAGTTTTTTTTAAGTTTTAACCTTATGCTTCTATATAATCGTTATGCTACTATATATATTGTGTGTTTCGTGCTATTATTTGTGGATTGCTATGGGTTGTTTTTTCTTATTATTCGTGTATTGCTATGGGTTGCCACGGGCCCGGGTTTCTATAGCCCAATCACCACACGGGTGCCCTCACCACACACACCATCTTCAAAATATTGGCCAAACCAATAACCATGGACATGCAACCAGGAGCCCCATGCAAACCCACTATGGACATGGGTGCAACTAGGAAATGCAAACTAATTTACTTAGGGCACTTCATGCAAGCATGCAACTCATTTAGTTCATGGAACCGTACACATGCATTAGTTTTAGTGCATCAAAAAAATATCCATCACAAAATTTAGTGCAAGAAAAGGGCCCGCAAGAAAAAGGCCAAAGTAAAAACAAGTAACATTTTATTTGCCGAAGTTAGAGGTGGGCTGGTGCCCTTACGCGGGTGGGCTGGTCTCCATTTGGGCATGGTTATTTTCTCAAGGCCCATTTTCTCACGGCCCAACATCTATTGGGCAGCCCATTTTTTTACTAGAAACTGAATTTGGGTGTGTACTCTGTTAACTGAAGAACAAAAACAGAGGAAACAGAGCATGAACACTGAATAGGGCCCCTGAGAATATCATTACAATAATTCAAGCAAGTTTTGCTTCACACAAATTCAAATTCATCTAACAAATGATCCCTGGCTACTGGGCACCCCTGAAACTAGCTGACTAACTAACTGAAACTCTAACAAATTCTAGCGATTGATGAACATCAAGTAAAATAAACCCATAGCAATGACACAACCATAAAATGCTCCAGCCATCATATTTGCTTGCTGCTTCAAATCAATCGGATGCTTTAGTTGCTTGCCGATTTTCTTCAATTCACACTTCAGTTCTGACTTTGTGCATCATCGGATCGGCTCTATCCGCCATATTGGGGCTTGTTCCACGACAAGCCGCCCCCAAAATTGAGCTCTTGGGTTGGGATTGATCCTCCAATTTCAACCTTTCAACATAGTCATCGAGCCACTCAAAATGCCCACATTTCTTGAACACAGTAAAAGCAGGGGCGTGGCGCATGAATCCTAGATCCACCACCTAGATCCATCGCCCTAATGAAAAAAAGAAAGAAATCGGGAGAAATTAGACCATAGGATTGGTCAAGAACACAGATCTAACCTGCCCCGGCTGTGGCTTGCTCATACATTTCACAAACTCGCGCCCACGGTTGCCATTTTCTTCCTCACACAAGTCAAACGCTTCAGAGGCTCCATGCGTGGGCAATCGGGGCATCTTGTCAACGGCAGTGGACCGTACTGCGTCCATGATTGGCGGGTGGCCGAAGTCGAGCTAGACGTCACTTTCGCCGTGGCGGCCGTTCTTGCGGAGCAGAGGAAGAAGAAGGTGGGAAAGGAAAGGGGCAGGGCAAGCAATGGAGGGGGGCGGGCTAGCTCGGGCTCGTGGCTGGCTCGGGTCGGGGCACGCTGATGAGCACGGGCATGCTTGTGTGGATAAGTTGTGGGTCCCACCCGCATGCGAGTAACTGGTGGGTCCCGCGTGTCATAACTCAAATCGCTAACCCCTCGTGTTTTTCATTTCATGGGTAAACAGAGCCATGTCGCATTGGAGCTATTGTTGGCTTCAAAGACGTCTCATCACAGCCATTCATTCGAACTACATCGCACTCCTTCCAATTCGCATGAAAAACGTCGCACAGGAGCTATTGGCCCGCTGAACAAGGGCCCGTTGCCGGTGAAGATATTGCTGTAGCATCCTGGTGAAGAAGACTGCCGCTGAGGCGCTGGGATCTGGACAAGCGAGGACCGGAGGCTCATCGCATCAGCCTGGACCCGGAGCTGCTGCTCCCTTGCCCGTGAAGAAGACTGCCGCTCCGGTGGCGGTGCCAAGGTGTGGAGGGGTGGACGCCCGATCTGCGCCTGCTGCGGAGGCCCATTGTGGGCTGCAACAGAAGCCAAGAAATCGAACTCCGGCGTCAGGGAAGAACCAAGAACTGCACGGAACAGAGAGAAAGGATTTTTCTTTTCTTCTCGGGAGGGAACGCACCTGGATTGCGCACTGCTCTGACAGAGAGGCAGGCTCACAGGCGATCGCTGTAGCGAAGGCGCGAAGCATTTCAAGTATCCATGGGCCGACGGGTTGAGTGGTAGAGTGGGCCGTTGGGCCGGGTGTTGGGTTGTAAGCCGCAGTATATAAGCGAGCATGCAAGCATTGTATCGGTATCGAATTTGAAATTGAACTCATTCTAGCCTCTCGTTCTCTCTTATCCTCTCCCGAGCTGCCTCACTCACGCTCCCCTCTCCTTCTCTTCTCCGATCCCGATCCCCACCTGCTTCTCCGGCCAGTCGCCGCCGGCATGCACCCTCCCAAGGGGGTGACAGTTGGTATCAGAGCCGTCGATCCTCGCCGCTGTTTCCTCCGGAAATTTTTTCCCGATTCGTACCCAGCAAATCCGAGGCGATGGTGGCAGATCACCCTAGGGTTCGATCTGCGTAATTCCTGACCTGAGGTGGGTTGATTCGGGGAAATCAGGCGACCACGACGACATTTAAGCCAAATCCGCAGTCGCGCTTCCTCGCGGACGAGATGGAGGCGCTCCAGGAACGGCTGATGAAGGAGTTCGCGGAGATGAAGGCCGCTCAGAACAAGTTGGCCGCCTGTTGAGGATATAACTATTCGTGTAAGCCGCCCAGGAGGGGCCGGGTTACACAAAGAGAATTCACCAGAGAGAAGCCCCCAGGCCAAGCATGAAGATGGCGGTTCAATAAAGGGCTTAAGGCCCACAGGGGACTTAAGGCCCGTTGTATTAAACCGTCGTAATAACATGACTTGTATTGTAAGGAATATTTAACTAGTCACCGAGCCGGACACTGTTTATAAGCCGGCCGGGACTCTGTAGGCCACAGGGCGTCAACCCGTGTATATAAGGGGACGACCTGCTGGCGGCTTAGGGCAAGAAACAACTCATCGAGAGCCGGGCATAGCGTATCTCGCTCCCTGGTCATCGAAACATCAATACCAACCCAACTAGACGTAGGCCTTACCTTCACCATAAGGGGCCGAACTAGTATAAACTCTCTCGTGTCCCTTGTCCCGATTTAACCCCTTCAAGCTTCCTAGTTGCGATGGCTCCACAACTAAGTCCTTTCACGAGGACATCTGACGTGACTATTCCACGACAGTTGGCGCCCACTGTGGGGCCAGCGCACGGTGGATTTGAGTTCTTGAAGGGCAACTTTGAAGGGCTCAAGGGGTACGTAGTGGGCCGGATGACCAAGAGTTGTCGCGGCAAGATCTACATCGACGACGAAGGCTGGGGCCGCGACGCCGGCTCAATTGAGTATGGGTACCGGGTCCCCTTCAGCGGAATCCACGTCTTCATCGGCCGGATCGGTGAGCCGGGCCCTGAGCCGGACAACTGCACCGACCTTGTCGAGACGGCTCAGCGTGCGAGGAAGACCCGGACTCAGCCGGTCGTAAGGCGTGCCTTCGTGGGCTGCGTCCACGGAGAGGAACTTTCTGGATCTGAAGATGGGGGTGAGCCGGCCGTCCTCTCAGACGGTGACTCGTCTGCCGGCTCAACAGATTCATTGTATCAGGTACAAGACGGCGTGCTCGGGGGCTATTTCGATGACATCAGTATTCCGGACCCCGATGAGCCGCCAAGATGGGCCGGAATCTTCATGGCTGGGACTCAACCCGGTTCAAACTCCACGGCAGCCGCAGCGATCACGTCCGGGTCAGGAGCAGCCAGGGCAGGCGGCCCCATGCTCCCGTCGGCTCAGGTGCTGATGGATCTCATGGACAAGCTTACGGCCCTGTTAACCGCTACGGTTATTCCTGCCGATAAGGATGAGCACGACACAACAGTAGCTCAGGTACGTGAGGAGATAGCTCAGGCCAAGGAGGCCTTGGCAGCTGAGGATACAAGACTAGCTGCAGAACGGGCGGCTCTCGACGCTCGGGCACAGCGCTTACAGTCAGAGGCTTACCAGCTCACGATGAGCTTGAACGCATCCAATGAGGTAATGAGGAGGAGACATCAGAAAACGCAGTCCCGTTTACCTCCGAATTACAACCCCCAGGTTCTCTTTGCTACACCCGGAGCCAGCCCTAGTAACCCGCTAGAGGACGATCGGCTTATGACAGCCGGAACAGGAGGACCGGTTCAGCCCAGGGATATGGTGCCGCCTCATGTGAGCATGCCACCGCCGGATTATGTGCCGATTCCACCGGGTCACTTTTCCAACCCCATGGAGAACCTGATCGCAGCCTCAGCACGTTTAGCGGCTCTTCCTATGGAAGGAGATGACCCGACGGCATGGAGACCCGGAGGGTCAGGGAGCTCCTCCAGACAGCCTTGGCTCAGCAGGAGAACTATTCTTACAGCCGGGACAAGATCCATTTGACTCCCCCGCCTTGGGTAGCACCGCCTCGCCAGAACCGGAGCCCGAGTTACAGCAGACATATGGAGTTGGAAGCTTTGTCAAAATGTCAAGCAATGCCCAACGACGTAACCAACCCGGGGGCTATAACCCGGCGCAAGACCAAGTACGTCAGGAGAATGATCACCCGGAGTATCCAATGACATCGGTTGAGGCGGGAGTAGCCACTAGAACCGGCGGTGTCCCGTGCCTGGTGCCGGCTCTGCGTGACGTACGTCTGCCCAAGGACTTCAAGGGACCTCGAAAGGTACCAAACTACACGGCCGATTTACAGCCCGCGGCGTGGATCGAGAGTTATGAGATGGCCATGGAGTTGCTGGAGATCAATGACGCGACAATGGCTAAGTATTTCACCATGATGTTGGATGGAACGGCCCGGTCTTGGCTAAAGGGCTTACCACCCAATTCCATTGGTTCATGGGGCGAGTTAAAGGCCCGGTTCATCCAGAACTTCAAGGACACCTATAAACAATCTATGTCGATTGTGGACTTGACGGATTGCAAGCAGGAGGAAGGAGAATCCACCACCCATTGGGTACGCCGGGTCAAAGAGATAATTCATTCCTCTGATAAGATGGATGTCGGCTCTGCAGTCCTTATGCTGGAGAAAAATTGCCGTTTTGAGCCGCTGAGGATGAAACTGGGGCGCCTTAAGCGTGACCTCACAGATATGGGTACGTTGATGGCAGCTTTAGTCAAATACACCGATTCTGATAGTACCAAGGATCCCGCGTCTGATGATGAGAAGACAGGGAAGGGAAAAAGGAACGGCAATGGAAAGGGTCAACAGCATAACCCGGGGAATCAAGGCGGCAATAAGAGTAAGGCGGACGGTAACCCGGAGTTTGTGGCCAATGCCATCGTACGAGGTAACAATCAGAGACGTAAGGGTAAGCCGCCTCGATCCGGCGGGTCAGGCTCATCTCTTGAACAGCTACTTAACGAGCCCTGCCCGAGACACGGCACCAGGGAGCGGCCTGCCACACATCTGTGGAAGGATTGCGCCATCATGAAGGCATTTAAAAACTCCAACACCTTCGACGGTGGTCAAGGATCTGGTGGAGGCTCAGGGGCCGGTGGCTTTCATGGCTCGGGCGGCGGTTCAAATTCCGGTTTCCAGGGGCATCCGGGTGGCAACAGTCAGCAGCAGTCCGGTCAAGGCGGACAGCAGCAGCAACAGTTGGGTTATCAAAGCCATCCGAAGCAGTTGAGTGGTGGACAGTATCATGTGTTTACCACTAGCTTGTGCAAACATGACCAGAAGGTTCATAAGAGGGCTGTGAATTCCGTTGAGCCGGCAATCCCTCGTTATTTAAGGTGGTCGAAGCAGCCCATCATATGGAGCAGGGAGGATCATCCTCCGTGGGTCGATAACCCGGGTCAGTTGGCTTTGGTAGTGGCGCCTCAGGTTGGTGGGTATAAATTCACCAAGGTGCTCATGGATGGGGGTAGTAGCATCAACATCCTTTACTACGAGACCTTTCAGCGCATGGGGTTGACTGATAAACATCTGAGAACATCCAACACTATTTTCCATGGAGTTGTCCCTGGTAAATCAGCTTACCCAGTTGGCAGGATTGAGCTGGAGGTGGCTTTTGGAGACGAACATGACTCCCGAGCTAAGAAGTTGATGTTTGAAGTGGTCAAGATCAGGAGCCCATACCACGCTCTGTTTGGACGGCCGGCTTATGCTAAGTTTATGGCCCAGCCATGTTACGTTTATTTACAGCTCAAGATGCCAGGTTACAAGGGCACCATCACTGTACATGGCAGTCGTAAGGTGGCATTGGAGTGTGAAGAAGGTGACGTGGCTTATGCTGAGTCGGCCTGTGCAGCGGAGGAGCTAAAATTTTATCAAGATAATGTTGACCCGGCGGATATGACATCCCTGAGGAAGCCAACTACAGAGCATGACCCGGCGTTGAAGTTTAAGTCGGCCGCTGAGACGAAGCTTGTTGATTTTATCCTAGGTGATTCTTCTAAACAGTTCAGCATCAGCAGCAACTTGGATCCCAAATAGGAAAGAGTGCTCATCAAGTTCATCCGTGAGAACCGGGACATCTTTGCATGGAAACCTTCTGACATGCCGGGTGTACCGAGGGAACTCGCTGAGCACACTCTTAATATTGATCCAAAGTATAAGTCGGTCAGGAAGTTTCTTTGCCGTTTTAATGAGGAACGACGAAAAGCCATTGAGGAAGAAGTCGCCCGGCTCTTAGCGGCCGGGTTTATCATTGAAGTTTTTCACCCGGAGTGGTTGGCTAACCCGGTGCTCGTCCTCAAGAAGAATGGCACCTGGCGGATGTGTGTGGACTACGGACTTAAACAAGGCTTGTCCGGCGGACCTTTTGCTCTTCGGTATTGATCAAATCATTGATGCTACGGCGGGTTGTGGCGTTTGAGTTTTTTTGGATACTTACTCCGGTTATCATCAGATTAAGATGGCAGTTAAGGACCAGGAGAAGACGGCTTTCATCACTCCGTTTGGAGCCTTCTGCTATGTATCTATGCCATTTGGGCTCAAGAGTGCCCAGGCGACTTATCAGCGGTGCGTGCAGAACTGTTTGCACGACCAAATTGGGCGTAATGTCCATGCTTATGTTGATGACATTGTGGTGAAGTCCAGAGAAAAGGAGACCTTGATATCCGACTTAAAGGAGACCTTTGATAATCTCTGGGTCTACAAGATGATGCTTAACCCGTCCAAATGCGTGTTTGGTGTCCCTGCAGGCAAGCTTTTTGGCTTTCTAGTGTCCAACAGAGGCATCGAAGCTAACCCGAAGAAGATCAAGGCGATTACCTCTCTGGCTAAACCGGCGTGCATCAATGATGTTCAGCGGCTGACGGGTCGCGTCGCCGCCTTAAGTCGGTTCATAAGTTGGCTCGGTGAGAAAGCCCTCCCACTGTATCAGATGATGAAGAAAACTGACACTTTTGTTTGGGTGAGGCCGCTGATGCTGCTTTTGAAGACTTAAAGAGACAATTGTCTGAGCTGCCGGTTCTTGCGGCTCCAATTGACAAGGAACCTTTGCTGTTGTATGTGGCTGCCAATTCGCGAGCCGTCAGTGTTGCCATCGTGGTGGAGCGTAAGGAAGCCGGCAAGGAGCATCTGGTTCAACGGCCGGTTTACTACATCAGTGAGGTGCTCATTGAATCCAAGCAAAGATACCCACACTGGCAAAAGCTTGTTTATGGGGTGTTCATGGCAAACCGGAAGTTGAAGCAGTATTTTCAAAGCCATCCTATAACTGTGGTAAGTTCTGCCCCTTTGGGAGACATTATTCAGAATAGGGAGGCCACAGGACGAGTCGCCAAGTGGGCTATTGAGCTTGGGCCTCATGGCTTGAAATACATGCCCCGGACAGCTATTAAGTCTCAGGCCTTGCTGGACTTCATCAATGATTGGACAGAGTTGCAAGCCCCTGAGGAGAAGCCGGATAACACATACTGGACTATTCACTTTGACGGGTCTAGGCAGCTAGAAGGCTCGGGGGCTGGAGTGGTGTTAACTTCCCCTTGAGGTGACAAATTTCGTTATGTACTCCGGCTTATGTTCCCATGTACTAACAATGCAGCTGAATATGAGGCATTACTTCATGGTCTCCGGGTGGCTAAGGAGATGAGCTTAAGCTGGGTACGATGCTTGGGCGACTCAGATTTGGTGGCTCAACAAGTGTTAGGGAAGTGGGATTCCAAAGACCCCCTCATGGTGGCCTATCGTCATGAAGTAGATGCTATGGCTGGTCACGTCACGGGTTACCAAGTGGAGCACATTGATCGAAGGAAGAATGAGGCGGCTGATGCTTTAAGACGGTTGGGATCCCAACGTAAGCCAGTGCCGCCCAACACCTTTCTTGATGTGTTACACAACCCTTCTGTCAAGATACCTACCGAGGAAGACTTAGCAGTGCCAGACCCGGAGGCACAACTGGTGGCAGCTCTTCATGTTATCCCGGATTGGACGGTGCCGTACTTGGCTTATATGACCCGGGGTGAGTTGCCGGAGGATGAGACGTTGGCGAGACAAATCATCAGGCGTTCCAAATCCATGACAATTGTTAACGGCGAGTTACATCACCTCAGCATCACAGGGGCGTTTCAACGCTGTGTGTCACCTACAGAAGGCCAAGAAATACTCCGTGAGATCCATGAGGGAGATTGTGGCCATCATGCCGGGTCAAAATCCCTCGTGGCCAAGGCTTTTCTTCATGGTTTCTATTGGTTGATGGCTCACGCTGATGTGGAAGATCTAGTCAGTAAATGTGACGGGTGTTAAAAGTTCTCACGACGAGCTCATGTGCCGGCTCAAGAGTTGAGGATAATCCCAATTACTTGTCCGTTTGCAGTCTGGGGGCTTGACATGGTTGGACCTTTCAAAAGGTCCAAGGACAAAAAGACACATCTGCTAGTGGCAGTGGATAAGTTTACCAAGTGGGTTGAGGCAGAGCCGGTCAGTAAATGTGATGCAGCCACGACGGTTCAGTTCATTAAAAAGGTGATCTTTTGTTTTGGTTTTCCACATAGCATCATAACTGATAATGGCACTAATCTCTCTAAGGGTGCCATGGAAGAGTTCTGTCAAAGAGAACATATCCAGCTTGATGTTTCGGCTGTTGCTCATCCTCAATCCAATGGTCAAGCCGAGCTATTCAAGAGATCCTGAAAGGTATCAAGCCCCGGCTCTTGGTCCCTTTACAACGAACTCCGGGTTGTTGGGTAGAGGAGTTACCCTCCGTGTTATGGAGCATCAACACTACGCCTAACAGATCTACGGGATATACACCTTTCTTCATGGTCTATGGAGCAGAGGCGGTCCTGCCAAGTGACATCCGGCATGACTCACCCCGTGTGGCGGCTTACGTTGAGGCGGATAACGAAAAGCCTCGTCAGGATGCACTTGACTTGTTGGATGAAGAGCGAGACTTGGCAATAGCCCGCTCGACGATTTACCAGCAAGACCTGTGCCGCTATCCCAGCCGCCGGGTTAAGAGCAGAACCTTTCAGGAAGGTGACTTTGTGCTCCGGCTCATTCAGGATCAGTCTGATATGCACAAGCTATCCCCGCCTTGGGAAGGACCCTTTGTGGTCAGCAAGAATCTGCACAACGGGTCATATTATCTCATCGATATTCGAGAGCGCAAGGACTCATCTAAATCGGAGGAGGAGACCCGCTGGCCGTGGAATATAGCCCATCTCCGGCCTTACTATACTTAAGTTACTTCTGAAGATACTTTCTATAATGTATATATTATATAAAGCAATAAAGCAGGACCTCTGTCCTTTTTTCCCATAAAGAATGTTTCATGTTTTCTTTATCAGGTGATGGACAATGCCAACAGGGGACGGATCAAATCTAAATCCGGATTTCCCTTTGGTCCGGCTTATGATCATATCTGAATCTAGCCTTGGTCACTTGGGGGCTTCCTGTTCAAACATAGGTCGTATTCGAACCAATGAGAACATAGCTGTCGATACCCACCTGATGGGCATATTGCCAAACCCACTTGGGGGCTTCCTGATCAAATTTGAATCATAGCTTAACCCCTTTGGGTCTAACGTGGATCGTATTCGAACCAGCGTCATTAAACAACTCTTATGTTCACTTGGGGGCTTCCTGTTCAAACATAGGTCGTATTCGAACCAAAGAGAACATAGCTGTCGATACCCACTTGATCGGCATCGCCAAAGCCACTGGGGGCTATCTGATCGTATCCGAATCTTAGCTTAACCCCTTTGGAACGGTTCTCTGATCGTATTCGAATCAGGAGCCTATGAACATTTGCAAGTATGAGTATTTTTCACTATCATTGAAACCTTCTTAAGGAGTTGGTTTTTGATCTTTCCGGCTTTTATATTAGTTACTTCAGGTTCTAACAAGTGCCCAGTAAAACTTATATGAGCCGAGGAGGTTATCAAAAAAGGTTGCAGGTATGCTGTTATGATTATGTTTTAACTAATCATGAACCGGATTATACATATGATTTTTGATCATGTCCGGGTTATCAATATTCTATAACCCGCTGGTGTAGTGAATCGTCCAGGAAAGCCTTGCCTGTTTTACGTGCAGGATTAAAACGGAGCAAGGTGAAGGATCAAGGAAACACTTGATTAACATATGCAAAATGAAGTTGGTACCGGCGGCTTAACAAAAGCAATAAGTACCATAAGGCATGACAGGCATTAAGGAGTTTTTCTATCCTATTACAAGACTCCCCGAGTCTGAATAAGTGAAGCATTGTTCTTTGCCAAGTTATAACCCGACTGGCGGCTCATTCCTCCGGCTGGCTTGATGACTCCGGGTTATCCTTCCCCGCCTCTCCGTCGGTTTTTGTGTCCTGGAAGGTGGACGAGGCCCAGTCAATGCCGCTCAAAGCTTCAAATTCAGCTTCATCATCTATTAAACTGGCTGGGTCCACTTCAGGGGCAAAGGTATGCTTACGCGTTGGAGGGAGCAGGCTGACTTGGTCATATGGGACGTTTGGGATTCTCCGGTTCTCGCTATCATAACCCGGCGAATACTTGGTGAGGTCAGTATCCTCCCCAATGAGAGTCTCCAGAGGGCGTACGACTTTGACATAGGCGGTGAAGTCCTGTTCGCCAAAAGAAGTGCCGTCCTCCTTAAGACTAGGATATCCAAGCAAGCGGTCAGCAAGGTCAAGCTCCGGCACCCATGCTTTTGCCCGACTCAAAGCAGCCATGGCTCCGGCTCTCGCGGATGCTCGCCTTAAGTCTTGAATGCATTGAGGCAGCACCGACAGATGTCTCAATACGTCTTGCAGAAGCCGGGGAGAGGTATTTGATAACGCCACGGCAGTTAGTGCACGCTGTGACCCGGAGTACAACTGCTCTAGCAAGGTGTACACTGCCTTAAGCTTGACAAGCATATTTTCCTTCAGATTGGTACTCCTGGGGCCTGCATGTTCACAAATATAACAGTAAGCCGGAGGCCACTATTACAATAACTCTTGAAAGATTACAATATTTATGAGCGGCTTACCAAAGATAGCTGAGACCATCTGGGATATGTTCCACTTTAAGTCGGACAGCTCATGTAACGCCCTCGATGCGGCTATATCTCCCACGTGTCGAAGCACGACTTAGAGGCATAACCGCATTGAAAGCAATGTCGCAAGTGAGGTAATCTTCACACAACCCATGTAATACATAAGGGAAAGAGATACATAGTTGGCTTACAATCGCCACTTCACACAATTACATGAATAAAGCATTACAACATCCAGATAAAATCAAGGTCCGACTACGGAACCAAAATAAAAGAAGAACCCCAAATGCGACAAAGGTCCCCGATCGACCCCAACTGGGCTCCACTACTGATCAACTAGAACGAAACAACACAAAGGGCAAGATCTTCATCGAGCTCCTCCTTGATCTTGGTTGCGTCACCTGCTCGGTAACATAGGCACCTGCAAACTGGTTTTGGAAGTATCTGTGAGCCACGAGGACTCAGCAATCCCATTACCATGGGTATCAATACTAGCAAAGCTTAATGGGAAAGGAATGGGTAAAGTGGTGAGGTTGCAGCAGCGGCTAAGCAAGTATGGTGGCTAACATACGCAAGAGAGAGCGAGAAGAGAAACAAAGGAACGGTCGTCAACTAGTAATGATCAAGAGGACGAGGGTTGGGGTAGCTAGGGTTAACAGCGGGGCGCGGCTGGGCCTAAGAGGTTGGTTGGGTCAGCCCAGGTGGAGAAAGAAGTGGCCAGAGGCCTGACTGGGCTCTCTCTCTCTCCCTCATGTTCTTTAGCAGAATAGAGAGAAGAAAAGAAGAGAGGGTTAGGGAAAGAATTTGCGCATGCGGACAATTTTTCCCGGACTCATAAAAATGCGCTTGTTCCAAGAAAAATGATGTGGACAAGATTGCAGGAATTAAATTCAAACTCATTTGAAATTCAAATGGGTTTGAACTAGGACTAGGTTTTTGGTGTGGCCAAAAATGTTGAGGATCTTGGTGGAGCTCGGGAAAATGATGAAAGAATTTATGGGTGAAGTTTGAGGTCAAGAAGTGAGATAACAAAGGCATGGAATATTTTGCAAGTGTGTTAAGGTGAATTCCAAATTAATGGAATAATTATTATAGCTCCCTAATAATATTGAGAGGCTTTAAATATGTTATAAAGAGAAATCACCATTGTGAATATCCTCGATTTAAATGGACCGAAGATCCATACGGTTTATTTAGTTGAGTTTTTATAAATTAAATGACATGCTGGCATGATGACATGATGCAATGCAAGAGATGGCATGAGATGAGATGCAAGACATGAACAAAAAGCAAAACAAAAGACAAAAACCCAACCACGAAGGGAAATACCATATCGCATCTCCGGAAAAGGCAAGAGTTGGAGTTACTGAATATGGAAAGTTGTATCGAGGCGTTACAACACTCCACCACTACGAGAGGATCTCGTCCCGAGATCTAGGATGGCACCGGAGAGAAACGGAAGAGGAAGAGAAGAGGTAAAACTAAGTTGCTTCTTCGACAAACGAGTGAAAACCATGAACCTTGAGAGGTTTAGCAAAATGAAAGGAAGAAAACAACGAAGATGAGCAAAGTTGAAAACACTCCGTTAGAAAAGAGGAACAAGGGATACAACGAGAACCAAGAGGTTGCAAAGACATGAATCAAGAGTTTAATGGACAAGATAGAATTCGAAACCACTCCGGTTAAACAAGATAGAGAATGGATAAGATTGATATAATTTGAGCAGCACTCCGACTGAAAGAAAAAGGAAAACTTGATAAGATGAAAAGAACTTGAAGAGATGACACAACACTCTGGATAAATGGATAAGCATGAAAAGAACACGATCCTCACAAATCGAGATGATGAGTGAAAAGAGCAACATAACAATGTCTCCGGAAGAAAGAATAGAAGATAAATCATTGGAATAACAGAATGGAGAAGAAAATGCCAACTTCTGCCACAAATGAGCTTGGAAAGCATCCTTGCAAAGAAGAATTGAACGGAGTTGTTGGAAAATCAACAACGAAAAGCACAAGCTTGTTGTGGGCTTATGGCAAACATCTCAAAATGATGAGGTGACAACCGGCCACTAATGGAAACAATTGATTGGTTGAAATCAATGAAGATAAGAGAAACTTCTTTCACCAAGGGGATAATTTGAGAAGCACCACAATTAGCAACATTCCTTCGGGAAGGCTTTTAGATGAAATCTTTACCAACATAACTCCAACGAAGAGATTGATGGATTTAAAATACCTCCTTCTTGACAACATATGATTCATGAAACATGAAGGAAATTGTCAAGAGTGACATAACACCACCTCAAAAGATAAGGTAGAAAGAATTGCACTTTGGAATGCAAGATGAAGAATACTTGAGCTCCTCAAAACAAAACATGTGTTAAGCACCATGTTTAATTTTTTGAGTATAGCTTGGCGGGTCATAACTTCAAGAGAAATCTTGAAGAACAATTCGAGATTGAAAGGAATCCTTGACGAACCATCATGTAAAGCCTCCATGAAGAAATCCGGTAATAAAAGGATGATAAAAAGAAAGAGAAGTTGACAACACAAGGTGAAGCCTTGCAATGATTTAGATGGACACTACTAGGGAAAATCCTAGCAGCAGCTGGGTTTGGGCCTATCGATGGCAGCGGGCGTAAGCGCCTCGATAAGGCGCCATAGACTAATGCTTAGCAATAGCGGCTTGACCCACGCCATCTTGCTAAATTGACTTAGTAGCAGCGGTTCTTTAGAACATCGCTACTGTTAATTAGTAGTAGCGCTTCTCCTAACCCGCGCTACTACTACTATTTAGTATTTTATTTCTTTTCTATTTCATGTTGTATTCATACACCTTTACACAAGTTTTCATACAACAGGAATTTAGAGATTGTTTTTACATCATAATGAGTTATTACATCATGGGGTGAAAGAACCGTGGACTAGTTTCAAGTGGATGTCCATCCACTTGAAACTAATCATGTTATTTCACCCAATGATATAATAATATCATCATCATCATCATATCATTAACAACTTAGCATCATAATACATCATTGTCATATAACACCTCCTCAATATCATCGTTTTCATCATTGACATCACATAACACCTCCTCAAGATCATCAATATCAACTCTAACACATTACCACAAAATAAACATATTGTACCTCATAGGACCTATTACATTCGATTAAGACCTACTACATTTTCTAAGGTAAAATAACAAAAAACAAGATAGCCCCTGACTCTCCATTATGGAGAATGGAGATTAGCCTATCTCCCATTCTTGCCTTTCGCTGAATGTTACTTCCAAGAACCTCCTTGCGAATGTCCATACATTTCTTCCATTCTCTGATGATCATGTGTTCACGGGTTTTAGAAATCCGATATGCAGGTGAGCTCCCTAGATTCACCTAGCAAGTATGTTCAGAAGCGAGAGCCGACCATGCAGAGACATCGGATGAGGCACACAATCCATCGGGAGTTTCATTGAAAAACATAATAATAACTTTGTAGTTAGCAATGATGTACTAGTTTTAGAAGTATGCAAAAAATGCACGAATGTCGTAATAGTAAAAAATCTTACCAGGGTATCTCCAGAGAAGTTATCGTTGTTCAACACATGCACTAGTGGCACGTATTCACCATAATTTGGAGGAGTTCGATAATAGGCATTGTAATTCTCAAGAAGAGTACAAAATGCGATCGATGATTTTTCTCCTTATATGTTAATTGGGTGCCTTGATTGTAGTGGGTTTTATCTACCATCTTCCGCAGTCTTTGAAGAATCAAAATAAGCTGTCAATGGAAATAAGCTATCAACTATTTTGAAATAAAGAATATAAATTAGTTAATAACTATGTTTGAGAAACTCACATAGCGGTACAATCGGCAGCGTATCAACAAGGACCCAAATGTCCATATTGTCTTCCTCACTGTCAGGATCACCAAGATCCATGGTGATAATCATACCCTCATCAAAACCATACATTTTGCAAAGTGCTTCCCAATTTTGGCAACCAAAATGGGTTACGCTCTGAGCATTGTACAGATTTACTTCAAAATCCATATCATGATGGGTCCTTAGGTGTATTTTCTTTGTTTCAAAATTTTCATGGTCTTCAAAACCCATCCTCTCCAAGACATAGCGTCTTGCATGGCATGGGATAAGCTAGTCGAATTGTAAAATATGAAAATTAGACGTTGAAATAGTTGAAGTCATGCTTAATGGAGAAAAAAACTATTGTCGTCGTTGTGTACCGTATGAACATCGCAGGTCTCCTCGAGCTTAATGGTGAAGCGGCGATCGTCGTCCAGCCGAACGAACCTGTCGCACATACCTCGATCGTCGTGGCACCAGCTACACTCCCCCGGGAGACCGTCGTCGTCCGAGTACGACATTTCCTACAATCATAATTCAAAGATTAAACTTGTACATATTCTAGCACAAGTCATGTCAGAATTCACGACAAAATTCGGCATGACCTTTGCTAAAAAGGACATATCGGCGCCTGAAATTTGCGGAGCGGAAATTAATCAACACTCCGACAAAACATAGGCCACTCGGAGATGTAAACTGAACATGAGCGGCCACTTGGGCAACCACATATCCTATTTGAGCAACAACACAAAATATACAAGGATATTTGGCTGGTCTCACCTCGATGTCGGAGGAATGCGTCGGTGACTGGGATGACGGCGGGGATGTCGGAGGGGTCGGTGACGGGACGACGGAGGTCACTGAAACCATATAAGTTATCACTAGCAACAAAACATGTTCAACTAGTTTTATTAATTCAACTAGTTCTTACTAAATATAAACTTACTATAAATAGAAAAAACTAGTTCTTTCTAAAAATAAAGTAGTTCAACTAGTTATATTAATTATCTTACTAAAAATAGATTAGTTCATTAATTCAACTAGTTCAACTAGTTTATTAATTTACTTACTAAACTAGTTCAACTACAACTAAAGTAGTTCAACTACCACTACTACTACTAAAAATCTAGTACTAACTAAGCTAAATTAACATCTACTACTACTAAATTAACATCTAGTACTAGCTAACCCTAAATTAACATCTACTACTACTAAATCTAGTACTAACTAGTGGCAGGGGTGGGGCGACGGAGAGGTAGCTAGGCGGCGAGGTCGAGGCGGTGGGAGGAGGCTGCCGGCGGAGGAGGAGGAGGCGGCGGCAGTGAGGGAGGAGGAGGCGGAGGAGGAGGAGGCGGCCGCAGACGGAGGGGAGGATGTGCGAGGAGAATGGAGGAGGGACGGAAGGAGGAGTACCTCGGCGGATGAAGCAGGCGGCGGCGGTGGCACGACAGACGATTTGACGGTTGACGCAAGCGAGAGTGAGAGAGTGAGAAGGGCGGTCCTCCGTGGGGATAAGGTAGGGATAGTTGTAGCGCGTTTGACAAAAGCGCTACAGCTAACGTAAGTAGCGATGGCGCTCTACGGTATAGAGCGCTACTACTATAGCTAGCGGGGGCCAAGGTCATGGTAACTATAGCGAAGATGGCCAGAGGCCACAAGCAGCGCTCTGCTACTTCCAAGTCGATGAGTGCGTTTGGCGGACACGCGCTGCTGCTAAGTAGCAGTAGCGTGGTATTTTGAAGCGCGCTGCAGGTAAGATTCTGTGTATAGGCTTTTCCCTAGTAGTGGGAGCTTCGCGACAAGATAATTGAGAGAGCTTGGAACTCCGAAAAGAAAGATGAACATCTTAGAACCGAGAATGTGATATGATGGATATCAAAAGCTTGAATTGGATCCACCGGAGAAGAAAAAAGAACGAAGGATGATGAACTTGAAGCTCGTGAGCATCTTCATGGGAAATCAGCGGATAGGAACATTGATTGAAAAGCGTGAAGTGACTTCACATGAGTAAATGGATACTTGATTAAAATAAATGAGTCCTTGAAGAAAAGGGTGGGAGGGTGGGGAAAAACAAAGACAACTTGGGATGAACGAAACAAACACCGCTGAGACAACTTGGAATTGATCTTGCAGATGGGGAGAATGATGGGATCATCTCGAAGAGAAGCGCACCGGTTGGAAAAGAATTAACATGACAACCTCAATGATCAAAAAGGATTAGTATTCACATAGCAATATGAGAACACCATTTAGGAAAGGTATGGATTCAACATTTGACTTCGTAGCAACTCGAATGCCAGAAATAAAAAAAAACAAAGGATTTGGCTTGCAGAATAAGCCGGAAACAAACAAATGATAGAGATTTACCCAATCCCATATCATGCATCTGTCGAAAAGATATTCTAGGAGCTACTTGAATTCCCACCTATAAAACTCCCGAAACTTTCTGGTTATGCAATCTGGTGTTGGGGATACAGGGGAGGCAATATATCTCACCCAAACTAACAATACCTACATCCAAGCTGTATCCATCCGTCAACACATAACCCAGAAACCTTCGGAAATCGTGTACCTCAACCTTCGAAAAGCATCCGTTATACGAGCTATGGCAATACTCCCGTACTCACCTCAGTACTGGGTTATCGGGGTTATCTCACCAACAACTGCATAAAAGAGATTTTCAATGTCGGCGTACTAAACTCAGGTATTCTAGAACTTCAACGATAAAATTATGACGACAACACCTCAGAGCTCAACTCCCCGGGACACTTCCACTAAACCCCTGACAGGAGGCACCAAGACAATGTTCTCATCATAAAACCATCGGAACGATTCCAAGATACCTGCGTGATCCTAAAAAAAATTTAGTGAAATTTGAGAAGAGAAGAGTCAAAACTCTACATCAGGATGCCTTACCAGAGCGATGAAGAGACTGGGGAGTAAAAATAATTCCTAACTCTCCGATATATATAATCCTAAATGACTCAAAACATTTTTCTAGACACAACTCGGCTGCTAAAAACGATCAAGCAGTGGGGCTCCTAAGGTCGGGGAAGGCTTTGATTACCAACTTGTAACGCCCTCGATGCGGCTATACCTCCCACGTGTCGAAGCACGACTTAGAGGCATAACCGCATTGAAAGCAATGTCGCAAGTGAGGTAATCTTCATACAACCAATGTAATACATAAGGGAAAGAGATACATAGTTGGCTTACAATCGCCACTTCACACAATTACATGAATAAAGCATTACAACATCCAGATAAAATCAAGGTCCGACTACGGAAAAAAGAAGAACCCCAAATGCGACAAAGGTCCCCAATCGACCCCAACTGGGCTCCACTACTGATCAACTAGAACGAAACAACACAAAGGGCAAGATCTTCATCGAGCTCCTCCTTGAGCTTGGTTGCGCCACCTTTCGATAACATAGGCACCTGCAAACTGGTTTTGGAAGTATCTGTGAGCCACGAGGACTCAGCAATCCCATTACCATGGGTATCAAGACTAGCAAAGCTTAATGGGAAAGGAATGGGTAAAGTGGTGAGGTTGCAGCAGCGGCTAAGCAAGTATGGTGGCTAACATACGCAAAAGAGAGCGAGAAGAGAAACAAAGGAATGGTCGTCAACTAGTAATGATCAAGAGGACGAGGGTTGGGGTAGCTAGGGTTAACAGCGGGGCGCGGCTGGGCCTAAGAGGTTGGTTGGGTCGGCCCAGGTGGAGAAGGAAGTGGCCAGAGGCCTGGCTGGGCTCTCTCTCTCTCCTTCATGTTCTTTAGCAGAAAAGAATTAGAGAGAAGAAAAGAAGAGAGGGTTAGGGAAAGAATTTGGGCATGCGGACAATTTTTCCCGGACTCATAAAAATGCGCTTGTTCCAAGAAAAATGGTGTGGACAAGATTGCAGGAATTAAATTCAAACTCATTTGAAATTCAAATGGGTTTGAACTAGGACTAGGTTTTTGGTGTGGCCAAAAATGTTGAGGATCTTGGTGGAGCTCGGGAAAATGATGAAAGAATTTATGGGCGAAGTTTGAGGTCAAGAAGTGAGATAACAAAGGCATGGAATATTTTGCAAGTGTGTTAAGGTGAATTCCAAATTAATGGAATAATTATTATAGCTCCCTAATAATATTGAGAGGCTTTAAATATGTTATAAAGAGAAATCACCATTGTGAATATCCCTCGATTTAAATGGACCGAAGATCCATACGGTTTATTTAGTTGAGTTTTTATAAATTAAATGACATGCTGGCATGATGACATGATGCAATGCAAGAGATGGCATGAGATGAGATGCAAGACATGAACAAAAAGCAAAACAAAAGACAAAAACCCAACCACGAAGGGAAATACCATATCGCATCTCCGGAAAAGGCAAGAGTTGGAGTTACGAATATGGAAAGTTGTATCCGGGGCGTTACAGCTCATTTGTTGCTTCGACAAGAGATGCCTCCGCAGTTTCAACCCGGGTCACCAGTGAAGCCCTCTCATCAACCCAAGCCTTCTTTTCCGATTCAAAATTTTTCTTCAGCTTCTCTTGTTCAGAGATACTGAATTCAAACTTGGAATTGGCTTTCTGAGCTTCGAGCTCTTGGGTTTTCAACTGGCTCTTCAAGTCAGCAATCTCCGCCTCAAATTGACTTACGGCGGCCTGCATTGACATCAGGTTATGGTAAGAAGCTTGGTAAGACAACATTTAAGTCCCAAGTACTTTACAAGTAAAGATACTTGACACTTGGGGGCTAATGTAACTCAAATTTAAAGTTTTATGTTGTCTCCGGGTTAAACATATTCAATTTAAACCGGACAAAACTAAGAGCTAGCAGATTATTAAGTCTACAGCGTATTCATTCATAAGCAATAGACTTGGGGGCTGGTACAGTAAGTAAGATTCAGAGGGAAAGCTTAAATTTTACCTCAGATTTATGTTGTATTTGCTTCAACATGTCAATTTCCAGGTCACGACTGCTATGTACTTGGTTCAGATAGACCGAGACTATATCACCAATACTTAGATGAGAGTAATCGGTGATATCTTGTTTCGATCTCTGACTCTGGGCAAATTCCTCCTTGGCGGTGCATTGGGCAAGTGCAGTAGGCCGGCCCGGTTCAACGTATTGGCTCTTCACAATTTCAACCTCCAGGTCAACCGTCTTGGCCGGGCTAGGAGTTTACGGGTCATCCGAGTTGTGAATCACGTCTTCTGCAGGCGGATTAGAAGTTGGCTCCGGAATGTCAGAAGAAGGTTCAGGCGGTGGCTGAGGAGCGGAGCTGTCTGGAACGGATGAGTCAAGCACCGGTTCAGTAACCACCGGGTCTTGGGACGGCTTATTCTTCTTTGCCCTCTTGCCGGGCTTTACTTGCAAGCTGTCAATCAAAGTGGAAGGATAAGGATCAAAGCATAAAGTATGGATAAACTCGAAGTAAGAAAGGTTATGTTACCCGGGAGCCGTTTTGAAAGCCGGCATGTTCGATTGCATCGACTCATCAGAAGAAGGGGAAGTATCCTAATAGTTGAAGTCAGAGGAATTGAGAGGTTGGCGAATCAAACCTATCAAGGGTAAAACAAAACGTAAGTCGGACATCACCTCGGTCCGACGCTTCCTGGTCACATCGGGTAAGCCGGAGGAAAGCTCTGCGTCCTGGTTGGCTTGAGTCTGCCGCCGGTTCTCAAACTGTTGTTGCTTCAAAAGAAATTGAGGATCTTGGTAAGAGAGAGGGTGTGAAAACCTTACTTTCCGGGTCACCCTTCGGATTCTTTGTGTTGGCAAAGGCTCTGAGTCGGAGGAAATTATAGTTACCTCTTCGCCAGCTGCTTGGCTGTTCCCAGTATTCCCCTGAAAGGATCTAAATGTCAGTAAAGTAACGGTGAAGGAATTAAAGAAAATTAAAAAGATTACCTCTTCCTCATCTGAAGAAGAGTCGTCCAATCTCATCATATCAGAGGCGCTGGGGTTCTTATTTTTAGAGGTACCCGTCCTGGCGGCTTTCTTTTCAGTCTTCTTGGCCGCCTGGTCCAGTTTTGCAGCCTCATGGTCATACTTGACCTTTCAGAAGTTGTCATCGGCATGTGGAAAAAGACAAGGAATCATAAGTACCAGAAGGTAACATGTTAAAGAGTATTTGTAAAGAGTAGTAACTTACTGCAGGAGCTGGATTCTTCTTGCAGAAGGGTAGCAAACTGAAAGTATTACTGGTTACAGTGCCCTCCTTCAAAAGTGATTAAACCGTAGCATCTGCCACATCATCTGGTAAGTCCTCAGGACTATGGCGCATTGAGTCGTCCTTTTCGCCTGTGTAAGTACACATTAAGCCGGAGCGGTGGCTTAATGGTAGTATCCACCAAGTGACCCAGACCCGGACCAAATCAGTGCCAGTTAACCCGTTGCCCAAAAGGGCCTTGATCTTTCTGATGGTGGGGTTAAGAGGCAGGCGCTCAATGGCAGTTAACTTGTCCGCTAAAGGATGATTGGACTCAAGGCGCAGGGCGCGAAAGCCGGGCAGAGGCTTCTCGTTAGCCGGAGAGGTGTCTTGGCAGTAGAACCACGTCTAGTTCCAGTCTTTGGGATGACTCGGCAGCTCAGCGTAAGGAAAAAGGCAGTCTCTCCGCCGCTGGATCGAGATGCCGCCAAGTTCAAGACTAGGTCCGCTGGCGCGCTCATTCTGCCGGTTTAAGTAAAAAAGCTCCCTGAACAGCGGCAGACTTGGTTCCTCTCCTAAATATACCTCGCAGAAGACTTGGAAATTGCACAGATTGGACACGGAGTTGGGTCCAATGTCTTGAGGCCTCAGGTCAAAGAAAGCCAGAACTTCCCTGAAGAATTTTGAGCCGGGAGGGGCAAATCCCCGGTTCATATGGTCTGTGAAAACTACTACCTCCCCGTCTTTGGGTTGAGGTATCTCTTCAGATGGGTGAGGGGCACGATAGGACATGATCTCCTTCTTTGGTAGATGGCCAGATGTCACAAACTCGGCAAGTTTGCTTTTGGTGACTGTGGATGGAACCTAGTTGCAAGTCACAGGGGCCTTGGCCGCCTTCGAAGCCATCTATGACAAAGTAATAAAGTTCCGGTTCAAATTTAACCCGGGAAAAATATTCAAAATTATTTAGAATAGCGGCTTAAGCAAGGGGCCTAATGGTATAAGGGTGACTGTGCGACAATATTTAAGGCGCTACAAGTATCAAGAGCAGTTCAAAATTCTTAAGGTCATGGGAAGAAAGCTAGCAAGGCTTACAGCTCAGTATCACTTATTTAAACCGGCTACATGGATAGTTGTGTTTATGGGCATTCAACAGAAGATATTTTCCAGGTGATACAAACAGGTTTTACCATCTATCACTGTTATCTTGGATCAAACAACTGTTCTGAAAAGAAAATTTTCTAGACCTAAGACTGGAGCGGATAAAGTTCAAGGGCTTGAATGGAGCTTCTATGTGACAGAAAGGGGTTCATTCGCATTTCAAAGTAGGTGCAAAACTTCTACCGCATTAGTTTTTATCATCTTCAAGATCAAGAAGGGCGAGGATAAAGAAATATACGAAGAGAGCTACTGAACAGCGAAGAACTCGAAGGCCCTGATGTAGATCTAAGGAGCAGGAAAGGGGAGACTCACCGCTGGAAGGTTGCCGCGGAAGGGTGTCGCGTTCTTTCTGGTCCAACCAGGTTGATGCAGTGGCCTGAGTTGGTGAAGACAGGAAGATCCGCGGCGGCGGTGGTGGAGCTCGAGCGGCAGAGAGGAGGCAAGAGAAAGAAGACGACTGGAAGGAGGAAAATGAGAAACCTAGGTCGTGCCTATTTATAAGGAGAGGATAACTGAGACGGCGCGGAAACGAGGAGATAAGAATTATTATCCAGCGGCCCCGATGCCTCGATTTTCGGAACATTCAATAAAGGCAGAGATCCGTTGAAAGATACGGTGACGTCACAGCATCTTAACCCGGATCCAAGAGATGATGTCATGGCAGGTTAAAGGAAACTTTTTGCACGAACAGAAGATTGAGTATATGTTAAGGTATTTTAAGATTGACATGAACAGGTTCAAATCAATCTGGGGCCTAATGTTGGGGATATAACTATTCGTGTAAGCCGCCCAGGAGGGGCCGGGTTACACAAATAGGATTCACCAGAGAGAAGCCCCCAGGCCAAGCATGAAGATGGCGGTTCAATAAAGGGCTTAAGGCCCACAGGCGACTTAAGGCCCGTTGTATTAAACCGCCGTAATAGCATGACTTGTATTGTAAGGAATATTTAACTAGTCATCGAGCCGGACATTGTTTATAAGCCGGCCGGGACTCTATAGGCCACAGGGCGTCAACCCGTGTATATAAGGGGATGACCTGCTGGCGGCTTAGGGCAAGAAACAACTCATCGAGAGCCGGGCATAGCGTATGTCGCTCCTTGGTCATCGTAACATCAATACCAACCCAACTAGACGTAGGCCTTACCTTCATCGTAAGGGGCCGAACTAGTATAAACTCTCTCGTGTCCCTTGTCCCGATTTAACCCCTTCAAGCTTCCTAGTTGCAATGGCTCCACAACTAAGTCCTTTCACGAGGACATCTGACGTGACTATTCCACGACACGGCCGTTGAGGGACTCTGCGCAGCTCGAGGCTCTCGACGCCAAGCTGACGGAGCAAGGCGCTCGCCTCGATCAGGTGCAAGTTAAGGTGGATCTCTCCTGCAACACTCTGGGACAGGTGCAGCAGAGTAAGGCTCATGCGGCACAGTTGCACAAGCAGCAAGGAGTAGCAGAGGCCTCATCTCCGACTGCTTCTGAGGTTTAGGATGGCATACTCGGCGCGGCACCGCGATCAGTGGGACGACCTCCGCAGCACCCGATTCAGGTACCTGAGGTACATCACGTTCCACAACAACCCATACTTACTGTAGTGGATGAGGGCATGGGCAAGAGGCAATGGATGCCGAAAATGGATTTTCCAAGGTTTGATGGCACGGATGTAAGGATTTGGCTGGACAAGTGTGAGGCATTTTTCAGGCTATATCACATTCCTGACAGTTTTAAGGTCACCTCTGCTTCTCTGTATCTGTCAGATAATGCAGCTCGTTGGTATCAAGCTTTCAAACAGTCTGGGGAATTCCATACTTGGGAGCAGTTTTGTCAGGCGATATTGCTGGAGTTTGATGTTGATGTATATCGGCAGAAGATGAAAGAGCTGATGCTGGTAAAACAAGGAGATACAGTCGAGGAATATAAACAGCAGTTCCTGCAGCTGGTATATCCGGTCAAGCTGTATGAACCTACTGAAAGTGCTAGTATCGACTAGAGGGGGGTGAATAGGTGATTTTTATAAAAGTCTTCAAAACTTGGAAGTTTCAAAGACGAACAATAGAAATGACCTAATTGATATGCATCGGAAGATAAACTACCCTAAGCAAGCCATAGTCAAGTATGCAATGATGTGAAAGTACAGGACTAATAGCAGCTAGGTAGTAAGGATCAGGATAGAAGATAGTATGAAGCCAATCAACAGTAGTAGTCAAGCAATGAAGTCAAACAGATACACGGATAGGCAATGACTTCATGAAGACAAACTTAAGTAAGGTTGGGAAGGGATAGAACCAGTTACTTGTTGAAGACACATGATTTGTTGGACCAGTTCCAGTTGCTGTGACAACTGTACGTCTGGTTAGGGAGGCTGGGATTTAACTCAGAAGACTGTCTTCACCTTATTCCCCTTGAGCTAAGGACACCCAGTCCTCGCCCAATCACTCTGGTAAGTCTTCAAGGGAGACTTCCAAACCTTCACAGACTTCGTTCACCGGCAATCCACAATGACTCTTGGATGCTCAGCACGCGACGCCTAACCGGCTGGAGGATTCATAGTCCTCAAGTGTAATAAGTCTTGAGTCACACAAAGCAGAAAGACTTCATGATGCCTAACACTCTTTGGCTCTGGGTGTTTGGGCTTTGTCCTCGCAAGGATTTCTCTCTCTCAAATACTTCGAGGTGGGTTGCTCTCAAATGACAAAAGCCGTGCACAAACTCTGAGCAGCCACCCATTTATGGTGTAGGGGGTGGGCTATTTATAGCCACAAGGCAACCCGACCTGATTTGTCCAAAATGACCCTGGGTCACTAAGGAACTGACACGTGTTGAACGGTCGATTTCAAACACACGCTGCAACTTTACTTGGGCTACAAGCAAAGCTGACTCATCCAGCTCTGGATAAGGTTTGCTCTCATTGTCTTCGCTCGAAGACATAGGATTTGAGTTGAGCATCACTTGACCACTCGACTTAGTTCACTTGGACCCCACTTAACGAAGACGGTGGTTCCTATGACTCAACAAAGAAGAAAAGGAAACAACGAAACCACACGTCTTTGTGCTCCATAGTCTTCACGCAATGTCTTCTCATGTCATAGTCTTCAATATGAATATCTTCTCATACCACCATTGTCTTCAATGTCTTCATACATTTTAGGGTCATCTCCGGTAGGTAAACCGAATCGATGAGGGACACTACTGCGTTATCCTGCAATTCTCACAAACGCATTAGTCCTCAACCAACTTTGTCGTCAATACTCCAAAACCAACTAGGGGTGGCACTAGATGCACTTACAATCTCCCCTTTTGGTGATTGATGACAAACTGGTTGAAGTTTTCAACGGGGATAAATATGTGAAATTGTAAGGATAGGGAATTGTCTTCATAAGTTGCAAGGGCTCCCCCTGAAGATGTGCATATAAGTAATTTGCTTTTGGAATGCAAATGCACATGACAGGTTGTACTTGTGGAGATCCTCTTCAACTTATGAAGATAATTCATCATGCATGAAATGATGTAGCAAGTAGAATGACATGCATAATGAAAAATGGACGTCTGCAGAATGATCTAAGTGCGGAAGTTATCATCGCACATGCGGAATTTATCGTCGCATCACAGTAAAGCAAATAAGTAGCAGACGACCATCAAGTTTAGGTGTTACAACTCAACGAACCGAAAGTTTCAAAAGGCAAGAGTTATAAGCACGAAGCAAAATATAATGCAACCGCCCATATGAACCCGCTTGAAGACTATCAACTCATACGCTTCTCCCCCTTTTGTCAGTAAGGACCAAAAAGGTTTGAAGACATAGAGCATCTACTCGTCAGCATGAGTAGGTGAAGCAGCAGGGTTGTCGGCGTTGGTTGGCGGTGTAGATGAACTTGGTGCAGTGTTGATGCGCGCAGTAGCAGGAGGTGGTGAAGTAGCATCATCTTCATCATCAATCACTCTGGCATTTACCGTTGCTGCGGAGGAAGAATATTAAGAGTCTTCAAGAGATGGAGTTCGACGCAGGGTAGCAGTCCGTGGAGGAGTGGAGTCGAACTGGAATCTTTCTGTCACGACCGGTTTTTCGGGTATTAATTTCCAGAAAAAGACCGTCGTGCTCATCAGCCCCAGGATTACTGTTAGCTGATGAGGCTCCAACTTGATACAGAAATTCCAAGCAAAATACAAAATATGTAGTACAAGTCCATTCTGGCCTGTGAGTACAACAAATGGTTCTAGTGGTTGAGGGCGGAAGCGGTTTGAGGATCATCAGGGTCTATGGGACTCCATTTCCCAACAGGAACAGCTGACCAGGTTAACTCCTATCTTCACGAGGCTGCTATAACCGTTCCTTAGGTTCCGGGGCTGTCATCGCGTCGCCACTCTCCATGCAAGAAAATCTGGCCACGACAATAGCCAGGGACAAGCCAGTGAGTACTTTGAATGTACTCGCAAACATTATGAACACAGGTATAACATAACAATGGTGTGCTGAAAATAGTTCATGCTCATGACGTCAGTCACAAAAGATAAATAAATCTCTGATGTGTGCAAGCATTTTTTTATGAATATGCAATAACATAGCAGTATTAAAATTTATGAAATAAATAACAAGCAATGCCACAGTCGGGCGTCTTAGCGACACCACATAAAGGGCTTTAAAAGAAATGCCACAGTCGGGCGTCTTAGCGACACCACATAAAGGGCTTTAAAAGAAATGCCACAGTCAGGCGTCGAGCGACACCACATAAAGGGCTTTAAAAGAAATGCCACGGTCGAGGCGTCTGGCGACACCACATAAAGGGCTTTAAAAGAAATGCCACGGTCGGGCATCGAGCGACACCACATAAAGGGCTTTAAAAGAAATGCCACGGTCAGGCCTCTCGTGACACCACATAAAGGGCTTTAAAAGAAATGCCATAGTCGGGCGTCGAGCGACACCACATAAAGGGCTTTAAAAGAAATGCCACGGTCAAGCGCCTCGTGACACCACATAAAGGGCTTTAAAAGAAATGCCACGATCAAGGCGTCGGCGACACCACATAAAGGGCTTTAAAATAAACAATCATAGTGAATATCCCGGATGTAGAACCATCCCAGAGATACTCGATAATAACAATAATATCACGGGTTAGTCAACAATAATAATAATCATAATTATCACAAGTCACAAGTAGTAATTCCAGTTCTGGTTTAACAATTTCACCTCCGAAGACCAACACTAAGACTGACACTTGACCCATCCCAGACTGTAGTCCTTAACCATGGACACGGCTATTCGAATAGGTTTAATCTCTGCAGAGGGTGTACTCTTTACCCACGAGTAACGGATTCCTTTAGTCCATCGGGACTAATTCCGTCTACGGTCTTTTAAATGAAAACGCACCTGACTTGCACACTCCAGCTTAACTTACCGGTGTCTGGAATCACCCACGACAGTCGTTAAGCAAAACTCTAAGTGGGGAGGCTACAACCTCGATTAGCATGGGATCACAAAATTTATACCGCGCGCAAACTGGGAAAGCTATCCCTTCAGCTACAACCGAAACACCCATGCCCCCTGACCGGATGATTGGCTTTAATCCATGGCCTTGGTACCCTCATCCCGGCCCCTCTGTACGGTGTGTGCTAGAAAGGGGTTGACAAATTACTGAACCGTACTCTACTTGTTGTAGAGACGAGTGGTAGTACGAAGCAAGTATGGGGGTTACTGGCACAAGACTCAATCTACGGTCGACTCAGGAGGTTTATAATTTCCATGCATGACATGTATAACAAAAATATTTCAACCAACAGAATCACCGTCCATTATACCTCACTTATGCCATACCGGACATAACCGTCCTGACGGATACCGGTGACAAACTCATGCCTACCCAAGGCAGAGGTTTTCCCGGATTCCTTCCGGCATGCATGCAAGGCACATGAGGATGATTATCATCACAAGTGTGTTCATTTCCAACAGCATGGAAATCACTAATATGCACTCATGCATATGATCATATCACATGAAATAACAAGTCCTTCGAAAAGAGGTGGTGTTATAAACATGTTGACGAACACACAAAAATATTATGCCGGGGGTTCAGAATGCTTGCCTTCAATGTGTGGAAAGGCAGGGTGCACTCCAAAACATTTGAATGCTTTCTCCTCTCTCCAAAATCCTATTTAAAAGTATTTTTGAATCAATATATAGTTTCAAAAACAGTACCAAAAAGTTGTCTAAATTTTTTTTTTGAAATAAATCTTAAAATAAACTAGATCAAATTTGAGAGAGATAGGAAAAAGAATCATTTCATTTGGAGTTGTAATTAAAAAGTTATAAGCAGTCAAAGTCCTGGTCAAAATCTGCTATTTAAAACAAAACAGAAAAGAAAACATTTCGGGCAGAATACGCCTTCGAACAGGGGAGACGTACTCGGGGTTTTGCGCTTCCACTTAAACACATGGAGGCGGGGCTGGGTCTCTGACAGTGGGTCCAGGGGCCCACTGGTCAGGTTTGACCAGTCCCTACTCCCTCCTCTTCTCTGCCTAAGCAGAGGCGGGGCGTCCGGTGATCACCGCCGGCGAACGGCGGTTCTTCGCGGGCATCCGAGTGCAGGGATGGATCCGCCACTCCTAGGCGGTCCTCCCGGTGGTCGAGGGAGTGATGGGGACGGAGGGAGCCGTCGGCGACGAGTTCCGCGGCGGAGGAGGCTCCGGGGACAAAGTGAGTTTGGGGCTGCGGTGGTCTCCGGCCAAAATTGAGCGTGGGGTGGTACTCGCGGGAGGGAGGGAGAGCTCTTGGTGGAGAGAGTGGAGAGGGGAGGCCTTTGGTGGCGGCGTGTCGGCCGGAATTGGCGGCGACCGAACCGGCCGGACTCAGGGAAGATGGCCTTCCCTTACTCGACTGCTGGCCAAGGTAGCACTAGGAGTATCACCTGAGGTTGCTCGAGGACTCGATTGAGCTCCGGGGTCCTTATATAGGCGTTGGAGGTCGGTTCTGAGGCGACCGGCGATAAGGACGACGGCGAACCGCCTCCATGTAGCGTCAGGGCGTCGTGGCGACGACGGGAGCTAGCCGACGAGCGAGGGGATAAGCTTGCGCTGTTTCCAGGGGTAGGTGTCGAGCCGGGGTGGCTTTGGCGGCACCGACCTGAGCAGGGCTGTCGGGCGGCCGTGGCAGCTAGTGCTTGGCTTGCCGGGGACGCGGCGAGGGTCTGCTTGGCACGTTGCAGTGAGGGGGGAGCATGTGGCGCACAAGGGGACACGGCGTGCTGGCTGCGGTCGGTCACGTGCTGGAGTGTGTGCGGGGCATGACGCGGCGGCTCGGGCGCACAGCTCGTGCAATACGCACGCTCTGGGCGCGTCCAGAGCATGCCCGGGACGTGTTCGATGAAATGCCAGGGTGGCCTAGAGGTTGCGGTTGAGGCTGGCAAGAACTAGGGCTAGTCTAGGTTTAGTAAGGGTAACAAGGGACATGGTGGTTTGGTCAGGAGACCAAATTCACAATGTAGACTTGAAATCATGCCATATCTGGCTATGCACTCAAGGTGTTTGACAAAATGCCACAGGCACCTAGGCTTTTCTTGGAGTGACCAATCCTTCCAGATCAGTGTCTCTTTGGATGCACAAGAGGGTGGTGAGGTTAGTTGGTGAAAAGCATAAACTTGCTAGTGCAAGTTTTACAGAACTTCAAATCTGGACAGGAGGTGAATGGCATTATTTCATGAAGCAGAAATGATCCAATGAGTGCATGCTCCTGGACTTAGGGGTTTAGCATGGAGGACTACAAGTAGGGAAAAGAATCTAGGGCCAAAGAGTAAGCAAGAATATGGTTGCTGTACAAACCATCATGTTGGACCAGAATGAAGATGAGGTTATTTCACTCAAAATTTCAAAGAACATCCTTGGATTTTTGCATATAATGGAATCATATGCTGCTACTGACATCCCATAATTTTTGTGGAAGCTAGAAACAAATATTTAAAAGGGTTGTAGTGCAAAAAGAGCTCCAAAACTTAAAACAAGTCATTTTAATGAATAAAGCTCAGGGTGAAATAATTAAATAAATAAATCTACTTATTGAGAAATGTTTTTAAAGAGAGGGCATATAAGTCCAATATGTTTTGGAAGGATCCACTTGGGAAAAATTTCTTAATATTAAAGGAAAAGTTTTGAAATCAACAGGGATATACTTGCAGGCAAAAAATTTAAACTCTTGGCAAAATTTTAATAACTAAAACCTGGTTAAATTTTTGGGGTGTTACACTTCCATTGAAGCCATCATCTTGAAGATCTGCTTCAGCACTGAGCAGGGTCAAACTCTTCCATGATCGCCGGCAAGTTTCATGAGCAACAAAGGCATTCTTGGTGGCAAGGTTGCGAATGTGACTGACATCCACCAAGAGGCTTTGCATCTGTCTCTTGAGCCAGAAATGATGCTTATCCTGTTTCTGATGAAGGGCCACAAGAAGTTCTTGGTCATTGAGAACGCGAGAATGCTTCCGAGGCCTTTGTGTAATGGTGCTTTCAGTGGCTTCAGTGGGTACTCGATGAGGCAGACGAGTGTTACCAGCCAATGGATAGATTCGTGTTGCTGCTTGAACACCTTCAATAGGCTGAGTGAAGCTTTGGTGCTCGACATTCTGAAGACAAAGAGGCGTCTTGGTAGGGTCAGAGTATATAGCATCAACTGACATATCAACCTCTGGCAGAAAGATCATATGATTGCGAGTAGAGGGCTGATAATTGACAGATGAGTGTCGCTTGATGAGGCGCATGACCCATGGAGCATAAAACTTCAGACCAAATAGGTCAGAGCCGGAAGCAGCAAGTTGCCTGATGAAGAATTCCTGAGTGTTGAAGCTGATGCCATTGAGAATATAGAAGACCAATGTCTTCATAGCTCCTTCAAGCTTGGCCGCTGATGAATGTCCTTTGACAGGCCATAGTGTTCGCCTGATGATATGATATATGGTGCGAGGCAGATACTCAAGGTCTTCAACAAAGAAATCTGTTGGATATTCAGCGTCAAATGGCAAGGGCTTCATCATGCTCAACATCTAGCTCATATTGGGTTCTGGCTTATGGAAGATACTCTCTACAGCATTCCGGTGTAGCTGACAGTCAGGTTCCTATAGTTCTCCAGGAGTGGCTAGCCCTATAAGCTCGATGATATCCATAGCTTTGGCTTCATGATGAACATTTCTAGTCATCCACTCGAGAACCCATGTCTTGATGTCTCTGTAGTAGCCGCGAATGTGTAGAGTAGCATAGAATTGAAGCAATAGCTCTTCATTCCAATGTTCTTTGTCTGTCACAAAGTGGAGCAGACCAGCATCACGAAAGCAATCAAGTGCTTCTTCTAAGCACGGCAGTCCAGCAATGGCTTCAGTATCAAGGCGCATATGAGGGAAAATGCGCCTTTGATCATATAGAATGCAGGAGTAATAGCTTCTCTGCTGATAGCTCCAGAACCGATCTGATGATATCCTTGGCTTGGAGTAGGGGTTCTTGGCACTGTCAAAGAAGGTATTGTGGCTTTTGAAGCCATTAGCATTGAAGGACCCTGGTGAGTTGGCAGTACCTCGAAACCTTGGCAACCTAGGCTTTGGCTTCAAGACCTGAGGCCTATGCTCAACATGATAGTCAAACTGAGGTCTTGAGGCAGTAGGCGGAGGCACCAGAATGGGCCATCGGACAGTGGTAAGCTGACCATGACTATATGCTTGCTCAATTGTGTGAGGCCTTGGTGACGGAACAGGAGCAGGGGCAACAGCTGAAGCGTCAGGCTGCACAACAGGTGCTTCGGAAGCGGTTGTCTCATTAGCTTCAGGTGCAGCAGCCTCATTGTTTTCAGGTGCAGTGGCCACATTGGTTTCAGGCACACTAGTTGGTGCAGGCTCCACATTAGCGTCAGCCATGACTACGTCATTGGCTTCATTGGCATTGACGGTGGCAGCCTCAACATTGTCAACCTCCTCTTGACGACAGGAGGGTCGAGCACAGGCACGTTCACATTAGGAACTGCTTCTTCTTCAATCACTGGGGGAGTAGGTACACGTACTTCTTCTTGATTTTCCTCGGCTGATGCAACCGGAATGTCTTCAGCAGCATGTGCTTCAGACTTGGATACATTCACAGTTGGAGCAGGTTCAGAAAATACTTGACGTGCAACAGGTGAACGTTGCACTTCTCCTTCTGGAACGCTCGACAGAGGGACTTGAGGCCTTTGTCCTTTGCGAAGCCTGCGAAACACTGGCAACGCCTTAGGAGATGGAGTTGGCTGGGCCTCAAATTCTTCATCCTCTTCTTGCACGGGGGTGTAGCTTGTTGTTGTTGTTGGGGAGTACTGGGGGAGTCTTGTAGTTGTGGGTGATCAGCCCACGATGCATCCCGAGCAATTGGCGTCAGAGGACGACCAATGCTGATGAGTTCGCTGTTCGTATGAACAGGCGATGATACCACGTCATGTTTGATCTGAGGAAGAACTTCATCATCAGCTACATTGTCATCATGACCAATGTCTTCAGCAGCGGTGGGTTCAGCTGTTGGAATATCTTCAGCTTCATGAGCCTCTGTGGGAGCAGGCTCATGGACTATCATCCTTCGTTCTTGATGTTCTGACGCTGGGCAAACCACTGAAATGGGTTCAACGACTAAGGGCTCTGTGGAAGCAGCCCTAGTCTTCTTGGTCTTGCGCTTCTTCTTGGAGGGAGCGGCATCAGAGGCTTCAGTGTTCTTTCTCTTCTGGCTTCAGCCTCGGCAGCCCTCGTTTTCTTCTGTTCTGAAGCGGTTGTGGTGACCTTTGGCTTCGAGCCAGTCATGCTGCTTGGGAAGATAATGCGAGGGGCTTCTTGGCTTGAAGGTAAAGGCTGTTCAGCGGGAAGCTTCTTCTTCTTCTTTGCAGCCATCCTGGGGTCAATGCCAGGACGGCCAAGTGACTTGCGCTTCTCAGCCTCATTGTAGGCGAGCACACACTTATCAGCCAAACTCTTCATGCGCTCTCGAGAGCCCTGAGCTTCTTGGCGTTTCTTGAGAAAATCTTCTTTAAGCTCATGCAGACCTTGAAGTTTCTGACGTCTTGAACACTTAGCTTGGCCACATGCTTCTTGAATTGAGCCTTCTCATAATCAATCTTATTCTTGAGCTCAACAATACGCTGAGCGAGAGCTAGCTCAGAAGCAATGGCGCCATTGAAGGCGACACTGAGGCCAATGGGAAGCTGTAAATCTTCAAAGCTGACATTGGGGGTGTCGAACCACTCATCAATGAAATTGTGAATGATTGCCACATCAAAGAGAGGCAAGTTGTTGAAGATTTCTGCTTCTTCCTTGCTCTTTATCAGCTGCTCAAGGGCATCATCAGCAAGATCTTCATCACTTGACAGATCAATGGGTTCTTCACGCAGAATTGCGTCAGGAGTCAAGGCTCTTTGATCAGATGGTCTGACAAGTTGCTTTTTCTTCTCCGTTCTCTTGGAGACATGGGATTGATCTTCAGACTGCACACTGGCTTCAGGAGGTGCAGTGGCCTCTGGCTTCGCACAAGAAGTCTTCAGAGGTGCAGCTGATCTTGAAGCCTTTGGCTTCTTTTGCTTCTGCGGCTTTGGAGGAGGAGCAGGGGCTTCATCGGAGTCAGCATCATTTTCAGAATGATCTACTCTAGCGCCTTGAACCACGATGTAGGTGATGAGGCCATCAAGGTTGGAGAAGGGGTCGATCTCACTGGGATCAGCATCACGGGAGCCGTCAGCACGGGGAGCAGAGGGACCTGGGTTGAAGTCCAAGCCCAAGGACTTCTTGTTCTTCTTGGCCGAAGCCACAGCAAACTGGTAGTTTCGCTTGAAGAGAAAGTCGTCACGACACCAGAGTAGTAAGGTGGGGTCGGCGTTCTCAGGTTGTGGTCCACGGACCATGCAAGGATAGAAGCCTTGATCAATGGCTTCAGCTCTGCTCTTGGGTTGAAGGCCTCGATAGAGGATATCACCCCAAGGTCTCTTGATGGCATTCTTCTCTGCATATTCCTTCGTCACAAACTTGTACTTGAACCATTCCTCAGCCCAATAGCGTCGAATCCATTGGATTCGCGTCTTTCTCTGATGATAATTCTCTTCGGGATCTGTCTTGTAGAGTTCTGCTAAGTCATCAGGCAGATCTTTGGATGTTCCTTCTGTGCGCTGTCTGCCACCCTTCCTTGCTGATTTTTCTGCGGCCATGAACTTCAAACTGAATGGCTTCAATACGTTCAAAGGCTTCAGAGACTTACGCTTGCTGGTCAAGCAGGAACTCGCTTCAGGAGAATTGATATGATCTTGTAAGTATTACGCAAGCGAATGCAGACTATGAGAACCAAGGGATTCTCCACGGACATGTACTGTGACAGCATTAGAGATCACGAGGAAGGGAAGAGGTCATATGCATTCTCAGAAGATTTTGAAGATAAATCAGTTTGAAGACATTGACCTCATGATGCGAAGACATTCACTTATATAGGTGTGTTGGTTCCAGATTTGTACCAATCCGTGAATAAGTACAAGTGAGGAATCAAACTAGACAGGAAATCTAAGTGAATTAACTAGGCAGTATGAGATGCAGACAGAATAGATCTAGCTTGAATAGGCGGAAACCACTTTCGGTAAACAGGATGAATCTTGAAGATCAAAAATGTGGTAAAAATAGAGTTATAATTACTGCTCGAAGAACTGCTAGATGGGATGAATAGGAGACCGAGCAGTTCAGCCCACCGTGCCCTAACTTGGCGACGGAGGACATCTACGGCGACGGCGGAGAGGACGATGTCCGCGGCCGGCGTGAGGACGGCGTCGGAGAAGTCGTGGCAGCTAAGCGCTTCGTCACCAGCATCATCGCGAGCTAGCGGTGGTGCTAGGGTTTTGACGGAGGTGGAGAGGTGGAAGAAGGATTTATTTACCGCAGGGGACAAGTATTTATAAGTAGGTGAGAGACACAGCGCAATTACGCTGGTGCCCCTGGCGGTTCACATCTAAGGGGTACGTGGCAAGCATTCAACATACTCAGAGTTGTCCCACGGTCCCACGCCCGCCAGGCATGTCGGAGAGTTGTTCCGGCTTCTCCGGATTTCAACAATTAAAGATAAGTAATTTAAAACAGATTTAATGTTTGTCTCTTTGCCTTCTGCTGACTAGGACGCAGAGAAGACCTTCGACAGTTTCAATAGAATGCATATGATTTGGACAGATAGAGTTTGAGATAGGAAGCATAGAGAGGTTTGGGTCCGATCACATTCACTTAGTTCAAAAGATCCAATCTTGAAGACATAGCTATAAGTGAATGCTGTAGAGGACAGAACACTAGTATATGTATATATCAGAAAGCAATCAAATCATCATAGTGTAGAAAATCATGAAGACAAATTGAAACTAAAGACAAACCAAATGCGAAGTCATTGCAATATAATGCCATGAGTGAAACACTTCAAACGGAGAAAGTTGGTGGTGGCGTTACCCACCGTATAGGAAGTATTAGACCCAGACACGGCGCACAATTATCATGGCGCTCCAAAGTCATATTCCATGTTAATGTATTCACACTCAGAGTGTAAATCTTCATTGATTGAAGATATACATTACTTTGTGTGTTGCACATCTAAGTCATCAACATGCATAAGTGTTAGGATGTGTGCCTGATCACAGGACATTAGAGGATTCCAAGATATTTAGCTCACACCGTAACTTGCAAAACCTTTTCTCATCCAAGGGCTTCGTGAAGATATCTGCCAGTTGCTCTTTAGTGTTGACGTGAATGATATCGATATCTTTCTTCATAACATGATCTCTGAGAAAGTGATGACGAATTTCAATGTGCTTTGTCTTCGAGTGTTGGATTGGATTGTTGGCTATTTTGATGGCACTTTCGTTGTCGCAAAAGAGAGGTACTTGTTTCAGGTTGATGCCATAATCCTTGAGAGTTTGCTTCATCCATAGAAGCTGAGCACAACAGGATCCAACAGCAATGTATTCAGATTCAGCAGTTGAGAGTGATACACAGTTCTGCTTCTTTGAAGACCAACAGACAAGTGATCGACCAAGAAAATGACATGTGCCTGATGTAGACTTGCGATCCACCTTGTCACCAGCATAATCAGCATCCGAGAATCCAACCAAATCAATTTTTGAGCCCTTGGGATACCATAATCCGAGTGTTGGGGCGTAAGCCAAATATCGAAGAATTAAACTTCACAGCTAAGTGATGCGATTCCTTTGGTGCCGCTTGGAATCGAGCACACATGCAAACACTAAGCATAATATCTGGCCTAGATGCACATAAATAAAGCAAAGAACCAATCATGGAGCGGTATACCTTTTGATCGAACTCTTTACCATTGTCGTCGGGACCAAGATGGTGTTTGGCTGGCATTGGCGTTGTGTAGCCTTTGCAGTCTTCCATTCCAAACTTCTTCAGACAATCTTTGAGGTATTTTTCTTGAGATATGAAGATGCCATTTCTTTGTTGACGAATTTGAAGACCAAGGAAGAACTTCAGCTCTCCCATCATGGACATTTGATATTGCTCTTGCATCATGTACCCAAACTCATCACTATACTTCTGGTTGGTGCAGCCGAAGATTATGTCATCCACATATATTTGGCACACAAACAGTTCACCATCATATGTCTTTGTGAAGAGAGTGGGATCGAGGATCCAGGTTTGAATCCTTTGCTCTTGAAGTCTTTGATTGTATCGTACCGAGCACGAGGAGCTTGTTTGAGGCCATACAGATTGCTTTGTTTAGCTTGTACACCATATCGGGATGTTTTGGATCTTCAAAGCCAGGTGGTTGTGCGACATATACTTCTTCTTCAATCTTGCCATTGAGAAATGCACTCTTTACATCCATTTGATATAAAAAGATGTTGTGATGATTAGCATAGGCTAGCAGTATGCGAATAGCTTCAAGCCTAGCAACAGGAGCAAATATTTCATCGAAGTCAATTCCTTCAACCTGAGTATATCCTTGAGCCACAAGACGTGCTTTGTTTCGGACGACTTGACCATGCTCATCTTGCTTGTTTTGATATATCCACTTTGTTCCAATAATGTTATGCTTGCGAGGTCGTCGCAGCGAGTTCCCAAACATTATTCAGCTTGAACTGTTGAAGTTCTTATTGCATGGCTTGAACCCATTCAGGTTCCATAAAAGCTTCAGCAACTTTCTTGGGTTCTGATATTGACACAAATGAAAAGTGCCCACAGAAGGTTGCTAGCTGTGTTGCTCTTAATCGAGTGAGCGGACCAGGTGCATTGATGCTGTCAATTATCTTTTCTATTTGAACTTCATTTGCAACACGAGGATGAACAGGACGAAGATTTTGCTCTGGCTCATCATTGTCATCATTGGGAGGATTGTCTTCGGTCTGAGCATTATCTTCTGGTTGATTTGGTGTAGAGATGATAAGTTCCTCTTTAGGCTGTGCTTCAGAGGGCATGATTTCACCAGTTCCCATCAACTTGATAGACTCGTTTGAAGGAGCTTCATCAAGTGTACTTGGCAGAATCTCTCTTTGTGAACCATTGGTTTCATCAAATTTCACATCCACAATTTCAACGATTTTGTAGAGATGAAGGTTGAAGACTCTGTAGGAGTGTGAATCCTTTCCGTAGCCAAGCATGAAGCCTTCGTGAGCCTTAGGTGCAAATTTTGACTTGTGATGGGGATCCTTGATCCAGCATCTAGCTCCAAATACTCAAGAAATGGCGGCGTTTGGCTTCTTGCGAGAAGGATCTCATAAGATGTTTTGTTCAGAAGCTTATGGATGTACACACGGTTGATGATATGACATGCTGTGTCAATAGCTTCAGGACAGAACTTTCTTGGTGTCTTGTACTCATCTAGCATTGTTCGAGCCATCTCAATGAGGGTTCTGTTTTTGCGCTCAAGGATGCCATTCTACCGAGGTGTGTATGGAGCAGAGAACTCATGAGTGATTCCCATTGTATCCAGATACATATCAAGTCCAGTGTTCTTGAATTCAGTGCCATTGTCACTTCTGATGTGCTCGATCTTCACACCATAATTGTTCATTGCTCGAGTTGCGAAGTGCCTGAAGACATCTTGCACTTCAGTCTTGTAAAGAATTATATGAACCCATGTGTATCTTGAGTAGTCATCAACAATGACGAAGCCATAGAGACAGGCAGTTGTTGTGAGGGTGGAGTAGTGAGTAGGTCCAAATAAGTCCATGTGTAACAGCTCGAAGGGTTGAGATGTTGTCATGATTGTCTTCGAGGGGTGCTTTGCCCTTGTCATCTTTCCAGTTTCACAGGCACCACACAGATGATCTTTCTTGAACTTAACATCCTCGATGCCAATGACATGCTTCTTCTTAACGAGTGAGTGTAAGTTTCTCATGCCAGCATGTCCTAGCCTTCGATGCCAGAGCCAGCATTCTGAAGCTTTTGTGAGAAGACATACGGCTAGCTGTGGACCTGCTGAGAAATCTACCATGTATAGATCATCTTTTCGATACCCTTCAAAGACTAGAGATTTGTCAGATTCCATTAGTACAAGGCAACGATATTTTCCAAATGTCGCAATCATGTTCAAGTCACAAAGCATTGAGACAGACATTAAGTTGAAACCAAGGGATTCAACAAGCATCACTTTATCCATGTGTTGATCCTTTGAGATTGCAACTCTACCTAGACCCAATACCTTGCTTTTACCAGTGTCAGCAAATGTAATGTGACTTTTGTCGGATGGACGTAAGGTTGAGTCCAAGAGAAGACTTCGATCACCAGTCATATGAATTGTGCATCCACTGTCCATAATCCATTCTAAAGCTTTAGGTGATGTACCCTACAGTGCAGTTAGGAGGATAGGCTTCACAAGGGTGTTGTGAAGCATAGGCATTTGATACATATAGGGACAGTCACAGCTTATATCAAAGTTAGGACATAGTATGACTAATAAGAGATTCATATGTGAAGTATATAGAATGACATTTTATCGTGCGTCCTAAATGAGTTTTAGGTCCCCAGCAATAGTATCGGACGCCATTGATTGCTGGCTGGAGACCGTTTTCTGCAAAAGAGAGTTAGTTCTTCTTTGCCACCCATCTTCAGTGGTGGCTTAGAAGCAATGAGTCTAAGTGCAACATCTGAGAATTTTGGCTTTGAAGCCATAGCAAATAGCCTTGCAGGAGATGAATGGTACTCATATGAATAAGCTGAAAAGTTCTTAGTCCTATGAACATAGCGGTTCGAAGATACACGCTCATATTCATAAGCCTGAGCATGATTTCCCTGCAAAACATTGGCGTTAGGGTGACTCATGTGAGTCCAGATTCAGATGAAGCCTTTGGGCCACATGAAGCTATAGGTGCAGGGTTTGTCTTTTTCCTTGGTGGTGTCATGGCGACATTCACGGGAAGATTTTCAATGTACTACTTAGGTACCCAGATCTTCTTCATAGGTGGTCCATTCCTGCGATTAGTACCAATGTACAGCAAACACTTCACGATTCTGATTTTTGAACAACTTATAGTTTGCATCAAAGGATTCATCAATGATAATAGGATTAGCACAGGTAAAGCCGGATAAGGTGGATGGATCTCATGAAGGTTCCTTTGCAGCAACCCATGTGGTTTTGGGGTCTTGCTCGGGCTTCGATATGAGCCATCAACATTCATTTTCCTTCAACCCAACACCCTCTTTCCTAGGGTTTGGTTCAAAATCTGCTTTTGAGGACATCGCAGAGAGTCGATGTCCTTCAAACTTTTGTACATCCTTTGGGGTCTGCTCAGCTTCAAGTATGAGCCATCAACATTCATTTTCCTTTCAGACCCAACACCCTCTTTCCTAGGGTTTGGTTCAGAATCGCTTTTGAGGACATCGCAGAGAGTCGATGTCCCTTCAAACTTTGTACATCCTGTTTCAAGCAATGTCTTCAACATAGCATTTTCATCAAGAACAGACCGTGGTATCCTCCGCAGAGGGGTTAGTAGCCACATCAGTAGGTGAAGACAATGAAAGAGTAGCAGCAGTGGAACATTCAGCAACAGATGCAACATTCTCACGCTCAATGCATTTTAGACATGGTGGTTCAAATCCTTCCTGAGCGAGACTGATCTGTTGAGCGCGAAGTGACTCATTCACCTTTTGAAGATCTTCATGATCCGCTCTCAATTTCTCGAGCTCTTGTTTCCTTTGAAGATAATCATAGGAGAGCCTTTCATAAGTAGTTGAGAGCGATTCATGACGACCTTCAAGTTCCTGGTACTTAGCATGAAGATTTTTTATGTCATCAACTAAGGACTGTGAACATGTCATTTCAGCGTCCAACAGGTCATCACTTTTGTCTAACAGTTTTTGAGTATGTTCCATAGCCTTTTGTTGTTCAGTTGCAATTTTAGCAAGTGTTTTGTAGCTGGGTTTGGATTCACAATCAGAGTCATCTTCACTTGAAGTTTGAAAGTAAGCATCGCATGATTTTACCTTGGCACCACGTGCCATGAAGCAGTAGGTGGGAGTAGGATCGTCTTCGTCCTTAGCTTCAGCGTTGGTGTGGAAGTCATTGTCTTGATGTTGAAGATGGACTTGGCGACATAGGCTGTGGCTAGAGCCGGACTTACAACGCCAGGTCGAGACTCCTCTCGGACTCCACCTCCGCCTCCTCGGCGAGACTCCTCTGAATCCATTTCCTTGCCAACAAAAGCACGAGCCTTGCCAGATGAGCTCTTCTTGTATGATGAAGACTTGGAAGAAGACTTAGAAGACTCTGAGGATTTCTTCTTCTTCTTGTCATCGGAATCATATTCCTTGCTTTTCTTCTTCTTCTTCTCATTGTCCTACTGTGGACACTCAAATATGTAGTGACCAGGTTTCTTGCACTTGTGCTAGGTTCTCTTTTTGTGGTCATGGGTGGAAGCTTCATCATTCCTTGAGCTGGATCGTGAAGACTTTCTGAAGCCTTTCTTCTTAGTGAACTTCTGGAACTTCTTCACAAGCATAGCAAGTTCCTTCCCAATGTCTTGGGATCTTGAACTGCAATGATTCTTCTTTAGATGAGGAAACAACTTTTGCCTTCAAAGCGCGAGTTCGGCCATAGTTTGGGCCATAGATATCTCTTTTCTCAGATAGCTGGAACTCATGTGTGTTGAGCCTCTCAAGTATATCAGACGGATTGAGTGTCTTGAAGTCAGGACATTCTTGTATAATGAGAGCAAGGGTGTCAAAGGAGCTGTCAAGTGATCTCAGCAATGTCTTGACGATTTCATGCTTGGTAATCTCAGTTGCGCCAAGAGCTTGAAGTTCATTTGTGATGTCGATGAGGCGATCAAGCGTGAGCTGGACATTTTCATTGTCGTTTCTCTTGAAGCGGTTGAAGAGGTTGCGAAGAACAACGATTCTTTGATCTCTCCGAGTTGATCGCCTTCGTTGACCTTGGATAGCCAGTCCAGACTAGCCGGCGTTTCAGAGCACTCACACGGCCATATCGTCCTTTGGTCGATCACCACAGATGGTGTTCTTTGCAGTAGAGTCGATTGAATGAACTTCTTGACATCGATGGGGTGACACCTTCACTGTTTTGGGAACGCCATTCTTGACGACATACCAGAGGTCGACATCAATGGCTTCAAGATGGATACGCATCTTATTCTTCCAATAGGGATATTCAGTTCCATCAAACACGGGGAAAGCAGCGGAGAGCTTGATTATCCCTGCAGTCGACATAGCTGAAACTCCAGGTAGTTATACAGAATCACACAGAACAAGGGAGTACCTTTCTCTGATACCAATTGAAAGTGCTAGTATCGACTAGAGGGGGGGTGAATAGGCGATTTTTATAAAAGTCTTCAAAACTTGGAAGTTTCGAAGACGAACAACAGAAATGACCTAATTGATATGCAGCAGAAGATAAACTACCCTAAGCAAGCCATAGTCAAGTATGCAATGATGTGAAAGTATAGGACTAATAGCAGCTAGGTAGTAAGGATCAGGATAGAAGATAGTATGAAGCCAATCAACAGTAGTAGTCAAGCAATGAAGTCAAACAGATACACGGATAGGCAATGACTTCACGAAGACAAACTTAAGTAAGGTTGGGAAGGGATAGAACCAGTTGCTTGTTGAAGACACAGGATTTGTTGGACCAGTTCGATTCTTTGTGACAACTGTGACGTCTGGGTTAGGGAGGCTGAGATTTAACTCGAGAAGACCATGTCTTCACCTTATTCCCCTTGAGCTAAGGACACCGGTCCTCGCCCAATCACTCTGGTAAGTCTTCAAGGAGACTTCAAACCTTCTAAACTTCGTTCACGGCAATCCACAATGACTCTTGGATGCTCGAGCGCGACACCTAACCGGTTGGAGGATTCACAGTCCTCAAGTGTAATAAGTCTTGAGTCACATAGGCAGAAAGACTTGATGATGCCTAACACTCTTTGGCTCGGGTGTTTGGGCTTTGTCCTCGCAAGGTTTCTCTCTCTCAAATGCTTGAGGTGGGTTGCTCTCAAGCGACAAAAGCCGTGCACAAACTCGAGCAACCACCAATTTATGGTGTAGGGGGTGGAATATTTATAGCCACAAGGCAACCCGACCTAATTTGTCCAAAATGACCCTGGGTCACTAAGGAACCGACACGTGTTCCAACGATCGATTTCAAACACACGCTGCAACTTTACTTGGGCTACAAGCAAAGCTGACTCATCCAGCTCTGGATAAGGTTTGCTCTCATTGTCTTATTTCGAAGACATAGGATTTGAGTTGAGCATCACTTGATCACTCGACTTAGTTCACTTGGACCCCACTTAACAGTACGGTGGTTCCTATGACTCAACAAAGAAGAAAAGGAAACAACGAAACCACATAGTCTTCGTGCTCCATAGTCTTCACGCAATGTCTTCTCATGTCATAGTCTTCAATATGAATATCTTCTCATACCACCATTGTCTTCAATGTCTTCATACATTTTTAGGGGTCATCTCCGGTAGGTAAACCGAATCAATGAGGGACACTACCTGCATTATCCTGCAATTCTCACAAACGCATTAGTCCCTCAACCAACTTTGTTGTCAATACTCCAAAACCAACTAGGTGTGGCACTAGATGCACTTACACCTACCATTAGTGACACGTTTTTGGTCACTAGGTTTGTGCTAGGACTCAAGGAGGAACTCCGATCAGTGGTGGAATTTCAGATGCCAAGTACTGTCCAATTGGCAGCCTTATATGCTTCCGTGCAGGAGGGATTACGGCTCCAACAGAAAGCACACAAACCAAATTTCCAGAAAACTACACATACAAAGTTAGACAATCGATTAGGTTCAGCAACAGGGGAGTTATGGAAAGCAAAGCAGTTGAAGGAATATCATTGAGCCAATGGACTGTGTTATAAATGTGGGGAAAAATTTGCACCTGGTCATGTATGTAATCAGCCTGTGGCAGGGGGAGCTCAGTTAAAAGCAGCAGAGGTACAAGTTACACAGGAAATCATATCAGATGATGTGTTGGATGCTTTAGTAGCTAGAGGACAAGAAGAATGTGCCACTATATCAGTAAATGCATTGTCAGGTGCACCAAATCCAAAAACCATTCAGCTGAGAGCTCTTGTGCAGAACAAGGTGGTGCTGATACTAGTTGATTTAGGAAGCACACACACGTTTGTGGATAAGGCCTTACTAGATAAGGTGGATATACCTACTAAGAAATTAGGGAATCCTTTACAAGCTAAGGTAGCAAATGGAAGTCTTATTGCTTGTACTGAAAAGGTACCTCAACTCACCTGGTGGATACAAGGGCACAGTTTCAGTAATTCCATGCAAGTGCTGCCACTAGGAGGGCATGCCATTATTTTGGGCATGGATTGGCTAGAGCAATGGGGCGTAATGCAGTGTCATTGAGCTGACAAGTGGATACAATTTTAGTATCAGGGCAAAGAGATCAAGCTTCAAGGAGTTCTGCCTGTTCAACAAGAGAGTATAGAGGAGATATCTGCTGAACAGTTCCTTAAGTGGGAGAAAGGAAACGATGTGTGGGTGACTGCCCTGCTAAATCGCATAGTTATGGCACCATCCACGAAGTTCCTCCAGAAGTGCAACAAGTGTTGGACAGGAACAAACAAGTGTTCCAAGAGCCACACACTTTACCTCCACACAGAGCTTTTGATCACAAAATTAATCTGGTACCAGATGCTGCTCCTGTTAATTGCAAACCATACAGATACTCTCCTTTACAAAAGGATGAAATTGAGAAACAAGTGAAGGAGATGTTTGATGCAGGTCTCATTACACCCAGTATAAGCCCTTTTGCTGCACCAGTTTTGCTAGTCAAAAAGAAGGATGGGACTTGGAGGTTTTGTGTGGATTACAGAAAACTTAATGCCATTACTGTGAAGAACAAGTTTCCCATGCTAGCTATAGATGAGATTCTGGATGAGTTAGGAGGAGCAAAATGGTTCTCCAAGTTGGATCTAAGATCTGGGTACCATCAGATAAGAATGCAAGAGGAAGATGAGTTTAAAACAACATTCAAAACCCATCATGGGCAGTTCCAGTTCAGGGTAATGCCTTTTGGTTTAGCTACTGCTCCACGCACCTTCCAGTGTGTCATGAATTTTGCTTTTGCTGGAGCTAATAGGAAGTATGTCCTAGTCTTCATGGATGATATTCTGGTGTTCAGTGGAACACTGGAGGAACATATAGAGCATCTTCAGCCAGTGTTTGATATACTCAAAGAAAATCAATTGTTTGTCAACTAAAGTAAGTGTGTTTTTGCTCAACAGTCCTTGGAATATTTAGGGCACATAATTTCTGACACAGGTGTATCCACTGATCCTGCCAAAACTGAAGCTATGCTACAGTGGCCAATTCCCACATCTGTAACTGAATTGAGGGTTTTCCGGGACTCACTGGATATTACAGAAAGTTTGTGAGGAATTATGGGGTGTTGGCAAAACCCTTGACCGCCTGTTGATGAAACAAGCATTCTCCTGGTCTGATGAGGCACAACAAGCTTTCCAGTTGCTCAAACAAGCCATGGTAAACACTCCTGTGTTAGCTCTTCCCAACTTTGACAAGACCTTTACTATAGAAACTGATGCTTGCAACACTGGAGTGGGAGCTGTTCTGTCCTAGGAGGGTCATCCCATTGCATATTACAGCAAAGCATTGGGAGTGCAAAATCAGAAGAAATCTATATATGAGAAGGAGTTTTTGGCAATTATGTCGGCCATAGACATATGGAGATCTTACTTGAGCAGAGCTCCATTCGTTATCAAAACAGACCATCAGAGTTTATGTCATTTGGGAGATCAGAACCTCACATCTGACTTACAGAGGAAGGCCATGACCAAGCTGGTGGGGTTGCAGTTTTCCATTCAATACAAAAAAGGTGTAGAAAACACAGCTGCAGATGCTTTATCTAGAGTGGCACATTTGTTCTCTGTACAAAGTGTGTCCACCAGCAGGCCAGTGTGGATACAGGAAATTCTCAACTCTTACTCTGTTGATCCAGAGGCTTTGTCCATGTTACAAAAACTAGCTGTGGGCTCCACTTCCTGTCCTGGGTTCCAACTTCAGGAGGGGCTGCTCAAACAGGACAGTAAGATATGGGTGGGAGCAAATGTAGGTCTAAAAACAAAACTGATACAGGCTTTTCATTCTACTCCAGTAGGAGGACATTCAGGTATCTTGCCTACTTACCACAGAGTCAAACAGTTGTTTAGTTGGAAGGGAATGAAAACAGATGTGGAGAACTTTGTCAAGCAGTGTGGCATATGTCAGCAAGCCAAACATGAGTTGTGCAAAACTCCAGGGCTACTACAGCCTTTGCCCATCCCTGACAGCCCTTGGCAGGCTATTAGCATGGATTTCATAGAAGGTTTACCCAAGTCTGAGGGATATTCAGCCATATTGGTTGTAGTGGATCGCTTCACCAAAGTAAGTCACTTTCTGCCATTGAAACATCCCTTCACAGCTGCTTCTGTTGCAAAGGTGTTCCTCAACAACATTGTGAAACTGCATGGACTACCACTGACAATTGCGTCTTACAGAGATAAGATTTTCACCAGTTCATTTTGGAAAGAATTGTTTAGGATATGGGGCACTGAGCTACAGATGAGCACGGCATATCACCCGCAAACGGATGGCCAAACAGAATGGGTAAACCAGTGTCTAGAGATGTATCTGAGATGTGCAGTCCACGAGTGTCCTACAAAATGGGTTACTTGGTTGCCCCAAGCAGAGTTCTAGTATAATTCAACATATCATTCCTCCCTGGGGTGTACTCACTACAAGGCTCTCTACGGATATGCTCCGAACATGGGTCAGCTCGCTGGACATACGACATCGGTCAATCAGGATGTCAACGAGTGGTTGACGTCGCATACTCAGCATACAACAGTTCTTAAGGATCACTTGGCACGCGCTCAGTGCAAGTATAAGCACTTTGCCGACAAGAAGAGGTCCGAGAGAGTGTTTGCTCCAGAGGAAATGGTATACCTGCGATTGCAACCTCATGCCCAATCCTCAGTGGTAAATCGACCGTGTAGGAAGCTGGCACTGAAGTACTTTGGGCCATACAAGATACTGGAGAAAATCGGCAACGCTGCGTATAAACTGGAATTACCAAAGGGGAGTCAAGTCCACCCAGTTTTCCTTGTGTCGCAGCTTAAGAACCATGTGCCGGATCACACGCCAGTGTTCAATACGCTACCAGTACCAATTGATCTCTCTGTGCCGGGGTTTTACCCTGAAGAAATCCTGGACCGTTGGCTGGTCAAGAAGGGGAACACTGTGCATCTTCAAATACTGATCAAGTGGGCAAAGATACATGCTGCTTCGGCCACCTGGGAGGATTATGAAATGCTCAAGGAACGCTTTCCATCGGCACCAGCTTGGGGACAAGCTGGTTCTTCAGGGGCAGGTACTATAAGTGACAGAGAGGCAGGCTCACAGGCGATCGCTGTAGCGAAGGCGCGAAGCGTTTGAAGTATCCATGGGCCTGCGGGTTGAGTGGTAGAGTGGGCCGTTGGGCCGGGTGTTGGGTTGTAAGCCGCAGTATATAAGCGAGCACGCAAGCATTGTATCCGTATCGAATTTGAAATTGAACCCATTCTAGCCTCTCGTTCTCTCTTATCCTCTCCCGAGCTGCCTCTCTCACGCTCCCCTCTCCTTCTCTTCTCTGATCCCGATCCCCACCTGCTTCTCCGGCCAGTCGCCGCCGGCGTGCACCCTCCCAAGGGGGTGACATGCTCCCCGAGGCGCACCGGCGTAGCCGATCTCCGCGTGCTGCTGAGCCGCGGTGCCCTGTAGCAAGCCCTGAAAAACCCGCCTGTAGCAAGCCTCGCACACGGGCAGGTTGAGAACAACCCGCGTGGTGGGCGCTCCGCCACAACAAGTGCATCCTGCTGCTCTTGCCCGTGAAGAAGAAGGCTGGTCGCGAGGCGCTGCTGATCGATGATAATCTGCCGTGACCACGAGGCGCACCGGCGTTGCCGATCTGCAGACGCCCGTTATGCGCTGCAATGTAATTACATAGCGAAGCCAAGGAATCAAACTCCAGCGTCAGTGAAGAACCAAGAATCACATGGACCAGAATGAAAGTGAAAGATCGAGGATGTCGCCTAGAGGGGGGTGAATAGGCGCTTTAAAATAATTACGGTATAGGCTTGAACAAATGCGGAATAAACCTAACAGTTAATTTGTCAAGCACAAAACCTAAAACAACTAGGCTCACCTATGTGCACCAACAACTTATGCTAAGCAAGATAAGCAACTATGTGATAGCAAGATATATGACAAAGAACAATATGGCTATCACAAAGTAAAGTGCATAAGTAAAGGGCTCGGGTAAGAGATAACCGAGGCACGCGGAGATGATGATGTATCCCGAAGTTCACACCCTTGCGGATGCTAATCTCTGTTTGGAGCGGTGTGGAGGCACAATGCTCCCCAAGAAGCCACTAGGGCCACCGTAATCTCCTCATGCCCTCGCACAATGCAAGATGTCGTGATTCCACTGAGGGACCCTTGAGGGCGGTCACCGAACCCGTACAAATGGCAACCCTTGGGGGCGGTCACCGAGCCCGTACACTTTGGCAACCCTTGGGGGCGGTCACCGAACCCGTACACTTTGGCAACCCTTGGGGGCGTTCACCGGAACTCATCAAAATGCTCGGGGTGATCTCCACAACCTAATTGGAGACCCCGACGCTTGCCCGGAGCTTTACACCACAATGATTGAGCTCCGAACACCACCAACCGTCTAGGGCGCCCAAGCACCTAAGAGGAACAAGCTCAAGGGCACTAAGCACCCAAGAGTAATAAGCTTCTCAAACTTCACTTCCACGTATCACCGTGGAGAACTCAAACCGATGCACCAAATGCAATGGCAAGGGCACACGGAGTGCCCAAGTCCTTCTCTCCCAAATCCCACCAAAGCAACTAATGCTAGGGAGGAAAATGAGAGGAAGAACGAAAGAAGAACACGAAGAACTCCAAGATCTAGATCCAAAGGGTTCCCCTCACAAAAAGGAGAAAGTGATTGGTGGAAATGTGGATCTAGATCTCCTCTCTCTTTTCCCTCAAAAACTAGCAAGAATCCATGGAGGGATTGAGAGTTAGCAAGCTCGAAGAAGGTCAACAATGGGGGAAGAACACAAGCTCAAAGGATAAGGTTCAATGGGTAAGAAGACACCTATATATAGTGGGGGAACCAATCCAACCGTTACCCCACTGAAGACCCACGCACAGAGCGGTACTACCGCTTGGGCAGGGCGGTACTACCGCTTGGAGCGGTACTTCCGCTCCCACCCAGCGGTACTGCCGTGCTGACGAGGAGGTCAGGTTCCTGGCGATACTACCGCGGGAGTAGGAGCGGTACTACCGCTTGGAGCGGTACTACCGCCACTACTGCCACACTTAGTACCATAAAACCCGACACGAAAAACATCGGTCTCGAGTCGAGGCGGTAGTAGCCCGGAACCACTGCGGTACTACGGCCGAAGCCCACAAGCGGTACTACCGCTCTGGGAGCGGTACTACCGCTGGAGTGCTTCGGTGGTACTACCACTGAGGACCACGGTACTACCGCTGGGGCAGGTCAGGGCAGGCACACAAGGAAAGGAAAGGCTGCACCAGAGCGGGGAGAAAAACAGAAATGCCATAACTTCTTCATATGAGCTCCGAATTGAGCAAACTCAAGCTTGTTGGATACAAGACAACGAGTAGCATCAAAGCAACGACTAACAAACAAATGAGTGAAACCTCCAACAGAGAAGAACCGTCATACCCTCCAACATCGAAAACATCATAGAAGATGCAAGTGAACACCGTTTTCGATGAACTCGAGCTTGTCATAAAAGGACCAAGAGCTCCAAATCTCACAAGGAGAAGAACCAAACAAGAACCAATAAAGATGATGCAAGGATGCAATGGTTTGAGCTCTCTACGAACGATACGATCTAGCAACTCATCAAGAGCCCCCCTTGATAGTACGGCAATCGATCCTATAACCCGGTCTCCCACAACTACCATGAGACCGGTAAAATAGAAAACCTATCAAGGGCAAACCTTTGCCTTGCACATGGTCCACTTGAGCTAGATGATGACGATCTTGACTCCCTCAAGTTGGACCATCTTTCTTGATTGCGTTGGCTCGATGAAGACTAGTTGATTGCTCCCCCATACTCCACTATGGGTGAGCCTCTCTTCCGCACATCTTCACACGTCCATTGTCACCACAATGGACGACAAGCTTCAAGCATTTGATCTCTTCGTGATGCTTCACTAGAACTTGCACACCACAACCTAACCCCACAAAGAACTCTTACGAAGATCATGGGTTAGTACACAAAGCGTAATTGACAATGCTTACCATACCATGGGATCGCTTGATCCCTCTCGGTACATCTTCTATGCTTTGTGTGTTGATCAACTTGATTCACTCTTTGACGTAGTCTTGATCAACCTTGAATCTTTCCAACTCTCTTCATTTGGATGATGTCTTGAAGGTAAACATGAATGATCACACACTCTTCTTCTTCAAGACATGCTTGCTATAAGCACAACACTCATATGACCAATCTTTGGATAATTCCTTAATAGCACCTTGGTCATCACAAACTCTCCTTGAAACCAACAAATGGACTCCAAGAAAAAGCCTATGGACAAACCCTTCAAATATAACTCAAGACGACCATTAGTCCATAGAGATTGTCATCAATTACCAAAACCAAACATGGGGGCACCGCATGTTCTTTCAGAAAGGATTTTGCGCTCTTCTTGGGAGGGAACACACCTGGATTGCCCACCCCGTGCACTGACCCGCCCCCGCGACCGAGAGCTGCAAGAAACCAAGAAATCGAACTCTGATGTCAATGAAGAACCAAGAAGCGCACGACGGACCAGAGAGAAAGAATTTGGAGCTTTTCTTGGGTTGGGAGGGAACCCACCTAGATTGCCCACCGGCGGCTGGATCATCGGCGTTGGAGAGAGCCCCGACCCGCCCCCGCCACCGGGAGCTGCAAGAAACCAAAGTATCAGATCAGATGTTACAATCCAAGAAGCGGGCACAAACGCAAGAACGAAGGACGCCGGTTTCTTGGGCACCTACCTCCACCGAACTGGGAAGAGGCACCGGGTGGGGGCGTAAAGCGGGCATAGTCGCTGCCGTCACCAGTGGAAGCTCCTGCAAAGTCCTGTTGCCGCCTGCAGTCGGCGTCCGCCTTGAAGTCGCAGTGTCTTCTACCTCAAGCTCACGCCGCTGGCGCTGCCTTCGCTCTTCATTGTTGGCGACAGCCTTCCCCTTCCGCTTGTCCTCCATCTCGCCTCGGTCGAACAGCTTCGCAAGAACCGCGCTGGTGCGCCCGATCGAGATGAAGAGGAGAGGGAGAGGGCGGAAGGAAGGAAGCTACGTATGAGAAAGGATGGGAGAGGAGGAAGGCGAGGCGAGGCGAGGCTATATAGACGAAGACGGACAGAGCGCCCGCTGCAACCCATCGATTTCAAGAAGCGGTTGGTCGTCGGTTGGTTTTGGAGGGAACAACACGGGCGGGAAGAGGGGATTTCCTATTTGGCGCTGCAGGCGCCGGTTATAGCTGTTTCCGCAAACCGGCGCCTGTAGCGGCGCAACCAGGGCTCGGCCCAACTTCCACTATTCCTGTTTTTTAAACTCTATATAAAACTACAAAAAAGCCGCGCACACTAGGATTCAAACCTACGTCACGGATTTTCAGGTATCGAGCTATAACCAACTCGACAATTTCACCAGATGTTGTAGCACCCATGTTTTCGTCCCTTTATTTGTTCTTCTTTTTCCTTTTTCTTTTCCTTTTGCTCTTTTCTCTATCCTTTTTTACTTTCTTTTTTCGAAATTCATAATTGTTTTCTTCAAATAGATGAACTTCTTTCTCTAAATCCATGAACTGAATTTTTTGAAACTCGTGAACTTTTTTCAAATTGATGAACCATTTTCTGAATAGGAGAACTTATTTTTCAAATTTATGAACTTTTTACAATTTTCTGATCTTTTTCTGAAAATTGACAAACTTTTTCTGCAAAATCAACGAACTTAGTTTCAAAATCGATGAACTTTTTTCAATTTACATGAACTTGTTTTCAAAATCCATGAACTTTTTTCAATTTAGGTGAACTTTTTTTCAAATTCGATGAACTTTTTTCAAAATCGATGAACTTCTTTTGAATCCATGAACTGTTTTTGAATAAATGAACTTTTTCGAGTTGGTGAACTACTTTTTGAATATGCAAACTTTTTTTGCATGCTCATGAACTCCATTTGTAATATGTGAAGATATTTTCAAATAATTGGAAAATATAAACGCTACAGTGTAATGCGCAATAAATAACATGTCTACGTTTCTATTCTTTAAAGATCTCGCGCTGGTAATAGGCATTAGTAGTGAGCTGGTGCAGTGGCTGGCCTCTCTGTGATTAAGCGCGAGGTCGCGAGATCGAATCAGAGTCGGGAGGTATTTTTGCCGGTCATTTTTTCATGTTGCTTCTTGCGTGATCGTGGGCCGGCCCATCCAGCGGCTTCCGCGGGCGCCACTTCTCTTGCGGGGCGCTATAGGCGCGGTATAGGAGCTCCCTGGGAAGAGCCTCAGACGGTTCAAAACAAAAACATGGGAAGAGCCACAGAAACGGGCCTAAAGTACTTCGGATAGGCTGGCCAATGGACCAAATCATTAGCCAGGCCAGGCCCATCCAATATGGAGGGTCGAACGGAGGAAGTCTAGATCGCGGGTTGCTTAGTCCACACAAGCTAACCACCAAGTAATAGGCTGCTCAACATAAATTATTGAGCTAGAGTATATATATTGCGTTACTACTACTATTTTGGCTATCAATCTTCTGTTGTTTTGGTACTTGCTCCTAGTCGGTGTTGTAATAGCTTGACTTAGTCTGGTCTGAATTTGTAGTGCTACTCAGGTTTTCGCCTCATAACATTCGTCACAATGTCGGGCGAATGCGGTGGGTTTCCTGGTAGTGCTTGAACTCGCTTTCCGTCTTTCCTTTCTCCCTAGATGGTTCTGAAACTGTTGTATTTCCGTTCATTTGCAATGGAAAGGGGTAAAGCCCGGTTCAAAAAATAATATTGCGTTACTACCTCGTCAAGTGTTATTTTTTATATATGGTGCTCCTATAGACCTACACAAGTTTTTTTTCATGATCATGTTTTTATATTATTTCTCGCATTTGGAAAAAGAAATGGAAGAAATCAAAAGTTGCCATAAAACATAAAGAAAGTGTTAGTGAATTTAAAAAAATGTTCGGCATGATTTTGGAAAAAAGATCATATGTATTAAAAATTGTATGTATGCTCTTGGAAAATGTTTCAGGTGGATTCAAAAATTGCAAACGTCTTTATAAAAAGTATGTTATGCATTGAAAAATGACCGCAAGCACGCAAAATTATTGTATATTTTCATTGTATTCTTAAAATACACAATTATTTAAAAAATTGTACGTTGTATTTAGAAAACTGTACAGTGTGTATTAAAAATTATTGTGTCATAATAATAAATTCTAGGAATGTTTGTTCTGTCTAAGCGAAGCTGGGATTTCGCTTTCTCTGATCCAGATTTGCCACGTCTCACTTGGAAGGACCAGGAAGTGGCCAGGCCGGTCGCTAGAGCTCTGTTTGTTGTTTCTGCACCTGATCAGGCGATTCCTCCTGTGACTGTGGTGACTGCGAGAAGGCCACGACAACCTTTGGCGCCAACACCAATTGTTGAGAATGCCGCCAGACGTTGCACTAGGAGCTCTGTCAAGCGGGATGGTTTCAAGCCCATTTTCCATGAGCTTGCTATCCAGCCCAAGAAGAAGAAGCCCAGAGCGAAGCCCTTCACGGCCCATGAGACTGAAGAGCAGGCTTCCAAAGAAATCCCCCCGGCGACACCGATTGCGCGGCTTCAGGAAATAGGGAGAGAGTTGGAAATTGATGCCACTCTCCTCTCTGTGGATGCATTTATGGTGGACCCACTTGCTTTTGCCTCCGTCGACCCTGATGTTTAGCCTGCTTCTGGACTTTTGGGTGTGGCAGGCCCCTAAGCTTGCCGCTTTTATGTTTTATGTCTGTCAGTTATGTCATGAACTTTCTTATGTCTGTGTGGTGGGTCAAACTTTGTTCTGTTATTTTGGACATGTGACATTGTGTGTCATATGGGTTATGCTTTCTAGTATATGCTTTAATGAGTAATTCGTGTAGAAACTGGAATGTGCTATGCTGGAATGTTAGAGGTTTGAACTCTGAATCTAGGCAGAGAGCTGTCAGACAGAAAATTGAGGAAAGTCAATGCTCTATAGCCTGCTTGCAAGAAACTAAATGCTCATCTTTTGATTCCAGATCAATCAAAAGTTTCTGCCCTAAGAGATTTGACTCTTTTGCTTGCTCCCCTTCAATAGGGGCTTCTGGTGGTATTCTTGTGGTTTGGAATTCAAATGTTTTCATTGGAAATCTAATTGAAGTTCAACAATTTGCTGTTGTGATTAAGTTTACCTCCAGGCAGAATAATGAAAGTTAGACCTTAGTTGTTGTATATGGTCCTTGTCAGGGGGAAGCAAGGGACAATTTTATAAATTGGCTATATAATCTCTGTATCCCCATTGATGAGCACTGGTTATTGCTTGGTGACTTTAATTTCCTTAGGTCAGTGGACAATAGAAACTTACCTGGTGGGGACATAAATGATATGTTCATCTTCAATGAGGTTATTGGACATTTGGGACTTCTTGAATTGCCAATTAAAGGTAGATCATACACTTGGTCCAATATGCAGGACATCCCTCTTCTGGAACAGTTAGACTGGTTCTTCACCTCAGTAGATTAGATTTCTGACTATCCAATGACTGAAGTATTGCCTCTGGCCTGGACTGCCTCTGACCATATCCCTTGTTTAGTCTCAATCAAGACAACCATACCTAAATCAAATCTCTTTAGGTTTGAAAACTATTGGTTGGAACTAGAGGGCTTTATGGATTGTGTGGAATCATCTTGGCTAATCCCATCTAGGAAGACTCACATTACTGCTAAGATTGCTGACAAGTTTAAGCATCTAAGAATGTGCCTTAAGAGATGGCAAATGAATGTTTCCAAGTTAAAATTGTTGATTAGCAAGTGTAATCATGTGGTCTTCCTTTTAGATGAGCTGGAGGAATGGAGGCCCCTGTTTAGACAGGAGTTCAATTTCAGAAAAATTGTGAAGTTCCATTTGGAAAAGTTTTTGCACCTGCACTGCATGTACTGGAAAAAGAGATGCACTATCAGGTATATTAAGGTTGGGGGTGAGAACACCAAGTTTTTTCATGCCATGGCCACTGAGAGGCACAAGAGAAATTCAGTTGCTAGTCTTAAATTACCTGATGGCTCTGTGGTCTCTGACCATGATCAAATGGCTGGAATTATTTGGAGCTGTTTCAAGAACAGAATGGGCACTTCTAGAGGGATTGTAATGGGTTTTGATTTAGCATCTCTAATAACTCCAGTGGATGGCCTGGATGTGCTTACTAAACCTTTTGAAAAAGAGGAAATGGATGATGTGGTCAAGCATATGCCTGTGGATAAAGCACCTGGACCTGATGGCTTTAATGGTCTATTCTTCAAGAGGTGCTGGCACATTATTTCAAGTGATTTCTATGATCTGGCTCATGCTTTTCATGAGGGGACTGCAGTGCTGGACAACATTAATAGCTCTTTCATTACTCTGATACCCAA